>OX365955.1:16183321-17433321 GCA_947247005.1 Spisula solida
AAGGCATTGAAGACAGGGCATTGAAGGCAAGGCATTGATGACAGGGCATTGAATACAAGGCAATGAAGGAAAAGCATTGAAGGCAGGGCATTGAGGGCAGGGCATTGAGGGTAGGACAATGAGGGTAGGGCATTGAGGGTAGGACAATGAGGGTAGGACAATGAAGGTAGGGCATTGAGGGTAGGATAATGAAGGTAGGCCAATGAGGGTAGGACAATGAAGGTAGGGCATTGAGGGTAGGACAATGAAGGTAGGACAATGATGGTAGGACAATGAGGGTAGGACAATGAGGGTAGGATAATGAGGGTAGGACAATGAGGGGAGGATAATGAGGATAGGACAATGAGAGCAGGATAACACTTTGTTTAGTCACTGGTTGAAAATGATATCACCCACCTATAATGATATACATGACTTGTATTCCCTTTTTAATATGAGGAAAGTGAAGCTTTGTGATTAATCCTAAATAAAACTGTACATACATGCCCATCAGTACTGATTGCAAAGCAATATACCCTCAACCCATTTTTAATTGAGGCAATTTGAATAATATTTCGTAAAGCTCAATGTCACTGGTGAAAAACAAAGATTCATGGTGTACAGCAAAATGATTCTTCCATATACAAATGCCTCTCTACTTACCTGTGGAATATCACGGCTATTGTGTTTAAATCATTGTGGTACACCATCTTTTTGACACCTAAAGCATCACAGGAATCATCTGTCTGACCTTTAACCTCTGTATCATCGTGACCTTTGACCTCCATATGATCGTGACCTTTGACCTCCATATCACCTTGACCTTTGACCTCTATATCACCTTGACCTTTAACATTCAATTCATCTTGACCTTGTGACCTAGGACCTTTGATGACATCAGTACAGCTGAGATTCTTCCCATCCAATTTCCAAACAGCAAGTCTACCATCCTACAACAATAAATGGAGGTGTTTGTTTGAAAAATCTAATCTCACACTAGTAGTTGCTATAGGCAACTAAAATTAAATTCCCATCTTGTAAATGTTTTCTAATTACTTACCTAGTTACACATTTCTGAGAAACTTTTGAAATAAGTAAGCCTAATACATGTAATTACTTTTAGGTACAGTTTAAAAATACAAGGGAATGAGCAGTTTTGCAATCTGGCTAAAACCAGTATTTTAATTTATTTAGTTAACAATGATGCAAAGTAATTTTGAAATTATTCAACTAGTGTAAAAGGTACAGAGGGGGCATGAAAAAAGGCCAACAATATCCCCCACCCAATCTGTGACTTTTACTTTGACCAATTTGTAATTACTTCTGTAGAGCTATCAACGCAAACATTACACAGTTTTGCACAGCACCAACATGTACAGCAGTAATACAGTTCATGATTTATAGTTAATTAATTGATGTGATATATCTAAGATATCAATCAGCATAGCGAACCAGAAAACAGGACATATCACAATCAGCTGGGACTTCAAAGCTGGAACAATCTGAGGTCGTTCAAACATAGAATGCAACTCTATTAATTACGGAGAGCTTCGAGCTTCGTAACGATAAGATCTTCATCCAGATCCAAGTATGGAAGTCATATAAAAACCATAAGTGAATATTGTATTGAAAAGAAAAACCAGAGAAACACACACCAGTTGGAAGTGATTTTTCTGGATGAGCAGTAATAAAGGTGTGTAACATTTGGTCGTAATTACAGCACACATGTTCAATTGTATGCATAATATAAATCTGCATTAATACTAATAATGAATAGTTGTTTTTTTGTGCAATTGCAGCTAATAGTTTCATATTGCCAAGTAGTGAATAGTTTTATGTTCACAAAAAGTGAATAGTTTCATGCAGTTCTAAGCGAGGAGTATCAGTTACAAGTAAACAGATCTGATAAAATTTGAATGCAATCAACTTAACATATCTCGGAAATATCTGCTATCAGTTTCAAGTCAGGTAATATATGTTGACAAGGCATGTAATAACAGCTATATCACATGTGCATATGACACAGCATGACATCATTAACATAGATAATGAGCAAGAAATCTAACCAGTTTTAAAAACAGACAAGTTCCATTAACAACAATAAAACCAACTTCAAATTATTTAAAATTAGGCATTTATTTGCAATTTTAAAAGGACCAAAATCTTAAATTTAGAACAAAAGGGATCAAATAAGTTTTCAGCCTTTTTAAATAATAGTGAGGTTGCGAAAGGCAACGTGTAACGTGTACGTGAATACTATTTTTGGGTATTTCGTCATCCAGGTATGTGTAGTTTCTACAAGTAACGGACGTGTGACAGACGAAAATATCATGTGTACTACGTCACACAGGTATGCGTATGCACGGGAAACCCAAGATTTTCGCCGGTAGTCTCAGTGAGTTTATATAAACACTCATTATCGATTCACGAAGAAATCATGTTACAACTGCCTTGTGATGTTACACGCACACGTTGTGTTTCGCAAGCCAATTTCAACTGCAACGCGTACGTATACATGTACGGGTAGCTACACGTACACGTAGTCGTACACGTTCGAATCGCAACCTCTCTATTGTTTTAAATCACTCTTGTATTTCAGTCATATGAAGAATACGCAGTCATGATATCCTGGCAACGGCCTCTAACACCAGTAACACTCTATTGAGGCAGATTGTCAGCCCTGAGATTTTTTTTTCAATATTTTCCTTAAGTGTGTAGTGAACCATGTTGGTTGCTTACAGTGTGCCTGACCATGGAAACACTCAGATATAACATAAAATCACAATTACCCCAGATCCAGAAATGACACAGTCGTATTTGTTGATATATAAAACCTGGCTGACATACCTGAAAACATAAAATACAGGTGTTAAGTGCCATGTGTATAACGTCTTCACTTCAGTGCAGTTAACATTCATTATTACCTCCCTTTATGGTTAATTATGCACGAAATTCCCCAGTATGTCATTCATTGCGGGGTGAATATACAGACTTGCTCGAAATATCCATTATTCGGGATATGGCTGGATCCTTCTGTGTCTGATTCTTGCGTGGGTGGCTAGTGGCTTTGGATTGTCTGTGTGCTATAGTATTTAATATATAGTTAATGGTGATGGACATGGAACAGGGGCTGGAAATTGATGTTTCTATGGAATAAAGGGTTATCTGCAATTCAAAGTCATAGTCATACCAAAAAAGATCATCACAGAAATATCCACCAGTTATATCCACATGAATGTGGTACACAATTAAATTTCTTTAAATGGTTTGAAGTCTCACCATTCAACAGTTTTTCAGTCATATGGAGACTATACCAAGTAGCATTGTCCTGATTCCTGACACCAGGCAAACCTGCAGTTACCTAAACTAACAGTATGCTGAGCATCAAGCATGGGAGACACACCAGAACCCTTTTCAGTATGATGTCATGCAGGTTCCAACCAGTGACCTCTCACACTCATTGTCTATCATGGCAAACAACAAATTTAAAACTGACTGGCTTAATGTAATAATATATAGAATCAGCTTGATAACAAGAGCCGTCAGTGACGGGTGATGCTCCCCGTGGGATGTTTGTCACAGAAAAAATAATCCAGAATATGCAAAAGAAAGTTATGGTTCTTAGCCATTGCACTTTCCCTCAATGAGATCTATTTACCTATGAAGTTTCAAATTGATATCTCTAATACTGTTGAGTTATGGCATAGACAGGAATTAGGTATGAAAAATTACAAAGGGGAATAACTAAAAAAATATGCAATGAAGAGTCATGGTTCTTGTGCACTGCACTGCCATTTGATGGGATATATTCACCTATGAAGTTTCAAATTGATATCTCAAATACTGTTGGAGTTATGGCCCGGACAAGAATTAAGAATGAAAAATAACAAAGGGCAATAACTCCAAAAACAGGTTATGTAGAGTTGTGGTTCTTGAGCACTGCACTTCTACTCATTGAGATATATTCACCTATGAAGTTTCAAATTGATATCTCAAATACTGTTGGAGTTATGGCCCGGACAAGAATAAAGTATGAATAAAGTATGAAAAAAACCAAAGGGCAATAACTCCAAAAATAGGTTATGTAGAGTTGTGGTTCTTGAGCACTGTACTTCTACTCATTGAGATATATCCACCTATGAAGTTTTATGATGATACCTCACATACTTTTTGAGATAGGCTCCGGACAAATACTAAGTATGAAAAAAAACAAAGGGCAATAACTCCAAAAACAGGTTATGTAGAGTTGTGGTTCTTGAGCACTGCACTTCTACTCATTAAGATCTATCCACCTATGAAGTTTCATGATGATACCTCACATACTTTTTGAGATAGGCTCCGGACAAATACTAAGTATGAAAAAAAACAAAGGGCAATAACTCCAAAAACAGGTTATGTAGAGTTGCGGTTCTTGAGCACTGCACTTCTACTCATTGAGATCTATCCACCTATGAAGTTTCATGATGATACCTCACATACTTTTTGAGATAGGCTCCGGACAAAAATATTCACACGGAACGACGGACGGACGGACAAAGCTGCAACTATATGCTCCCCCGAATTTTCGGGGGGAGCATAAAAAGAGTACTAAGATTCAATTCACAAATACACTTTATAGAGAAAAGACTTACTCTGTATGAAGGAGGCAGAATGAATGTATATTATATGCATTTGGATAATGACTTATCCGTACTTTCTCATCTCTTTCACATGTTATAATGTACTTGTCATTTTTCGTTATAGCCTGAAAATATAAGAAAACCATTGTTGAACAAACTATGGCAGACATGGAAATGTTATATACAAAACAAGAGGATCATAGATCCTGGGGCGCTCACCTGCTAAACATGGCCAAACTTTGAACTTGACCTTAAGGTCATCAAGATAAACATATTGCCTAAACTTGATGAAGGTTAAAGCAAAACTGAGGCCTCCAGAGTGTTGAAAAGGTTTTGCTATTATTTGACATATTGACCTTGTTTTTACCTACATGACTTAACTTCAAACGTGACCTTAAAGTCATCAAGATAGACATTTTGACCAAAGTTGATCAAGATTAAAGCAAAAATATGGCCTCAGGAGTGTTAATAAGGTTTTTCTATTATTTGACCTTTTGACCTAGTTTTTAACGCCACATGACCCAACTTCAAACTTGACCTAGACAACCACTGACCAAGTTTGGTGAAGATCAAAGCAAGAATGTGACCTCCAGAGTGTTAACAAGGTTTTGCTATTATTTGACCTTTTGACCTAGTTTTTGACCCCACATGAACCAATTTCGAACTTGACCTTAAGGTCATCAATATAAACATTTTGACCAAGTTTCATGAAGATTAAAGTAAACATGTGGCCGCCAGAGTGTTAACAAGGTTTTCCTATTATTTGACCTTTTGACCTAGTTTTTGACCCCAAATGACCCAACTTCACACTTGACCTAGATTACATTGAGATACAACTACTGACCAAGTTTGATGAAGATCAAAGCAAGAATGTGACCTCCAGAGTGTTAACAAGGTTTTGCTATTATTTGACTATTTGACCTAGTTTTTGACCCCAAATGACCCAACTTCAAACTTGACCTATATTTTAATGAGATACAACTACTGACAAAGTTTAATGAAGATCAAAGCAAAATTGAAAGTGCTAGAGTGTTAACGGACAGACGGACTGACAGACGGACGACAGACAAAAAACAATCAGAAAGCTCACCTTGCCACTTTGTGGCAGGTGAGCTAAAAAGCATAACAAAGTTATGGTCATTTTGACCTTTGACCTGCAACTGTGACATTTGAGATAGGAACCTGGGGGTAATGCATGACACTCCTCCTCATGGAGGTGAACATTCATGCCAAATATAAGCAAGATTGGTCAAAGCATAACACAGTTATGGTCTGGCCAAGCTTAAATTTGACCTTTGACCTGCAACTGTGACATTGACATTTGAGATAAAACCTGGGGGTTGGGCATGACACTCTGCCTCATGGAAGTGAACACTCGCTCACCGCAAGCGGGCTCGACAAAAATTAACAAAGTTCGACTGTTTAAAGTTGAAATGGAGTCTTGTAACAATTCTAATGAGGTAGCATGGATGCTATACCTGACAATGGTCAGAATAAATACTACAATCACTCTCACAGAAAAAGAACCAATATATTGTTCACTGGGTATTAGTGGATACTCCCTTGAATTAACAACCAGTGCTGACATAGCCTTGTTCTTCCACAAGTAACTGACACCTTCTCCAAATATGGAGGACAGGACCATTACAACTTTAGTATGTTGCATCTGCTGATCTGGGCATTGACTACCAAGCAGATAGATCAAATGATCTTTGTTACCTTTTCTCCTAAGCAATAGGATAATCTTCAGGTCACATGACCAACATAAGAGTGCACCAGGGTACTTTTTATCAATTAAAGCACTTATGAAAAACTTAAAAATTATGTTCAAATATAAATTCTTTTTAGATCTTTAACAGCTACAAATAGTGATACAAGGGTTGTTCAATATTAACTACTATTCACTTGAGGAACTTCTACAAATCAAATTTGTCCCAAATGTGTAGGTTTTAAAGAATAATTAAGTATATTTTAACGTAAGATTACGATTTCTGAAAGTGCTTTGAAAAACAGTACCTTGGGACTTGATTGAGATCAACGTTTTCTGTATTCATAGATGAAAAACCATTTGGAGTAAGAACAGTTGGAGCACTAACATACAGTCAATCGTGCAGCATAGAGCAACATACTCCAATATCTCCAAGCAGAGAGATAAAATGATTTAAACATGTACTTCATCATCTAATTCTTTTCCTTGTATGTAAATGAACCAGTATCTAGATCTTCACAATTTTCTCAACATGAACTATAGACTTATCCATGTCAATAGAAAATCAACTTAACACACCAGATTGTAAGCCTATTTCACAGGATTTCAACACCAAATAAAACAAAGAGATGCCCCCTTGGCAACCCAAAAGCCAGAAATGGTAAGGTCACAGTGACCTTAACCTTTGACCTACTGACCTAAAAATCAATAGGGTTCATCTCCTGTCGATGATATTGAAGATCCTAGGGAAAAGCGTTCTTGATTTATTGAACAGAAACATTTGAATAGTCAGAAATGGTCTGTGACAGTCTCAGTGACCTTGACCTTTGACCACTAAATCAATAGGAGTCATCTACTGAGGAGGACCAACCTCCATGTAAAGAAGATACTAGGGCAAAGCGTTCTTGAGTTATTGAACAGAAACCATTTTGTCTACTGACAGGACTACTGACCGACGACATGAGGGCATAAATATGTCACGATACTTTCAGTACTGGTTATGTTGTTTGCTTGTGTTCAACTGAGGCAAGTGTGGGGTCATTCAGCGTTTTGTCTGCCAGATTGGTCGCAGATGACCTTGGACTTTTTACCAAGATGTACTCATTATTTAAAGACACTGTGAAATTGCAAGTAGACTCGGCTAAACAATGCAAAATGCATGGTTTGTTGAAAGTCTGTTATAGTTTATTCAATGTTTTCAATCAATGGTAAACAGTATTTAAGTCATATGGAGACTACCTAGCCACATTATCCTGACACCAGGCGAACCAGCAGCTGTTACCTGGAACTAACTATGTTGAGCTTCAATCATGAGATATACATACCAATACCATTTTTAATGTCTGATATATCGCTGCCGGAGATCCAACCTGAGACCTCTCACACTCTGCCACTAGGCTATTGAGGCAGGTTCTCTAACCTGTACTACAAAAACTTGTAAAATTGTTAAGTTTCGACGTACCATATCTAAGACCATTGATAGATGGCCAAGAATGAGTTCACCACTGCTGTCTGTATCTATCAATGAGAACTTATACACATTCCCTGTCTTGTCAGCCACAACCACTTCCTTCTCGTTGCTAGGAAACACGATAGCTGTACACCGCCGAACAACAGGTCTGAAAATATATCAAATAGAAATATATCAAACAATTTTCAAACAAAATGAAAGTCACTCCCAGTGGTTACTGCTAGACATACCATACCTTATATAGCAGGAGCAGCTGTCATTGTGGCGCCGTCTTCCTCAGGAAAAAAATCCTTTGCTAGAAATGTACTCAAAGTTTGACTATTATAGCTCAAATACTGATACAGTCGACACTCGTTATGTCAACATTTTTGGGACTGTCAAAAATTTGTCGACATATCCGAATGTCTACACAACAGGAGCTAACAATTCCTGACAAATTTCCTTACCCGTGAACTTTTCTGTCGGTACCATTAATTTTTGTTACCTCAGTTTGAACATGAACTAATACATGTATGCGATTAAAATTGTGAAAGATCAAGTCTAGCACACTTACAGTTATTACCAAAACATTTGACCAAGAGTTTTCGCGAGGGTCGAGTTTATAGCCTCGTTTTAAAACAAGTAGAGTATGGGATCAACACCGCAAGTATGGCTTTAAGCCCTTACCGGTCTCGCTTACACAACAGTTTAATTGTAAACAAAAGATTCATTCAACATGCCAGACAAATGAAAGCAACAATGACATTTGTTCAAAATTGCTATGTAAAGTTTTGGAAAAATAACCAGCATGTTGAAATAAATTGTGAAAGCATAGTTTACAAAAAGGTGTTTTTGTTCACCTTCCCAGAACCACACCAGTTCAGCAGATTTTTTAAATTTCACATGCTGCAATAGGTTGCAATTTGTTTACAAACTTCGATTTAGCATCATTCAATTACATTTGCAAACTGTGAACATATTAATTTTTAAAAACAATGGTTCGAAACAGAATTATTTTCACGGTCTATTAACAACTTTTCAATTTCAATAGCGTCGACACGATGTCGACACAAACAATGACTGTATTACTTAGCTGCGAACATATCATTTGGGCCAGAAAAGTTGTGTCGATATAAGCGGAATGTCGACACAGGCATGTCGACTAAACCATCATATTTAACATAGAATATAGAGCAACCCAAATCGGGGATTTGAAAGTGTGTCGACATAACCGAAGTGTCGATACAACCGATGTCGTCACAACGAGTTTCAACTGTACAAGCATTAATTTTTCTCATCATTTCAAGGGTCACACACTAATGGTTAGTCAAATCCAAAAAATATGACTATGTGCATAACTACACATGCTGACACTAATAACTTTGGCAGGGGATAGAAATGATGAAAGCAACAACACAGTAACTGTTACAACACTGGATGACAGCAAGAACACTGTGGATGAAAATCACAGCACAGAGTATGACCTACTGTTCAAAAACCTATTTGATGGAACCATTTTATCACCCTTCATGAGGCGTACGTATATATTTGTCTACAGAATTCCAAGCAGTCTACAATTCTAACACAGTGATTTCAGTACAACCCCTCAAACAACAGTCGGCCAGGTACTTCAAGTTTATTCTGCCGCCTACATTATGGACAACATAGGGTAAGGGAAGCCTGAGACAGTCAAACACAGCGTATCATAATGCCAAACTGTTATTTCCCAGAGCAGAACCATAAATATATGATGGATTTATCCTAGTAATCACACCAACATACAAAGTGAGTCTGAGTGACCTGAGGCACATGTTTCACTCCCAAAAACTGGTCATCATTATGCCAAATTTGGTGTTAAATGACCACTGCCTTTAACAGATTATCACAGAAAAATCTGGCACCCAATCCTTACTCTGGCATTACCATGGTGAAAACTAAAACACGAACAAAATATTTTACCAAGCAACATTTCCTATTGCCATTATAAATAGCAAACATTTTCCTGACGTGCTTCGGCGAAATAGGCAACGTCTAACCCACATTTGACCATTGCCACTAACTTCATTAAATTAACGATGTCTGCAAATAAGTTATCAGAGGTATTTCACACTGACCAATCGAGGTCCAGTCGAGAAATGCTGCATCATTCATTGTATGCAAATCAAGACGTACATGGACGCCAGCGGAACATTATAATTATGCTCTCACATTGATGCTATACTAAAATACTTCACTAAAATGATGTGTGTTATTTTATTCCGGTTTAGATAGATAGATTTTATTCAGTATTGAATGTGGTACATTCATGGATATATAAATCAACATGTATAATAAAACAATGTATACATACATGCATTTATAAATAACCATGACAGGCACACCAACACTAAGGATTACACAAAAAAGAGATAACTCTTATTTCCATTGTGGTCCTTTAGTGTTGGTGGCATGACATAGAGAGGCATACTTATGTAAGTTATTATGTATTATTGACTATTGCACAAATAAATTAACTATATTGTATCACAGATACTCGGAATCAACAGTCAGGTTATGTTAAAAGGCAAGTTAAAGTTTAAGAAGTACAAATACTGAAAGTCACTATCAAGCATAAATTAATAACTACATGTAAATGAATAAATTAAAATAACAGATTATCAAGATAATAAATAAAAATAAATAATTAATTGATAAAATAGATGTAAATATTGAATCTCTTAGCTCTTAAATAAATAGATAAATAAATGAATAATCATTTTGACACACTAAAAATTTATATTAAATTGTCTAAAAAATGTTTTTTAACTTTGGCTTTAAAAACAGGCAATTTCTCAGTCAGTGCTATACTAGCAGGCAATTTATTCCATAGGCTAATACCTGAATAGAAAAAGGATTTTGTGTCAAATCCTTTAACTTTAGGAATTGCAAAACCCCCCTGTTCACGTAACCTTGTATTGTATGAATGCACAGAATCTTGTGGCGTGAAATTGTCACCCATGTAGTCCGGGGCTATATTATACTTTATTTTAAAAACATGGCACAGAATGATCTGGTCTACACGTTTATTGACAGGTAACCAATTAAGTAATTTAAAATGTTCACTTCCTATGTGTGACCTTGCATCTAAATCAAGCACAAACCTTATTAATTTATTTTGGGTTGTTTGAAGTTTGGATTTAAGTGACTGAGTGAGACCATGATACCACATAGAGCAGGCATAGTCAAAATGACATTGAATAAGGGCCATGACAAGGAGCTTCTTGGTGTGTTGAGTAAGGTAACCTTTTTTACGGTATAAGTATTTTAACCTAGCATTAGCTTTTTTAAGTATAGATCGGGCCATAGTATCAAAGGATAGGGTCTGGTCAATAGTTGCCCCAAGATATTTAACAGCAGAAGTGGGCTCGATAGTTGTACCATTACATGTAATGTCAAGAGTCGAGTTTGACCTTAGTCTATGTTTAGACCCAAATAATATGGACTCAGTTTTACCCAAGTGAAGTGATAACTTGTTATCAACCAACCATTGGCTAACAAGATGCAGGTTGTCTTTCAAGGAAGTTTCCACAGAAGACTTGCTTTTACCTGATACAAGAATGCCGGAATCATCTGCATATAACAAAAGCTTGTTTTTAACCACAGCTGACATGTCATTAACATAAATTAAAAATAAAAGTGGACCAAGTATGGAACCCTGTGGAACACCACATGTTATTGGGGCAGTAGCAGAGTGGGTACCAGCGACATCTACTAATTGTTGTCTACAGTTAGATAAGACTTAAACCATCTTATAATATCATCACCTAGTCCTGCAGCTTTAAGTTTCATGAGAAGAATTGAGTGGTCTACAGTATCAAAAGCCTTTATGAGGTCTAGCAGAACCATGCCAATTACATGACCTTTATCCATTTCCATTCTAATGAAGTCTGTTAGATGTATTAGACAGGTATCTGTAGAGAATCCACTTCTAAAACCGGACTGGAATTTATACAATAATTTGTTTTCCCTAAAGTAGGATTCAACTTGATCATATACAACCTTTTCATAGATTTTTGACACAATGCTGAGAATTGAAACAGGGCGGTAATAACCAACTGAAGTTTTGTCATTTTTCTTGAAAATAGGAACAACCCTAGCTGATTTTAGATCCTCTGGTACCACACCCTGAATCAGTGACAAATTTATGACATGGGCAAGTGGTTCTGCAATAATGGAAGCACCGTCCTTAATAAAACGGGAAGGAATACCATCTAAACCTGTAGCTTAGTTAGCACCAAGCTGAGATAAATACTTCAGAACCTGACTTTCAGACACTAGTGAAAATGAGTAGTTGTTTAGCAATACACCTAAATTGGCATAAAAATTTGTAACAAAAGATTGTTCAAACTTATTAACAAAAGCTGGTAATTTTTCAACAAGTTTTGAGGCAACTGTTAAAAGAGTCAGCAATTATTTTCTTATCAAAACAAATGGCACCCTCAATATTAAGACATATATTGGAGCATGAGGATGAAATCCCTTTCTTAGAGGGTAAGCCAAGATTTTTAAGAATAGACCAGAGTGACTTAGAATCATACTTTAACACCACTTCTCAACCATTATCTAACCAGTTTTCCTGGACTGTATTCTAACCAGTTTTCCTGGACTGTATTCTAACCAGTTTTCCTGGACTGTATTCTAACCAGTTTTCCTGGACTGTATTCTAACCGGTTTTCCTGGACTGTATTCTAACCAGTTTTCCTGGACTGTATTCTAACCAGTTTTCCTGGACTGTATTCTAACCAGTTTTCCTGGACTGTATTCTAACCGGTTTTCCTGGACTGCATTATAACCGGTTTTCCTGGACTGTATTATAACCAGTTTTCCTGGACTGTATTATAACCGGTTTTCCTGGACTGTATTCTAACCGGTTTTCCTGGACTGTATTCTAACCGGTTTTCCTGGACTTATTATAACCGGTTTTCCTGGACTGTATTATAACTGGTTTTCCTGGACTGTATTATAACCGGTTTTCCTGGACTGTATTATAACCAGTTTTCCTGGACTATATTATAACCAGTTTTCCTGGACTATATTATAACCAGTTTTCCTGGACTGTATTATAACCAGTTTTCCTGGACTGTATTCTAACCAGTTTTCCTGGACTGTATTATAACTAGTTTTCCTGGACTGTATTATAACTAGTTTTCCTGGACTGTATTATAACTAGTTTTCCTGGACTGTATTCTAACCAGTTTTCCTGGACTATATTATAACCAGTTTTCCTGGACATTATAACCAGTTTTCCTGGACTGTATTTCTAACCAGTACTTAAACCTTCCACAAGGAACCAGCAACAGTGTTGTCTAATTTTCATGGAAGGGATGACCAGCTGCGACCAGGAATTAAACATTGTACTTTGTTAGGTTAGGTACGAAGTTATACTTAAACTGAGTTTAAATACACCCAACCATTGACAGTAATTTATTGTTCATAAACTGTTGTACTCATTAATATATCTTAGACCTTAAATTATCAACAGAGTTCTAAACTGTTGTACTCATTAAAATATCTTAGACGTTAAATTATCAACAGAGTTCGTCTATATTATGACTAACCTATATACCAAGTTGAATTGACTCGATCTCCAAAACTAAATTTTTCATTTAAAAGTTATGGACAGTTAACCATTTGATAGTCTGATCTATCAACATAATTATCTATCAACTGCAAGACCAACTTACATGTTTATAAAGCAATAAAACTATAATCCAGTTAGAATCTGGTGACAGTGACGTAGCTATTTATGTCTACACAGAAGATTACAACCATTATCTGAATAGGTAGTGCGAATATAGTTTGTTAGTTTAGCATTGAAATTAAGGCTGTCTGTTTAAGCCTTTATAATTGGTTTTACACCGTAATAGTGGACTTGACCAATGCGCCACTGTATTCTTACCCTGACTGGACTTATTATATACCCCGCTCCTTGAAGGGGAACAACAATATATATTGTGAATATATTAAGTCAAGCAGTTAACTTTAGAACGCAGCTACCCAGAATACATCACTCAAAAGAATGAAGCAATTAACTAAATAGTACAATTAAATGATGAAAATGACTTTGTTTGGTTTTCTTCATCAAAGGGTATCCATGTGATATGACATGGACTCAGTAAATATCACGAAAAAAATATGCGACCATTAGACAGGAAAAAACATTGAGTGATAAATGTTAGGGCCTTCTTTTCACTGATAAACTTGTGAGAGCACATTTTCTCCGCCTGATAAGACCCTGCCATCATTCAATTAAGATCAATCACCTTCTTCGTACACTACACGCCAATCTCGGAACTTAATTGTCCGGAAAAACAGCGTAAATAATATAATCATGTCTCCCTAGAAACAATGACACGTCTGTGAAATATTCTGCAGCCACGGATACCAATGTTGATGTTCAGCAGATGCTACCTTTCCTAGTTTCTATCATTGAAACTGCTTCCAAACATGGATGATATTGTTCCTTTAGTGAGAAATCATTCACATTATGCCAGTTGACAACCTATTACTTTAAAATACATTTTAACAGTAAATTATATGTACAAGGTACATTGGTGAATTCGCTTTAAAGCCTTTGACAAACAATAAGGCAGAGTGTCATCTCTGCCCTGGTGTGTGTAATTGTCATGCAGCCATGTGAAACATAACATCAACTTCTAATGCTTCCATAGGACACAGATTCCACCACTTGCACACAGACACGCAGAGGAAGGATGTGGAATAATAAACTGAACAAATACATTAGTTTAAGGCCATCAGTATGACTTTATAGTTGGCTTTAAAAATTCAATAATTTTATTCTAGACAAAGAAACAAATTAAAGTGAATTTTCCCGGTTTAAAGGGACAAAAGCGCCAACTTCAATTACTGTCTATTATTAAGTAGTATACAAGATAGGTTACTTCTAGCTGCCAGCCACGACATTCGAAATTATATGTGATAAAAAATCCAGACAGTTAAATAGAAAATCAGGGGTTGATCCGTCATAGACGATGAAATTATATTTTCGCGTTGTCCAAATTTTGAAAATTTGTTATTTTAAAGTAAGTTCTGAAAAAATAAATGTTGTGATTTCAAAACATCCGAAAGAAATTCTTTCATGCAGCGTTTTTAGTTTTATTTCATAATCACAATTTTTTTGCAAACTTCCCAATTTTGTAAATATATAAATTCAAATCCCTTGCGAAAATTTCTGATTGTACATTTCATAATGGATAATTTTGGTTACAGACAAAATATAACAACAACTAAAGTCTGGAAGTAACAAACAATCGTGTCTTAAACTATAAAACAGTTGACTGTCAAATATGACACATAAATTGTGAATGTCACAGACTTACAGCCAAATTATTGGGGGGAGAGGGAAGAGGGGGACTCAAGTGTGTCATATATTTCAAACTTGGCATGTATTTAATTCCGAGAATTTTTTTACTGAGAACTATCGGTGACACATCCGAACAGGTCATTAGTATTCAGATGTCTTTATGATACGGATTGTGATAGATAAATTACATGTCATATTTACACAAATCTTAAACAAATTCATCCATTGATTTATGGACAGATCCAGTGGGACTCTATCCCGCTATTTTTCTGATAGGGTATCCTGATTCATACTATATTATAGCTACTATACAAACCAGAGTAATTAGATATATATAAGATCCCCGGACCCATCTCTCCCTGTATCAGCTCTTGTTGTTATTTCACTTAGCTATGACAAGAAATGTTTATATGATAATGAAACAAAACAATATATAACTAGACGTCGCAAAATTAACAATGGAAGAAATCACTGTAAAATTACAAGATTATAAGATTGGTAACAAAGACCTATATATAAACACATATAAACTACGTATAATTACAGCACATACATATATACTTCCAGCAAAACAAAAATGATCACAGCTTCATGATGAAGTTAATGAAGGAAGTTCTAACATGGAAATATTTGTATCATTATCGACATGTAAATTAAGCACGACAGATTCTCGTAAAAAACTGGCTAAAAAAACTGACAATACAGACAATATCGGCTTGGATGAAAAATTGCATACAAAGAATAATAATGCTTAATTTTGAAGTTATTTATGGAGAAACATCTATTAGGGTTCTTTTACACATAAGTACGCTCCAAATATACTCGTTAAGGCTTGTAAGAACCAAAAGTGGAAAGAACGCATTCAGCGGAAAATTAATTCTATTTACAGTACACCAGTCCAAACACTGACGAACAAACATCGTAGCACAGTCTACTTATCAAGCATAAATTTTTCATCCCAATAACAGTTTATTTTTCTATCCACTCTAAATCATGTATGTCGTGTTGAAGCGAGAATGGAAGATATTAACGAGCGTACACCACAGTACATTTGCACGATTAATGAATATTTAAATGAACCTCAAGAAAATTCATAACCGTTGTGTCAGTACAGAGTGTATCTAGATGTAAATGATGCAGAATTATGGAAGGTTACGGCTCGTGTAAGTAATTTGTCTATCGCAGACAAGAAGCTAATGATTGGTTATCAGCGGGCGGCATTCGCAGAACCCTTTGCTCCGCAATCTATCAATATACTGACAAGACTGATCAGTTTTCGTCTCATCAAATTTACTTACCAAATATGAACTTGACAAAATAACTTAATGCTGGATTACAACGATAGATAACTGTATGAATCGACGTGTGTGTTACCGCTTTATATTTTAGACTTGCAGGTTGCAATACCCAGCTTTCCATGGATGTGTTAATACAATCTCAATGATTTATAAAAGAAAAAAATAATAAATCAAAAGAAAGTTAATTCAATCACTGTGTTTATTCTTTAAAAACAGAAAAATTGTTTAGATTTTGAATAGAATTTTCTAGTCATGTAGTTACAAAAAGTTTCGTAAACGTCCTTCGGAAATTATCTTTAGACATTTAAGGAAATGTTTGTGTATTATTATTTGGTATTAAAATTATTAAAATATCAATGAAAACCAAATTTTACCTTAAATTGAGCTAATGTCCGGAAACATAATATGCACCTTTACGTGACCTTCACATATCGACAATTGCATTTAGATTATATAACACACAATAAGCTGAGGGAGCCGAGGATAGTTTATCCTCATTAAAAATGTACTATGTACTCTTAGAAAACCTGTCTGAAGGGACTACCAATATTCTTTATGATGTATTTAACTTGTTATGAGAGACCAACTGACACCATGAGTGGTGGTCATTACAGATAGGTTTGACTGTTTATTAAAATTATAAGAACACATATTCTATATATTTCTATGTCAAGATGTTGACTGGAGACATGTAAGGCACCAGCTGGTAGTTAGCGTAACCTATTAAAACGGTAATACTCTAGCTTTCACTTTAATAAAACCTTAGTTACCATAGCAACAGGAAGTACACATTAAATATCAAGCAGATCCAACATTAGCTGAACATTTCTGTTACAGACTTGTTATAAAGGCATATCAATCCCTCATGATGTTTATTATTGTTTTAAGATATGATTAAAATATAAGAAACATACGAATGTGGTAATGATACATATTTAGGTATAATTATTGTTCCCTGAATTAAGCAACCACCTGTGTTATACAGTAAATATAATTAAATCCTGGGAGTCTACCCAGAATTAAGCAACCACCTGTGTTATACAGCAAATATTAAATCCAGGGAGTCAACCTGATATAAGCAACCACCTGTGTTATACAGCAAATATAATTAAATCCAGGGCGTCAACCAGAATTAAGCAACTACCTGTGTTATTCAGCAAATATAATTAAATCCTGGGAGTCAACCTGAATTAAGCAACCACCTGTGTTATACAGCAAATATAATTAAATCCTGGGAGTCAACCTGAATTAAGCAACTACCTGTGTTATACAGTAAATATAATTAAATCCAGGGTGTCAACAGAATTAAGCAATATCCTGTGTTATACAGCAAATATTTTTAAATTCCAATTAACCTTAATTTAAAGCAACCACATTTTTTATGCAACCATTATTATCAAATCATTATGCAAACAAAAAAACAAATAAACTAAACAACAACCAAAAAAAAATGTATGAAAATTAATTCCCTCTTTGTCAGGAAAGTATTCAGGAGAATATGATCAGTTAGATTACAGCTGTTCTGTCAATACGTTGAAACAAGAAATATCACCATCAGTCATTTATATCCTACCAGAGAAACTGATGGGGGGGGGGTGTATAAATGTATTACATCTAACATCATGTCCAAATCATGTCTTCTTCCTCCAAATGAACAATCTGGCTACATTTTGTATCATAGTAGCCTCCCTTGGAACAAGGAAAAGGTCTAATACCTGTTTTTTGCAATACAAGACAACCCACATTTTCACCAGTGGCTTGTTCGCTATGACTCGGGTTCTCAACAATTTTTCAGTTCAATGTACAAAAGCTAATTCACCAAACCAGTTTTCTTTGATTGTATCCTAACCCGCACTATGATCTATCGCTCAACAAGGAACCTAAGCAACTTTTCCAATTGTGAAGGAAAAATTTCATGAGTATGACCAGGTCCACAACTGGAAATTGAACCCATGGCTACTTACACACACCTGAAGTTAATATGTGAATGTTCTAAATGATGACTGGTGTATATTTGTTAATATTCTCATGTTGTACAAGCCCTATGTCTATACACAATGCTGCTAATCAATTTTCTCACTATATAGACCAGGCCCTCCGTTCTTAACAGTGCGAAAAATAAACAGGGTGCACTCCCTTACAAAACTTCACAGACCTCAATCATGAAGCGAGGTTAATTGTTCTAGGATTGTTCAGGTACAAAAGTACATGAAATGTTATTGAAGGTCGAACATTCCTTGCAAGGTGAGTATATAGGCTTGCATGAAATATCCAATTTATACAGGATATGGATGGTTCATTCTATGGCTGACGCTTGTGTGGGTGGCTGAGGCACTGCTGTCGTTTCTGTGTGGCTTTGCAATGTCTGTGCGCTACAATAGTTACCACAACTGTTCAGGTACATGTGAAAAAATGTAAAATGAAACAGTTAATTAATAGTCCACAGTCCTCTAAGGGGTGTTAAATAGAAACAGGACTAGATAGAAAAAGAAGGAAAAAGATGTAAGGGAAATTAAATAAAGGGAGATAATTAATAAAATGGAACAAGGCAGAGCTCAATATAAGGACAAATATTAGGAAATTACATCATTTATAACTTATTTGGTTAAAGGGAAATAATTAAATGGTACCAGCTAGAGTTATGTTTTTAGTCATAGTACTTATGAAGTTATGCAATAGACAAATGAAAGCTCCGCGAGTCACATGTGTCACCTGATGACATGCACATTTTTAATGGAAAACTATCCAGTATTGGGCTACATATCCGACTCACAAGAGTTCTCTAGTCATCTGAACTAAAAATGACAAAGTAATGCTCTGGAAAAAAAAATGTCCGGATAAAATCAATCAAATGGGAATAATTAAAAATGATTCTTGAGCACTGCATTTCATGTCACAGCAAGAAACATGCATACCAATTTTGGAGTCATTCATACTTATGGTGACAAAGTTATGCCTCAGACAAGAAATGCTCTAATAAAATCAATCAAAGGGAATTAATTCAAAAACGATGCAAGGTAGAGTTATGGTTCTAGCGCACTGCACTTTGGCTTATTGCAAGAAACATGCAAACCAAATCTTGAGTCATTTGAACTATAGGTGACAAAGTTATTCTATGGACAAGAAATGCTCCAATAAAATCAATCAAAGGAAAATTATTCAAGGCACTGTGAATCCTCATGGAAATTGATATATAATATATCTATGTATAAATGTTGAGGACCACGTTAATTTGTTCTGACTATACAAATACCACTTGTTGTTATCAATTAAGGTACACATACAAGTTACACAACCGAAATTGAAAACAATCAGAGCCATTAATATATATCAGTTGAACTTTAAATGGATGAGCTTTCAAAGGACTTGGAAAGCAGCACCAGTTTCTTTGAAAATTTAAATTGGTTGTCACAAATACTATACGTCACAACTATAAATGCATACAGCATGTTACATGACATATAATTACGCAAGACTTGGCAATGACTGATGAAAAATGTCGCTGATAATTTACTGAACAAGAAGCAAATAAATGGATGTTGAACTGTAGAACTCAATAATGGAACAAACATTTTATGCTTCCGTTATTCTCATATTTGTTATGAAAGGGCAAACAAACTAACGAGCAAATGACATTGCTTGGCGACAATTAAATAAAGACGAACATACACATTCATTCAAACCAGCTAATGCAATTTCGTTGTAATAATACTTCATTTTGGTTTGGTGTATTGTTTCTCTTTATGAGCATATTAGTGGAGAGTTGTTCACTTATAGTAAAAGCTTCATAGAGAGGTCCGACAAATCCATTAACATGGGGGTAGTATTTGTTCGACCAATTAACGCATACATAAAAACAGTCCTAATGCCGTCAAAACACTAATCCATCTAAAACTACGCTCATAGAATCCTAGTTCTAACGACACACAAACTAATTAGCGATACACTTTAATAATTAAGCTGATGCCCATTTGTGTACAGTCCATTTTTCCATATTTTCAAGTGTTTTCAGTCCCATGAAAAAAAACACAGAAATGTGAAACTAAACACATTACGATGTGCAATTTATGATATCTCGTAGAAACTTGTGAAGTCATGAATTTTGCATGAATTTAAACATTTTGATTCTTCTCTTGCTTTTAAAAAAGTGTGTTCTGCTTTAATTTGCACATTTTAAATGTCTCAATTTCAACCAAAGATGTAATCAGCCTTTGCACATGCCTTAAATTTCTTGCATAATTGACTGCTTGAATTTCAGTAAAATAGAGTTCAGTATAAGACAATGATATTCAGAAAAATAAACTGAAGTTTAACCTACAAAAACATGTTTAATTTCTATGAATTTTGCATTGCGACTATTCCTAGGTTTCCTGCACTGCTTGACAGCCGTAAAGTATTGTCTAGTGGTTGTTTTCAACGATCATTTCTTAAGTGACAGACTATCTGATCTTGTTTCCATAAGCGACTGCATCAATTTACTTGTTTGTTTTTTTAAAGTTTGCCATAACTTACATTTCTAGGTTTACCCTTGTTTTAATAGCTCATCTAAAGGTCACATAAAATTCTGTTTCCCTACCACAGTCAATAAGACCTGGTTTTTGTTGGCAGCATACACCATGGTCCGTATTCACAGTGTCTTAGATTTAATTGTATTTGCTGTATAACACAGGTAGTTGCTTAACTCGGGTTGACTCCCGGGATTTAATTATATTTGCTGTATAACACAGGTAGTTGCTTAACTCGGGTTGACTCCCGGGATTTAATTATATTTGCTGTATAACACAGGTAGTTGCTTAACTCGGGTTGACTCCCGGGATTTAATTATATTTGCTGTATAACACAGGTAGTTGCTTAACTCGGGTTGACTCCCGGGATTTAATTATATTTGCTGTATAACACAGGTAGTTGCTTAACTCGGGTTGACTCCCGGGATTTAATACGATTTGACACAACGTTTTATTGAGGACGATGATGACTCATTTCATTCGAATTACAGCGTTATGTGACATATTTAGTTATACCTTTATGAATAAAATATCTTTGATTATTAAAGAAAATAAAATTCTATTAATTCTATATAGAGTCGTTAAAGAGTTGTGATAACTATGAAAATATTATATTTTGGCGAATACTGAAAATGGCTTTTCTCCTATAAAGGGAGGTAATAGATTTTTGTGGCGTCAATTTTGAGCCCAAATCTCAAAGGGAAATTTACAAAATTTGAGATGAAACCTAGCTCAGATTTGAGTTGTTTCGGGAGAGATGGGGCCCAGATCAGATCTTGGTACAGTTATATATCATTATGCCTGTACCAACACACAACATGAAATTAATGGCTACATACAGCAAAATTAATTCAATATCAGTATTCAGTTTAACACAAAATTTATCTAAGATATCTGAATTCAGTCTGAGTTACAAAGTTTGAAAATCCAATTTTATAGGTCTGCCAGGAAATGATATTATGATGTTACAGTTTTAGATATTGCGCAATAGTATGACTTAAGCATCTACCGTCAATCCTGAGATTCAATATCACAACCATATAAACATATCACACGCATTGTGAAACAAAAATAAATTGCTTTTTATTGTGAATCAAAATTCAATCGCAATGATTCTATATAACATTGGTCGTAGCTCATTTCCATTTAGATACAAACACCTCCCCTAGGATCAAATCTTATCCACCATCGGTCATATAACCATGATGCCTTTAAACTAGATATGACAGTACAACCATCAATGCATGAAGCACTAAGGTACAGTCTAGTTATATTGGTCATCTTATGATGGTATGTAATGTACAGATAATGTGCCATGTGGCTTGCATTATATGCCCCGGTTAGTGAAGTTAAGAATGAACATTTTTGCCTGTCACCCGATCAATCCAGTTTGACTGTGTCAGAAAGGGTAATTGCTCTTCCATGACAGTGGTATAGTCATGTTCTCCACATGCGGAGTGGTTGTCAGTTGCGTGCAGTAGAGCAAGTTAAAGTTCTCTATGGTTGATACTCTCAGCATGTGTGACTTACTTATATCAATGGTCAAAACCTAAGGCAGTTGTGTTTGTTCCTCCCGTCATACATTCCATTTATAGCTCACTGAACGTAGAGTTGTGAGCGACACAAGCAAAATTTCATCCAATTTCATCATTTCAAGGACCGTAACTATGCTAAAACTAGACGAATCCGAAGAAAACAATATTGATGTGTACATCAACACATGCTGAATAATATTCCTATGAAGTTTGATAACTTAAGCACAATTACTTTGTAAGTTACAGACATTTTAACACAAGCCAAATTTTATCATTCCAAGAGCAATAAATCTGCTAATACTGGTCAAATCCAAATAAAAATATAAAGGTGCACAGCAACTCATGATGACTTATATTCCTTAGAAGTTTGAAGACTGTAGCACAATTACTTTTCAAGTTACAGACGGCACAAGCCGAATTTCATAAAGATAAGGTCGAAATTGTGACCTCTAGTGACTACACAAGGTTTTTCTATGATTTGACCTAGTGACCTAGTTTTTGACCCCGGGTGACCCAATATTCAACTTGACCTAGATTTTGTTGAGATGATCATTAGGAATAAGTTTCATAAATGTTATGTCAAACTTTTGATCTCCAGTAATTACACAAGATTTTTCTATTATTTGACCTAGTGACCTCCATTTTGACCCCAGATGACCCAATGTCGAATTTGACCGAGATTTTGTTGACATGCTCATTGTGCGCAAGTTTCATTAAGATAAGGTCCAAATTGTTACCTCTTGTGACTACACAAGGTTTTTCTATGATTTGACCTTGTGACCTAGTTTTTGACCGGCTGGATGACCCAATATTGATCATCCCCTAGATTTTGTTGAGATGATCATTGTGACCAAGATTAATAAATATTAGGCAAATATCGTGACCTCTAGTGACTACAGTGTCAAGGCAATTGTTGACAGACTGGCGAAGAGTGATTACAAAAGCTGACTCTGTCACAAAGTGACATGTGAGCTAAAGATATGTAGGTGCACAATAAGTCATGCTGACTTATATCCCTATGAAGTTTGAGGACTGTAGCACAAATACTTTTCAAGTTGCAGACAACACAAAATTTAGGACGGACAAGGGCAAATCTATATCCCCCACAAGTGGGGTATAATTAAGAAATTTAAATTTGAACTAAGTTTATGGTTTCCGTTAGTACTTTGATAAAACAGTTTTCTCAGGTGCTTCTTCAAGCATATGTTTTGCCAAGTACTTGCAATCATACACCTGAACCTTCTGTAAACCTAGACTGAAGGTACATATCATCCTAACATACAGCAGTATATAGAGGCAAGTAATTTATTTGAGACCATACATAAAGGCAACAACCAACAGAGGCCCCTCGATTGGAAAAAATTGCCAAATATAATGGCACTGATGCACAGAAAATTGCAATAGCTAAAACAAATAATTTGCTCGAGCATTCTGTTGAGAGAAACGGAACAGTGACATAAAAAACCCTAATTAGAGCGCTTTTTCATTCAGTTTTTTCAAACTCTGACACAGCCGCTTTAAGCAATCTGTCATGTTTTTCTACTTTTTGTGGAGAGAGAAATCTTGTCTATTGTGATTTTTCAGCCTAGAAATAGGAGAGCACTCAGCCTCCAAATAGAAGAAATACATCTTTCGCCCCCAAAAAAGTAATTGCCAATTTTGTTTGAAACCTATTTTCCACTACTGTAACATTTTGAAACCTGGGACAACCTTGGGGAATTCGAAACAAGCAGTTAATAATTCTCCTTCATTCATTCATCTTACCTACTGTCATTGTAATTCGTCAAAGTTTGGTTTACGTAGCATTAGGTCGCGTCCCAAATCATTCCGCGTCCTTAGCGATATTTCAAGTAGAGTATGTCGGGAAGATTCTGTTTGACATTCAGATATTGAAAATGATGTATTGCGGACGAAAAATCAATAAGCGTCATTAATAATATGCCCTTATCGCAACAGTAAACTGACAGGGGCTGCTCTCTTTTTCTACCCACCATTTCAAAACTGACCCTTTCCTAATGGGGCCAAGTAATTATACAATTCAACCATTTTGAACCCTTGAAACTGATCATAAATTCCGACATGGCAATTGTTATTCTGAGCGATGGATTTCTGGTAAGTGATTTTGCAACAAATTCAATCAGAAGTGACTAGAACATTGTTAGTTGTTTCATCTAACAGGCATGAGAGGCAGGCAAATTTAATCAAGTTTGATACCTAAGTATGTAAGGGGGCATTTAACTACAAGTGCTCATGGATTAAGAACACCATTATAATCTGATGAGTGTAACTAATTCAATTAGGTCCTCAATAAGTTATGGCTCGAGGGTCATTTGCCCAATGTATCTTTTCAAGTAGGACACACATTATTTAGACCACTTTAACCCGCAAATAAACTGCTGTCGCCGGTCCCAAGCCTGGATGTGAAAAGTGGAGGGTTGTGCCAAGGGCTAATGTCTCTGCCACGTTAAAATAGCTAGCTACAGAAACCTTAACCAAAGAACCTTCTTTGGTGATGGCCTTTATTAGGGGCAAACCAGTATGAAGAGGATCTAAGGTAGGTAGGTAAGCCGCAAATAGCCAATAACAGCGCAGTATTGCCATCATCTAAATCCTGTATCCAACACTTTTGAGCTGTATAACCTGTGATTTTGATCCTTTGTTGTTTTGAGTAATAAGTGCAGAATTTAATCCTATTGCTGGGAGCAAATTGCATAATCTAGTCAGAAATACAATGTACAACTTCTTTAATGTGCATGAATAATGGTACATGTACAAACAAGAAATATCACTGAATGTGATGAATACCCCCAGAAACTGCTTGACACAGTCAGATATGCAAAACTAGACTTGGTACTGATCGGTTATGCAGCTTCATTGAAATCCGACCATTGGTTGCTGAGAAATAGTGCAGACAATATTCATAAGTGTAAAAAATCAAAAGGCCATAACTACCTTAAAAATGGATCGTCCAACGTGTGCCGAGGATATGCATAACTAGAATCGGTAGCGATCATTCATGCAAAGTGTCATTGAAATCTGACCAATGGTTACAGAGAAAAGCGCAGACAAAATTTAAAAGTGTAAAAAAACAAAGGACCATAACTACCTTAAAATTGATCCGACCGACGTGTGCCGACGATACTAGACTAGGTACTGATCAGTCATGCAAAGTTTCGTTGAAATCCGACCAATGGTTGCAGAGAAATAGCGCAGACAAAATTATACGGACCAACCGACCGACCAACAGACCAACCAACCAACCAACCAACCAACCAACCAACCAACCAACCAACCAACCAACCAACCTCAAGCATGACTCCAATATAGCCCCCATATACTATGTATCTGGGGGTATAATTAGTCAGTCACATGGTCTAAGTCGGATAGACATCTCGTATCACTGGTTATGAGAGTAGACGCTCGCTGAAGCTCGGTCTAAATCTCATAACCAGTGATACTCATTGTCTATCCTATACTAACCGGTAATGTTCACTGAGACTGTTTATGCTTTAAATTCTGTCTGTCCATCCGTTTGTCCAGGCATTGGTTAAAGTTTTTTTATAAAGTCCTATATTTTGTTTATTATCAATGCTATTGCAATGAAACTTATTTATTATCATAAGTCAACAGTGCTATACAAGTCATTAGGCATTTTTCCTAGGATTAGTTTCTTTTAATGACAAGGTTAATCCACAAGATTCTCATTGTGACCTAGTTTCATCAAAATTAGGTCAAAACTGTGACCAAGTGTCTATGCAAGCAAATTGTGAACGGATGGACATGGATGAAGTGTGATCACAAAAGCTAACCCAATCACTTTGTGAAAAGTCTAAGCTGAAAAAAGAAAATTGAAGTGGCATCACATTATTGTGCGTTCAAAGTCAAATGAGAACAGTTATAAACATAAACTTGCCCGACAGGTAAACTTTGTATGGGTTCGATATCAAATAGTGTGCAAATCTCATTCCATATACCAAAGGCGCGATTATAGTGTAGTGGATAAACCCTCACTTCCTACAAGTTTGTATTTTATTCTGAGTTGTACTTTCGATCCCCACTTCGGTCAACTTTTTCTTGCATGTATCCATGTTATAAAGTCTTATATTATACTGCTGTTTTAATGAATCCATACTTCAAAGTGATCAAAGTTTCATGTTGTAGTGAATATATTAAAAACGATTGTATGAGTGTTGTACTGTATATAAAAATAAAATAATTGAAATACGACGTAATAAAGAATGAAAATATAACACAAACATTAACCTACGTACTGCATACCTTACTTCGTGTATGTTATTATATTAGTTACAAGTAAAAATAAGGTACTTGTAAAAAGATAAAAACACCTTTAAAATTTAAAGTTACTTGGATGGGTGTCGAACCAGTGTCGAGTTTGAACCAAATCACTTGTATAATAGCGGCATGCTTACCCACTGGAGTAATGAGACGATGTGAAAAGTGGTTTTGAAGTATTATATTATTGATTGAAGGTATCTATCTTAATATATAAAACATAAGCCTCCCCTATTCTTTTGAATGGGACAGTTCCCTCATTAGTATTACTTATTGAACCGACAGTAAACAGAAACAATAACAACAACACAGAACTGAGTGTATACTTAGTGTGTACACATGAAGAGACATTGTGTTTATAATATACATCTACACAAACACATTGTCAATCAAATATAACATATCAGTCGGCCATTTTCATTCTATCGTAGTTGATTACTCCTGTCACCTATCACATGCACCCCGCTGATCCCGCAATTTCAAGTTAGAAATCATTATAAACAAGCTTCAGTAATGAGAAATGCAATCAAGCATACAATTCTACGAGCGACTAATAAATGATTATTATAATCTCCGCTACTTCCGAGTCTGTCAATCAGGAATAAAGATAAAGAAGTCTTGGTGTTTGTGACGGCACTCTGGGACTATCAGGTATATTGTTCTATACATTAATGGTCAACAACTAGTATATATTACCCTATTCATACAGAAACATCATTAAGTATTTTATATTACTTGCAAATAGAATGTTTATGAAAGGTTTTTAACCTTTGAGCTCAGGTTTAGTTGACGGAATACAAGTTATCTCACTTACTTTAATAATGACGTCCGACACCCTGGTTCTTTTTAATTAATTGTAATAGTTGTTTTTAGGGGTGACTTGAGTCCATTTTTTACTATTGCAATACTATTGCTAATGCTGAAAGCAAGCACTATTGCGATACTATTGCAATAGTTATTGCCAAGATTTGAAAATGAGAAATTAACTTGTAAATACAAATTTGCACAGTGTTACGGATACCATTTTGTACATACTAATCTGATATCTTTTATCTCATATAGTTTTTTATCGTGTTCAGTGGAAGAGTGCATTCATGCTTCTGGTTATAAGTTGAACAATTGCGATATTGGTCCTTTAATTATAGCAGTTTGATGCATGTGATTATTTAAAATTAGTTTCTTAACGAGAACGGAAGGTTTTACCTTAATAATAAGCTTTTTTTAAAAAAAGGAAACTATCGTAACTATCGATAGTTCAGCTAACTATTGGCGATGGTTATTGGATCAAGACTTTTACTATCAATCTATACTATCGGGGCACTCTTGATCGCAATGCATCGACATTTCGATGCATGGGCCAACCCCTAGTTGTTTTATTGGTGTTAAGGTCATTTTTTACGTTTAAGACGGGTTGTGTGACAGACAATGTCAGCTACAGAATAGTTCAATAAAACAGTTAATGAAGAGAAGTGTTTTTTAATTATAGGGCCATTGTAGCAACATTGCACTGTAATTCCAGAGAGGTGGTTGCTAAGGAGAGGGTCACTCACGTCAGGTCACACTTTTATTTTAGAGAGGTGGTTGCTAAGGAGAGGGTCATTCTAGCCAGGTTTCACTGTTATTTCAGAAAGGTGGTTGCTAAGGAGAGATCACTCTAGCCAGGTTTCACTGTTATTTCAGAGAGGTGATTGCTAAGGAGAGGTCACTCTAGCCAGGTTTCACTGTTATTTCAGAGAGGTGGTTGCTAAGGAGAGGGTCACTCTAGCCAGGTTTCACTGTTATTTCAGAGAGGTGGTTGCTCAAGAGAGGGTCACTATAGCCATGTTTCACTGTTATTTCAGTGTGGTGGTTGCTAAGGAGAGGGTCACTATAGCCATGTTTCACTGTTATTTCAGAGAGGTGGTTGCTCAAGAGAGGGCCACTATAGCCAAGTTTCACTGTTATTTCTGTGTGGTGGTTGCTAAGGAGAGGGTCACTCGAGCCAGGTTTCACTGTTTTTCAGAAAGGTGGTTGCTAAGGAGAGGGTCACTCTAGTTAGGTTCACTGTTGTTTCAGAAAGGTGCTTGCTAAGGAGAGGGTCACTCTAGCCAGGTTTCACTGTTATTTCAGAGAGGTGGTTGCTAAGGAAAGGGTCACTCGAGTCGGGTTTCACTGTTGTTTAAGGGAGGTGGTTGCTAAGGAGTCAGCCATTCTATTCAGGATTCACTGATATTTCAGAGAGATGGTTGCTAAGGAGAGGGCCACTATAGCCAAGTTTCACTGTTGTTTCAGTGAGGTAGTTGCTAAGGAGAGGGCCACTATAGCCAGGTTTCACTATTGTTTCAGAGAGGTTGTTGCTAAGGAGAGGATCACTCTAGCCAGGTTTCACTCTTGTTTAGGGAGGTGGTTGCTAAGGAGTAGGCCACTGTAGCCAGGTTTCACTGTTGTTTTATGGAGGTGGTTGCTAAGGAGTAGGCCACTCTAGCCAGGTTTCACTGTAGATTCAGAGAAATCATGTTGCTAAGGAGACGGCTGCACTATTTTTTCAAAAACATATTAAGTCATCTGAAACAAATGATAGGTATATGAAATGGCTGCCTGACAAAAAATACAAAAATAACAGTTATTTCGTGATACTTATTGACAGACTTGAATGACATCATATTTTCTTCACAGCTGATGATAACATTTTGTGTCAACAAAAGAGGAGAAATCCTAAGTAACTTACACTCCATATTACAAACTTACGCTAAAGGCAATAAATCTATTTAAAGACACAATGAGACAATGTTTCGAGACACTTTTTATCATTTTCCTGTCATAGAACTAATGTGCGCTTCAGAAAAATGAAAGCAAGAAAAACGAATGTACACAACATCAGTATTATAACGACAAGATAAAAAAATTTCATCTAATAAAGCATGATAAAATTTGATGAGTTTGTCTGTACTAATAGCCAATTCCAGTTATCTTGAATCCGACATCCAATATGATAGTATACATGTCAGAAAATACGCCATTTCCTTCATTTAAAGCTGCGGCACACAGAGATAACATGGTCGTCATAGCAACGAGTCATGCTTGGTACCCACAGCCTCCCGCAATGCTGATCAACTTGCTGAATATGGCAGACTTCCTGTAACTGGGAAGAAAATGGCTGCAATACGATACAAAGATTGCAATTAAAGCTTGTTGGCAATTTTGAATGAAACATTTAACACGGGTGTTGACATTTTTTTTAATTTGTTGTTACTGGTGCCTGGCTCGTGAAATATTTAACACTGTATTGACGTTTTTTTAATTTGTTTTGCTGGTTCCCAACGTGTTAATATTTAATGAATTTTTACAGAACTGAAGCTTGGCAGTAAATTACAACCCTTAAATAAATCAGGAAATACTAAAATAGGGATAAGTTTAAAGAAATTTTATCCCCTAATTAGGTTTGCTGTGAAATATTAATTCAAAGATTTTCTTCTTAAAGCTCAGAACCTGAATATACAGACAAATATTAGAGAAAGCAGGATCATATGTACACAAATGTCAAAAATTGGTTGCCTGGGCAATAAGAGTTGAAATTATTAGAGTAAAATTTTCAACTTACCGTAATAAAAGAGAGTTGCTTATGATGAGTTATGTCAATTTTTGATTGCCTATGAACATAGTAATTATAATGGCATTAAAATATCATCATAAAATACCTGTAAAAGGTTTCATCACAAGAACTGAATAATAAATTTAATATTTATGCAATGCTTTGATGAAACACTACCTAGATGACTAAATTTTCTTCAAGCTAAAAATAGTACCTAATTTAAATGTACTTTTATGAGGACCTATCCTTGAGACTTCAAAGTTGAAGTTTTTAGTAAGTGCTTTGATAAAACAGAGCCAATAGTGAGTTAGACTTAAGATATATAACTATATATGGGATAATTATTTCGGCACTTTGGGCAAATATTATACACAACCTAAGCAATTTGTTTTCAAATGCCATAAACTGTTGCAATATGACGATGCACTTTTCATTAAATACAGTACTACACTACACCTTATTGTTTGATTGACCCAGAAATATCGGCCAATCACATGGCAGCAAAAAGCGACCACAATAGACCATCATTTAGCAATACACGGGGGATAATATTAGCACTAAACATGCAAAGTCTGTGAGTCACATAAACACCAATCCTATACTGGTACTGTCACAGGAAATTGCTATTCACATGTACACGCATGCCTGAGCTGCTACTGTAGTATTCCGTATGTGGTGTTTAATCACTCGTACAGTAAATGAGCAACGTTACGCTATCTGAGTAATAATGATCACTGATTATTGTATGGAAGCAATGAGCCCTTAGAGAGTTTACCATTTATTCACACAGGAAGTTCAAATATTGTAATTCATTTTAACTTCTATATATTCAGAGAATAATCTTTATTTAACTGGAGTTTTCTTCCCATATATAGTATCAGCCATTATCATCCATTATTCACAGGAACAATTTAAAATCTTTAAATCATGGAGATTGCTGAAAAGTGCTGACTTATACCCGGGTTACAAATCCAATCAGATCGCCATCAAAAGATTGGCCGGCTTACTTTTTGGCTAATCGGGTCAGAAGATGGATGAACATGATGGTCGGTCATCAGGGCATTGACGGACCAAATAAAGACATGGCTTAGCGACAAAGAAATTTGTCTGAGACAATCCTATGACCGATCTATATCTGCCCCACAAACATCGCATGCCAATCCTTTAAAGCCCATCCAGCACCCTTTACTTCCGGATTCAATACCATCTTACTCTTTTAAATACTTGTTATAGTCACTGTATAAAAGCCAAAATCAACTCATCTTCCTCATAATATATAGCATTAAATAAATATGGTTCAAAGCAGTTATCCTGTGACATTGATTCTCCGCTAACCCCAATGCAAGCCTCTCGAGAAATACATTTAGAATTACCCTCTATGAGCCTCGATACACTAGAATTCATTGAAGATCACAGGCATATTTGAAAACCCTTAAAGATTGGTATCATTAAAACATTAGTCTGAGACAAGAAAAAAACACCAAGCACAATTCTATGGACTATCATACAAAAATCAATACTGCGCATCCTTCTGTTTTTCTTTGATGAGGCCTACCAGATATCATCATTGAGATTAGCTTGAATGAGAACCAGAATGATACAAGGGTGAAGCTTCAATGTATCATACAAACATGGTCTTCAATCAAGTCTCAATTGAGTCACAAAACTCAAAACAATAATTTTTCCCTCAGGTTTGTGACTCAATTGAGATTTGATGGAAGACCATTATTGGCTGTTGCCTAACTCTGATTAAAACATTGCATTTGTAGACTCACATTTCCAGGCTTAGTAACAACTATTTGCTTGGTTCTTTCTAAGCTCAGAGATTTAAAATTTACCAATCAAAAGCATTTGGAGACTCATGTCTCAAGAACAAATTCGATGACTTGATTGGTTTGTTTCTAGCCTCATAGATTTAAAATTGACAAATCACGATACTGTATTTACAGACTTGTCTCGAAGCTCAAAATTCAATGAAATGATTGGCTGTTTCTAAACTGAATGGATTACAAGTAGACCAATCAAACGACTGCATTTGGAGACTCGTGACAAGCTTCAAATTCAATGATATGATTGGTTTTTCTTAAAACTGATGGGATTTCAATTTGACCAATTGTCACAGGGCATTAATTCAGAGACTGATTTAGATTTCAAAATTCATAGACATTAAACTGAATGGGTTTCAACTTGACCTATTAAATGACTGCATCAGGAGACATAATGTCTCCTAGCTACAGATTCAATGATATGATTGGCTGTACTTAAGCTCAAGAGATTTAAATTGACCAATCAAACAGTGCATTAAATTTTTTGGAGACTGGTCTCAACTAAAAGAGTCCAACTAAAGATTTGACCATTTCTAAAACTGGTCCCTATGTTCAGTTAAATACAACTTCCAGAACAGTGAATCGAGGCTTTTTGTTAGGACAACATGCATTCTCTTATCAAACGGCCTGAATTATCAAGTCAAGGTGATCTGATAAAAATATAAAGAAATTCCAAGTTTATTAATCATCCCTATAAGCTTCTTACAGATCTGTTAGTGACAAGTTATTCTCCATGGCAACCTTCATACAGACATAATACAGAATTTTATGATACAACAATAATATGAATGGAGTAAAGAGTTATCCATACAGAGAAGTGACCATTACAGTCTTATAAGGCAACTATATAGTCTGCCAACGATAAACACTTATAGCCTTTGTGTACAAATAAAAAAGACAATTAATGCATGCCTTTTCGATGTTTTTTCGATCTTCAACTTCACCGTGCATGATCACTATTAATATGCTTATATTCTTTAATAATAATTATGATTAACTACAGTATAACACTTATAAATTAAGACCACCTCGACATTAAGACCACTCACAGTTTTGCTGGTTTTATTTCAATCACAGTATTGTGGTAAGACCAACACAATAGAAAAACTTGTTTTCAAGGGTCCAAAATGGTCAACTTGTTTTAATTGAGGTTCCACTATATGTTTCAATTTTTAAGAGCACAAATTCAACAGATGTCTTTTTAAGATTATAAAAATACCAAAAATGTGCTACTCTGACCACGTACAACATCTATTTCACTAATCCAACATTCTTCTAGGCAGAGAAATGAAACAATTCTATAATACACAACAGATATGACAAAATTTGCCGCACAAACATAAGCATTCAACAGGACCGCAATTAGCGTCAATTCATCTTGACAGAAAATTGGATTTCTCGATGGACTGGCAAGCTGGTGGCCTGACCGGACTAGCTAATCACGCGTAATTGTTCGAGACAATATTGTTATGGTTTACAACTGCCAGTCCCTGTTTCAGGGGTCATCTGTTTTAACGGTATTATGGCCAAGTATCAAATTAGGTAACAGGATTAGAACTGACCATATGCCCTCGAAAATTGCGATACTTGTAGCTACATAAGTGATTTGTCTCCGTAGTTCTGAGACACAAATAATGGGTCTGTTAATAAACAAAGGCATAAAGTTGACGCCAATGGACATGAAGAAAACAATGACCAATTAGAGGCCTCGTTAACAAGAGATGAAAGATGAACAAACAGGACCACCTAGAACAGTATTTCTAATGCACGATTCCACGGATGTTTTGTGAACCCATGAAAATATATCATCACATGTACTCAAACTTTTTGTGAATTGGAGATTTAAATCTCTGATGCTGTTTCTTTACCCCATCCCCTAAATATTCAAGAAGTAATATCACTGGGGCTATTCAATTATACTCCCCTGATGCTTGGAGGGGAGAATATGTGTTATACTATCTGTTCCCTAGTTAATACACTTCCCCAAAATATTTTGAGAACCTCCTGGCCTACTCAACCCCTCCACTCAAAGAAAAATATGATGCTAATACTCTTAAAATACTTTTTTGTACATTGAAACTTAAAAACAGGAATTTTACACATATGGTTGTTGAAATCTCCTCACAACAATTTTATTGCCAATTTAACTAAAATAATTAATATACAAATTGGCCAAAAGCAAAATACATAATTCCACAATAACAGGAGACAATGGGAACCTGTCTAGAAATGATTAACTTTGTCTGGAAATTAGTTTCACAAATTCATCGGCAACAACATCCAAACATTATACATGTACAATGTCTTGTTGAATCTTGTTTTCAGTGTGTATTATCTTTACATGGTGAGATGGTCAATAAATTGCCTAAAATAACAATGAGTCTAATGGTCTTCAGTGTTAAAATGGGCAGCAGTGGCCTAGAGGTACGGAAAGCGCTTTGGGATCGAGAGGTCCCGGGTTCGATCCCCGTCTGACCACTGCTTAATTTCTTTGTACAAAAATAACTCACAATGCTTCACATGACCAAGATGTGAATTGGTACCTGGGAGGGTGGTGTCCGTACGTGTTCAATATTCCTAGGCGCTGTATTTCAATGCTGGCCGCACCCAGACCCGATGAGATAAAATTATAGTCTCCCAAGGGAGATTTGAACGCAGGTTTCCTGGGGCAGCCCAATGACCAGGGGAAATTAAATGTCGAAGGGTGGCTCAAAGGCTGGATTGCTGAACTTTGAAACTGGTAACATAACCATTTTTTTTAAGTCTTGCATGTATAATGATTGGGTATAATGGTCATTGTCATCCCCCTACTACATGTGGAGAAGATGTCAGATGCTTGTGGAAGAAACAGGTTGTTTATTATTTCCAGGAAAACGAAGAATTGAAAAATGGTGTAAAACATTTTGAAGAAATTACTATAAATTTAAAGCATCTATATAAGTTACAAAAAAAACTTTTCAGGAAATTGACAAAAAGGAGTCAATAGTTTACAGCACTTTTCGTTAAAATTCACATACCTTTCACAGTATTAAGGAAGATTCAAATTAATCAATTAGAAACTGTTTACAATATAACATTTAATATGAATTAATAGGTCTTTGTATTTGTTTTATTATCGTTAAAACTGGTACACAATAGCAATTTTATTAAATAAAATATTTTCAAGTTCATTGAATATATTGAGAAAATTCAGCAAATCATGAATTTGTAATCAGAGATTTTTATCACAATTTCATTTTTTTAATTCATAATGTTTTTATGACCCAATGTAAAGTACTCTTTATAATATGTATTGCAAATGACTAAACATTTTTATACTACTGGCAATATTAAAAGCATATTATGGTAAATTTTTAAGGACTTATAATACACTGAAAAAATCCTTCATACTTTTGTTGTCATTTGCATTTAACTTACTGGTAATTAATAGTTAAAAACAATTTATTCATTCATTCATTATAACTTTATACAATGATACACAAATGTAGGGCTTAAACATGCTTGTTCGTATATACCATCTCTGAAGACACCAACGCTCCCGAGGGACTCGGCAGATGAAAAACCACAAACAAGCCTATGTAAATATGTATAAGTCCAGCATAAAAACATCAACTTACGCACTTGCAATGTATGCTTTGCTTTGTGTCCTGAGTCTTCTTGGCCGTGATAATTTGATCTATATTGAGATGTCACAGTCATCTAAACAAACATTTCATACAGAAACTGACAGAGACTAAAAATAGACTTCAAATGTGCAAAAGTTAAACTCCTCATCATTTAATTTTTATTGATTTGAAACCATGGCATTTCGTTCTAGTGAATGAATTTATCTGTCACCTGAGTCTGATTTACTCTTTCACCAAGTTTTATCTGCCTCGATAGCATCCGCTTACCGGTAGTATGCTAGACTTGTCACAGGTTCGATCCCAAGGAGGTCACAACAAACCAAGGTCTTTAACAAGAGATATTTGTAAAAACGTATGCCCCCCATGGCAGCCCAATAGTCAGAAACGATAAAGGTCACAGTGACCTTGACCTTTGACCTACTGACCTCAAAATCCATAGGGGTCATCTACTGTTGCTGACAAACTTCCATGTAAAGTTTGAAGATCCTAGGTCAAATCATTCTTGAGTTATTGAACGGAAACCATTTTATACGACCGATCGACAGACAGACCGACAGACATGAGCAAAGCAATATACCCCCTCAGGCATAAAAATGGTTAATCTCCTTGTGTGGCAACCAGCGTAGGTAACTGCTAGTTCACCTCCGTACTGTTTTATCAAAGCACTTACGATAACCTTAAAGTTACGCTCAAATTTAAACCCTATGAAATGCATTAACAGTTGCAAATTGTGGTAATGGGGTCTGTTATATGAGTTATATTTTAGTTAATGCATTCCTTCAAACCACATAATGTCGAAATTTGTATTTGTTCAAGAATTATAAAAAAATTTAATTTATGCTTAACTACAATTTCCGTAGGTACTTTGATAAAACAGTACCATGGTGTCAGGATAATGTGACTCTGACAGACTACAAACAACATTGAAAAAACAAAATATATATTTTCACCCAGTTTTATTAAAATCAATTCAGTTTCAACATTAACATAGGAGCAAGGATACCATTTAATTTCTTTAAGTAAAACGGCTTCCGTTTAGTCTGGGACTAGATTACTTGATTCCACAATCCTAGACCATGAAACCACCAACTAAATGTACATGACAATTTACAATCTTGGCTGTCTGTGAAACCAACTATTATAGTATTCTGGTCTGATAGTAAATGACAGATTGCCAGTTTAAGATCTCTCTTCATTTGGTGATCAATCTCTTTCTATGGAGCTTATGCCTTTTGTTCCGGAAGGAAATATGGTTTACAACACTGATTGCTGTCTGTGTCCCACGTCCTATCTTATCATCCTCATATGACAGACCTTTAATACATGTACATACCCTCCTAACATTCTAACATCCTCAACAAAATTCACGGCTGCTATTTATTTATAAAGCATCTTAGTGGAAATTTTTAGTAAAATATTTTTGACTTTTGACAATGTGCATTTATAAGCCAATGTTTCCTTAGTGATTATAGTAGCTCTCTACATAATACATAAAACTATGTAAGCAATTAATAATCTTGGTTGTATTATTTAGCCGACACACTAAAGGAAATTAGCTTTCTACTGTAAAGATGCTTCATAAAATTTAATACCAACCAAGGTTACATAAGTTGAGTGTTAGGACTCTTTCTAACAGAACAATTGTTTTACATACCAACATTACAATAGTACAATCATAACACTCAAATATTGAAACCTTATTTTATGTCAAGTGGATTAATTCTTTATATGGTAAAACATTTAAGAGGATAGAATAAACAATTCTTTTATGTCATATTATTATTTCTTTATTACACAACAGAGGACGGGGGCATCAGTGCCTTTATATTTTACCTTTGTTGGCATTTTGGCTGAATTAATTAAGGTTTTAAATAATGCCAATCAATTTGGTTAAGGAAAAGTTAACATACAGGGATCACAACAAATGTGCTCAAATGAGCTAAAAGGAGCTACAAAAGGCACACACCAAATATCGTTCTTATATACCAGTGTAGCAATACCACGTGACTTTTGACTACAGTTACAAGAAGACATTTGTAAACATTGGGAAAAAAAGCCATAAGTATTTTATTTCTTCATAGATTTCTATGAAATATACGCCATGCTAAGGGGACAATTATTCGCTTTCCATAAAATATAAAATATTTTTCCGCGGCTTTGTCCTTGAGTCCATTACCTTGTGAAACCGTGGAACATGTAGGTTTCACAAGGTAATGGAAAAATCGGTAAAACTGCTGAAAAAGATCTTATATTTCACGGAAAGCAAATACTTTCCCCTTAGCCTGGCGTATATTTTATAGAAATCGATGAAGAAATAAAATACTTATGGCTATATTTGTGTTCCGATGTTTACAAAATTCTACTTGTAACTGTAGCCAAAAGCCACATGGTATTGCTACCCTGTATACTACACACTGAACCTGTATAATTGAGTGAATATTATAGCACTAACAATTGAAGACCTTAAAAGAAATCAAATTATATTTATTCTTTAATCATGCATCTTGGTATATTTTCTCACAAATACTATACTCTTTTAGAAACTTCACTGCAGTTAATGTACATTTCATACCAAATATAGTCTTAGACAGTGCTGACGAATTGCTGATCCACTGTTCACATGTATTTCAAAATTTAACTCAAACTGATAATTGCAGACAGTTTTTCTTTCGGAGACCTAAAAGTCTTTCCGGGAATAGAATAATTTTTACAGTTCTCAACAAACTAAACAAAAACTCCATTGTCCATGTCTTAAATACAGAATTTCTTAACAATTCTGAAAAACAATTCCCTGCCAGACCATGGCCTCCTTCTCCTGTCAAATGTTACACTCTCCTCCTATTCATACAATGTTTGCATTCGCACAAGATATTTCATTCTGCGGAAAACAAGTTTCAGAAATGTCAATATTTGAATTCCTTCAATAGATAGCGACTTCAAATCCACCCCATGTCAAGTTTAAATTCTAGCAGCACAACAGGTTCTATGTACAGACAGAATGTTGAACACTAGATTCCATACAACATGTATATCTCAGACAGGAAGTGCAATGTACTAGCTTCCATACAGTGATTGCACCATGTCAGTACAGGGTTCTACACAGTTGTATGAGACAGACAGTGCAATGTACTAGCTTCCATACAGTGATTGCACCATGTCAGTACAGGGTTCCACACAGTCATATGAGACAGACAGTGCAATGTACTAGCTTCCATACAGTGATTGCACCATGTCAGTACAGGGTTCTACACAGACGTACGAGACAGACAGTGCAATGTACTAGCTAACATACAGTGATTGCACCATGTCTGTACAGGGTTCCACACAGTCATATGAGACAGACAGTGCAATGTACTAGCTTCCATACAGTGATTGCACCATGTCAGTACAGGGTTCTACACAGTCGTATGAGACAGAAAGTGTAATGTACTAGCTAACATACAGTGATTGCACCATGTCAGTACAGGGTTCCACACAGTCATATGAGACAGACAGTGCAATGTACTAGCTTCCATACAGTGATTGCACCATATCAGTACAGGGTTCCATACAGTGGTATGAGACACAGTGTTATGTACTAGCTAACATACAGTGATTGCACCATGTCAGTACAGAGTTCCACACAGTTGTATGAGACAAAAAGTGCAATGTTCTAGCTACCATACAGTGATTGCACCATATCAGTTCCGGGTTCCACACAGTCTGCTGAGACAGAAAGTGTAATGTATTAGCTTCAATACATACAGTGATTGCACCAATATGTCAGTACATTGGGTTCAGGGGTTTGGTGGGCTCAAATAAATACAGTACATTTTTACTCATATTTCCATATTATTTTAACTCCATAAATTCCATATTTAAGTATCCAGATGTCTGATAAATAACAAAGCATAACCTTTTACTCCATAGATGCAGCAATTCACACCCCTTATCCAATGTTCATCATCAATTATTTACCAATAATTAGAATGGAGGGGAGACAATCTAAGTTCAGAGATGTACTCAATCGGGACACCTCGGACAATCTCTACGAATCATCTCTCGGGTGTAAATAGAACGTCGCCATTTTTAACGACTTTCGCCATGACGTCATCATGACAGATTTAAACAGTGCTTAAATGGAATACACGCCCCATCAAGCAAGCGCTGCGTTGCTGCGTGTTATGCTCAATGTGTGTAGCGAAATTGTATTGTTTAATCAATAAAACATATTTTGATATTTCCGGTGCTGATAAGATATGGTCTATTTTCTTCAGCCCATTTTCATCTGCGTAGGATTTAAGAAAGAACTCTTCTGGATTCATACGCTTGATACACCCGAAGAATTTTATCCCAGTAAAAATGCCGTACAGACCGTTCCGATTGAGATGTACTGATCAAGACATATTTTCAAGGGAGATCACTCTTGCCATTAACTCCAAAAGCTGCACAGGAGAATGATGTGTATATTTTCTATCGTGCTCTCTTATTAGAATAGCACAGGGTGTATGGAGTACTAGGTTAATCATGGCCAGAGGGCCAAACTTGCAGTCCGAAGAGAATTAGATAGAGATAGATGGCATACCAGGTTAATCAGGCAGAGCAATTAGTGAACTTGAATATTATTATCTTTATACTAGTGACTGTGGTGATCTAAAATGGGCAAGCAGGAAATCATTATTTCCAATCTAGTTTTTTTTCTTGTGCTTATAATCCTTTTAATACATGCCACGAACAAACATGTATATATACGTATATATTGTCGAAAATCTTGTACACCAACTTGGCTTTCCGATGCGCGTATAATCGTTTTTGCGCCAAAATGTGTATATAATGTTTTTGAAGAACAGTGAGAATAAATATCAAACATTTCCCAGAAAGCAGTTCGAACATTTTTATACCCAAACATTAATCTATTGTCTAACGGTGACACTATCCCAAGACATTTATCATGACTTTAACAGATGCTAAAAATTACCACAATTTAAATCAAGGCTTTGTAATCTCTGAAATGTCTCTGTTAAAGTGAATGTTGCTGTATTTCTGTATGTATACAAATATTCCGATTTGTAATTACCTCTCTTTATGGTTGTTGTTTGCCATTGACTGAGACAGTGCATGGTCATTTCATTTTATCCCTGCCTCATCGGCCAATAACCACTGACTTTAAGGGCCCCTTTATGATAATTTGCTCTTTTAAGAAACCATGCAGTGTGTCATTCAGCGTGAGGGGTGGTATATAGGTTTACTTGAAATATCTTTTTTGGGGTGTACAGATGGTATGTTCTGGGTCTGTCTCTTGCATGGATGGCTAGACGCTGCGGTGTACAGATGGTATGCTCTGGGTCTGTCTCTTGCATGGATGGCTAGATGCTGGGGTGTACAGATGGTATGTTCTGGGTCTGTCTCTTGCATGGATGGCTAGACGCTGCGGTGTACAGAGGTATGCTCTGGGTCTGTCTCTTGCATGGCTGGCAAGACGCTGCGGTGTACAGATGGTATGCTCTGGGTCTGTCTCTTGCATGGATGGCTAGACGCTGCGGTGTACAGATGGTATGCTCTGGGTCTGTCTCTTGCATGGATGGCTAGACGCTGCGGTGTATAGATGGTATGCTCTGGGTCTATCTCTTGCGTGGATGGCTAGATGCTGCGGTGTACAGATGATATTTATTACTAACGCTTTTCAGAAAATACTAATGCTTAAATACTTTGATTACCTTTGGTGTACTGGGCGCATATAATATTAGATTTTACCTATGTTGTACGAGGGGTGATCCAGAATTATGTGGACTTTTGCTCTAATTAAAAAAACGTTAAACTTACAGTTACACATCTGTAAACAATGTAACATTGATACTTATTGTACAAGTATGCCAAATTTCATTTGGATCTGGTCATAAATAACGAAAATACAGCATCTGTAAGAGGGTATAGTTATATAGTATAGTATAATCGCGGGGCAGCCCAGAAATGACGTACGACGTCATCTTCACGCCCGTATCATTTCATGATGCTTTTAAACACTGTTAATGAACTGTTCATCATTTTTCCTAACCCATTATGCTCTTATAGTATGTATATTTATTCATCCTGTCAATATTTACTTAACTGTACTGTTACCAGCCGTACAAGATCATACTTTTCCACTAATGTCACGGTTGGTTGATTCAGGCCAAAGTAAGTTTTTACCTCTACCCTCATTGTCTGTTACATCATCCAGGCCGACTTTAAAATGTTTATGCCATTTAAAAACAAGTGGCCGTGATACAAAAGGTCTTTTACTTGATTTCTCCAACACGTCTTTTGTCTGCGTTGGGGTTTTTCATAGCTGTACACCTAATCGCATGGTTATGAGACTGTAAATGGAATATTGTGACGTCATTATTTACGATAATTATGACATGCCAACAGTAACACATATATTCATAACATGGCGAATATAATGAATTTAACCTTGAAATTTCACCCAGTTGTTGATATGATATTAGACAACATGATGCCATCATATTTCCGGATTTTTAAATGAAGTAACACAGAAACAATTAGCAATAATGTAAAAAAGTTTTACTGAAAAATCTGCGTTGATCCGCGATGTAGCTATGGTAACGTATGACTGTTGATGCAAAGAATTGTTTTTAGATGTCTTGTGATTTTTGTCAATAATAGATAAAAGCCGCTTTTGTGTAAATTTCATACCAATCTGACCTGAAATAAACTTTTTAGAGCAAAAGTCCACGTAATTCTGGATCACCCCTCGTATAACCACTCATTGTAATCCATAAAGTTTTTGCTAAAGGTTCTTTAGCATTTTTTTGTATAATATAAGAATATAAACTAGTAATTACTAAAGAGTTAAATCGCAATTTTAAGACATGAAACAATATAGTTACATCACCTTTAATACAGAGATAATTAAGTTCAGCAAAATCACTGCATGGTTCTACATTTCCAGGAAAATATCAGGAATTGTTTTTATAAAGTACAATGCAGTAATGTGACACAAATCATGGAGAAACACAATCATTGCCAAGATCATTTGGTGTATTCCACTTTATATCCAATAATATATTATGTATTTCTTTATAAAGAAACTGCCATCTGGGGTTCACCAAATAATTACAGGAGTCTCCCAATTGTCACATATATAAACTCATTTCACAAACAAAAAATTATATCTAATATGAACTAAGGCACAGCCTATTTTTAGCGGACTATGTCAGTTGTCCTATATTATTTGTAACATGCTCATCTAGTACTGGACTTTTTTGATGATGCATAACTTTACAATAAATTGTTTGGTTACGAACCTGGAGCCCGTTACCTAACCAAGCCGTTTCCAAAAGGCGCTACAGAGCGCTTTTCTATGTCTATGCAACGACACGCTTCGAGTGCTCACTGACAGCATACCGTTTCTTAACACTTTGCTAGGCGAGTGCTACCGAAGCGGTCCGTTGCACAAGAAAGCGCTTGTGTCGGTTTGATACGAAATATTGGGTACGAAGTAACGAAGGACGATACGAACCTGCTATCGTTTTTAAGTTCATTGTATAACTACGCTGATTATGTGTACAAAATATGATTTTCCTTGTTTGAAACAAGTACTCTCATGGTTTTAACAGTTAATTTAACTGATATAGGCACTGCCTGCCACGCTCTGTGATTTTTGCTGCTGTGTTTTCAAAGATGGCGGTCAAAGTTAAAACCAGGGGAGGTAATATCTCTGTTACTAAGCAACAGAGTTCTTACCTCCCATACTGCCTTGATAATTATTATCTTTTTTCTAGTTTTTTGGAATATTTTTAAACATCATTAAAAAATAAAAGAAAATTTATGAGCTGCAGAATATCGCATTTTAAACAACTTTTGTTATTCTATTGGCAGCCATTTTTCAGTATTATTCTTTCAGTGCGGAATTGTAACACAAAATTTCCAAATCCATTAATGAATTCGAACTCACGTGACAGTGTCACCATAAAGCGGATAATTATCCGCAGGCCTTTTGGCCTGCGTATAGTCTGCTATAAACATTCTTTGATGAAAATTAAACAAAGCTTTTCAAGACGGTGATTAATTAAGTCTGTTCTCAGAATCAACCTATCAAATGCTTGGGTTTTCAAAGTCAACTAATCAGATGCTTGAGTTTTCAAAATCAACCAATCAGACGCTTGAATTCTCAGAGTCAACCAATCAGATACTAGGGTTTTCAAAGTCAACTAATCAGATGCTCAAGTTTTCAAAATCAACCAATCAGAGGCTTGGGTTTTTCAAAGTCAAATAATCAGAAGCTTGAGTTTTCAAAATCAACTAATCAGACCCTTGAATTCTCAGAATCAACCAATCAGATGCTTGGGTTTTCAAAATCAACCAATCACAGAATCAACCAATCAGACACTTGAGTTCTCAGAATCAACCAATCAGATGCTTGGGTTTTCAAAATCAACCAATCAGATGCTTGAATTCTCAGAATCAACCAATCAGATGCTTGGGTTAACAAAATCAACCAATCAGATGCTTGGGTACACAGAATCAACCAATCAGATGCTTGGTTTCCAAGGAATGATGTGGGTCTCAAAGAAATAAGATTTGGTAAGCTTGGATCCTATATTTCTGCAAAATAAGGAAGTTGTTATCGTAGCACATGTCCCGACTATACCAAGCGATAGATGATTGATTGCTATGGAGCCCATAACTCATACATTATCTCCAACATCCAAATAAGATAAAAAATAATTGGAATTTTTTTTTTTATTGCTGTTTGTTCAACTTGAACATCAAGCATATACATTTCAGAAAATTGAAACAGTTCCAAACAAACCTAGGATGGTAAACTGACTGTTAAATGTGGTCCTATCTTAACCAACAAATCAATTATGTCCCAATTTTGTGTAATTAGTGTCACAACAAATGTTGTGCTATGAATGGCACCATAATACATCACTAAGTAGTTTTCTTGTAAAAGAAACTCTTCAGACAAGCTGAAGGAAGAGTAATTTGTTTTTAGTGCAGCTCACTTGTTCTCTATATTATGTGTTAAATTTCAAATATGTCATTTTTGCCTAAATTGGTACTGGCTTAGAAAAAATTTAATGTAGATAAAAGTACATACAGTAGAACTTCGATGCCTCAAACTACCTCCGGACCGGGAAAATAGTTCGAGGCATCTAGGGTGTTCGAGGCATCTATGGTATTCAAATATAAGTTCGAACTGATGTCGGCATGAAAATCCGTGTCTGCATTGCATAATTACTTTACTTAAATAATGCACATGTATCATTTTAACAGTATTCATTATAATAATAAAACATAATATATTTAGACAAAATTGACCTGAAATCCGATTTATCTTCGGCAAGCCCTTTGAATGTTTACAAGTCTTACTAAGGTAACTTGTTATACAGCGCATTTATATACAGCAGTGAGTCACGAATTATTATCATGTTCGATGTCAAGTTCGACTACCAATAAATAAATGATACTGAAACAAACACTTTTAACGTATGAGAACTTTTAAAAATGATTATTTTATTCTGATATGTTGTTGCTTCTGAATTTTATTAACAAAAATTAATTAAATTATTATTTCCTGGTTGGCCTTCGTTAGCTATTAAATGGATCTTTAAGTGTTTAAGTTTCTCAAAAACTCGTTATACCATGCAAACTATCGTTAGATATACATCTGTACAGTAATTATCATAACTTGTGAACACCTTTCGCCGACTACCCGCGGTCGAACAATTGAGTTCAACACTTAATGAAAGGTGTGAAAACTTGCATTGTTCCACCCATCTACAGGTAAACCATAGCGGGGGACCGTCCGATCAGTTTGAGTGTTCGACCTAGATATTGTTCGAGGGATCAATTGTTTCACTATATGAATAAAGAAGGGATTTGCCCGGACCGAAGAAACCAGTTCGAGGCATCTAGGGTGTTCGAGGCAAGTACTGTTTGAGGCATCGAAGTTCTACTGTAACTAAATTCATAACATTTTATAGATTGGTAGAAAGTAACTGCTACAGTACATGTATACATCCAAAACAGAGTCAATTCCTGTGAAATAATAGAGGTGACTTGCGATAATTATGGTCCATGTTTTTAGTATTTTCCACAAATGGACCAATATTAATATATTGATTAATATATTATATCATGATATACCACTGATGTGTGATAGGGAAGATCACCTATCTATATGCATAGTGCCCACTGGCAGTATATTAGATAAATAAACAATAAACAAGACTGCGTTCAATAAACGCTTATGCCCCCATGGAAGCCTTGCCCATAAAAAAATAAGTCAATCAGGGGCCATAATTCTATAATAATGTTGGATATTGTTACATGGCTTTGATAATGTAAGGGGCATATCATGGTTAACAAGTATGCCAAGTTTTAAGGCAACGCCATGATGGACATGATGTAAAACGAAACTGTCAATTTGGTTTAACCAAGAATTAGATGCTTAATAAGTCTAAGTACAAAATTAGGTCAATGTGACGGTCAAAACGAGGTTAGGTGATATAGGTGTGTAGAGAATGTTCAAATACAACAACCATGCAAGTATGAAAGCTTTGTAGAAAGCCATATTAATGCTAGAAGAAACGGTCAATTTGGGTTAACCAAGAATTTGGCCCTCCAATAAGTCTAAGTCCAAATTAGGTCAAGGTGAAGGTCGAAATGGTGTCTAATGATTCAGGTGTGTGGAGAGTGTTCATATACAACATCCATGCAAGTATTGGAGCTTTGTAGCAAGCCATAAAAATGCTAGAAGAAACGGTCAATTTGGCTAAACCAGGAATTTGACCCTTCAATAAGTCTAAGTCCAAAATTAGGTCAAGGTGAAGGTCAAAATGGAGTCAGGTGATACAGGCGTGTAGAGAGTGTTCATATACAACATCAATGCAAGTATGAAAGCTTTGTAGCAAGCCATATTAATGCTAGAAGAAACGGTCAATTGGGGTTAACCAAGAATTTGGCCCTTCAATAAGTCTAAGTCCAAAATTAGGTCAAGGTGAAGGTCAAAATGAGGTCAGGTGATACAGGCGTAGGGAGAATGTTCATATACAACATCCATGCAAGTATGGAAGCTTTGTAGCAAGCCATAATAATGCTAGAAGAAACTGTTAATTTGGGTTAACCAGGACGGACGGACAAACGAACGGACGAACGAACGGACAGGTGAATCACTATATGCCTCCCCATCTATCGATAGGGGGGCATAAAAACTGTCAATCACCAATAGCTAGCTGGTGGGCACATTAGCATATGAATACTGTTGTATGCAAACATGATCTCTCCTATTAGGTTTGGTACTTAAATGGGTCCTGTGAAGTTCCCTTGAAATCTAACCAATGGTGGATATGCCATTGACGTGCATAATTAAGCTAGGTACTAATGGGTCATGAGAAGTTTTGCTGTTGAAATCTGACCAGTGGTGGATGTGTCATCTGAGAAAAAGAACGGACACCATTTCATGATTTGTCCAATACACATGTTTTATCAAAGCACTTACGGAAATATTAAACTTACATTCAAATTTAATTTCTTTAGAACTCTTTATAGCTACAAATTGTGGCAAAGGGTCGTTCAATATTAATAATTATTCAGTCAACAACCCCCTACAAAGAATATTTGTCCCCTATGCGTACATAGGTTTTAAGGTTATTAAGAATTTAAATGTGAACGTAAATTTACGATTTCTGCAAGTGTTTTTATAAAACAGTACCATCATGCATCTGGACTTTAATTAACTAAATAAAGATAAATTACACACAACATGACAGTATTCAAATTTAACACATATCCAACATTTAGTGGTTACCTTACTCTATGTGACAACTCTTTTAATTCATTAATTTAGAGCTTAGCACTATGTGATCATTAATTTACAACAAACAACTATCACAGTGATCATTAATTTATATCTTAGCACTATGTGACACTATTGAAAGTACTACACCAAACAATTTATTGAAACTATAAATACTGCATGTAGGAAACATATGGTAATTGAAGTAAATTGACAGTAACTGATTTTTTACTCTCAAATGAGGAATTAATTGCTTAGAGGGAAGCCTGACCTTGTATCCACAAATCATTCTATCATAGAAACCATTCATGCATATCTAAATATTGAATGAGCTGAATTATTACATTATTTTTCAAAATTGACTTATAAATATTTCTACAAGCCGGAAGTACTTTGTTCCATTTATTATAAAGGGCCTGACCCCTAGGTATACACATCCTCTGTTGGGTATAAAATATTTAGCGGACACCAATGAAAAACAATTCTAGAGTTTCAATGATGAATAGAGGGAAATGATACTATGACTGTTATTTTCAATTTGTGATGCATAATTAAAAGTTCATACAACAAGCTTACAAATGCATACCAGGAATTAGCGTATTACGCAATGTGTTAGTTTTAATATCATGCAGCTGATGTGTAAGGTAGGGCAGTATGAACAGTAGGAGAGATCACTGTATTCATATGCAAAATGACCACCAGCAATCTATTGGATGAATAAACAATAAAAACCTGCCATACACCAATAGCTAGCTGGTGGTATGAATACCTTTGTATACAAACATGATCTCTCCTATTAGCACATACAGTTAAGGGTCATATACAAAATTATAAATCAAGGACAGTCGCCCAGTAATTGAATATAACCCACAGTTATGATCATTCAAACAGATAGTACTTGAAAAAACCTGTTAACCCTGACCATGTGATCAGGCAATCAGAGAAAGACAACAGGGTATCAAATGATGGGACAGCAACATCCTGTGGTAATATAACTCCATCCCCTCCCGTTACGATTTAATAGCCTTTCATATAAACAATACACTATTCCAGTCCATTACAGCGAAATCTTAGATCTTGTTCATTATTTAACATTTGAAAAATATTTCGTGACAAATGCAATGTGCCATGAAATGCTGTGGCCTAGAAACCAAATATATGGCCAATTTACCTTGCCAACTTAAAAAGGATAATAGACCTACGCTTGTGTTTTCTCTATAATCTATTTTTAAGCATCACAGAAAAAAATACACTGCAGTGAGGTTGTTTGTAATTACTGAGCATTAAAAGGCCACAGAATGTATGAACCTGGTTGGAAAATGAGAAAAAATCAATAGTATTCCCTATAATCATCGTAATCATACAATTAAAGCGACTGGTTGAATCGTACATGAATACACGACTGACACTATATTCGTCCAGCTTCAGCAACTATCATAATTCCACTCACCATTGATGTATTGTGATATTATACAATACCCGGGGCTTTACTTACGCTGCCTAATAATACGGCTTTTGTTCAATTTTCGAGTACAAATATCGTAAAACCCACTTAAATAAATACACGAATTCTAAGTGATGTTTGCTTACAACTACTCCAAGTAAATACTCTACAATACCATCTCTTAACAAGCAATCAATGAGAAGAGTCTGGTTTCCTTAACTGTTTGACATAGTTGTTGCCATGAACAAGCAGCTTCCGAAAAAATAAAAGGGACCAAAATAAACACATTTAACAGCGCTCCACTGAATAGCACCCCCACTCTGTATTCCAGTCCAGTAACTTCTAGCCGACAAAAACAGAGAATGGAAAGTTTTCATGAAAGCTGATGAGGGTACTCTTAGAACAGTAGTAAGAACACGGTGGCATGTGGCATTGTGTCTTTGGTGCTCACAGGATGATAGGATCTACTTTGTTTCCAGCTAGAAGAATAGAAAATTGCGCAATAGTGCGACACATGTGGAGGCAGCATATCAAACATTGCACAACATTAAAAAATATGCGGATTCAAAGACCGGCTCTCAAATAGTTTCTCAGCCACTATTATATGTATCAGTACAACAAGGGCAATATAAATATTTGAGCATTATTTATAAATGAATCTACAAAGTTAAGTTCCACTTCAACAACGAAATAAAATATTACAGTAAACACATGACTAAATATGTATGATATGGTGCTTATAAGTTTTAAACAACGTCTTAGTATAGGGAAAGCTGACTAAAGTTTAAGGTAATGGAAAACCATAAATGGATTTAATGTCGAAAACATAAACTTTCTTAGAATACCATGAACTTGCTTAAGGCTAAAATACCATAAACTGACTTCAGTATGGAATACCATAAACTTTAGACTTTAGATTGAATACCATATATCGGCTCACCATTTTAACACCATAAACTTCATAAAAACAAAGATAATTTCTGTGAATAGATCAACGAAACATGACAATCAGACAGACAGGTGTGCTACAACCTTCACACAGCGCTAGAGTCCATCCAGTCAACTGCCCATGTAACATTGTCCTCGATCAGCTTGCGTGCCTACTCCGACAAGACAACAGAGTACTTGACTTTCTGACAAATATCGATTTGAATCACTCATTGTAGAATACCTGACTCCATTAAAAAGTACCCTTTATATTGTGCCTTTCATAAACTTCTTATACAAACATTGGATTCTAGTAAAGCATCTCTGTGCAATGAGCAGATACTTACTTGACGGTAAAGCAAATATAGCTGCACTTCCCGTTAACGTTCTAACCCTTAAACTACCATTATGTCCCACCAGGACTCTAACCAGCCCTCGATGGTAATAGAACACCAAGTACAGGCTATTTCTATGTTTAACCAATACTTAACCAAACAAATAAGTTGTTATGAAAATGGAACTTTTTTTAAAAAGTTGTGATTCATTGAAAGCAATGGGATTGAACAATAGACAGATGAGTGCTTCAGAATTCAAATGTCCGCCCAATTTGAAGCGAGCTAAAACTTCATAAATTGAGACAATAGGAACTTTGTATGGACCATATTTAAGTCACACTGCGCCAGGTATTGTGGAGACCCTACACCGGATTTCAATCAGAACGTTTACTTTTTCAGTCTCGGACTTTTCTGAAACAGAACAATACAAATGTTAAAACACAGGAAATGCCGCAAATGGAAAAATAAATTATTGATGTTCAAATTTAGATTTTGATGAGACCATCTAAATGGAAAAAGCGAATGAAATAGGAGAGACTAAGCAGCGAAAATACTAACCATAGAAGAGGATTCCAATCCAAATGGAAGATTTAATTACAAACGAGAAAATTAATCACAAAATTTAACAGAATAAAAAATACATTTTGAGTAAATCGCAGAATATATGAATAATGTTAACTTGGCAAACTGCCAGCAGAAATTTCAAAATGGATAATGGCATAAAACTATTATTCTAACACAATCTGCGGATTAATCCATATATGCATAGAAGAAACCATGAGAAACCAGGGTATGTATTATTGCCACAACAAAATACACCTGTCAAATTGGCTGGTACTATTTACGCCCCGTATCACCTGACATATTTATGAATGAATGAACGTAGCCTTTATAGCAAATACTTCAACGAGTTGCCAATAAGGCAAGCTGCACGAGTATCAAGTGTTACAGAAATGACGCATCTATTTTTAGAAACTCCAATATACACTCGACACTACGTTTCATAAAAACTTCTGATTATCAATTCATTCATATATTTCATTTCATGCAATAGATACCTTATACTTGTGTTATTAAAATTAATTCAATGTTTAAAATGTGTTCTTTCCTTCAGAAAATTATGATGCTCATTTTCATTAACAAGGGAGGTAACTGTACCAGCTAATAGCAACTCAATTTCAGCGTAGAATTATGTTCAATGTGAAATGGGTGAAAATGGAATGTGCGCAGTTAAATAGTATGGGATATTATAGTGTTTAGAATCGAAATAAAAACTTGTTTGGATGTGGAAAATTAAATCACTCATGCTACGCACTTGTGATTTTATTTTTCCGCATCCGAACTCCTGCCCATGTTTTATTCACCGACAAAATACAAGAACAGATTTTTAGTTCTTATTCTAACATGATCTGCGGATTAATCCATATACGCATAGAGCAAACCAGGGCATGTATTATTACCGCAATAAAACATACCTGTCAATTGGCTGTTACTATTTACGCCCCGTATCACGTGATATATTTATGAATGAATGAACTTAAACTTTATAGTAAAAACTTCAACCAGTCGCGAACAAGGCGAGTTGCACGAGTATCCAGTGTTACAGCTATGACGCATCTATTTTTAGAAACTCCAATATACTCTCGAAACTAAGTTTCATAAAAACTTCTGATAATCAATTCATTTATATTTTTCATTTCATGAAATAGGTATACCCTCATAATACTCGTGTTATTAAAATTGTTTCAATGTTTAAAATGTGTTATTTCCTTAAGAAAATTACAAAGGTCGTTTTCATTAACGAGGGAGGTAATTGTACCAGCTAATAAGCCACTCAATTTCAGCATGGAATTATGTTCAATGTCAAATGGGTGAAAATGGAATATGCGCAGTTAAATAATACGGGATATTATCGTATTTAGAATCGAAATAAAAACTCTGTTCTTGTATTTTTTCGGTGAATAAAACACGGGCACTCGTTCGGATGCGTAAAGTTAAATCTGATTTAATTTTATCGTATCCGAACTCCTGCCTGTGTTTTATTCACCGACAAAACACGGGAACAGATTTTTATATCTTAAATCTTTACGAATATAAATTTGAAGCTGGACTCATTTATTGTAGTGTCAAACACTATGGAGAATTATAAAGCATCAAGCAAAATATTTATATATCTTCATAATTATGTAAAAGCTTGAAGTTTAACACCTCAATAAATGTGTTGCATACATAGTTGCCAAATTAGACTGGACCTGTAAGTTTAATTATCCTGCACAAATATGGGCTAAAACTCCATCTATCTTTTAAGGAGGTATTGATCATAAACCATTTCTGGACATGCATTGCTTACAGACAGACTGTGTGTAATAACTTCTTCTTTACTGTTGTTCAGGTTAAAGCAAAGACAGCTTACAAGAAGCAGTAATTTTGGTGTATTCCCTATTTGGTGTTTTTAATTATTGTTGTAAGTCCCAATGGTCAACAGTATTTCAGTCATATAGAGACTACGTATGGCAGTCACATTAACCTAACACCGGGTGAGCCGGCAGTTACCTGGAACTAAATAGGCTGAGCATCAAGCAAGGAAGATACACAATTATACTTTTCAACAACTCTGACTTTGGTATGTCGCAACCCAAGATCGTTTGTACTTGACATGCACGCTTTACCACTCGGTGAATGTGATTCTTAGTACATTAAACAACAAATATGAAAATCTGATGCAAGAAAAAGATTCAATGAATTTTATGTCTTATTGTTAAACATAGGTCCATGACACAAATTGTAAAATAAATACAAAATGTCCGATGAATTTAATTAAAAGAAAACCCTCATAAAATTGCTCCTTTAGCATGCATGTTCTCGTGCAAATTGCTTCCCAGCAATAAAACGCTTGTTATATTTATCCACATTATTTAAATCAAAACCAGAAAAGACACAAAAAAGAACTATAAAATTCAACTACCATGGAAGTTTTGAATACTTTGGGGTATTACAATAACATATTAAAATTATTTATCATGCATTTTCATGCCATAATGTCTTCAAATTTATTCAATTATGTTTCTCGGAAACTGACAAATTTAGATGATTAACATCGAAATCAGAAATAAAGTATCATTAAAAATTAATAAGCAAATGTAGCTGTAGAATCAATCAAATTTCATCTTTGCACAGTGAAGAAAAAATGGCTTAATGAATGACGTCAAATGCTGCTTCAAGGAAACAATTAATGTAAAATTTAACTTTGTGAAGCAAAAGCTAACACAGACCATCATAGGGTTGGTGGCTCATGCAGATTGTTTCAGCAGTAGTTTGTCTAAAGGCCACAGTTATTTTTTATTTTTGGGTTCATAGGAATTCGTTTTCTGTTGGGAGCTGCAGGAATAGAAACACATCAAGAGGGCCTAAAGGGTTCTTGGTCACTCACCTGCCACTAAGAAAGCGACCTTGAGAACCCTTTAGGTCCTCTTTTGGGGTCCATTTTTATATTTCCATTCTCCTTAATAGCAATTTTTTATTAAAATTCCTATAGACCTAAAACTTAAACAAACTGACCTAAAGTGAGTCAGATGAGATAGAAATATCATCAATAACAGTGGTCTGAGCTAACTGGTTCATGGTCTGAGTTAACTAGTTCATGGTCTGAATTAACTGGTTCATGGTCTGAGTTAACTGTTTCATGGTCTGAGCTAACTAGTTCATGGTCTGAGCAAACTGGTTCATGGTCTGAGCTAACTAGTTCATGGTCTGAGCTAACATGGTGAAATTTCAACTGTACGATGCTCAACTTTTCTGTGATTTGTGTTCATGGTCTGAGCTAACATGGTGAAATTGCAACTGTACAATGCTCAACTTTTCTGTGATTTGTGAATATAGAATTCCGTGCTCAACATTTTACGTGCTTTGTCGCAATGTGAAACTCCATGCTCTACCTTTGCCTGCTTTGTCACAATGTGAAACACCATGCTCTATCTTTGCCTGCTTTGTCACAAAGTGAAACTCCATGCTCTACCTTTGCCTGCTTTGTCACAATGTAAAACTCCATGCTCTATTTTTGCCTGCTTTGTCACAAAGTGAAACTCCATGCTCTATTTTTGCCTGCTTTGTCACAAAGTGAAACTCCATGCTCTACTTTTGCCTGCTATGTCACAATGTGAAACACCATGCTCTATCCTTGCCTGCTTTGTCATAAAGTGGAACTCCATGCTCTACTTTTGCCTGCTATGTCACAATGTGAAACTCCATGCTCTATCCTTGCCTGCTTTGTCAAACTGTGAAAAGCAATTCTCTACCCTTGCCTGCTTTGTAACAATGTGAAACTCAATGCTCTATCTTTGCCTTCTCCTTTTTTTATAATGTGAAACTCCATGCTCTATCTTTGCCTGCTTTGTCACAATGTGAAACTCCATGCTCTATATTTGCCTGCTTTGTCACAATGTGAAACTCCATGCTTTATCTTTGCCTGCTTTGTCACAATGTGAAACTCCATGCTCTATATTTGCCTGCTTTGTCACAATGTGAAACTCCATGCTCTATCTTGCCTGCTACGTCACATTGTGAAACTCCATGCTCTATATTTGCCTGCTTTGTCACAATGTGAAACCCCATACTCTATCTTTGCCTGTTCAGGAATGTGGATGTTATGCATACCCTACATTAGACCGTGTTGAATACAGCCTTACAAATGTGGTCTTCCATGTTCTAAAGTTTCCCAGCTTTGTGAAAATGGCCTTACAAATATAGCATTCCCTCTGGTACATTTTGTCTAATTTAAAAGTCTGACCTATCATAGTCTACATTTAGCCTCCTCAGTTTGAAAGTTGTATTCCGTCATTGTTTACATTTATCCTTAAATTAGTGAATGTGGCAAGTTCCATACATGTTTCTGTGCTTTGTGAATATGGTTTTTCCATGAGTGTAACTCAATATACAGCATGCAATCACTATACAAGTTCAAATATATGCAACAGAATATAAAAAGCCATTGCAAAGACATGTTTCAAATTGAATGATCATGGTGAAATGGCAAGAGAATAATTGCACTCAATGGCAGCTGAGTTTTACCAAGAAACGATAGAGTGTTAAGTTGACAACACATTATTATATTTTCATTACCTGCTAGATAACAGTTCATTAATTTCCTTCATTTATTATACCATAATCCATAATCAATATCTGTGGATATCTGAAACCTGTTTCATGTACCATATTATACTCAATCAATGCCCTATATTTCTAATTTAGTGCTGGTTTTAGATCAGTTCTTCTGGTCACTAAATTGATAATTAATTGTCAAAATGTTCTTTTGTGACAATGTTAATATATCTAAATAATATTATATCAGGGGTCCTTAAATGAGGCATTATGTCCTATCCTGAAAATAAGATGCAAGTATGTTTTGCGTGTCAACTGCATCCCTTACATGAGCCAATCATGATTAGCCCTTATGAGTGCCTGAAGCATGAGAGCTATACCTGTACGTGTTTAAATGCCTGTGGTAAGTCACCTCCTTTGGTTTGAACCCTAATTTCCTAGGCAGACACTTACAACTCCACCACTAATGTCATTAACATAGTCAAGTTGGTTAGTTTGTATCATGCCTAGCGCCATTTTTCGACAATTCTTAAGTTATATACAACAGTGAAATGACCAAACAAGTTTTCCTGGTAAATCAACCAGTACTAACTTACTCTTCCGTAATCAACTGACAACTTCTTGTGACAGCAATATTATGACTTGTACCTGTGGTCTGTGATTTTTCTTTTTTATGGGTTCTTCTTTGTGTCTTATGTGTTCTACTGTTTCTGTTGAGTGCTACCTTTCCTGTCCAATTTGTTATTACCTTTCCTGTCCAATTTGTTATTACCTTTTATAGTTCTTTTCTGGAAACTAGTGCAACTGCAAGCTATAAAATTTAATGTCATCATTTGCAGGTTTACAGTATACAATTACAGGGATAATAGTTGTATTGTGTTAACAGTTTCAGACAATGAAATTGTAAGTACTGGTGAACCCTAGCACAGTTCTTTATTACATCAATGTATACAGTCATTCCAATCAGGGCTCAACTCTTACACTCATTCACTGGTCTGCTGGTCCAAGTCCAGTGGTTTTATAGAGGGCCACTAACTTGTGGAATGTTACAACATCCTCCCATTGACCACAGAACATTCCAAGAAATGACTTTTAAACAGAATCGAATTATTTTTCGGACGGACGCACGCACTGACGCACGCACATACACCAAAAGTGGCGACTAAGTCTCGCTCACCGCAAGCGGGCTCGACAATAAAACCAAACATGAATGACTAGGTAACATGATGGAAGTTATATTTATATCACGGTGTATCTCAGTGACAGTACAGAAGCAGTTACAATAGTTTATGCTACGAGACTCGATATATGATTTTCGATATGTTTCTGGTTGTAATATACAAACTTGTGCTGATTAAAGTCAGGCAGCATGTTATTTATTCTCATCAACATGGCAACATTTGCTGCCCACCAGAGCAAACATAATCTCCAAGTTAACATACTTATCTAATCAGGACTGGTGTTAGTCGACAAATATTGTCAAAATTCATGTAGCCGCAGCTACTAGGAGAGTCAGAGTAATTAGACATACCGTTTTTCCTGTATGTTGTAGCATATGTACAGTCAGAGATGACCACTCCAGAACTGGTAGCACATTAATCACCGTGGCTGGCCAACGTTTATGGTAGCAGGAACCTCGTTTGACAGATCACCGGCGAACCTTTATATGGCCAATGCCATTGAGAACCACATGAGGACGATAAGTTAATATTTGTCCAACAGACAGCGCTGATATTCTCGCTAATTGGTACAAAGTAGTTCCTAACAGCTAGGTGCTAAAATGTTGTTATGGGAAACTGTTTTGGGAAAAGTGGCAAAAGCCAAAAAATGCTGAAGAGTAAAAAATTATGACATCTAATATTAAATATGAGAAATTATGGTCTGGTCTAAAAATCTGTCCTGATGTTTTACAAGCATTGTCTGGAGTAGGTTACACGTGCTGGGAATAGTTCCAAGAAAAAAAACAATCTCGGAAAAGAAATCTGGACATAAAATGGTAATAGTAGAACCAAGTAATATCTTGATTCATAAATCTAATGTATTTTGTATTTGGTCAGAACAATGATATTGTTTTACCTTTTAGGGACAATTCACATACCATATTCTTCCAAGTATTGTCTGTACTTTTATCAACACAGAGTCTTAACCAAAAATTGGAATTTTCCTTTTCGCAGATTTAGACATTTTTCAAGTATTTGATGGGCACTATTTTTAAAATCATGGAGCCAGTACTATGTATACATGTGTAACTTGCTCTCCCACAAGTAGGTGAAAAATCTTCACAAGTAAGGACTGCAAAGAATGGCAGTAAAAGAACACGACCTGCCCGACCTCGGAATTTAACCCAGATTGAAAAGTCAAGTCAATATAAATGTGTAACACATCTATCAGACACTTCCAGCAAGGTGGGCTGGAAGTCATCAAGTATTTACCCATTTGTCTTGCTCTTTAAAAAAGATGACTAGCATTTTGGGCAACAAGTCTTTTTCATAATCTTCAAACCTACAAGATTCAATAATTTACAATTAAGCAGTACTGGTCACGATGAAACAATAACACCATTTGTACAGGAATCATGCATGCAATACTTTTCGTGAGCCATAAAATAAGACAGTCACATCTGATGTTCATGTCATTTCAAATATAAAATCAATCCTAACAACTTGACATTTTCCACTGCACTCGAAAACGCTAATAAAAACAGTGTAAAAACAGCAATGTGAATCGGTGCACGCATATCATTTATGCATCACTATCATAGTCTGTCTGATAATCACATCAGGCTTCTCAGATGACTCTTCCATGCTTCCAAATGATACATATATATCTCTGTTTTGAAAGTCAGACGACAAGCATGTCCCAGTTGGTAACATTTTAGAACACCCAGTGAACTTTATTAAAAAAAAAACATTGGCCAACTTCATTGACCTTGCCGATCTCAGGGCCCGGCAAACTATTTACCATTTCATTTGTTCGGGTTAGAGGCTATAGCCGCTTGATAGAAACTGGACAACCAATAATGAACCAAGTGTTAGCGGTACTTGCCGCTTTGGGGCGAATGAAGTAGTGTGAAATTGAGAGAAATTAAGCTCAATTCAGCCTCGAAGTCAAACTAAATTTGAGCTTAAATCACAATACCAAGCTGGATTAGTTTTAAAATGGAGCCTCAGAAGACCAGTCTGCTACTTCAAGTACCTGATTGGTTGTTTCAATGCTCAATTTTATAACTGACCAATGGCTAGACTTCATTTTCAGACTGGTCTCCAATTCAATTTTAAAACATGCCACCAACAGTTGTTACCAGCGACAACATGAAGGACTGGTACCATTTGATAATGACAGAAATTATTATACCTGAACAAACCAACATTTTCTCTTTTACAAACAAAACCACATAAAATGTACACAATGCAGACAACATATGTTGTCAAGAAAGCATGTAGAAGGTATTTATTTCAGCAGGCCATTTATGGCTTTGCTATTCAAAGATAAAAGCCCAGCCCGCAAATCAAACAGAGGACAATACAACAAGTATTTATATTACATGAACATATTGACAAGTTCCCATTGGATGAAAATGATGAAATCTGTGAGACTGATGAATAACGCAGTAATTAACCTCTGGCTCTCATCTAAAAATACACAATATCACAAGTGAGTTCAGTTTCAAACTCAAATGTTTCCCAGCACATTATTTTATGGTATGAGTTATATTGCTTGTAAAATATTACTAATAAAATTAGTAGGCGTAATGCAAGCTGCACTCAAAGTTACAATGTACAATAAACCTTGTGGTACATATTTTTACATAATCTTCATTATTAAGAGCACAAAAACTGACTCAATTTTGAGTAAGAAAATTCTTGACAAAATGTTTTCAGAACAGGGTAGTATATGAAACATGGGCTTTGTTCATTCCCCTGCGAAAAGTACAGTTACTGTTCATGAACAATTCTTGAATTATTCATGAACAGTTCATATTCAAACTTCATGAAAAGCGCAAATGAGACAAATCCTTCATACATTCATGAAAAAAACAGTTCATGAACTGTCTTAGTTCATGAACTGTCTTTGAAGCGTTCATGAACATTTGTTTATGAACTATTCAAGAACTGTTCATGAATAGTTAGTTCATCATCGAAAGTACTTTATCAATCCTTGAAGGAAAAGTCCTTGATATGTTCATGATATTATCCATTCTTGAACTGTCCTTATTCCGTTCATGAATATTTGATCTTGCACTGATCATGAACATTGAAGTTCATTAACTGTTCATGAACTTTTCATATCAAAGAACTGTTCAAGAATTATTATCAAACTAAATTTCATTGTCTCATTTGCACTCAGGAACTGGACATGAACCGTTAGGAGTTCATGATAGTCTCAAACTGTTCATGTACTTTTCAAACTAAACTCTCACTGCTGAAAATGTGTACACAAGGTTTTATAAGATTTGACCTAATGACCTGGTTTTTATCCAATGGGCCCAGATTCCAAATGGGCCTTGCTTACATGGAGACAAATATGCTTAAGAAATTTCAAGAAGATTGAAGGATGATCTACTTGCCTGAATATCAGATGAAACCTACTGGAACATTGTATTTTTATCATTACAACTATTTTCCTCAATCAGAATAATTGTTTAGCTACCTTTTGTACCTTTGCAGCATGATTTGCTGTTCACAATATTACCATGAACACTTCATGAACACTTCATGAATTCTAATTCTTGAAACATCATGCTAACCCACCCACTCCCTTATTTGTTTTTTTTTATATTTTTAGTTTGAACTATTCTTATAATTAAATATTAGTCACACAAGATACTTTTAACTTGATATGTTAATCTCTCTAACTTACCTTTGATAAGATCACTCATTTAGATAAAAACACCCATTAAAATTTGTCAAACATCAGCACATGTCATTGCTGGCAGCCATTTTGAAAATCTGTGATGTCGTCAACATTTGACAGGAGAAATAATTGTTCATGAAATGTTCATCAGGTAATTTTATGGCCGGATCAAGAACAGTTCATGAACTCTCAAATATTCATTAATAATTCATCAACAGTTCATGAACTCACTTTAAGAACAGTTCATGTCTAAAAGTTCATGAACTCATTTCAAGAACTTATCAAGGCTTGTTCATGAACAGTTCTTGATTGGAGTGAAGTGTTCGTGAAATCATGAACCCTATTTCGCAGGGGTTGTCATAGAAGTACCCCAATATTATTTCTACATAAAGTAGGATTTTCTACCAAATTCTATTTTAAAACAAAGCAAATTGCAAAACAAACTTCTCCCGAGATGACAACATGAGAGTGATCGCTAACCACAATGTACTCCATGGTTTAAGGAGGGCTAAATGGCATGTGCCACAGATACATGAGCAACTCGTCCAGTGGAAACAAACGCATGGCTAATCGAATTAGTATACACAATTAAGTTGACCTAATATTATGCAAAATGTTGTTTCATGACAATTAGGTAGTCATTATTTTCACAAATATATTTGTACCTAAACCTTTTTATATATTTCTGATTCCCCCTTCCCCAGATTTCATTCTGTTGTCACATACAGCATTTCACCTACCATTAACCTGTTGTCTGCCTGCTGTCTTTTGGGGACGCTAGTCTTGTAGGCTTATGTTTGAAGTATTTTTTTCTTGGACCAAAATCAAAATTTCTTGGTTTTTTACATTAAAATTCTGATAAAATCCTGAGGCAATTAAACATCACACATTTGAAGATGTATGCAAGGCAAGAGGACAATGATACCTGTCCATTCCAAGAGGACAATGATACCTGTCCATTCCAATAGGAAAATGATACCTGTCCATTCCAAGAGGACAATGATACCTGTCCATTCCAAGAGGACAATGATACCTGTCCATTCCAAGAGGACAATGATACCTGTCCATTCCAAGAGGACAATGATACCTGTCCAATTCAAGAGGACAATGATACCTGTCCATTCCCAGAGGAAAATGATACCTGTCCATTCCAATAGGACAATGATACCTGTCCATTCCAAGAGGAAAATGATACCTGTCCATTCCAAGAGGTCAATGATACCTGTCCATTCCAAGAGGACAATGATACCTGTCCATTCCAAGAGGACAATGATACCTGTCCATTCCAAGAGGTCATGATACCTGTCCATTCCAAGAGGACAATGATACCTGTCCAATCAGCTGAAGGACGTATAATCTGCATTTAATACACCAATCTAATGACCTGAGTTTAATTATGCAGAAAAACCTGGTAAAAATGAACAAAATAACTCAAACCCAAGATTCATCTAAAGGCTAAAAATCCAAGATGAATTCTGTCAATATTGGAAAACAAAAATAGCCGTAATTTATTTCAGTACTGATGGAACAAATGTAAACTTTCCATGAAATGTAGCATCCCTATTAGCAGCTGAACCTGTCTTTTCCAGCACCATGTGAAGCCTTGAAAAAGAAAACAGCTCGAAACTGTAGTCTGACCCCATACAACCACTCGGAAGGTTTCACAGGATGTTGGAAAAAACTGAAGTCTGACCCCATACAACCACTCGGAAGGTTTCACAGGATGTTGGAAAAAACAGCCCATACAACCACTCGGAAGGTTTCACAGCCAAACTGATGAAAATGTCATCCTATAATTATTTCGTGGAAAGCATATAATTTTCCCCTTAGACTGGAGTACGATGAAGAAATAAAATACTTACGGCTATTTTTTGTTTTCAAAGCGAGGCAAATTTTATCTTGGACTTGTAGCCTTTAGTTATGTCTAAGTCAAATGGCATTGCTACACTGCTATATCATCTCACTTTATTTGTCTGTGTATTATAGGAATGTTTTATGTGATAAATGATCTGAATGGATGCTTTCATTCACTTCTGTGACACACAAATGTCTGCGGCACACAATATAGTATGTACACTCTATCTATGTACTACATTATCTGATTGGGTTAAAGGACAGTTTTATGTTCAAGGAACATTTCACTGGCTTCTGGTATGGCTTGATTTGTTTTTTAGTCTGTATCAAACTCCATTTTTCATTACCATTTTCAACAATTTTTCAGTCCTCTATTACTTCCATTAGTTGATCTTAAACCAGTGTTACTGGAGTTAGTTGTCAACCAGTACTAACTAAAATAATCTTCCACAAGCAACTGACAACTTCTCCACATGTAGAGAGAAGATTATCATAGCAAAAACATAACCTGCCTGACTGAATATCAAACCCTGACAAAATAGTGCTACAATCCACTGTCCAAACCGAGAGCTTGAGGTTAACTTGTTCTAGATGGGTGGGTAGAGGGGTGGTCAGGGTTAACTTGTTCTAGATGGGTGGGTAGAGTGGTGGTCAGGGTTAACTTGTTCTAGATGGGTGGGTAGAGGGGTGGTCAGGGTTAACTTGTTCTAGATGGGTGGGTAGAGTGGTGGTCAGGGTTAACTTGTTCTAGATGGGTGGGTAGAGGGGTGGTCAGGGTTAACTCGTTCTAGATGGGTGGGTAGAGTGGTGGTCAGGGTTAACTTGTTCTAGATGGGTGGGTAGAGGGTGGTCAGGGTTAACTTGTTCTAGATGGGTGGGTAGAGGGGTGGTCAGGGTTAACTTGTTCTAGATGGGTGGGTAGAGGGGTGGTCAGGGTTAACTTGTTCTAGATGGGTGGGTAGAGGGGTGGTCAGGGTTAACTTGTTCTAGATGGGTGGGTAGAGGGTGCTCAGGGTTAACTTGTTCTAGATGGGTGGGTAGAGGGGTAGTCAGGGTTAACTTGTTCTAGATGGGTGGGTAGAGGGGTGGTCAGGGTTAACTTGTTCTAGATGGGTGGGTAGAGGGGTGGTCAGGGTTAACTTGTTCTAGATGGGTGGGTAGAGGGGTGGTCAGGGAGTACAATGCTCGGCTTGGTTACCATGATCACCATATCTCGAACAGTCCTGACTTATTTGTGCAGCCCTTTTAGTGCTTAATTGATGTGATACCCAGTGGTCTGTGATACCCAGTGGTCTGTGATACCTAGTGGTCTGTGATACCAAGTGGTCTGTGATACCCAGTGGTCTGTGATACCCAGTGGTCTGTGATACCTAGTGGTCTGTGATACCAAGTTGTCTGTGATACCCAGTGGTCTGTGATACCCAGTGGTCTGTGATACCCAGTGGTCTCCAAGTGGTCTGTGATACCCAGTGGTCTGTGATACCCAGTGGTCTGTGATACCAAGTGGTCTGTGATACCCAGTGGTCTGTGATACCCAGTGGTCTGTGATACCTAATGGTATGTGATACCAAGTGGTCTGTGATACCCAGTGGTCTGTGATACCCAGTGGTCTGTGATACCCAGTGGTCTGTGATACCCAGTGGTCTGTGATATCCAGTGATCTGTGATACCTAGTGGTCTGTGATACCCAGTGGTCTGTGATACCCAGTGGTCTGTGATACCCAGTGGTCTGTGATACCCAGTGGTCTGTGATACCCAGTGCTCTGTGATACCCAGTGGTCTGTGATACCCAGTGCTCTGTGATACCCAGTGGTCTGTGATACCCAGTGTTATGTGATACCCAGTGGTCTGTGATACCCAGTGGTCTGTGATACCCAGTGGTCTGTGATACCCAGTGGTCTGTAATACCCAGTGGTCTGTGATACCCAGTGGTCTGTGATACCCAGTGGTATGTGATACCCAGTGGTCATTTATATTCAGTGATATGTGATACCTAGTGGTCTGTGATACCCAGTGCTCTGTGATATCCAGTGCTCATTGATACCCAGTGCTCTGTGATACCCAGTGCTCTGTGATACCCAGTGCTCTGTGATACCAAGTGGCCTGTGATACCAAGTGCTCTGTGATACCCAGTGGTCTGTGATACCCAGTGGCCTGGGATACCCAGTGGCCTGTGATACCCAGTGCTCTGCAAAATTAATGACAACTTAATGAAATTTTAAAAATTCAAAAATTACATGTACAGTAAAAAGTGTAATTTGTTAAAGCCATTTTTATCTTAACATTGAGTAGGCACTAAACATCTCCTTAAAATATTGATGCAAATTAAAAGTTTTTTTTATACATTTACAATAATAACTGATTCACATGTGCAATACTGCTTTTACAAAACCAAAAAAAATGAAAATTAAATATGTTACAACATTATATTAATGATTTACATTCAACCAAATCATTGGCAAAACAAACTTAAAATGGAATCAATTTGAAAAATCTTGATCAATATAATTGTTATTTATAATTCATTTTATGTATTACATTGAAAATACTTCATTTCCCTGTGGAGTTATATTTTGTTATACTGGATATCATCAAATACGGAAATATTGTTGATGAATTAATTATCGTCAAAACCATAGCAGTGGTTTGGTGCACTGGATTTGCAACCAAGCTTAGGCTCCATGTTCAATTCCTGGTCAGTTTCCTCCTTTAGGCTCCGTGTTCAATTCCAGGTCAGTTGCCTCCTGTAGGCTCCGTGCTCAATTCCTGGTCAAGTTCCTCCTTTAGGCTCCGTGCTCATTTCCAGGTCAGTTGCCTCCTTTAGGCTCCGTGCTCAATTCCTGGTCAGTTGCCTCCTTTAGGCTCCATGTTCAATTCCTGGTCAGTTTCCTCCTTTAGGCTCCGTGCTCAATTCCAGGTCAGTTGCCTCCTGTAGGCTCCGTGCTCAATTCCTGGTCAAGTTCCTCCTTTAGGCTCCGTGCTCAATTCCAGGTCAGTTGCCTCCTTTAGGCTCCGTGCTCAATTCCTGGTCAGTTGCCTCCTTTAGGCTCCATGTTCAATTCCTGGTCAGTTTCCTCCTTTAGGCTCCGTGCTCAATTCCTGGTCAGTTGCTTCCTTTAGGCTCCGTGCTCAATTCCTGGTCAGTTGCCTCCTTTAGGCTCCGTTCTCAAATCCTGGTCAGTTGCCTCCTTTAGGTTCCGTGCTCAATTCCAGGTCAGTTGCCTCCTTTAGGCTCCGTGCTCAATTCCTGGGCAGTTTCCTCCTTTACTGAGTATGACAAATTTCGAGTCTTGATGGTAACTAAAAACTCAAATCTCCCAATAATAAAATTGTGTTAAGACTCAAGTCTATGATAGTAAAGGGAGAAAATTTAAGCATAAGGCTTGCTTATAATCTATTTACTAACATAATTATCACTTGAGTACAAATGAGACCGCAAAACAGTTTGGAAGTGGATAGAGGTCGTTATACTTTTGTGATCGGGAACGTTGGTAAACTGAACGTATTCTGTGTTTTTCAACCTTGGTGGATGTTGAAGTCCCTCATATGTCACCCTCTGAATGCAATAGTTGGGTAAAATGTGAATATATGTCAATGTAAAACACTTGTGCTGTTATTATATAATTGAATGGAAGAGTTGTTGAACTAATAAAAGAAACGTAATGAAATTAGCAGAGAAGTATTTTTAAATACTATAAGTGGTCCTTCACATAATTTGTTTTCTGCAGTGTTAAATAAAAGGGTTCATCCGCAATTACTTGCATTTAATTCACGAAACAATGGTTTCCCACTATGTACTTAATTACCCATGACAGGCCTCTGTATTCTGTTGAGTTGAAGCTATTATACTTAGTCAACATGGTTGAATTAAGCAATTAAAGTTATATCTGAATAATTCATAAAGGAACTAGATTGGGAAGTTCTGTTTGTTCATGACAGGGAAAATTTCTAGTGTTGGACATCTGTTGGTGAGCAAATATTTGATTATATCTCGAGCTCCCTCCAGCCAGGCTACAGCAGCTGATAGTCTACAAACTATGCCCTATTAAAATGTCAACATCACTGTATTCTGCCCGGTAAGTATAATTAATCCTGCTCGGTTAACAACCTGATAAAACCACGATAATTAATTTTGAAATATTATCTTGGTATTAATTTAAATTATTAATATTTATGATCACTATTTTGAAATATTATCTTGAATGTAATTATTTTCAAATTATTCATATTTTATTTTACAATTCAGGAGTAATTACATTGAATTTTTTTTAACTTGTTAATTTTTCTAACTTGCTTAAACATGAGGACAGGTTGCCACATGGAACATAGTATATCTAATGTTTACTAAAAAAAATTATAAATCAACTGATTGCTTAGATACTTCTATTAGTTCTTGGTCATGTCTAAAACAGAATATTGTTTGTTTCCCCTCCAGCCACCCATGTCATTAAAGGTTAGGCATGTAGATTTATATTTTTGTATGATTTCTCAATAAAAAAATTCAGGTTGGGGCAATTTGGGTGAGTATGTAGCGGGAGTGGAAAACAAATAGTATTTAAGGCCAGAGAGAATGGCAAATTTGTTTTTAAATTTATGATTTTCAGCAATGTTATGACCAAAGTGCTATGGTTTCTAGATCAGGCCCGGTACATATTATGATGGCTATAATCTCAATGAGGTGGACACAGAGGTATAAAACAAGTATGGATACTGTAATAATACTACAAGAAACTTCATGTAAAGAGGAGTTTCTGAATCCGAAGAATTAATTAACTTCACTTAAAGTAGCAGGTGTAATATTTTAACAATTCAAAATATTTTCATTCTCGTTTCCCCTGTGTTGGTCTGAGGGACTTGACTAACCCATGATGTACAAGGAAAAAAAATATACTTAAGGTACAGCAACGAAAATATACATGAAGAGTAATGCGTACCTGAGTTCAATCTTGCACCCTATACATAAATGGTCTAAACCATCCCTATTAGCTATATTTACTTCAATTAAATAATGGTGTTAATAAGAACCAAAGTGGGCACAATAAATTAACATAGATGACAGGTAGATTGAAGCGACAGCAAAGCACTTAACTTTGACTAAAACTGAGCAAAGACTAATTACACTTTTCAGGACATAATCACTAATTTCTACAACCGCACAACGTTTATCTAAAGTTAACATTTTACATGCTATTTCTGGAAACTATATAATAAACTAGAGGAACCAGGAAAAATCAATAGATTCTGACATCAGCGTTCCCACATTATATACACTGTATTCCTACTCTCTTATTCACTAAGCAAACACAGACTCTAGTCGGGTGAACAAGATCATCACAGCATCGCCACTTTCCAAGGGGAGGGACGTGAACGAAAACATGTGCTAATACAGAAACAAACATTTTGGAACCAAGCGTAATTTATGAAAATTTATGGTTAAAATGAAGCAGACGACATTATGAGCTCACCTTGAGCTAATGAGCTCCCAGTTTGGTGACACTTTGTACACGTGTAGCTGTTTCTGGTCATCTCCAACGGCGAAGTACTTTCCGGACGCCGAAAAACATGACGCAAGGATGCAATTTGTAGCATCATTTTTAACGTCTGCAGCTTCAGTGCTGAAATCACAAGTACACTAAAGTGGTTAAAATCCATACCATGAATAAACAATAACTCTAAAAACAAGAAACTGTCTTTCAAAAACTAGCATCATTTCGTCTTGAAAACACGTAAAACCAGTTTACACTACGAATCTCTCACCCATCTGACTTCTGCTTGAATGATGAAAACAATATTCTAAACATCATATAAAACCTAGATCTCTTGTCAATAAAATTGACCAGTTTTCTGACTCAAACCCTACATATTCACATCAGTGAACCATCGACTTTCATTTTACAGCTAGAATTCCTGTGGAAGTCAATAATTTTCCCCTACAAAATATTGATGTCATGCCTCTGTCTCAATCCCCATGGATTATACAACAGTATAGATCAAGCTTTGTACCAATTATTTTCATTCCTTTTCCGAGTATTGACCCCTTTATTCAATACGTCAATAAGAAATCATTATTTTGGCCGTAAGTCAATGAAAAATCATTAGGCATGGTCATAAGTCAATGGAAAATCATTAATAAGGTCATATAAGGAGAAGTTGTACATTAATATTGCTTAAGGTACATTTTCCAGTCTGCATACTCAAGCAATCAAACTTAGCACTGTAACAAGCCTGTCAATAACAGCCATTAATTATTCTGCACAAGATTCATTGAAGAGTTTCTCATAAGAAGTCAATAAAGGTATCTTTAACTTCACCAATGATGTGTAATGTATTCATTCCCCCTGAGAGGATTAAAACAAAATCCAGATTTCTGTGAACAGAAAACACTCCAAACAAGACTTTTTGGTGCCTTACTTCATGATGAAATGCAAAGACTGACAGGCAGTTCAAATACTTTCCCAAATATGGCAAAGAAACATTGAAGATTTAAACTGTTATTAACAAAGGTCACAGTAAACATTTTGTTTGGATTTAATACATTAAAATTGTTTTTACTATATGTAAAAATTGACCTCAAAGATAAAAAAAAAACTTGAGGCCCCAAATAATGGACTCCTATGCATCGGGTCTACAGTTTAAAATACAAAAACATTCACGATCTAGATATTTATGATACCTGAACAATCAACCTTGAAACACTAAATTTGAGAAATTTGTCAAGTATCTGTTAAAAAAAACCTGCTAGAAAAATGTTTTTACACTAAACTTTCACACCATGAAAGGGCAGCTGGGAATACCAAGTATCAAATTGTATTTCACTTTGTTATTAACCTTGAAATATTTACATTTTAACTCTAACACCTCAAAAGGGTACACAACGGCAACAAGCATAAAAATCAGATGACCTTGTTATTGACCTTGATACTAAACGTACATGTTACAGGAAACACTTGTTAAGTATTAAGTTCCATCAGAATCTGTTATGATACACATGTATAAGTGTGAAAGTGTGAAGGTAACGATATGATTATGTTTTGTTTGTATGCATTCAACTGAGATAGTCGTAATTGCTTGGTCATTCTTTTTTCCTGCCCAATTTGCCAATCACCTTTGACTTGGAGGGCAGAGACTGTTGTGTGATACATGAAACCTCGGTGCCATACACAAGATGGGACAATATTCAGAATTTCCTCTCGCTCTGTTTTGTATAGGTGGACAAATCTCTCTCATGATCTTTACAAGATGGACAAAATCCATCTCGACAAGTGTATGCAAGGTGGAAAAAATCCTGAGCAAGCAGGATTTTGTCCAAGAGGGATTTTGTCCATAATTATGCCTTAAATTATCCCAAAATTGCACGCTCAGAAAGTAGTTGTCTGATAGTATCAATATGTAGTCAGAAATGGCAAACTTTAAAATTAAAACACCACACTATTTTTTTTTCATTCTACTGTATGAGCAAGTCTAAGTGCTTGCATGGCCATTCAGTTTTATCCATGCCTAATTGGCCAATGACCTCTGACTTCAGGGGAACCACAATTAATGATCATGTTGTTATACATTATATATATACATTATTATAGTTATTAACTATAAGTGATTACTAAATCACTCCCCCTGGGGGTTCTATAAACATTTGAACAATACTTTCATTCCTGAAAACTGCAAGTATTAACAAACAATAATATACACAATGTTAACAATTATATCAGTATGAAATATTCTGACAGAAAATCAATTCAAATCATTTAACATAATTCTCTCACAGTAAGTTTACCTAGTAATAGTGTCTGGTAGATTCAAATGGAGTCATACATTTAATTCACCATTTGTTTTCAAAATGAAAAATACAATTTTCTACAAAAATTTATGATAACAAAATAAATCGAGTCATAATATATCTAGTCATATATTTAAATCACAATTTTGAAAAACTAGAGCTGTCCAAGAACAGCGCGCTCCGCTAATCGCAGTGCCATTCTAGGATAGTAAAATCATTATATATATAAAAAACAAAATGCTTCATATCAGCAGCATTACTCTCTGCTGTGTAGAGGTTTGGGCTTCTAAGTCAATAAGGACATAATTTGGACAAAATGCAGGACAGAGTTACCTACTCATGTATAGGTCTTGGAGTCACGATGGTGAACAAGTATGCAAGTATCAAAGGAATATGACAATGCACTTTGAAGGTATAAGAGGTTAAAAAACTTGTACCGAAACTTTAACATTTGCATTCCTAAGTCCAAAGGGGGGCATAATTTCAAAAAAATGTTTGATACAGTTACCTACCTCTGTGTATGGGTTGGGGTCATGATGGTGAACAAGTATGCTAAGGATCAAAGTCAATATGTCAATGCACTTTGAAGATATTAAAGGTTAAAAACCCTGTACCTAAACTTTAACTTTTGCACTATTTGCACTCAGTAAGTAGAAGAGGGGGCATAATTTCAACAAAATGTCTTCTCCTGCATATGAGTTGGGGTCATGATGGCAAACAAGTATGCAAAGTATGAAAGCAATATCTCAAAGGACTTTGAAAATATATGAGGTTAAAAAACCTGTACCTAAACTTTAACAAAAGTGTTACCCCGACACCAATGCCAACGCCGACGCTCGGGTGACTGCAATAGCTCCTCTTATTCTACGAATAGTGGAGCTAAAAATGAAAACTTATATGAAAGATAAAATTTTCTACAAGAATTCTGATGAAAAATGATTATACTCATAACAGCAGATAGTTTTTCTAAAAATCTTTTCAATTTTGTAATAATTTATCATCTGCTAGAATGAATCAGTTCACAGAATTTCGTGTCATCCAATGAATGTCATATTACGCAGCATTTTAAACACCTTGAAAGATGATACTGCAATAACAACATATCGCTTTAATTGAAGCACACATTTTACATTTATCAGAGTAGTCATTCCTTGATCACAAAGTTCACATTTGTCTGTGTAATATCAGATACTTCAAGTGATACTGTATCACACATTTTTTCACACTGAAACCTGGATTTTTCTGGTTTAAATGTCTCACAATGGTGTCTGTGGAGCTATGGTAAAATATGGGAACTTAACCTGCTCATACAGGGTTCATCAAACAAAATTCCATGACTTTTTAATGACATATTTCTACATCTGGACAAATTTTTTAACTACTTTTTTGTATTAAACAGTAATTTTCTGATTTTTTTCTGCTGTGTTGTAATTTTCAATGCTATTCAACAAGAAAAAGGGTGGTTCTTGTTGATAAGTAGTCTCTCTTTACAGGTTAAATAGCATAGGAAATGGTTTGATGAAAGATAGAATTGGTGGTCTTTGTAGACAGTACTAAATGTTGATGTTAAATGGAGGTCTTTGTAGACAGGTTTTGTCCTAGTGGACTTTATTAGCAGGTGGCCATTGTAGAAAGGGTTTGCTACAGTGGTTTTTGTTCACAGGTGGTCTTTAACACAGGTTAAACTGTACTTTAAATGAAGTTAAAACAAAAGCCAAATAAACAAAATAACAAAAGCTTCATCCCTCATATGTAATCTCAGAACAAGATTTTTCAATCAAAATAACACAAGTCAATGCCAAGAAGTCGGGGGAATCACGTCAGGAGTCAGAAATCACGTCAGAAGACGGGAATCACGTCTATGGTATGACTGACAAGATCAGGGGAACCAGTTACTGATATCAATAAACAGTCACTCCATCTGCCGATTACTACAATGTAATATAACGAACAAATGCCAGTACATAAAACCAATGATGAAATCATATCCATATCACATGCAAATTGATACAGTCGTCCCATTTTATTTGGTGAATAACCAAACTCACACTCACATGGTACAAACAGAACATCAGAAGCACAATTAGATGACTGTCCAGGAATTTTTCAAGACTTTTACAATCGTCAATGAACTGAAGATTTACAAAAATGCAATCTTTTTTTCAATACAAAAAAGAATGTCCAATAAACATTCTTCTAGTACATGGCTTTTTTTTAACAAAGTAGGGACAGAAATAGATACATTTTCAAAATATGCTAATTAGAGTTTTAGCCATTTTCAAGTCATAACATTATTATATTAACATACATTAAAGCTTAAATGACCACATCACTTATTTTGAACAAGAAAGGGCCATTTTATCACATATTTTGAACAAGAAAGGGTTGTTTTGCCTATCACAAAATCAAGAATTTTCAAGGCCTAGCATAATATCAAGGACCTTTCCAAGGTCCGCAAGAACAATACATGTACACACTGAGGTGAAAGTTGCAAATTCTGAAACACCTGAAATCCTCAAAAGTTGACAATTTATACGGGGGAAATAAAACAACAGACTTTTTTGTACTCTTAAACACCTGAAGTTCATGCAGGCCTACGCCTGAAAATATGTCTGAAAACGTTCACCCATTACCTAATCAAGTAATTTTAAACAAGAAACGATCATCTTGTAACTACTGAGTAACTATGTTTCAAGGCTAGCAACCTGTAATATATCCAATCTATTATTGATTAGTTAATTGGAAAGCCTTCTCACTCCATTGCAGGTAACATGTACTGTACTCGCTTGCCAGCTAATACACTAAGTCGCTGAATTCACTTTTCAATGGAACACCAACAAGCCTAAATCATTGAAATAATCTATTCTGTTTTTTTTTAATTTCAGAACCTACCCTCCCATGTCATCTCCAGAGCATTATGGAAGGTGTAATAATATGTTAGAATAACAGTATGATAACTCATCAAGCGGACAATACTACCACAACAAACTGATTCAAGTAGATGAATTGATTCCCGAAGTTGGGTTAATTAAAATAATCAAGAGAGAAATATGTATCTCTACCTGTTTTAGATTAATCACTTCTCTTACACATACTACAATACACTACAGACTTCATCTATTACTGATAGATACTGGTGGAAGGAAGACCTAGTACTTGTGGGAAGGCCAGGTGAGGTCACCTTATGGACATGGTAGAGGGAAGACCTAGTGGTTGTGGGAAGGCCAAGTGAGGTCATCTTATGGACATGGTAGAGGGAAGACCTAGTGGTTGTGGGAAGGCCAAGTGAGGTCATCTTATGTACATGGTAGAGGGAAGACCTAGTGGTTGTAGGAAGGCCAGGTGAGGTCATCTTATGGACATGGTAGAGGGAAGACCTAGTGGTTGTAGGAAGGCCAAGTGAGGTCATCTTATGTACATGGTAGAGGGAAGACCTAGTGGTTGTAGGAAGGCCAAGTGAGGTCATCTTATGTACATGGTAGAGGGAAGACCTAGTGGTTGTAGGAAGGCCAGGTGAGGTCATCTTATGGACATGGTAGAGGGAAGACCTACAGCTTGTGGGAAGGCCAGGTGAGGTCATCTTATGGACGTGGTAGAGAGAAGACCTAGTGGTTGTGGGAAGGCATGGTGAGGTCATCTTATGGACATGGTAGAGGGAAGACCTAGAGCTTGTGGGAAGGCCAGGTGAGGTCATCTTATAGACATGGTAGAGGAAATACCTAGTGGTTGTGGGGAGGCCAGGTGAGGTCATCTTATAGACATGGTAGAGGAAATACCTAGTGGTTGTGGGGAGGCCAGGTGAGGTCATCTTATGGACATGGTAGAGGGAAGACCTACAGCTTGTGGGAAGGCCAGGTGATGTCATCTTATAGACATGGTAGAGGAAATACCTAGTGGTTGTGGGGAGGCCAGGTGAGGTCATCTTATGGACATGGTAGAGGAAAGACCTAGAGCTTGTGGGAAGGCCAGGTGAGGTCATCTTATAGACATGGTAGAGGAAAGACCTAGTGGTTGTGGGGAGGCCAGGTGAGGCCATCTTATGGACATGGTAAAGGGAAGACCTAGAGCTTGTGGGAAGGCCAGGTGATGTCATCTTATGGACATGGTAGAGAGAAGACCAAGTGGTTGTGGGAAGGCCAGGTGAGGTCATCTTATAGACATGGTAGAGGAAAGACCTAGAGCTTGTGGGAAGGCCAGGTGATGTCATCTTATGGACATGGTAGAGAGAAGACCAAGTGGTAGTGGGAAGGCCAGGTGATGTCATCTTATGGACATGGTAGAGGGAAGACCTAGTGCTTGTGGGAAGACCAGGTGAGGTCACCTTATGAACTTATGATTGAGGGAAGACACAGTGGTCGAGGGAAGACACAGAGGTCAAGGGAAAATATAGTGATGGAGGGAAAACATAGTAATGGAAGGAAGACATAGCGGTTGAGGGAAGACACAGTTATCAGGCAAAATATAGTGATCGAAGGAAGATACAGTGATTGAGGGAAGACAAAGTAATGGAGGGAAGACATAGTGATGGAGGGAAGACATAGTGATGGAGGTGAGACATAGTGATGGAGGGAAGACACAGTGATGGAGGTGAGACATAGTGATGGAGGGAAGACGGTAGGGCTGTGTATCGGTTAGAATGATCGATACAATATTTGTATCGATACAAAATGATCGATATTCGATATATCATATGATTTTTTCTTTAAGCAATAAAACGTCTAAAGAGGAAGGTATTAGCTTGCAATATGTATTTAACTTGCAAAACACAATTATAACAAGACATGTAACGCAAAGGTTTGTGGTTTACTCTGTTTACACATGTTTTATAGTATTTTGTATCAATTGCTTAGCCACGAGAGGTTAATTTCACAGCAGTTTTTGTTTGAATTTTGTGACGAAACACTCAGTGGACATCAAAAAACTCGACTTGATTGGGGATATTATTGGTTTTCATGTGTATTTGTTGTTGATCGATTATTTCATCGATGTATCGATCGAAAGCAAAATACCGGTATTCGATTTATATCGTAAACCGGTATGCAGCCCTAGAAGACAGTGATGGAGGGAAGACACAGTGGTGGAGGGAAGACACAGTGATGGAGGGAAGACAGTGATGGAGGTGAGACATAGTGATGGAGGGAAGACAGTGATTGAGGGAAGACACAGTAGTCGAAGAAAGACACAGTGATGGAGGGAAGACAGTGATTGAGGGAAGACACAGTGGTCGAGGGAAGACACAGTGATGGAGGGAAGACACAGTGATGGAGGGAAGACAGTGATTGAGGGAAGACACAGTGGTCGAGGGAAGACACAGTGGTTGAGGGAAGACACAGAGATGGAGGGAAGACATAGTGGTTGGGAAGGCATGGTGATGGAGGGAAGACACAGTGATGGAGGGAAGACACAGTGATGGAGGGAAGACACAGTGATGGAGGGAAGACACAGTGGTGGATGGAGGACATAGTGATGGAGGGAAGATATAGTAATGGAGGGAAGACACAGTGGTCGAGGGAAGACATAGTGATGGAGGGAAGACATAGTGGCCAGGAAGACACAAGAGATCAAAGGAAGACACAGTGGTCGAGGGAAGACACAGTGATTTAGGGAAGACACAGTGGTATATGGGTGGCATAGTGGACTGCAGACATAAAATAATAGTGATTGAGGAAAGGCATGTGGCTGAGATTTGTCTCAGTAGTTGAGGGGAAGAATAATGTTAAAGGGGATAAAAAAATGGTTGAGGGAACGCTGGTAGTATATTAAAGAAATCAAATCTTAAAATGAGATGAAAAGAAGAGCAAGCCTTATTTGGTGTATCAAATAGAAACACAATCATGCAATGTAACAATACATAAACCAGGAAAACCTTAATGGCAACATACAGAAGCTGGCACAGATACAATACAATGAGCTATATATACCTTTTGGGTGGTTCTTTTTCCTCTTTTTCCTCTTTTGGTGCGTTTGGTATTGTTATCACTACTTCCTCCAGTCTAGACAAAATATAACATTACATTGATGGTTATAAGTAGATATATTGGAAGGCTATACATCAAAATATCAATTTACACATGTAGATAAACCAGAAACAGTCCCTTCATTCATGATTCACTTATTTAGCATGAGGGAAGGAGCGTCTTCAACATAGGGGGAGGACATAACCCACATCCATGTGAATAGTTATGAGCTTTTGATTTATATCTTTTTCTATCAACCATGACTGGCAGCTTGGGTGCAACCTATACTTTAATTATTATTTGAGAAATTTACAGAACCAATGGTTTTCTTCCACCTGTAGGGTCCTGAAAATGGACCCATTCCTAAAGCAAAAGGACCCGATCCACATAGAAATTTACCCATTTTTCCCAACAGCATGAAAATTCATGTTACATTTTTTGACATGGACATATTTAAAGCTCAATCATCAATTATCTAATTTTCACTTCATAATTGAATTTTACCACATTTTTCAGACCAAAACATTGGCTTGGGATACAATAAGGATGACCTTGATTTAGGATTAATGTTGTTAAAAAATTCCAAATTGTGACTCGGTCAAACTTTCCAAAAGAGCCAGAAAAAAACATGGGAACATATTGTGCATGAAGCAAAAAAGCTCTGTTCGATGTTTGTACAACAATTTCTCTACCATTACAGCATTTCCGATACAATGCTTGTACGCTTACATCCGATATCCACCACGAACTATGCCAAATTGAATCATGAACCGGTTCTACTAAGTTGTCGCAACGATCTGCAAGACCCTACTACATTGGTATACAGACCTAAAAGGCTGTAACACAATGTTGCTTTGCTCATGCCGAATACTACAATCTTGACACGATCATACTACACTTTGATATGATGCGTACATAAATAAAAAAGTCTGCATAATAATTTGCTTTTTGGTCTATGTCCAACTGATGTCAAGGTATTACTATAATATTATATTATAACGCTAGCTTAACATACATGTACTTCAATAGAAAGCACAATTAAAATTGATGCCGATGGTACTATGATGTTATTATGGTCATACAGATCTTGTCATGATGCTACCCCGATGTTTCTACGATTACACCGATCTTAATACGACCTTACTACGTACATACAATTATTCATTTTAGCCACGATCCCACTACACTTGTTTTGAATATGTTTGAACAAGCATGGTCAGGGGGGAAGCTTCCCGATCTACGCTAATTTCAGATCGTGGTAGAAGCGGGGCCCCGGTGTGAACGCAATTTTAAGCAATGGTTATAAGTCAATAAGTTAGCCAATGGCATCATCTTAGGTGACTCCAACAATGTTTGGTGTCAACTTATCCTATTATGATAGGAAAGCCAATACATTTTAGTTGACATTAAATGGAAGCATTGTTTCAAATCTAATGTTGTCATGGTATTCCTTGCACCTGATTAGTTGACATAATTTCACTTTCCAGTATGCAAGAAAGTTACGTAGCAAAACATGCCAACAAAGTCAAGTATTGGAACGAAACATAACTAAGCAAGTAACATCAGAAGCACATTGTTAACAGAGTAACAGCGTCAGTTTTCCCTCTACCTATCCAGCAATCACAAGTTACTAATACCTGAAATAATGTACTGAGGGTAGCATGGTGGTCAAGTGGGTATTACTCTTAACTATTGATTGAGTGGTTCCAGATTCAAATCTTTGCCAGGGTACTAGGTCATTTCAGTGCTTCCCATCCAACTAGAGATGAACGGGTTGGTAACTCAGAGAGAGCTAATTTCAATGCCATATACTGGGAATGTTAAAGAGTCAAGGAATCTAATCGGAAAGAGCTAGAGTATCAAACCTAGATTCCTTTTATCACAAAATCGTCTCTTCCCTCGATGTCAGAAGTCATTGGCTAATCTGGCAGGGAAACAAATGAACCACCATGCACAATGGATGACTGTTTTGGTCAAACTGGAAATTGCTTATATATTGTCATATTCTTACATATTGTCATATTATGTGACTAATCTCAATACGGATTATTTGAGTATGATTGGCTGTTTGTATTTTGACAAAAGATGACACACCGGTACTGACAATTTACCTGCACAGGGGGTGATGCAGAACATTTAAAACAGATAATTTATTTCATACATATTACATATATATAAAAAACTTAATATACACAATTATATATATTTTACAAAAAAAACTTTTCATTTACAGAAACTGGCATGTTATTATCCTTGATTAAGGAAAGGATATTATCAGGTGTAGTGTTTTATTAAAATTTTCAGCATTAAGAGTTTGTCCAATTCTATCCACACCTTATTTAAAAATTTGAAATTGGTGACAACAGTGGAATTTTGATTAATTTACATGTTAGGCCAGGAACCAGTCAAGGAGCCCGATAAAAGCTTCTTCCAGTCATGTACTATATCCAACTGGTCAACGTAGTATCCAGTCACATTATCCCAGTGTTTCTTTTATGGAAAAGGGGTCCAACCCAAAGAAAGGGGGGAAAATTAGCGTGTGGAAAAGCTCAAATGAGAATTTTCATTTATTGTTAAATTCTCCTTAAAAGTCTAGTTTGAAAGTTTCTAGGTGAAATTTTAAGCATGGGAGGTCAAAACAAACTATTTCAATCCATTCTCCATTCATTTCAATATCAATACAATTTACTATATATATGTGGAAAAAATTGAGCAAGACTCAGAAAATTTAGAAATCTTGGGAAAAGAACTCTGCAGAGAGGGGCCTAATATCTCCATATATTTTAGCAGAAAAACACTGTATCCTGACAACAGGCAAACCAACAGTTCCATTGAACTTATTATGCTGCATTTATTTATGCAAATCTAAACAAATGGCGTTTATTTAAGTGTATGACAACTTAGGAAAATTATTCATAATTTAGGTAATATTGCCATATAGTATATAATTTATAACAATTACAGTGTAACACCAGTTTATCCACATTATTGCAAATCTTGCCAATAATTCAATTCCTAATTTGCATATTTTCATCATTAATTTCAAAACAATTATGTATTTTCAAAAAATTAAATGGGTAAGTAAGTAAATAAGCCCAAGCTTATCTGTTTCTCTGACGCACACATTCATTACTTATATATGACCTTATAGTATATTATTATAGAATTGATTTACTTATTTTAGACTGTGCTAAAATTCTATCTGTCCACGGGTCCGTTGAGATAAAAATATTACGCTATTCCAGGTATCAAAGTGACCATGTTGCTCATATTGGACACAAAGATCCACCCCCCCCCCCCCCACTCCCTGATGACAGAAGTAATAACTTGTTTAACTTTTGATACATAATTATAAACAAGCGATAATGTTCCCATGAGAATTCCTTCTCATATCAATTGTCTATAGATTTCTTGTATATTCATAGTTTCATTCCACAATAATTATTTCCCATAGAAATCTATTGAAGTGGGATTGTCTTAATGGTAGGAGGAGTCAATGGATTTTTCATATCATATAGACACTTGAAAGAATGTCACTCAAACTGAAAATCGATCATGTGTGATCGATATAGCTATCAGAGTTGCACGCCTACCGATAAACCGTGAAAACACGTGTGACAGATTTTAACGTTTAACAGTTTGTTTACATTGAGTTTGTAACTTTTTTACAGGAAAACAATAAGATGACAGTATGTCATAAAGTGATTTCTATTAAGACATTAACTCTAGCACCAAGCACAAACAACGAATAAAGACATACCCATTTGAAAATGCGATAAATTTGTCTCCGCTCAAAACAACCAAAATATCTCGATTTCGTCTGATCGACGCCATCTTGAAAATGCCGGTACGTGCATTGACAAAATGAAAATGATAAATTGGTAAATAATTATTTACAGAAGAGAAATTTAACTAAAATTACAAAATAATCTCTTGAAGTTGATATTAGCGTACAATGCTATGGTATTAAACATTATATATTATTTACAATTTTCATTGATGTAAGCAATTTGACAAGTGTAGGCGAAAGATTTAAAAAGAACTCAATCTCTCTTTTACTACCGTAAACGAGCTTTTGTGATGCCCTCAGATGCTGTGCAAACATGCATTAAATTTGCTATCTTTATTATCAGTATTTTCATACGTTAATTGCAAGCTGGCCAAATGTTGATTATTAATCATTACCGGTTTGACCAGTACAAAAGCAACAAATGGTCACCAAAAGAAAATAGACAGACATATGCCAGCAGCCTAATTATATAAACCGTTACAATTTGTCAAACTTCAGAGAAATTTGTGTACATTGTGATAACAATAGCTAAGTAGATTGCATTATCACTACCCTGAGGGGACTACTGAAGGTGGTGGTGGGCGTGGTTTACAAGCCAATTAAATATACAAACAGATGTTGTGATCTTTAGACCCGGCGCGTGCCCCTTTGTTCAATAATATGCGCACCTGACGTACATTATGTTCGACTCTATCCTACACCAAGGTGCGAATTAATTCTAACGGTTACAACTGTTTACATGTCAAAGCCGACAAGAGTGCCAGCCTGGTGACTTAACAAACAATGTGACCAAAATTCAAAATTTGTTTGCTTTAATCTTGTCGACCAGGGAAATTGAATGCTGTATTCAATGACCCCTTTGTCCCTTAAACGCTTGAACATATCATTTTTGCTAATCAAATTAATAATGATTAGTTTAATTACAAATATGTTATTACTTTTCTGTAAAGAACTCAACAAGCTTTTAAACAATAAATTTTATACATATATATTTTTATAATATGCGTATACCAGTCTGTGAAAATTGCAACCACATTTATCTCAGAGGTGTGTTATAAAAGTATTTGAATTTCACTTAAAAATATATACAATATAGACCAACTATAAATTTAGTTCAATGAAAGGGTAGGTTCAGACAAAAATGAAAAAAGGAATCGTATATATATTTCATAAGTACACCAGAGAACGTGGCATCATATACTGCGATATGGATTCTATACAGGAACGTATATGAACGTTCCTTGATATCAAAGGTTTTTTTATCTGTTCTTAAGCCATCAGCATATATTCGATAATGATTTTAAAGAAGTATCATCACATCATACCTTAACTGATTGATTTTTTTATAAATGAACGACCTTCGAGGAAAACGATTAGAATATTCCGATTTGAAACTGTATACATGTATGCTTCATAAATATAATATAAGACACGGTCGGATATCGTATTGTCATACAAGTCATTCATTGACGACACGCAACTGTATTGCAATTTATGTAACATTATCTCATATGGTAAAACCCCACCAAATACGATACACAAAGATCATATATAACAACATTAAATAATTGTATATATGCCTAAGTTAATGTACATTCAATAACTTATAGGAAATGCCACTGACTTGTTTTAATCTATTATGGGCTCGTGTGTGTGATGTATAAATATATAATTATTTCGCAAGTATCTTTATTTATTTGAACATACATGTATATCGTATACATGTTATATAATGCACATATTGCAGAATGGCCGTTTATATCAAACTACATGGAATTTATATGTTAAAAAGTATGAATTACATGAGTATACTTTAAATACGACATACATAATGTCATAATATATTGTATAACACTTGTAATATATTCCTTTCAACATAATGTAAAAAGGCTAGGTGCGCTGGTATTTTCAATTAAATTCCAATTAACTTTGTAAAATGATGAAAACGGACATCATAAATCATTTCTACGTTTTCTACCTAAACTTCATTCATTAGTTTTAAATTCAATAGTCATTCAAATGTAACTTAGAAATCCATCACACGTTTCAAGTTGATATTTGTATTTCGAACAGATATGAACATGTGGCTGCCGGTTTCTTTCAAGTTGTTTGGTACTGAACTGCGCATGCCCAATAACATTAATTATGCACTGCGCAGAGCGATTCCGCGCAGGTCACAGCTGTCTAAACATGGAGGTTGGCCGAAACGTTTATCTACACAGCTCTAATCGTACGTAATAGCCCCTTCGGATCGAAATAACCAACCAGAATTCGCTACCAAAGGTTACTACATTTGACAGTTTATCATTCTTTGTTGTTCGATCGCTTGTTGATTGTAGAATGACGATGGAAAACATGGGCGAACTTACCGATCAACAAATTAACGATTCCTCGACAACACCGATCACTTCGAGTCAGAGCGTTAGCGAGGACGAGTTCACAGTTACACCTAAACAGGAATTTGTGGACCCAAGTAGTGTTGATAGCGCCAGTGTTAGTCCAGGTGTTGGCGAGTCAACACCAAGTGGGGAGTTACCTAGTGCGGAGTTAACTAGTGGGGAGATAGATTCTCCAACCATTACGCGTTCGGACATAGTGATACCTGTCAGCATGATTGACTCGCATGAATATCGTTCTCAGATGGGAGATCTTACCTACCAGACTTTGAATGGAAGGATGAGCCCGAACTACAGCCCGAACAACTATGCCACACTTACACCGCTGCAACCTCTACCACCAATTTCAACAGTGTCGGAAAAATTTCTACAGAATCAGAATAATTTCCAACTTATGAATAATACTATAAATGGATTACCCGGAATGGAAAATGTTATGAATTTGAACACATACAGTTACGACAAAATGATGAATACTATGACACCTGTGTCATTACCCATGGTTTCTATGGTGGGTCAAGTGAATGGATATTCAAATCAGTCAATTGGTGTTGGCTATACGACATACAGTGTTGGACAAAATGGAATGCCTTCACCAAAATCAGGAGTGGAAATGAAACCAATTCTGTCTCCAAACCATTCGACAGCTTATGATCCGTATCAACAGAACCTAGTTTCTGCACCGTCCCGTATACATTCACCTATGAAGATTAAACAGTGTGATTCACCGATTCCAATGATGCAGAGTGCAAACGGGCTTCATCTTAGTCCATCAACAGGCATGGAAAGCACTTCCCCTCATAGCATGCACAGTGGAAGCCCACAACACCAGGGGCTTGAACAAAATGGTAAAGAGGTGGAAGAAATAAACACTAAGGAACTTGCACAAAGAATAAGCAGTGAATTGAAAAGATATAGTATACCACAGGCAGTTTTTGCACAAAGAGTTCTTTGTCGGAGTCAAGGAACTCTCAGTGATCTTTTGCGCAATCCCAAACCTTGGAGTAAACTGAAGTCAGGGAGAGAAACATTCCGACGCATGTGGAAATGGTTACAAGAGCCCGAATTTCAGCGTATGTCTGCCCTGCGGCTGGCAGGTAATCAAGGTCATTCATCAAGTTTCTACTCTTTTTTATTTTTATGTATCATTGTTCTTTTTCACTGGCAAGGCTGTTAATGTCATGTTTGTTTGTCAGAAGGTGAATCATTCATTTACAATAATTCTAAGTTCATTCTCAGGAATATTTGCTTTCCATGACAGATTTCAATGAATTGGTTCCAGTACCACTAAATACACCTTTTTTGAGTCTTTGAAACAGTACCAAATTCAAGTGAGGGGGTCGTATGATCCGACTGCGTATGAAGGTCTACATTCATTTTAGAACTTCAGTGATGATTTTATTAATTCATTTTGACAATTAATAGAACAAATACACAGAAATATATGGGTTCTTTCTTGGTGTAATGGTTATTCCATAATTTAGAACATTATATTTAGTTGCTGCTATCTGTTCTTGTTTGTTTAATTGTAGATTTTAGTCCTGTCTAGTGTGTTTGGTGCTAGTTTTGTTTGTCTGCCATTCACAAACTGTCAGATCTGCAAACTGTACCAAGGTGCATAATCGTATCATTAAATTATTCATGTTAAAGACTGTATGTATACAGTAGAAAGCTAGTTCAAGTTCTACGTTCTACAGCCAGTATTTCTTAGAATTTACCTATTGGAGAATTCAAAATCTGCAATTTCTTAAGTACATACAATAGTTTAACTATTTATGCTTGTTTTCACTTATAATAAAAATTAAAACGCAATCTGTTACAAACAGGGCTCTCTGAAAGTTGTGTCATTGATGCCTTGGAACCAGTATGCCAATGTGTATTTAAAATTAATGCAAATTTGTCCGGTATTTAACCATAATTTACCAAACAGATTGGTTAGAGAGCCCTGACCATAGCCTGCATCATGATTGTAAAGTGACCTTTCTATGTTCTGTGCTCATCTGGTATTTACTTGTTCGTTTACAGCCTGTCTCCAACCACAAGAAGCAGAGGGCCAAGGTGAGGACTACAGTCCATACAGTATGTTATTTACATGTCCGTCAATCTCTCTTGTCTTGTCCTGCGTCTTCTTGCAGTGACCATACTTACTAATATACATCTCTATTCATGTAGTTTATTACGAAAATATTTCTATTGCATTGTTTGCATTATGTCATACTTATCCATGAAATAACAGTCCTTAGAAGTCAAAGAAACTAACCCAGTTATTTGCAATATTACCCATTTACCCCCTACTCTGTAGAGCAGATACATTGTAATATATGCATTGGGCAAGGTGTTACTTACTAATTCTATTCTAACATAGATCTACACAAACTCTCATTTCCTCTTTTAACAATGTGTTTGGTTTCTGTTACGAAAATGTACCCTACTAATGTACTAACACAAAATCTAGCTCATTTATGGAATTTAACTGTCTGAAATAAGAGATCAAATAACATTTTCCTAACCATTAATCTCATTCCACCTTCCTCATCTATGCTATGAAAAACTTGATTTAAACAAACCAGTAAAATACAAGATTCCTTTGTTTGTCCTGAGTAAGGTATGTGCTTTGTTTTTGAGAGATAAGGGAAGTGAATTACTTCGTTTCAAATTATTTCGACTTTATACAGCCCACTGTGAATATAAAAGTGTTTGTAATTAACTCCAGAGCTTTTAAATACCTAAGTATTTTTTTGCCAAAGGTGTAGTAAAATTTCAGTAGTATATACACACATTGCCTTCCCTTCTGACTCTTAGCAATTTTACAAGGTAAAGTCTGGTGTTAAACCTGCTCTTGGCATGAAACACGTTCTCTAACCAAACTAAACATGTGTAGCTACACATATTGCCAAAATCTCATGTACCAAGTCTGTAAACCAAGAAAATCTCTTCAAGTTTTTCTCCCCATACAAAATTGTTGTCTAATCCCCTCCTACCTTGAATTGTCCTGGTGGGAAATCCTAATGGTTTTTAAACCCACATGAAGTTCCTGATTAATAGAATTATACATGTTTATTATCCTTTAAGTTTGTTATATACATTTATAATGTGTCCAAGTACATATTCACTTATTAGCTAGAATATTGTATATCTAAAACCATTCCTCTTACTCGGTTAAGTCTCCCTTTCTGGTAACTTGTACATAATTTATTAGAGCCATGTTTTGATTCAAAGCCTCTCAAATATCAGAATATCACTGTAGTGGTTCGCAGCAGTCCAATGGAAGCAGAAAATTGTATTGAACAAAATTATTGAACTATTGGTCTCCCATTACTTTCATTGATAACGGTATAAAACTTTGGTCACCGTGGTGCAATCCATCAATATTATACCAATAATCTTAGACTATGTTCTCACGACATTTTGTGTGTGTTTGTTTGCTAATACAAGACCACAAGCGTCAGTACATTAGTGTTAAGGTTAACTGATACTAGGTTTATAAAAGTGACTTCCTACTTACTTGTTACTAAAACAGTTCAGTGTTATGAGGACATACATCAGTATAAGTTATTGGTAACTTTTATGGTTGTATCTTTGACTTTGGTAAATTCTTCTTCAGATTCTTGTCCATTTGGTTTGGTGCATATAATATTATAGTCTTGACCAGATTGCCAAACTTGTTAATCAGTTTCAATCAACTTTTGGATTTTAATCACTAAAAGGTTGTTTCTGTTCTTTAAATATTCCTTGGTCTGACAAGCTATCCTAATCAGTTCAGCTTTAGTTGTGTACATGTATATCACATCTTGATAGGTTTGGAGACTAAGAATTACCAATTCCATAGTCACGACCACGAAGAAGTTTAAAAATACAGAATGAATAGTGGCAAGAAACATTTTCTATTCCCTCTGGATATTTAACAAATTGTGAAAAAATGTATGCAATGAGTTTGATGCTTTCAAACTGAATATAAGACAGAAACATTAGACTTGACATCTGTATAGGCCTTATGATATCTAGCAGAACCTACACCAACTACCACAGAATTATTTTGTCTGCAAAAACGTGTCTAATTCATTGTTAAGTCGTTAATTCTGTCAATGACAAGCTGTGTTTGACTTGTTGTTGAATCATGTCAATGTGAGTTGCCGAGCTCTTCTGTCTTGGAGAGAGGAATATAGTAGGTGTTCAGTGTTACCATGACAACTTATACTTAGTTCAGTTTAGTACACAGATATCTGTTTTTAACTTCCAGCTACACTTGTGACAAGTTTGTGATGTTGTAGTGTAAAAAGAGCAGACTATATTACCATATATAGAGAACTGATCACTTCAAGTTTAGGAAAAAGTTAAACTCAGGATAATAAAATGTTTATTGATTTACCAGTATATAATAGTATATTCATTCTGGGTAGCATTCAGCGGACATCTTTATCTTTACCTATTATATTTGACCAACTTAATTGCTATGAAACTATTAAAAACTGAATAACCTTCCTTGTGCTTTGGTTTCTAATATCTATTCATGTTATTGAATGGACATGTTTTCAATGGCTGTATTTGTGTTATATAGTCCTATTTTACCATAATTATGAAGTATAATTGCTTGATTTGATTTTAGTAACATACCAGGAATTGTGACTCATTAAGTAACTTTGTAGATCAATCTAATAATATAAAAATTCCCTTGAGACCTCATTAAGCTTTGTACATGTACTTAGGATAGGCATTGGCTGGAAGTGAAAATGTTTGAAGGTTAACACTAGTCTATCTTGAAGCAAATGCACATAAATGTGTCCGAAGTATCTTCTAAAAAGTTAAGTAATGGTAGATTGTTATGAGACTGAATAGTCAGTATATTCATCAACCAAACAATTGAGTGAGTTATATGAAAGTACAGGGAAAAACAATGAGTAATTTATCATGTTTAATAGAGTTGGGAATTCTTAATTGTGCCCCTGGGGGTGGTTGCAGTACTGTGTGCATGCTACCACCAATTTTGCTGCAAACTGACCATCTGGTGGTCAGTACATTGCATGTCCTCTCTATCGTCCATGCAGAAGAGAGATAAAAACAGCCTTACCCTGAGGCAGTCAGTATTTAATTTATCAATTAAGTCATTGTTCAGGAGGTACAAAATTAAAATTTCATGTACTACTATTATAATGTCACTACCCCTTTTATGGAGTGACACATTTTTAATTTGTCAGGGTATGTACATTGTATAATTATGATTAATTTATTGATGTAAAAATAGGTGTTTGTAAATAGTTCACATACTATTGTTTAACATTAACTATCATACAGTTCTTCTGTATAGGGACAGATTGCATAATTGAATGGACAAGTATCTACTAATTGAATCTACATGCAAATTACCATAAACACTAGTTCATCTTTTTGTGTATTTTTTTATTGAGCTTTTGTAACAAATCTCTGAGCTTAATTTAGTTTTCTTTTTCTGAGAATACTAATATTTCTGCCTGAGCTGATCCTTCACAATTTGGAACAAAGAAAACACTGTGTGTTTCTAGGTCGTCCCGAAAAATACGGGCTGATTATCACCACGACTGAAACCACACGCGTCATCTGTCATTAGAACATTCGTCTGACTACCAAATGTCCCAAAATTACGGTCACGCTCCAATGATTAAGGTTTTATGTGTAAAATTTGAATTTTGACGTGTTTTTATTGTATTGTATTGGGGGTAGTATGCTTCTCATGGATCTTTGATTTCGTAAAGAATTTAACCAAGATTGGACATGTGCTTAAAAGATATATTCATCCGTTATTCATAAATGGTTTTGGGTCTATTGTGCTGCGTTGTATACGACTAGTATATAGTGTAAACAAGCCCAGACGAGGCAGAACATACATAAATATTTTGAATAGGCTAGAAAGAAAATGATATACCACATGAATTTGAACAAAACAGGGCTTTTTGCTTAGCACAAAGGAAGAGAACATTTTTTTCGTAAATTTGAGTATTTTGTAATTCAAAAAGAATGTATATAAACCGTTAGAATAAGTTATTTAACTCCTCTCTTTATCGACCTATTGAAAAGAGGCTGTTGAGTTTTTATATCGGCTTGCGTTTGTCACAACTAATTTTTTATAGCACATTATAAATTTATCTATAGTTAAATCTGAGCGCATACAATACCGTTACGCAAAGAAAAGTTTAATTAAAAAAAGATTAAAAATAATATTTTTAATTTTGGTTTGAAAGCATTGCATTAGCGCTTAGTGTTTTTGCTTATTGTGCAATCAAACCTTAACTGTGAAACCAATGAAGTTTAAGGGTCTGTTGCTGTGCCTGCTGCCCCCTTATTCCTGGCCCATTAAAAGTGCTGTATGTATTAACTCACGTAACATCCGTATTTGCATTACTATTTCAAAGTGTATCTTTATATTGCATGTATATTATGTAGATTAGATTTGTTGCAATTTTCAGAGTGTATTACATTGTCGGGGTCAATTACATCTTGTTTTCATTCAATTCCTAAAATATACTATACATACAGTATACAAGAGTAAAAGAAACATAATGTACCGTACTTCATAATACGGAAGTTTGGTTTGAAATATAAGTTAATTACAACGACCAGCAGTATGTAAATATTGATTTAAAGCGCAGGTTTGTACATTGGCCCTTTTCAATGGAATACCCCTGAACTATTAATAAGTATTTTGTATCTTAATGCATGTAGTTCTTATGGAACCTTTGACTGAACCTTTTGCTGTGTTTTTGACTGATAACTTAAAAGCAGCGATTGCTTGCCTAAAACTTAGTTCGGTCAAAGTTTTCTAGTAGTTTGAGTGTGTGTGTTTATATACCCAAGTCACAGCTTTTTCAGTTTAGTTTGTATTATCTGATTTACTAACCTCTGTCTTTGTGTTTCTTCTCTTTCTTCAAGTGGTTGACGCAAAGAAACATTGCTACTCTTTTCTCGATCAGAAAGGAGGTGCAAGATTTGTTCGCCAACCCCAAATTTTATTTGTTTTTGTGATTTTAATTCTTCAGTGATTTTTCAATTTTGTCAAGTCAATTTCTGTGATTATTCATAGATTTGTGTGCTATTGTATGCTATAGAATTGTGAAGACGCAACTCCATCAAAATATTTTATCAAAAATCTTTTTTCAAGTATTTTGTGGGTCTTTTTCTATTAAAAAGCCTTCGTGTTCGGGACTTTGTTTTGATTTTGAAGGAGTTGCATAGAAAAGATAGATCATTTTGGTGATGAGAATTTAATATTTTTCTTGCTTTATTTAACAACGTGAGTTTTAAAAAGGAAACCTGGACCTGAATTATGCAGATTAAACAGAGTGATCTACCTTTTCAATTATCTTTTGTTGCAAGTCTTACTGCCTGATATAAAATGGCCGGAATTATCGTCATTAAAATGAATTCAATACCATATTCATATATAATTGCATAAATGTCTGTCTACACTGCTTTTGGATTAATTAAAAGTTATTTATGAGAGTTGTTAGCATGATGATGATTTGGCATACCATATTTTAAATTAAGACTTTATTTCGATAAAATAATTGCCATCATTTTCTGTTACCCACAAAAAAAGGAGAAAATATAAAAAAATTGTTGAACCATTGTGTCCGTGATAAATTGTAGATGGGTGGAGTTCAGACAATGGCATCTATTCCAACAATATGAAAATTGAAGTGAAATGTGAAATTGACAGTGATCCCGGAAGTCCTGCAAACTCAATCATCTCCAACGGATCAACCATTGGATGTAAGACACTTGTTTTCTTATTTTATTTGAGTTTAAAGTCTTTATGTTATGTTCATTATTTCTTTGTTGTTTTTCCTGTTTATTTCAGCTCTTCTTTGTCGTGTATATATTTTGCTTGAATTCACTTCATTATCTTTTAGTCTTTGTCACTATACCATGTGGTCTTGTGATCTGTGTCGTCTTGGTAACAAAAATCACAATGTTTCTCACCTTGGGCCCATTAGAAGTGTTTTGCTGTTGATATTTAATAGGAAAACATTCTTTTATTTAATTACTGATAGTTGATTAATTTTCATTCAGTTCACTGCCCGCTAAGTCAATCATTTAATTAAACAGCAGAATGGTCACTTTATTAAATGTAGTCAATTATTGAGTTAGCTTGTAGTTGTCCGACTATTGATTAGTCCTCATCAATTAACTTTGTGTTTTTTCAACTGGATTGAGGTTGGGTATTTAGACATTTATATTATTTAACACTACCTTTTCTATCAAGTTCTTGACAGAAGAAGTTAACCTCAAGTTAAGCTCGGTTTATAAACTTTCTCACATTTCTGTGTTTTGTATACTGAAACATGTAACTGTTACCTAAGGGGCATATACATGATTGCACTAGATAATGGTTAATTAGTTGACAAACGAGCGTAATTGAAATCTCTCCATCTGATGTAGCTGTCGTGATGGTATGAGTCTTTATGACCGGTTCTTCACTATAGTGTTATCACCTGTCAACCACACTATCGCTGCAATATTTTGCATGATATAATTAATTTTTCAGAAATATTGCCCATATTTGGTCATTAACAAATCATTTTCCGAAAATTGCTGACAATCACTGATTTCATCATTTTGGTGAAAAAGATTTTTAACCAGTTTGTGACCGAAGTATTGAAACAACAGTTATATGACTCAAGAAAAGACTTCATAATTATTATCAATGCTTATAATTTAATACAATTGTTTATTAAATCATACTAAATGATGACGGAATTAAAAAGATGCAATAGGTTGTATGAAGGAGTAGGTTGTTTGTTATTGTCAACTAACAATATGAGAAATTGAAAGTTGACAGAATTTATTCTGTGTAAATCGGAACGCAATCTGTGTCGTATTTCTACGTTTGCATTATCGTTCCTAGTATCCAAATGTCAACATATGTTGATTCTGTATCCATCCCCGTAAAAACATGTTACAAACTAATCATGGGATTAGGTAGTCTAACAAATAATTGTCGACTATGACTGTATGACAACATTCTGGATAGTTGTCCAGGTTTTACCATGATCCTATAAGGGACATTCGGCCCTTTGTTTGTCCGAATTGGAAATCAAAAGCAAACCAAACCAAATGCTACATGATCGTAACACAATCACTGTGATGATATTTTTATAATCTTTCTCATGATTTAAGCTTCTAACCATATGTTGATTTGCTGAATATTGTGATATTGTTTACTTCATGCATGCGTTGCCAAGCAAGGGAAGTATTAAGTAGAGAACGCGGATCACATTCACGCTGGCTTGCAAACTGTAGATAAGGGCTACTTCTTAATACAGCTTTCTATATACACTGATCAAATAAAGTTTACTCTCGGTATGAGCGGCAGTAAGTTTGATGGGGTAACGCTATCTTTCTAATGCGTGAAAATGTGTAAAATCATCGGAATAACATAAGATTAGGCATGCACCAACTGATAATATTAATACTTGCTATAAAAATGAAATTAGCCGAATTCTGTGTATTATGCGATAATTCATAATTTCTTGTGATAAGACATACCCCAATTTTTTCTTCTATCTACAAAATTATTCGCAGATTAAGCCCTGACCTTTCAGGTCGTTTATGTATACATACATCTTTGCTAGGCTAGTCTGATTATGACCTGTGTGTTTTTATGATGGGGGTAATGTTCATCTTTCCTACAATTATCATTATCAGTTTTAAGAAATTTAATCCTAAATAAAGTGATAACCAATGTTTAAGAAAAGATAATCAAACCAAATCAATACACTCACTTCTATGCCAAAGAACTAAAACTTATTACAGAAATTAGAACTAAATATAGCTAATTACCATACAGAAATGGTTCAGTTTGACAGGTAGAACAATTGACAGCCTTTTACTGATGTCTCCGGCATCCTGTTGTACAAGATTGGTGATTGGGTAATCTATGGTTTTCGTGGCATATGGAGACTGAACCTGACTGTCTGGCTAGGTACTGGTTACCGTGGTGATAGGAGACTGAACCTGATTGTCTGGCTAGGTACTGGTTACCGTGGTGATAGGAGACTGAACCTGACTGTCTGGCTAGGTACTGGTTACCGTGGTGATAGGAGACTGAACCTGACTGTCTGGCTAGGTACTGGTTACCGTGGTGATAGGAGACTTGTGTGTCGAGATTCAGCACTTTTCATGATATTAGCAGATTTTAGAATGTTCTGTTAATTTGCACCTACTCAGTTTATTCGAAAGTTTGGCATTTCACATTATGACTAGCCAACACAGAGCAATTGATTGAAAAAACTTTTAATGATAAGCAAATCAAATGAATGCAGTAATGTCTACTTGCTTGAAGGGGTTAAGTCTTCGATGCTACCCGTCATGACAGCCTCCACTTCCTTGCACCTACAGTGACCTTGCCACATTGCAGTCTTGAGTGAGAAGTCAATCATACTAGTTGTGAAAAGTCCATATACAAAGTGTGTAGGCACTAGATCTGATATTGGCGCATCAAGTTTCTGTTTTCACTGGTTCATCAGGTATTGAAACTAGTGCAGTATCGTCTTTGTTCTGTTGTCGTAATTATCAGAACAGGAAATACGTGGCGCCTGAATTATACTGATGCAAAGAAAAGAATACCTGCCATTGAATTCTTTCAATGTTGTTGATGAAATTAGTGTGGATTAAAAATGCTAGAAAAAAGACTCCGGAAGAGCTGTTGAATTGGCAGCATGTCCATTTGATCGAGACATCGCTATTGTAAAATGTACTCTGTGCTTGAAAAGATAAATTACATTAAGCTCAATCGTTATTTTCCTCTACGAGAAACACATCAAGGTTGATAGGCTTGAAACAGAAAATTTAGGGTACCTTATCCTGTATGCCTTCTTCCCCATCAGAAGGTATATAGCTGACATTGTCTGGAAATAAACATGGTTCCAGGGATATGATCTGTCTTGGACTGTCAACTGACTTAAATATTTCGGACTACAAATCATCATAAAATAGGGGTCCTATGTCTAAATGGCTCCACAAAGATGTTTTTGCAAAGGGGGGTAGGGCTCTTTCAGCGTCTCAAGCTGTGGTACAGTTAAATTATATAAAATGTTGTTGTCAACAGTCTTGTCAGTACGTCTGTATATAATCATTCACTCTGTAAGGTAGCCACATTTAAAGTTGTCCTTTATAATGTCTGTTTGTCTTTCCGGTTTTGTTGTTTGTATGGTGTGGTATGCATAGAAAGCAGCACTACATTGCCATACACACTGGCATTCCCAGAGTTTACATGTTTTTCCAATCTTTTCATGCTGAAGAACTGCTACAACCAATCAATCTTGAATTCTTCCCCTTAACATGAACAAAAGAAAAACATCTTGTTTACCATACTGGGAAAATTGCAGCTAGCAACCTGAATTTTGATTAAAAGACGCTAGGGTTATACTGAGCAATTGCTTCTCACTCTAATCAGAAATCATTAATAACTATCCTATTGTTTATGATATCAGCTTTAGTGACATCTCTGGAGCTCTTCAGAAAGGAGTTAGCTTTAGTAGTACAATGTAGTATCTGTTTTATTTCATTCATTCATAATTATTGAATTTACAAATCTTAGGGGACTGGTTTTAATCATGATAACTGTTTACGCAGATATTGATTAGAAACGACAGATAGCTAGCTGACAGTAGTTTAAGTTCCGTCATCAATATGTCACCTTGATTCACTGACCTTGTTTACCATATTTTAGTGTCACAAATCCATACAACTGATGACAAAATTGGGAAAATCCCAACAATACTTGGTATTTCCATACTTGATTGATTTCGGATACTTGTATATGACTGCACTATTGTTCCTTTAAGTTAGTATATTAGGTATTTTGGGGTGGGTGGGGTGTTTATTTATTTACATATTGATTTATTGGCTATTCCTGTCATTTTATTACTGAATGGGGGAAAGATAATGCTTGATTATTATTGAAAATTAATAAAATATTATTGGTTGCTAATTATAGAAACACATATGTCATTATTGGTTATTTTGTAACATATCTCCACTTAATATCACATGTCGTAGTATTGGTATTTTAAGATTATTTTTTTATCGCCTTAAAATACCATTCTATTTGTGAATTGTCATCGCTTTTCAGAACTTGTCAAAGTAAATAAGACATCAAATAAAACTGCATATTACACTGTATTCCTTTCATGCATTTGTGTTACATGTATATATACTTAAAACATGTTTTAACACGCCCCCCCCCCCCTTTGTTCACAAAATTCAAACATTAACCTATTTTTTCTGCATTTGTAATATTGTGTTACTACACATACTACTACATTCTAATTAAGATTAGCCTAATTAAGTCTTCAATGGTCCGTCTTACAATTACATAATTATTATGTTTGTCAATTTGTTCTTTTTCTACCATAAAGGTGTACCTACATTTTTCCTTAATCATTATTTATTTTTTTCGACATTTTTATCTCTTCGTACTGAATTAAAACCCTCCAGTCCAACAGACTTTATCACATCTATTAGAATTTTATAGGTTTAAACTTGTCTGTTGGTTAGCTGTGGTTTTACTGTTTGAAAATAATTGTGTTTAATTTTCTCGTTATATTATATACAAATTGGCAATTCATAAAGACTGTGTTTGCCGGGTGTCAACTTGTCCTGGTAATCGTCAGGTGCATAGATTATGTTCAGCTAAGTTTTGTGATAAAAATATACAATTTATATGCAGGAAACTGTCCGTGGTAAATTGATAGTAATATTTCAAGGTGTAGGGTTAAAATTATTTTCAAGCCCAGTAAAAAGGTGATTTTGTTATTGTCAGTGACCAGAGATATAAGAAAATTTAAACATACAAACATTTAACAATGGCCTTTGTATTAATTTGAGTCAAACAGCTTTTAATAAATGTTTTGTGTTTGGTTGTGTCCTGTTTTAGAATACTAACAAAAGTATCTGTTACTGTAAGGTAGTTTACTCAGGGTCCCTTCACCACATGACATATGTTACGTTTTCAAAAGAACTTTTTATGAATTCATGTTTCATAAAATATTCATAGCTTCTGTATCGCACAAAAGGTCACTATGTGACACACGCCAGCAGTTGCTGGTGTACTATTTGTTCTATTTGCTTAGTAATTGGGTAGTATTTACCTTCGACTAATGTTGTAAAACAGAAAACACAATATGCTTTTCCAAATTATTTGTTCCAACAAAGAACTAGCATTCCACTTTTACTTTTGTGTTGAATACTATTGTCATCTCGGACAATGGAACAATTTCATGGCTCTCTAATTAATTAGACTCCTTAACAATGTTTGTACCGTTGTATAATTGCCCCCTTTAAAGCCCTAGATATGTGTATGTTCTCATAGATACGATTTTGTGAAACAGTAACAAAGAATTATGGCTAAAATCCTCTCATAATAAGTTCTGAATATTTTAAGATACAATCATAAGTTGACAATAACTTTAATCTTTGGTTTTTTTCTCTCATACTTTCTTGCTTTTGACTTGACACTCACAGTTTTTAATTGTTGTGTAATGCGAAGACCAAATATAACTCAGTATAATTACCACTTTCAGGGGCCGATTAATTATGACTATAAGGTTTGTGAATGCTAAATTTGTAACTTGCAAGTTTCTATATTTGGACCAAAATTCATTATTCTTGTAAAATGGAATAGCATTAATTACAGTAACACAGCCAGTTAAGAATGTGATTATTCATTATAGGCAGGAACGGAGAGTAGAAAATATGCCACCTGATCATGTAAAGAATTGTTCCATTTATGTAATTGAGTCGAAAAAAAAAAGTTAAAACAATTATCTCTAAAAGTCAGAAATTTTCAAAGTATTTGAAGAAAATATGTTGATCAGTATTTGTTGTTCAATATAGCTTTCTGAACTATGCTGAACCGTATGGCTCACTACAGCTGTAGCCTTCAATGTTATGGTGGGTGAGCCGGATCAAAGCTTTGCGCACAGGCTCCTGTTCAAATTTTAATGTTAATGTTTCCGAAGATATCAGCTGGTTGATTTAGATCGAGCCAATCCCTTGGTTATCTTTGTTGGGAAATATTTAAGTATTTCTCCCTGCAGTTGTAAGGGCTAACAAACCTTGATGACTTGTTTTTGTGATGACAAAGGGAACTTTTTATTCACTGTTTATTTGTATATATCTCTTTCACTCGATCAGGGTCATGGCTTTTGACTGTGTAACGGTTACCATAGATTTGTATAAATATTATTTCATTAGTATGATGCGACCATTTCCGTTTGTGTCTCTGTATTTACATCATGAAAATTGACCGACACCATTTGTTTACATTTCTTAATGGTCATCCATTGTCCAGTTTGTGGCCGTATTATGATTGTGAAGAGACCGTGTGCCTGCAGCTAGGCTTTGTTACCACACAACATGTCATCAATCTATTGTCTATTACTTTATGTTGAGATTTGTTAAGTGTTCGTGTGCCAGGACTAACTAGCTATTGTCCAGCATTGTAAGAGTCATACATTGTACGTCACTGTTAAATCAGCATCAATTACATGACCACCTGTTGTCACCGTTATAACCTAATGCCAATTATAGTTGAATAGCGAGTGTTATGTAAAGGTGTTGGCTTGCAGAGGCAGTCAGAATAGCTTTTGTCTGGTAGTTATAATTATGATCATTTACAGTGATTTGGTTAGCTTAGGGTCCCTTAATCCGGGCTAATTAGTTACTGGTCTGTACTTGATCATAATGAATCCGCAACAGCTTTCCAAGTAGGAAGTAGACAGTGTTGCAAAGTCGTATTTATGTATATGAATTTTGACATGTTTTGCCTGCAATCCGTGGCTTTTACACTTACTGCTCAATCATGTGCTCTGAAAGACAAAATTGCACTTTTACTGGTTTTACACACAGCTTTACTGGTAGTTTTAAACTTTTACAATTGAGCCTTTCATAGTTTCTGGTCAATTCTTATTTAAATAAGTTATCAAAATATAGTATTGAAGTACGACCAACTGTTACTGCATAGATTATATGCAAGTAATTGGGGATTAGCTTTGTGTTTATTGCTTTGTTATCTTAAATTAATATTTGTATAAAATTCACAACTGATAACACTGCGATAGTTGAACAGATTATATGTTTCAGTCAACATATTTTGATATATACAGGGAAGAAACAAAATGTGTCACAATTCTTCTCAATCTATCAAATCTGCAGCTGAAATTTGGAGGCAGCCCCTACCTGAAAACCATGTTCCTTCCCAAAAAATTCCCCACCAACAAAAGTTTGTTTTATTAATTCAACAATTCAGCTTCAAAAGTAAGCGCCCTATAATTGAAATAACTGGGAATTGTCAATAAAATAAAAGTGGACTGGCTTACCAAGTCAGGAATTACAATGTTTTAGCTACCAGACTATTCTTATCTTCTACTAGCTGTAATGGAAGATCATCATCAAAATGGGAAGGGGGTGTGTTTGTTAGAGGTAGGAGTTGGGGGGTGTTTATTAGAGGAGAGGTATTTTATTATAATAAATATGTTGTTTTCAAGTATGCACTTTATGTAGACCTGTGACAAGTTGCTCATTTGGTCTTTTTGATGCATTCATGGATGGGAGTGTCTCGTTATAAAACCATGCCTTTGTTTGGTCCTTTGTTGTGAGCATTGCTAATAATGTATGTGTGTATGATTTTACAGACAATTAAGGGCAAATATAATACAATGTACATGTATGCTTATAAATAATGAATGAACAAAATGTATCTTTGGTGTTTGAGAATTTTGTGATGTTAGTATGAAATTGTGGACTTGTATTTTTTGTTGTTTGAAATATAGGTACAATGCATGACTATTATAGTCAGGGGACATAATTATTGTTCTGTTGTAGCTTTTTTCAATTTCATCATTATATGCAATGGTCTGACATGTTTAACTAGTTGATGGTACTGCAGTACTTTGATACTGTACTATATATATACAGATCAATGTAACTCCCTCAATGTCATGACCTTTGTTAGTACATAGTATTGTTTGCTTTCGTTATTGTATGTTTATTTGCACATATCTAGTCTATATTGTGATTAACATAACCATTATTTTGAGAAAAAAGCAAATGATTTCTGAATACCTGGGAACTTTTTCCTCTTTGTCTAAGATTATTCTTGTTGATTGACGGTTTCCATAGCAACAACAGATGCTAGCAAGTACTTTTATCACATGGTTTCCATGGCAACAGTTGGAACATCAACAACAATTATTGCGGCTTTTTCAAAATATGGTTAAGACTGGTACCAGAGTTTGTCAAAAGAGTCGTTAAATCTTTCATGTTTGGTAATTAAAATGATATCTGTTCAGGTTGTTTTATAGAAAAACAAGGCCTGTTGAGTTATTGTATTAGAAATGTAACAAATGGGTTAAATCACGGCAATCTTTGACCAACTCTGGTACCTAGAATTTCAGTAGGTACATTAAAATTGTTTAGTTTGAATTTTGTTTCGATTATGAATGCTTAGCTTTTGTCCGATGATTTAATATTTTGCTTTATTTATTGTTTCAGTTACATGGTAAGCTTTACAGAAAACAGGTATCCCGCCATACCTTAATCATTTGGCCAAAACACAACACACTTGGCGTTACATCTAGACATCCAAATTGAAGCCCTAGTTCTGCTGACTGACCAAGTCCCAGTTTGAATACCAGTGCATATAAAATGAAAAATCACTTTGAATTAATCGCTTTGCCTTCAAAATGGTTGTTTAGCTCCAAATATGCTTCTTTGGAGTTAATTTTTGTGAAGAAGTTGCATTCATTTCGGATAAGTCAGTTTTTCGGATAAACACCCTAAGTCATTGGATTAAGTCAAGTAATTCATTTTGGATGTTTGGATTTTGTGCCTGTGTGTGTTTGTGTGCTGAGGTATTGACCATTACAACAGGTTATGGCATTATACCAAAAATAACTACTAACAAAATGGCCAGTGTTGTGTTCCTGCAGTCTCATTCTGTCTGACAGATCAACCAAAATATATCGGATATGCGGCTTCCGAAATATTGCAGATTTTGAATGAGTTGCTGGAACACGCATTCTTTTTGGAAACAAAAACATTGTTTTGGTGTAGTGAACAAAAATGTTGAACTAAAATTGTTATGGAATCCTTTTAAAACAACTTGGTTTACTAATTTATTTAATCTAGTTCTGCATGAGTCCTTGATGAATTCTGCAGAACCAAGGTTTTTCGCTTTTATTTTTGACTAAAAATTGGGAACTGGTTTTAGTTGTAGAAATGATATACTCTTATAATCCAAAGCATTTACTGAATACCATGTTTTATTAAGTTCTCTTTTAATACTAACATTGTTGATAATCAAAGAGACGTCATGCTTTCATGCTAAAAGCAACATTTAGAACTTCTTTCTATTCTGTCAATGTGTAACCGAAAATCTTTAGTTCAAGTTTTTCTTCGCTCACCAAAATACTAAAAAAATTGTATATGATGCCTTACTTCCTGATCTCGAATATTTATTAATATATTGCCTTGAAAATGTTTAAAAGCAAAATTATATGAGCAATTTTATTTGATATACCAGGTTTCCATGGCAACATGACAGATCTTGGCACTGAAAGCATGAATTCTACAAAACATTGTCTTACATCTATACAGAGTTCCTCTGTAGAAAATTGAATGTTTAATTTCAGCATCTTTTTGTATCTCGACCCTTTCATTTTTCCTTGCCTGTGATTAACCAAGAAATGATATTGTTAAAATTTAAGTACCCTTAAACTAAGTGTATGAGTTTTGTTTGTATCTGATATGTGCATTTGAGTTTTCATTTAAAAGTAACTTGCCTGTGATCCGTATGTGTTTATTTTGTTATTAATTTAATGGATGACCCATTTGTGTTCTTTATGATCTATTTATGTTCTTTATGATTAATTTATAAATGCAATATCTGTCTGTGTTCTTTATGATTAATTTGTAAAGGCAAGATCCTGTGTTTTTTAAATAAATCGATGCTACACCTTTAATATTTTTACATTGTTTCTATGCTTAAACTTTCATTATGTATCCTGTCTTTATTCCCCTAGCTTTAATGAATAAAATTATCATTCTGTAGTTGTTTTTGAAATTTGTCTGGATTCTTCTAAGTAATTTATCACATTTTTATTCTTGTGCTATTTTTAGTTTGGAGAAAATGTTTGCAAGGAGCGTTTGAGTTTCGTTGTGTATGTATTAAATAAAATAATGCATTGCTTTATATAAACACGTATAAAGACTCGTAGACCTATGACAGTATATATCAGTAGCAGAATGCAATAATATACAAAGAGCATTGTGGGATATCCTTATGCTATTTATAGACATTAATGTATTATACTTAGCACAAAAAGAAAGGGGAAAGGTTATTACTTATTCCAGATCATGCTTAACAAAAGAGAAATATACTAATTAACTGAATGTACTTTGATTACATATGCTTTATGCAACACTGGGAATGAATGAATCTTATATATATATACATATACTATATGCATGAAATGCACCTTGTATTGAGGGCTGTGGGTTTTGCATGTGCTTGTGTTTATTTCCAGCCATGGGATGTAACTCTTGTTATAACAAACGAAGTGACGTTGATTATCACATACGTATTATTTAAATCCCTAAAATCGTCATATTAAATAACACAAATATTTATAACTTCGAACTTGGAATTTAAGATTTCAATCAAAGATTAACTTTTCTCCCTGTATTCTCTACTTATATACATAGTTGGTTATAAATGATCATATTTGACTGTCTACATGTCTCGTCGTAAGATAACGTTTTCCCCCGTATTAATCCTAAATAGGATGTTTTTGGAATATGAAGAGCATTTTGGTATCTATGCGTAGTATGACTAAGATACTACTTATTTTTATCTTTTATAGCATATTTATGTGCACCGGGAGATGCCAGTATATTTTGGTATCACGGTACTCGTGGCATGTTCTTAAGCATAAACAAGAGCAAATTTCCTACAAAACGTGGCAATAAATGTGTATAAATTTCCCTGTTTGGTATGTCGATACATTATATAATGTGTAGCATGCAGTTGAACAATGATTTTTATAGATTAAAAACACAAAAATATTTGGTTGACATGTTTATTCAAGATTAAGTGACAAAAAAGATTTTGCCTGCTGGTTGTAACAGTGCTTCTAGGACAGATTTATAGGTTCATGCATATTGATGGTAACCTCTCAATTATAACAAACCTTTACTTGCAAATTTAAAAAAAAATTAGTACAAAATGTCGAAGTGAAATGCCTATTCAAAGTCAGCATTGGATGTGCATCAAAGCATCTTTATTGATCGTCACATACAGTACCAGGATGAACATCTTTCCGCTTGTAAACTACTTACACTGTCATTATTATAACAACGAGGAATACAGCAAACTTAGTATGCTTAATGCGGGTCACTGATCATATTCAATACGGAAATAAATGAGCATTATTTCAATACATACGTGATCAGTGGGGATAAACGCGGCTGCTAAACCTTTTCCCCATAAATACATTACATCCCTCTCCCATCTTGACAAGGGAGATCATTCATGATACTTGTCACAAAAAGCTGTACATGAGATGTGTGCACATCCTAGCTCCTCAGTTATCAAAATAATGCTTTGTCGATGGAGGAAAGTAGAAATACAGGGTCAGTTTCATTGTGGATGTGAACACTTAACGCAGGTTCCATGTTTAATAATACACGTCGGAGTCTGTTTCGCTTAGCACTACAATACTTCAATAACAAGACTTCAATACAATTTAGCCTACTCACATAAAATATTACTTTGTCATATTTCCTCATGTTTTCATGGAAGAACAGTTCTGGCATCTATTTGTTAACCATCCCCGAAGACATGCCAATATATAAAAGTCTATTGTTAATATTGTTTGGTCTGAGTTTGTGTGGGGGGGGGGGGATACAGCAAGATGGGTGTGGAATAAGTATACATAATTTGATTATACATACGCAATAATTCATCTTTTGTTTTATTTTAGGCCATTTTGAATCAGAATATATGTCGTACAACTAAGAAAGCTGTCATTTTAACCCTATAACCATTACCACAAAGAAACACAGTTTGACGCATCTTCTATATTATTTTTGCATTTCAAAAGATTCACTTACTTGTATTGCATAAATTATACAATTGTCTCGTGTCAATCATTTGTTACTTTCCAATAACCAGTATGGAGATGTGGTACACATTATAACTAGTCTCTTATCAGTAGGTTAGGGTATATGGAAAAAAGGGTTAAATCTAAATAATAAAAATATTAGGGTTACCATACTTCATCGTAAATGACAATTAAACCATTACTGTGTTGAACGATAATTCATACAGAAGGTAAATTAATGTTTAGGTATGAATATATGGGGCACGTGTCGGCAGGCAGCTGGAAGTTTTTAATGGTTTTCAGTTCAGATGAAAAATCGTTTTTGTGGTTATTAGTTAAAATAAAGATTTGTTGACTGCACTTCTCAATTCAATTTAGTTATCAAATATAATTGGCCAAACTTTTTTAAACAGCTTCGATTATAAAATGATTTATGTGATCCAAGCATTGCATTATGTCAGTTAATGGTGATGTGTGATTTAATGGGATGAGATGCCATTATTGTACTGCAAACACACTGTTTGAAAGGACTTTGGACAGCATGTGACCTTTACTGTGGTTTTTGCTCGATGGAACAAAGGGATAAAATGGCGTGTGCCGTCCTGTGCTCCAGGTTGTGAATCGCTATCTATAATATCATTTTTAGTACAGAATTAAACCTTCTTTATTGCTCTAACTTAAAAACTTACCCTAAGGCTGTGTATAGTAAACAAAAGACATTTATTGCAATTTTCGTAATGATGTGTGCAGATTCAATAGTACAGATAAAGTAATTGCTTTTGTAATAAAAATATGTTATCTTTTGTTGTCCCTATCAGTATACAGTGTAGATCGTTACAAACACTTCAATTGAAGGAATAAAGAAGTCACTTTTACATTACAAACATTTTTAAAACATTTTTGTCCTATTTAAATGTGTTCCCCATACAATTGAAATCTCTACAAATATTGCACCTCATTCTTAAGTAAAAATTTGAGATAGTGTAAAATGTAAACATGTCCAAACTGGGATCTTGACCTTTTGACAGTTTTTCGGTTGACATGGGTAGGTGTGAAATCTCTATATTACCTTGTCACACAGACTATGTAAGATTTTCACTACACTGACAATGTGTATGAAACACGGCCTTTGTCTGACTCCACACTTACACTTTCCCCGGATTCTCGTAAAGCAGCTGATTATGGGGACACCTGCCCCCTAAAAATATCAGAGGGGCGAAAACAACAAAGCTATTTTAAAACCTTGTGTACATTTTTTTCTAATTCATGTTTTAGAATTATTGTTTATTAATTTTTGTTAATTTAACAATAATTTTGTTTCATTTTGTGCCTGGATATTAAAGTCTTGCATACAGTTGGACTGAAGAATTTTACGAAATTAAGTAAAATATAAAATATTGGCTCAGTCACATTTTGATTGAGATTCTAATTACTAGAAACCGAAAAGTTTTAAGACCCCAGTAATCTCAGAGTCCCGTTATTTTGATGCAGTATTTGCCATTTTGGAATGGAACTTAAATTGCTGTTTGTATGTTAAATCATTTATTACATTAGTCTGGGGGAAAATTCTACTAATTTGCCAAAAGCTGGGTAATTTCAAGCAGTGGCGTACCAATGTGGTGCAGACACACTCATCTTATTTATTTATTCTGTTCAATTCCTGGTATTTAAGCTTAAAGCTGAGAGTAGAAATTACTGGTTGCCATGTATTAATGGTTAATAATGCATCATCAATTAACCATTCTGCATCATTAAGTTGTGTAAGAACAAACTCAAGTGTACTGTATGTTTCAACTCCTGCTTGCATTGCCCCATCTCGTTCTACCAGCCAGGCTGCTGTTGAGTTTTGAATAATTTATATCAACGTTCCCGAATACTCCTATAAAACACAGGGCTCTAAGTTACACTAAGTTTCAGTTTTTACTGTAAACTTTGACAGTGTATTTAACTGCCACCAATTTGAAAAGCCTTATTAATTGAAAGTAGGTTTTTTTTACCCAATGCTGTCAAGGCAATTGAAAGTAATAGGAGGACGTGTTCATTTGACATTGCCACATCCCTGCACACAGTTATGGGAATATTTAGACTGACTTTCTCATGATACACATGGATATAAAGACAATTTTTTCTCGAAATTATTGGTCTTTGACTTTGTGTGAAATTTCCATTCATTGTCATTCTGGTGAAAATAGTGAGGAAAAAAGGGTGCACCTTAATTTCTCCTAGTGAACTCGACTTTCACTTTGATATTTCAGCTTTTTTGTACACTTTGTTCTTGCATCGAAGATGTTAAAATTAGCTGATAATTAAGCAGCAATTGATAGGTTGGTTGTCCTATGTGCATATTTAAATGATTTATAAAATACTCAATTGACTCCTGATACCAAAAGCACTGATAGTACTGTTGGGTGTGGGGCACACTCCTTAAGTTGTTACATACCATATAAAGAAGAGAAAGTTTTTCATCCGTCATTCAATGCCTGATTCGTGCTATTATTGCTTTGTTTTCAACCATTTCCATATTCGTTTGTTATGACCTACAGTACACCTGTTCATTTTCATTGAATACCTGGCCAACTATGTGATGAATAATTAACAGGCAGCCTCTATTTTTCCCATGTGATAATGACTGTATTTCTACCATAAATTGCATTTATTTCCTGGTACTGAATGATTGGAGCTTGCAAAGGGAATATCCAAGTGGGACTAGTTGTCTACTGTCTGTTTACTGTCTTTAGTTCCATGTTTTTTTAAGATTTGTCCATTACAGTCTGTGTAATATCCTTTGTCCCAACAATTCATAAATTGTCTATTGGCTGTTTAGTATATTTTGTGACAAGCTTAATTTTTCGCCCGAGTGTTGAAAACAACTTGCTTTAAGAACCTTTTCTTGTCCACAATTATTTTATTGAAATGGATCGTGTTTAACTCTTGACTCTTCATGTAAGTCATTTATACATTGCATTCATTTATCTTATAAAATAACTGAACTCCTGGTGTAAAGAACTTCTGGTATAAAAACTTGCAACTTTTGGTATTTTTTGCTTAAGTTCAAGTTTTATAATTAAAGCTAAATTGTTCTTTCCGTTTTATAATGAGAAATCAGATAGCTTAGTTTTCATTTAAGTTTGCGCCAAGAAGTGTGATCTGGCTTAAAATATTGATACAGCAGCTACGTTCAATGGATTTGCTCTTAGAAAGCTGTCAATAATATTGTCCGTTAAATTAAGAGGTCATAGCATAATATGTATAGTACAAGTGTGTAGGAGTGACTGGGAATACAGTTACCATACAGAATTTATGATTCTATAAATTGAGTTTTACATCAGTCATTGTTATCAAACCGTAATTTCCATATTTATGTTCAGTATTAATTAAAAGAAGATCTTATTTAGAAATGACTCATTATTCTATTATTTCAGACTGTGTAATCTATGTACATGTATGAGTATATACTGCCTGGCCCGACCTTATCAATGTTAATTGTATAATAATTCTTGTTCTATCCTCAGATCTATTTGTTTTGTTTAACCGATTCCCTACAAAACAAAATGAAACCAAATGTTCCTGGTTAACATATATAGCTTACACGATATAAACGATGAATAATTTATTGACGCAATTATATCTGCCCGTATTGAATTAAATTTTCTGTAATGCTGATCCATTGGGAATTGATAACATGAACATATATACATGTAGTGGTTCTCATCACCTGGATTTAGATGATGTACTAATTCCTCCTTTGTTGCCATAACGATCACGGAGGGAAAAATCGTGATTGTGATATGATCACATTTGGTCGTGTGCCGTCATTGAGGCGTGATACTAGCGTGCATAAATACTCCATTTTCTAAAGGTGTAAAACCAGTGATGTGGTATAAGAAAATGAACTGCCTTACAATCCTGCCTTTAATGGGATGCTTCAGCTGACTGGGTGTTGGGTTATTTTCATTCAATTATTTGTTAGTAAAAGAAAGTTTTAACCCTTGTAATAAGGGCTCAACGATGTGAAAAAAGGGATTGTAATCAAGTTCATGATTTATTCATTTTCCCCAATACAGGCCTAGCTATCCTCTTGTATGATGCATCAATGTACAAATATCGCAATTCTAAGCGGAGTGAAAGTACTTGTCCCTATCAAAAACACGTTAAGTTTGACCTAAATAACTGAGTTGCCATTCGTTATATTTGATGTATTAAAGGACCATCAGTGAATATAATGTAAAAAAAAGGGCTTAATCATTGTCAGTTTTGCTGATTGTCAGTGATAAGGGAAATATGTACATGTACCACTGCTACTTTATTTGGTCTTCAGTATTGCGCGGTGATTGCAAATAGAGATAAATGATCGCTGGGTTACCCAAGTTCCAAATGCTTGAGGTGTTTCAAAGATAGCAAAGATTTTTTCTCCTGTAAAACATTTAGAAAATTTCCATTCCCACGTACAACTTTATAATGATAAATTCTAGGGTGACATTATTATTAATTATAGTTGCTTTTTTGGTTATAAGAACTTATAAAATACATGCAGGTCTACTTAATAGGAACTTTGACAAAAATAATGCTAATCGAATACGTAAAACTTGCATTGAAGTTGACTTATATATATATATATATTCATATAACTGACCACAGCTATGTCTTTGATGTTATTCTTCTCATAGTTTACTCCTTTTATAGATAGAAACATTATATTCTGTCTACTATATGATACACTGGAGATAGCATTTCCATTAAGTAACCATAATATACTGTGAACTGTCTCTTTTCTGGTTGAAAAATGAATTATTTGTACGAAAATTAAATTTTTCGAGTGCCAGCTTTTCGTACCTATGAGTTAATGGATGTCTCATCAAGTGTCTTAAGTCTGTGTTATGCGAGTATCCGATGATAAACTCGATAGTCTTTTTATTCTCTTCCTAATCCAGGGATTTTATTCGGGATAAGGTCAAAAGGAGACGGATTTCGCAGACATAGTTATAAATGGTTATAATGGATTTGTGTCCTGACCTGAAATCTGACAGATGTGATCCTATGCCAATAATGAAGCTTGAACTTGATTCCCTTATCCTTGTGTGGGGCCGCTCTCCCTTCATCATCGTCATGGTTACCTACTGCCTTGTTGTCATCAATGTTGTCGATTAAGTCAGGCTACCTCATTCCCTGTCATTCTCATCTTATAGCATTGACCAAATTCTGTGAAGTTACTGATTTAGGGGAAATTTAAGTATTTAAAGCTAAAGGTTTATTGCTTTTAAAAATTATACATCATTTACAGGGCTTCTATTTGACCCTTGAAATTGCCCCTGAAAATTCTAAATTCTAAAAAGCCACAGTTTATGCTCAGAATATTTTTGCTATAAAATAGTAAAATCCAATACAAAATTATCCAAATGACCCTTGAGAATCAGCCCCTACTACTAAATGGAACCCCTGATTTATGTGTTAACTTGGTTCCTCTAGGTCCCCATGCCATGTTTGTATTTGTAAGTTCTTAGCTTCTCCTGATTGAGAGGCTGCATGAATTGCCATCTTCAGAAATTAATCATGAATAAATCGAGGGCTTGGGGCACATTCCTTGCGGCTTATGACTGGGCACCAATTAGACTCTAACAAACGTTCGTTGAGAAGTTTCGCAGCATTCTGACTCCAGCGATCAGTGTTTCTCATTGCTGGCCACATCTCAGAATGCTCACGACAAACTAATTTATTGCCAGTCGACGTCAACTTTACCCGATCTTCCTCTCAAAATTAATGGAATTCGTTTTGCAAGCCTCTCCTACGTAAACATGATCAACGAAGTGAAACGAGACTTAAATGGAATTTTCCTGTTTTCATTCGAGAGAGCGATGTTCTTCACAAGTGACAAGCAATTTATTAATAGTTAGAATTTTTGTACTTAATTCAGTGTTTCTTATTTCCATCCTGTTATAAAATTCACACTAAGTGATATTTTTTCGAGTCAAATATATTCATGTCAACACACTTTAATACAGTATGTATAAGCCTAATGTATATTATTGCTTTAAGTCTCGAAATTATCATAAATCAGAATGTTATGAACAGCACTGGGGGAGTTATGTCAGTCTTTATACCAGACCTTTGTTTAGGAGCCTTGAAATATTCCACACCATTTTTGTCTTGATCATATTTTCCCAGCACGTCTATAAAACATGCTGTTGAATCTTGATGGACGTTTGCATTGCATAAAAACTTTTTGTATTATTATTTTAATGAGTATTTATGCTGTAAGATTGGTTCCTATAAAACAGACTTGTTTGTGTCTTAAACGATGTCACTAGTTTGTTAGAAAAGAAGCAAATTTGTTCACATAAAATGTTCGCGTAATTTAATGTTCTTACATGCGATTAATTTGATTGGCATGGTATTGATTTTTCGTCTTCAAAGGAGATGAGACAACAAGAAGATACTGGCACACAGTCTTGTTGCATTGCATGCTAGCAAACAATTTCCTCGTACCAACTGAAAAGAAAATGAATTAGAAATCAGTAACTTGTTCAGAGCTGTTCAAATTATAAATCTTATAGAAGAAATTTATAATTTGCTTATATTGCACGGGTAGCTCGAGGTGGATCATTGGTGATCCCTACGATTCTAAAAAGGGGTCACTTTGTGTCGAACTCAGAATTTGCTTATAATACTTCATAACCCACTCTCTAAATGCACCTTATAGTACTAAATTCAAGCCGGGTTCAAGTTAAGTAAAGTCTGGATGAAGTTGAAACAGTACTTTCAGTAAATTATGTATATATAATAAAGCCTTGGGATCCAGTCTTAACTTTAATGTAAGTATAATATGCTGTAAGTTCACAAGCTGGGATCCAGTCATCCATGTAAATACATTCTGTAAGTTCACACATATAGTCAAGCCGGGATCCAATCTTGTTTGTATTTTGTATAGTAATTTTGTCAAGCCAGGAATCTGCATGCTAACTGACTGATTGAATTTCTTGGCGGTTTATTTGTTCAGTTTAACATTCTGGTCTCCGGTTCTTCAAACATTTGTGATCCAAGCTACGATGTTTGCTCGATGTTTGCCTTGCAGCCTCTGGGGACCCATTAATCTATACAAAGCATACAAAACTCATAAAAAATGATATTCCTTACACGAGAATGTCCCAAGACATGTTAGTGCGGTATAATAGAAGGGTAATTACATGAATGCTTATGTTTCAACTATCGTTCTTGTGACTCGATGGTGCAAAAACATTAGCCCTTAATCGATAGTCTTAGTGATTAATAGCTACGTCAAATCATTTCCTTACTCCATAAGAATATCTTACAGCGAGCCTATTTGGTTCTAGTCTAAATGCATGTTTTATGGCTTAAGTGAGTAGATCGAGGTTATGGGATCTCATGCTCTAGATGGTCTAGTAGTCATATTATTGTTGAGAATGAAATATATCATATTATTAATAGGTTTCCGACATGGTTTTATATGTCCGTAACAAATTTTGTAGTGCATATCAATGAACTTTGTTCTAGGAAACGCATGCATAAAATAGTTCTTTAACCATAATCATTATTCAATGTCATGAAAGTGAAGTTGGTCAATCTGTGTCTTTATATAAATGCACATGTACTCTGTCTTTCACCTTTCATTTTGAAGGTCAAAACCTTTTTTTTAATGTCTTTATAGACGTATTGCCCTTACTTGGCATAAGGCTGGTGAATTATACAGTGCCTGATGTTTATATAGTTAGAAGAATCTCCCGTAGAGTATAAAACCAATTTATTCTTTAATATTACGAGTCGAGTTTGGCGTGATCTATTCATGAACTCGCTCTGAGAATTTTTAGCTTCATTCCTGAAGCAAGCAATTGTGAAGGAATATTGAAGTTTCTTGTTATTCTATTCACTCGTAAAATTTGCAAAGTATCCGAGCGAACATGTGGAATAATTCCCTTTCGCGGTGCCATTATTAGGTAAACATTGTTCCGGGGCCCCAAGTGGGGTATAAGATCATAGTCAGAATGAGGACATTATACTTATTGATGAGAAATTAGTAAACGCTTGAAATCACCTCACAGTCTCATCATTCAGAATCCAACCATTTAGTATTAATTGGTTTACATTTTGGATTTTGATATTTTCTTAAACATTTCAACTGTTTCTGATAGCAATTTTGTCTGTGCCAACTCGTTACGGTGACTAAATGTGTTAAAATCTTTATACACATTTTTATTTGTTTTTTACCGCCATCCTAGGAATTGGGCATTGTCACGCAGTTACAGAGGTAAAAAATGAACAAATAACAGACAAAAGTTCCTCTATCTATTTGACAATTTGCTGGATCATTAAAGCCATAAACTAGTATTAAGGCATTACAGTGACATAGTTTTCTTGTAAACAAAGCTTGCTATTGGCTGTTAACTATAATAAATAATATAATACATCAGCATGCATATAGCTTCTGTAGGAAAGATAATATTCAATCCTTCAAGTGTGCATGCAGACTGTGGAAAAAACGCTAGCTCCACATTCCATGTTGCTATGAGTCAAGTTCTTGACATAGGCCAGCCTCTGGTTGCTAAGGAATAGCAAGCTGATTAGAAGGAGACATGTCACCACATGTCCTTATCCATGTGTGGCTGTCTAAACAACGAACCATTCACTCAGTTCCAGCTTGGACAAGTAAAATAATCAGACTGGAAACTTTATCCTCATGTAAATGTTCTCCAGTCTAAAACCAGTCTTGAAATGCTTTGTCAAGCAGTCTGCTTTGAGAATTGTTTCCGTGGAATTGGCAGAGAATGCTGTATTCTGATATTGTTGGTATGATTATAAAAAGACTGAAATAAATTGCCCGTTAAGGAATAAAAATAACACAGAATTGATGGGCGTTCTTGTTAAACTTCTGTACAAGTGACAGAATTAGCTGATGTACCATGTGTATATTCAGGCAAACCGGATGTGTATTAAGTATAGTATATGTATAATCACCTTCATTAAGCAACCACCTGTTTGATTAGGCAGCCCAGATATTTTCCAATTACCAATCAACCAATTCATAGTATGTTTTTGAATATGATAATAATAAATTCATAAGAATCACTTCAGTAATTTATATTTAACACTGAGTTGTTTACATGAGAATGAGAGAAGATGTTCTATGACTGTTTGACATTGGTTTCCAGTGATACAAGTTGTACATTTCATACCCTTTATGTATGTATTATACATAGCCTTAATGTAGTTTCCAAATACGCATGATAAGCTTGTCTCGAGGCTTCCTGTCGGTATGAGCATCAGTCGAGAGTGCTGGAATATTTTGAAGATTGCTATCTTTTTCCCCGTTACCATGGTGACGTAAATTTATGACTTGTTTAAGGAGATTTTGTCATATGAAAGAGCAATACAACTTTTATTTGTGAATAAAACAAACAGACATGTTTTTTCGTCTTTGAAATAATAATAGTATTGATTTTTTTCCTAGTTAAATGTGAAAAATGATGTAGAGTTGATTCTTTGATGGAATTACAATCACAAATGTTCAGTGATCTTCTCTTGTAGTTGATAGTCGTTACATGTCATTTGATATTGTCATTATAAAGGTGGAGCAGGTATGGTTCTTCTGTGACATTGGTGATTTCCTCCACGTCATATGTCCTCCACATGTAGAGAAGTTGTCACCTAATGTTTGGAGATATATGCAAGTCACTGCTGATAAGTAACTAATTTCAGTAAAACTGGTTAGATTTATTGACCACCGCCTCAGAATGAAAAATAGATAAAAAACAGGGCAATGAACAGACATGAAATATAGATAAAATTAGTTAATAAAATTTATACTTTTCTCAGTTCTGATACTCAATCATGATATTCATGTTGTTTTACGTTAAACTCAAGTCATGTAACTGCTATCATGGTTTTGCCTTGAGAAGAAGGTAACCTTATTGCGTCATGATTCAACAATAATCGAATTGATTTATCAGTCATTTCTTATTCTTTCTAAAAGAAGTTAACTGTTCTGATATACCATGCTATGCAGTATGTATATCTTGTAAAATATATAAACCAAAACAATCCTCACCAATAGTTCTCGTTCAGGGCTGTTATGTTATATACATGTTCATAAATTGAATTGTCTGCGTCCAAAATGCCGTAAGGAAAATATTTCCAGGCCGTGAATCTAACCTTACATTAGCTAAGAATATTAGATTAAACTGTAAGGGTAGTTCTTGCTAAATTGTCTTGCCAAATTCCGAGTATTTTGCCATTTTTAGGAATAGCGGTACTTATGCGATATTTTTCTTGGCACAACATATTTTCATTGATGTCTATTCATAAAGTCATGTACATTCTCATGCTCTCTGTAAGCTTGTAAATTCTCCAACATAAAGTATTATACATCCACATCTGTATCATATAATTATTAATTTAATATTCAGTACTTTAGGGATATACATGCATTGTAATAGGACATTGCCCTAGAAAACAAAGCCTTCTCTTCAGTACTATTACTGGATTAACTGAAGGGGAACAATGAAATTTAGACAGTAAAAAATCTAAAATTTGGACTATGAAATTCTGAAATTCAAACTGCATAAACTGGCAATTTAATCAATTTAAAAGCTTAGATAGTATAATTAGTTAATCAAATAAATCACAAGCTCATATTTCATTATTATGGTATGTGTAACCATATTTTTAAGCTGGCTCTATATTTGGTATGAAGAGAAAACTAGAAAATAGAGTTGGTCAGTTGTGTGCATTGTTGCCATGGTTACTTGGTATTATTCTGCATAATTAGTTGTCACAGTAACAGCTGGTGTCACAGGCATGCCGAGATCTGATTATAAAAACATAATCCCGGTTGGGGTAACATTCCGCTCCTTTTTTGTGTTGACTTCAAACAATTAATTTACTCTCGGTACTCCAGTTCTCTCCCTTAAAGCTGAAATTTGATCATGCAGATTAACGGGGAGAAATCATTTTCTGAGACAATTTCTGGTGTTTTAGGCCACTTCTAAAACTGCTCCAGTTTAATCATTGAAAGACACACTGGAGACATATAATTCACTCAAAGATTTTTTTTCATGTTTTTTACGAAGAATTTAAAAAAAAATATTTATTGCAGTTTAAATGCTTTGTCCTGACAGTATTTGTGAGATGTCTAAATAGGGACCAGTTACCCAATCTGAACAATTTATTTTTGTCATATCTCAGATGGACGTCATTTGTCATTATTGCTTACCAGTATTTCTCATTGACATTGTGTATATTACTAAATTTTAGATAAAACAAGAATGTCAGCTCCCCCTATCATGTCTATATAATGAAACTCTCCCTTGAGACATTAAGCCAATATGGGGGGAATAGTTGGATTCAAAATCTATTAAAATTCTACTGATGTGTGTTCGAGAATTTTCATTAAGTCCAATGCGTGTTGACAATGGGATTTTAAAACTTGCTAAGTTATTTATGATACCTTGACTCATGTAGGTGATATGTTTTCTGTTTACTTAAAAGTGTACTTTATGACTAATTTTCATCATCATATCATAGACAAATACACAATCTGTAGACAATGATACAGGGCTGATTACCTATGTTTGTTATTGATATAATACATATAGATGTCCTAGTATTGTATCGTTCAAAAATTCTTTGGTGTGCTCTCAATAAAATATAACATTTTCCAAGGAGTGACCAAACTTGTGTCTAAATGAGCATGGGGCTTGTTTCTAATCTGCGAAACAAAAAAACTTTGTATATTGGTGCACCATCACCATTATAAAGACAATTTTTCAGAGCCACCCAAGATGTCTGGGGTTGGTACGGGGACAAATTACACAATATTAAAGCATCTTAAATTTCCCGCTGAGTTGAGCCTTTGATATTCTACTGATGTTTGGTCGAAGTTGTAACTTGCACTTACAGCTAGACTCAAGTTTTGCTTTTACCAAAGCTGAGTGTTTTTACTGACTTAGTTGTAAGATGATCATGAACCAAACTGACCCAGGCGGGTACAATATTTCATAAATAGTAATACTGACATTCCATGTTGGTGTGTATGTTTTATGGTATCGTGTTTGTATAAGTCATGTTTGACTTCTGTTCAATTTAGAATTGACGGCTTATCAAAGTTGTATCATGGTCACGTATCCATGGTAACGTCAATGTGATATAGAAATGTAGACTTTCTTCACCACATAATACAGCTGAAACTATTTTCCCAGGTGTTTGTCGGAGAAAATTAATTAGTCCAAAGTTGACACTGTGATATGACAGGATTTGTCAAATCTTTGGTAGAAGATTACACTAAGATTACCTCTACCTTGTCTTTGTTTTAATAATTCAGTGCCATAAGGCGGTAAGCCAGCGTTCTGTTTGTTGATACCAATATGCTTTGTCTTAGGGACTTGATTTGTTCATAACATGTTTAATGCTAGTTGTGAGTTATTTTATAACCAGCTAGCCAATGTTGAAGTAACTATCTCCTACGTTTTAAAGACATAGAAAACAACGATATAGAGAATGATTGATAAATTGATTAATAGTCAAAGAAAAAAAATGTTGTTGGTTGATAAAAATCCACAGGACATTGAATTGAAGCTAATGAACTACATGTATGAAGCCTGCTGTTTGATTGGTACAGGGTGTGTGTAGTTCAAGAGTATCTACCTGTAGCAGGAAGCAGTCTTGATTACCTCAGACTGAACTTCAAAATTCTGCAAAAGTTTTATAAAAAAAAATTTAAAGTTTGAAGAAAAAAGCTCCTGTTTTGTATTGACATAAAATCAGAATTCTTTCATAAACAACAAACAATAACATCTTAATAAAAAGATATACTGTCTGGGTTAGGGATTTGACTTCTTTCAAAAGTATGCTAAAAATTGGTACAGTAATTGTAACATCCCTGTTTGTTTTTGAACTATATTAAGAATTTTGATACTGATAATTTGTGTTCTTAAGATTGTATTTTACAAAGTTGTCATGGTCACAGAAATATTGTATTTTTTTGGAAAATTCAAAATGATGGAATGCAATCTGGTTTCTTTCTTGAGGCAGCGTATGTCATATATTTGGTGTGCATGCTATGTATAATGGCCGCAGTGCAGGAATAGAGACATTTCTTACTGCCTTGATTCTCGATAATTATTTTGTATTTTCTCTGTGGATCTAAAAAAAAATGATTTCAGAAGCAGTAAAGAATTGTGCAGTTTCCCAGTGAGATTTACTGAGACATCATGTAGACACAGGCTTCTTTTTGATGATCTTGAACAATAATATAGAAAAAAGCCTTGACCTACTTCCTGCAAACTTTTGGCCTATAATTGTGATAAATTTATACTCTGCAGTAAAAACGTTGCATTATGATGACATCCTTTATTAAAATTGCATGAACATTTAACAATGTTTGGCACTTGTTTATGAAACGATTTTATTGAATTCTCTCTTTCCCTTGTTTACATATTGGGAAAAGCATTTTGTCCATATTCAATAATTCGATAGAAGATTGATCAATTGATTACCAGGGCATACAATCACATGTAATTTGTATTGAACTAGATTGATTAACCCAACTATGGAATTCCATTCAATCCCTTGTGTTTAGACGTCTTTGTGTTGAGAACTGTGTATTCAGGAGTATGTTATATATTCCATCTTGTCAAAGACAGCTTTATGTTGAACATGATGCTGTTGAGTTTGTATGCAAATTAGAATGTCTGATTTTAAATTGTTTGATGTATTTTTGCATAAGCAATATAATTTGATATTGCAAACATTTTAGGTAATTTATGAATAGCAGTAGTGATTATAATATAGTGCTCGTCCTCTTCATAAGAATGATTGAGGCATAATGGATATAAATCATGTAGGTTAAACACCTCTAAATATGTTGGTTACATAATAGTACGAAAATAGACATTGAATATTGAACTCTTTTCTGTTCCATGATTAAGAAATCTTTTCTTATTTCATTTCAGCAGTGAAAAGAAAAGAGTCGGAAATGACTACATCTCAGGAAAACCGCGGGCCAAAAAAGCCAAGACTTGTGTTTACTGACATTCAGCGACGAACCCTTCATGCAATATTCAAGGAGACAAAACGACCGTCAAAGGAAATGCAAGCAACTATAGCCCAGCAGCTCGGTCTTGAAGTTACAACTGTTGCGAACTTTTTCATGAATGCACGACGGAGATCAGTAGATAAGTGGCGAGATGACAACGGAAATGATAATCGGGAGAGTGCGCCGACCGGCATGCCGAAAAGTTGAAATCATGTCATATAACTACAAAACAACCTTGTGTTGTTTATCATGTAAGGTTACGACAGGAAATCATGTGACGCCCGTGTGTGTGTTCGTGGAATTTATACTAACACTGGTATCATATGAGCAGCAGGTCTAAAGATTCCGATAAAACTACAAACGTTGAATGTTGCATAGAAATCAGGGTGTAGTCGTGTACAGAATGTGTTCCGCGGCTTGTTACTTATCGTGTACTATAAATAGACTTTTTAACGTGTGCAAAAGATTGGGATTTTTCAAACTAGTAGTGTTAGAAAAAATTTCATTGTGTATAGAAAAATTACTACTGTCTGTACTGCATATGACTTCATATTTGTTCAATTTGTTGAACAAATTATACATGGTAACTGATTATAAGTACAATGTTTTACTGTAGAAGTATTGTTGTGGAATCGTTTATCAAGTACTTGTAACCAAATGTGTTTTAGTTCTGTTTAGACGAAAGAAAATGTCTATGACTATTTTGTACAAAGATACGGTATTTGTATTTATTTAATTCTATTGTGTGTATATATGGCCATTATTTATAAACAAAATCACATTCCTTGTTTTTCTAATGTTAAAGTGTGTAAAAATTTTATTTTATCGGCAAAGGTATCGTTTTTTTAAGAGAATCGTATTACAATGATATGTGTGAATGTACGATTCTGCGTCTCAGCTCAATTGGTAGCAAAGTAGTCAACATATTTATTTCTCAGAAGTGACTTTTTTCTGTGTATTTTATGTTCGTAATGTGTTTTTGTGTATTTTTTTTCACTAGGTGTAGCTTTTAAGAATGATTTTATAGAGATCAAATTGACACATATGTTACATCAACTTACATGTATATGTGTTTTTATGTTCTGTTTAAAATTGCCCTCTACGAACAAAATACAAATGTGCTCTTATTTGAAACTATAATATTGATGCATATAGTTATGTAATGATCCCATCTGTGCTTGTATTTATTTGAAGAAATCCAATTTGTTATGTAGGAAAGGAACCATGTATTGTGCTAAATTAAGTCATAACTACCTGTGTTAGGCTTCTGGTAGGTGGTCAGTCCCTATTGTCCCCTTAAAAGGGCCAGAAGTACAACTATGATATAACTTGAGTTGCAATAAGACTACATAGACAGGTTTTATGGTATGGATTTGATATACTAGTGTACACTGGTTTAAACACTGGTTTAATTTATACAAGAAATATTGACATATTATTACCATAAGGACCAGCTGTTAAGGGTTCGGCATCTTACATGTAAATCCTTGATTGTTTATATCCACTTTGTACAAATTATGCAGGAAATCCTCGGAACATGTTACATTTAAAAGATCTGACCCCATTAAAAACGACATATTCTGTGAAAATATTGACCACATTAAAAATCCTGTCCCTGTTAAAAAAATCTCCAGTTTATTCATATAAATCCATTTTTACTCTTCTTTGTATCTCCATTTTACAGAATTATGAAATCTTATAATTTAGCCGTTGAGCAATCGAGTGGAAATAATGATCTTTATTTATACATTTATTTTTACTCATCTATTTATTTTTCATACAGTTAAAATCATCACTATCAACAAACCAAGCATTCCATGACAAATCCGTATATCATTCCATTACACTGTTCAAGCAATTAACATATTATAATAATGACAGATTAATCATGGGTACACTACATGTACGTTATTATCATTCATCACTATTAATTATCAATTGTCATCAACATCATTGTGTCATCATTTCGACCACCAACTCAAAAAATATGAAATTTGCAATGTTTGTGTCTAAATTACAGCATTCGTTGACTGGTAGAGACTGTTCTTTGTGTATCACATAGTTATTCCTCATTTGTCCCCTTAATTTTGTCATGGTTGTCAATTCACATAGTCAATAGATGTACTGTGTTACACAAAAATTAAGGATCAATTTATGTCCCTACTTTAGTTGTCTCATAATTATATAAAGAAAAAAAACTCATAATAAATGATTTACAAATTACGTATTTTCTCATTTTGTGCTATTATTTATAAATTATTCAACAAAAGGTGCATGACTATGCACCCATTCTTAAACAACATGCTGTATAGATTAACAGACTAGAAGACGTACATATCCAATGTCGGAAGTCCTGATTAGAATATTTGTCAATTTGAAATTTAGGTTTTAATGCGAAAAAAATGTCAAGAGTTGAAATTTCTGGGCAATCCCTGTTTGTGCAATACCAAGACATCTAATTTAAAAAACCCACATGTGTCCATTTTCATTGTTCATTCTTTTTCAAGTCTTTGTTCATTTGAATATAAAGATAATGAATAATTTCACAACCATGTTGAAAATTCTTATTGAGGTATTTTTGTTTTATTTAAAAATTGTGTTGTGACAAATAAATAAAAAGGTTCGTGCAAATTAAAATTTAATTCCAGTCATGAACGTCATTAATCCCTTGGAAGCCAATTAAAAGTATGTATCTGTATTTTCTGGTCTAATGTTAGTCAAATTTACTTAAGTCTCGAACTTCCAGAGCAGTACATGTAACCATATACTGGGTGTTAAAAAAGTTTGTTCATAAAATTGGAATCACACTTTTTGAACTTCTTACACATATAGCATTATTGAATGCCAGAAAGATCAGAACACTGGTAGAACCCTCTGGATATTAACCTGAAAATTTAACATTCTTCTGACATAAGAAGAATAAACTATTGAAACTTAACATTTAACGCCACCAAACTTTGTATATGTTGTGAATTGCCCCCATTGTGTTGTGAATCTAAAATGAATCAGTCGAGTTGTGTTGTTCTTTATATTTATCGTTTGTTTATGAATTAAATTCAGTTATATATCACAGAAAATGCATATCAGATCATTGGTTGGAGATCCCATTTTGTCCCCTTTTATTTCCGAATCTCAGCAAAAGTTATTTGAGACACGTTTTGTGCTATTTCGTTTGATCAAACAATATCCTGACATTTTTCCGTTTTTCATCTTGTCCATATTTGTCAGTCTGTATTTCATTTTCTGCAATAGTTTCATACACCTCTATCATGTTCTGCAAAATGTGCATTTTATTAACAATGTATTCCATGTTACTCCTGTTCTGAAAATGTGCAAATGTTCTGTTGAATCTGCAATAAGATATTTTACTATCATATCATAATGCATGGTAATATTAGTTTACATCTGCATAATATCCGTTTCATTTTCTGAATAAAATCCCTCATGTTTTATTCCGGTAATCTTATAGAAATCCATGATTGCAATTGTGTCATAATGTCTCTTCAGCATAAATATTTCTTTTCACTTTTTTTTTTTATTCTTGAACTTAAGAAAAAATTGCTGGAAACATTTGGTGTCAATGTTTTTGTTATAATAATTATATCAACGAGTTATCTGCATATCTGGTGCATTTAACGTTGATTTTAGTCAATATTTTGTGATCTTTTGTATGCATGGCTTTTATGCATAACAATAAACTGACATAATGTATTGTCATAATGTATTTTACAAACAGTATACAAATCTAGTTTTGGAGGTGTCCGTTGAATACAGTATAGTATTAAGTCACAATGAAGTTAATTGAACCCTGTGAATACGTAGTACTTACTCCTTAAAGCGATCATTTGTTCATTATCATGACAAACGTATTACGTAGACTGAATATGCGTTGAACAAACTATCGTTTTAAGGAGTTAGCACTGTGTGAATGTGTATTACTGAACTTTTGAACAACGTAGTATTTTTTGTGCAGATCTGAGTTGAAAATCCGCCCTATTCTTTTTTATTAGTTATGTTATTTTTTGCTCTTTTTTGTTTTGTTTATTTCGTTAGCTCTGTTTTGACATTTTTATCATGATGATAATGTGTTATTGAATGTGTTAAGAAGTGTTTTATATAAAACATAATGCTGTGTTTCAATGATAATGATGTAAATACTGATGTTTTGAATTCAATTATTCTCTACCAATTAATTTTGTTAATTAACAATGAGAATTGTTCAGGTAATCAACTTGGCCTATCGTAATTTTGCTTTTGACTTGTATGATTAACCGTTTTAATGAATGTTAGATATAATGATTTTAGATATTGGACAATGCAGGGATACTTTATATTGTCGAAAATCTTTTATGGGACCTTTTTAGGGACCAGGGCCGTTTTGACTGATAAGGATAAGTTATTTAAGGCTAGTTGACCCTTTTTAATTGGCATCCTTGTTAAAGAACAATTTGATTTAAATTATTATAAATCAGAAAACAATAAGTTTGAATGTAGTTCTATGTATGTTGATTTTCGCTGATACATTGTATGTTACAGGATAGTAGTTAAGGCCGTTAAGGTGTTAATATTTGGTCTCAATATTTATTATTATTATTAACATATTTATTTACATTTATTGCATTGTTTATTTATTTCAAACGACCTGGCAAAAGCTAGTAACAAGTTGTTTCAGTAGTAGACATTTAATTCATTGACATCATTATTATATACCCTTATGGTTGTCATAGAAACGGTATTCGGTATTATTTGTTTATAGGAGTCTAATGCAGATGAACGTATGTGAAATGCTTGTTTTTATATACCAAGAAATGGTAGTTTATTGTTTGTGACTTCCTTTTAGAGGTGATTATGTTTCTGTTCAATCCTTTAAGTTAGAAAAATGAAATAATTGATTAATTTCAATCACTCTAGCTCTGTTAAAATCATTTGAATGTATCCGGAGTTCGACAACATTGGACATTAGACAATTTCGTTCTTTTTACATTTCATTATTTTACCTGATTTTAAAGATAAATTGTTCTTATTCAACAACATTTGACCACTTTAAAAACATTGTCATAACCAATGCATAACATGACAAACTTGTGTTCTCTACAAACTGTTAGGGGCCATAAGGTATTAAGGGACCAATACTTGGACATTCTTAGATATTAAACAAACATATGTGATCACCAATGATTCTTACAGTTGACGTGTAAAACTAGTCATCTATTTGCACTGTGAAGCATATTCCAGTGTTGAAATGGGCTCAGCAAAATGGTACAAAAATCGCCATACAGATTAATTGCTTCTTAGGATTTGATTTTGCCAATTGAGGATTTTCACATATTTGATTAATTTGTTAATATATATACATATAATGCAGAATTGAACACTGAAATTTAGTCTTAGCCCTTTACTGCATAGACGGTCAAAGAGACAAGTATTGCACCATTTCCATACTGCTCTTTCAAAAATAATTTACTGACTGACCTCACCAATACAGTTGCAGGAAACTCCCATTAAATATTAATACAATGTATGGAGATTGGCCAGATAGTAAACATGTGTCTTAGTTGAGTAAAGGGTTAAGGATACAGTAAAGATTTGGTAACAGAGTATGACAGATCGTGTGGTGTGTGTGCCTTTAATGGATGCTTCTTATGCTTCTATTTGCCCACAATCTGTCCCAGTGTCAAGGTCATAGTGTGTAGAACAAACCCGACGTATGGCAATTTTTGTACCATTTTCAAATCATATAATTTAAGAGACTGTCCACTTTAGTGCAATATTTTATTTATATGTGTATATGATTTTTTGTGTATGAATTTTTCTTGGCTCACTTTGTAAGTAGTCAAACTTTGGATTTGGGTTGAGTGCATAATGTATGTACTTAGCTTAGCTACCATGTGTATTATAAACTGTGGAACAAGCGACCATGTGTATCATATAACATGGAACAATTTTATTGTCTTATCACCATGGTTGCGTTATTCATTAAACAATGTTTGTTGTTTCCATGCAGACATGGTGTAACAGCTATATAAATGGTTGCTAAGCAACACTCAGTCCAGAGATGTATTTTGTTGTGGGTTGTATTTGTTTTTTGTATCGTACACTATTTTTTTTCATGTATTATTATTATAATTAGTGTGCTGATAAATAACATTAACACTTTGTTCATTTTTGATTAACATACAGACTTAGGGTGAAATGTATTTTTGCAATGTTGTTTATTCTTGAACATGTAGATACAGTAGCAGCAGTGTATTACAGGGTTTTTCCCTAGCTGCTGTTCATTGATCACCCGTCTTTGTGTACAATGATTTCTTTTGTAATTATCAAGGGTAAGATTGCATTTTATTCATGCATATTTGTCAAGAATAAAGACTTAACATACGTAGTAGAGCAGTGTTGTTCATGATTGATTCATAACTAAGCAATCCTAGTTTTGGGATTTAAGCAATCCCAATTTCAGGATTGAAACAATCTTGGGATTTAAGCAATCCCAGTTTCAGGATTGAAACAATCTTGGGATTTCAGCAATCCCAGTTTCTGGATTTAAGCAATCCCAGTTCCGGGATTGATGTAATTTTGTATGATTGTTTGATACAGGTATTTCGTGCACTTATTTATCAAATGTATGTCAAGGAGTGTGTTTCATTGATAATCATGAGAAGTAATACATGTGTAACCATGTAACAATTACGTGAAAACCCCTTTGTGTCTTTTATAAATGGACAATAACTATTCTGAATCCCTAAGTGCTAGCACATGATTTTTTCTATGACAAGTTGTTGAAAGCTGGAATTAAAAGGTGCAAGTAACCATAGATAAAAAATTGGATTGTGCAGTATCAGGGAGTGAGTTAAAAATTTAGCCCTGTTGCTAAAAGTTTCAAATTATTTATTAGTTATTCATTAAATAAGAAAAAATACATTTTGTTTCAGTTAAGATGTTACCAAAAAATGCTAAAAACTAAAATTTATTAAATTTATGTCAAATTTTAAATTCTTCCCTTCTTATCTATAAAGTTGAAAATATATCAAATATTGTTGAATTTTGATTAAAACTTGTTTTAAATAAAGTATTAATATTGCAGATAGAAACAAAACATTTGTGACAATTGATTGAGCAAGTTTATCTTTCTTACCAAAAAATGCTAGACACTAAGATTACGTAAACAATTTCATGACTATGAATAAAACATGCTCCTTGCTTCATACACATGTTTTATGTTAATGATACAAAATGTTCATTGTACCATGTTGATAATGGTACTGGAGCTTGTTACCATGACGATAATGGTACTAGAGCTTGTTACCATGACGTTAATGGTACTGAAGCTTGTTACCATGACGATAATGGTATTAGAGCTTGTTACCGTGACGATAAGGTATTAAGAGCTTGTTACCGTGACGATTATGGTATTGGAGCTTGTTACCGTGACTATGTATTTTTCTGGAAAAAATGGTCCTTCATTCCATATGTACTTACTTACCATGGTCATGTATGTCATTCCATGTACATTATTTTACATGGTCAATATTTTCTATGTTCATTCCATATGGAAAAACAAGCTTGTTTCTTGTTGTGGTAGAATACCTGTAGAAATATGCAATGTATTTTTTTAATTTTCTGAACTATTCTTTCAAAATGCCTTTTGTTCCAGGTTTTTTTCATGTGTCGAAATTAACAACTAATCTTGATTGTATGGCCACGGAAGTTGTTACCTTGCTTTAACAATGAAACATGAAATTGTATATTCTGTACCAACTCTCTTTTACTCTGCTATCATTGAATGATAAAAATTGTGGTTTTTCAGTTTGTTATTTTTCAAACGAAGAAAATGAAATTTTTAAGTATTTTGTCTATTTGATCATGTTCACAACTGTATTGTTTATCGTCTAAACCTCCATTTACATTGATCTAGTTTACATGTACGTGTACAATAAAATATCTTGATATGACAAAATGTAGGTGTTCTTATTTATAATATCTGATAACTTTAGGATCACAGGGTTCTGAGACAAACCATATTTCAATTATAAGCTCACCTGTCACATAGTGACAGGGTGAGTTTTTGTGATTACTCTTCGTCCGTCGTCTGTCCACAATTACTTGTGAACATACTAGAGGCAACAGTAATGGTCCAATCTTCATGAAATTTGGTCAGAATGTTTGTCTCTATGAAATCTAGGTCAAAAACTAGGTCACAATGTCTAATCTTAGAAAAAGCTTGTGAACATGTTAGAGAACACTATTATGAACCAATCTTCATGAAACATTGTCAGAATGTTTGTCTCAATGAAATCTAGGTCAAGTTTGAAACTGGGTCGTATGGGGTCAAAAACTAGGTCACTAGGTCAAATCTTGCAAAAATCTAGAAAAAGCTTGCAATAGTGGCTGAAGATTCCTGAATCTTATTCATAAATTTAAATGGTTACTTTGGTCACCATAAGGCCTTTAATGTTTTACTACGACGGGTGAGCGACCCAGGGCCCTTTGGGCCTTCTTGTTTTTATACCCCACACAGCTAGTTGTAAGGGGGGTATTCTGGATTCAGTTTTGTCTGTATGTTGTTGTGGAGTTTGGAACAATAGGAACAATTTAGATTCCATTCATTCTGTTGCTTACTGGGTGAAAAATATTGCTTATGTGTGCGACAAACAAAGAACGAACAAAAGAAAACTCCACAATATCAGTTCAGTGAGAATGTCCATCCTTAGACACATTCTTATAAACTCATCAGGTTTCAGTTTCACAGGTGCATAACCTTAACGTGTATATAAAGATATGCTTGAAGGAACAGATTTGCACTCTGATGATTTATGTCAAGAGTTATTGCCCTTGGAGGTATCAAAAAGGCGATAGATCTTGTGGAACCTCTCCAGAGCAGCTCCATACAGCAGCAACCTCTTAACCAACACAATTTTATACCGGAAGTATCCATTTACTACTTGTATAAATTTTACCTCCACAGAACAACAACCTCTACAACAACCAAACTTTGTGTTGCTCTAGAGAGGTTTTACTGTATATTATGCATGCAGATAGTGATGTGCTCACTATGGTTTTTGAATGATAATCGTATATTTCAATGTAAGGCACTCGAGACAGGAAGGCATATGTACCGGCCATATGGGAATGGCCCTTTGACCTTCAGCTCTCAAAAAGGAAGCCTTCACCACTCTTTATCAAGAGAGTATGTTGATACGGATGAACATCTATGTCTGTAATATTATACAACATCACAGGATTTATCTGTTCTGTCAAATTTCATCAACATGACCTGGGGATTCCTAAGTAAGATGTTCATTAGTTAGTTTATTTCAACAATAGAAATGTGACACATTTCATACAAAATGAATGAATATCGTTGAAAAAGAATTTGATCTGCTTATACAGGTCTTCTGGTTGGGTTGGTATGGTACATGGAGCTGATGATAGATTGGATCCACATTGGAATTCAAAACCACTAGATTATACATAAAAATGCATCAAATCTTACCGTGTTAGTCACTGACACCAGTCCCATGTCTTAGCCTAGATCACTACAGGACTACATTGTATCCAGATAAGTTGACAAGTCCTTCAGTCCCGTGTCTTAGCCTAGATCACTACAGGACTACATTGTATCCAGATAAGTTGACAAGTCCTTCAGTCTCGTGTCTTAGCCTAGATCACTACAGGCCTACATTGTATCCAGATAAGTGACAAGTCCTTCAGTCTCGTGTCTTAGCCTAGATCACTACAGGACTACATTGTATACAGATAAGTTGACAAGTCCTTCAGTCTCGTGTCTTAGCCTAGATCACTACAGGCCTACATTGTATCCAGATAAGTTGACAAGTCCTTCAGTCCCGTGTCTTAGCCTAGCTCACTACAGGACTACATTGTATCCAGATAAGTTGACAAGTCCTTCAGTCCCGTGTCTTAGCCTAGATCACTACAGGACTACATTGTATCCAGATAAGTTGACAAGTCCTTCAGTCCCGTGTCTTAGCCTAGATCACTACATGACTACATTGTATCCAGATAAGTTGACAAGTCCTTCAGTCCCGTGTCTTAGCCTAGATCACTACAGGACTACATTGTATCCAGATAAGTTGACAAGTCCTTCAGTCCCGTGTCTTAGCCTAGATCACTACAGGACTACATTGTATACAGATAAGTTGACAAGTCCTTCAGTCCCGTGTCTTAGCCTAGATCACTACAGGACTACATTGTATCCAGATAAGTTGACAAGTCCTTCAGTCCCGTGTCTTAGCCTAGATCACTACATGACTACATTGTATCCAGATAAGTTGACAAGTCCTTCAGTCCCGTGTCTTAGCCTAGATCACTACATGACTACATTGTATCCAGATAAGTTGACAAGTCCTTCAGTCCCGTGTCTTAGCCTAGATCACTACATGACTACATTGTATCCAGATAAGTTGACAAGTCCTTCAGTCCCGTGTCTTAGCCTAGATCACTACATGACTACATTGTATCCAGATAAGTTGACAAGTCCTTCAGTCCCGTGTCTTAGCCTAGATCACTACAGGACTACATTGTATCCAGATAAGTTGACAAGTCCTTCAGTCCCGTGTCTTAGCGTAGATCTCTACAGGACTACATTGTATCCAGATAAGTTGACAAGTCCTTCAGTCCCGTGTCTTAGCCTAGATTACTAGCACTGTAGAACTATCTCGTACTTGGGAAAGAGCTAGACTAGCGCACCCAGACTCCTAGTATCGTAGTAATGTCTCTTCCCTCGAAGTTTGAGGTCATAAGCCATGTTTGTACACAAATGACAATGAACTTATGACTGTCTCAGTCGATCGCAAACAAACAAACAACATTCAAAGGCCTGACATATTTACTGTCTATCAGCTCAGCCTCATTACACTGGGAACATATTTGGTAACATTGGGAGCAGACATTATAGTTCAATATAAATGTCAGTGACCTCAAATAATGTTTACTGGAAATGTACATGTAGTTGACCAAGTTTTCCTACTAAAATAGTTATTAAATTGGCGAATTCGACGAGCTACGTGTAGGTGGGTTTTTTTGTGTCGAATGTCTGCAAAAGGTCATACCATGTTATAGGAATGTTTATTAACATAATTTAATTTGCTCACCCGGATAGGCCTACTGATTAACAGTTTTATCAAAGCACTTTTCGGAAATCTTACGACTTACGACCAAATTTAAATTCTCAATAATTCTTAAATTAACTACACATTGTGGTAAATGGATAATGCAATATTATTAATAATGTTTCAGTTTATAAATTTCTTCAAACTATGTGTGTCACCCAATTTGTAGTTGTTGACAAATTATAATTAAAGAATTTTCGCCTAAGTTTACGATTTCCGTAAGAGCTGTGATAAAACAGGACCATGTGCCATAGTGTGTTGGTAGAATTGAGTAACAGCAGAGTGTCGGAACCTGGTTTGTCAACCAACTGTTCCACGAATTTCCATTGTTTCTTCAGATGCTCATGTCCTCTTGTTTATCACAAATATATACGGGTTGTGTGGCATGGTAGTCGAGAGGGTAAAGCTCTTGGTGAATGAGAAGTCCCTGGTTCGATTCTCAGCTGAGACACTTTCATTTCAGAAAAGTTTTTCCGTGTTTCCCATCCAACTATAGATAAACTGATTGGTAACCTAGATGAAGTTTCGCATGTATCGGTGCTATATATACACGCCAGTATATATAGTTCTTGTATCACACAACTGTCCCTCCTTCCGAAGTTGGAGGCCATTAGCCAAACTGGCAGGGAAAACTGGTGGCCAGGTATGACTGTCTCAGTCGAGCGCAAACCAACACCCCAAATATGTAAAGTTTGAAACAAAACCAATTAAAAAGGTAACCGGGAAAATCTTGCTAATAAACAGTAATACCATTGTTATATTCCAAAATATCTCCAAGCATCAATATACGTGAGATGAAATAAATACAACACAAGAACACTAGTACCTAACAACAATAGACTGCTATTTTAATACAAAATTACTTGCATATCCTTACAATGGGAGCGGCATCTCCTGTTGAACACGTTTATCTGTACTATGACGTAATCTTACATACACAAATATACCAATATACTTGTTCCCAATTGTACTTCTTGATTAAACACCTCAGTCCATCACGAGAAGATGAGTGGTGAAGTCGGCCAATTTCTGGTTAAAGGAGCTCAGCATTTGTTTCTGTATTATTTTCTCCGATACTAGTAGTTTTATTAATGTTTAAAATCAACCAACTTACATTTGTCTCCGTTCTGATTAATATTTTCGGTGCTGAACTTCAGGTAGTGAATAAAATCTCAACATTTTACATACGTATACAAAATTTTAATGTCTCTGAGTGGCAGTATCTTTACATTTGTAAATACTAAATGCACAGGTAACTGTATCATTGATAAAGAGTAAAAAAATATTTTATAAAATTTATGTTATCTTAGAAAGGGGCATTTGTACTAAAGTGTTCAGATTTTCATGGTATCAAAAACAAGAATTGGCGTTCGATATCTTCATAAAGTAATTATCGTCGCTGTTCTTCGAAAACCTCGTATACATGTTTTGGCTCAAAAACGATTATACGCACATCGGAAAGCCCATTCAGTAACAAGTCTTCTGCGAAAATGCCGGATAAGATCGTCTAAAAATAGCCTCTCAAACGAGAAAGGTGGTACTTGTGCGAAAATTCTTGATTTTTTTCATGGGGCCCCATTTTTGTCTGCGAAAATCTCGAATAAATTGTTTTGTTGTTTTTTGGTTGCGCTTACGTCAAATATGCGAAACAATTAACCTGTAATGGTATATTACAACGGATAAGTAGAAACACTTTAATATTTTAACGTTGAACAATATAAATATCTATAAATGGCTAATTTAAATTATACGAGGATTTAGAAAACGCAATTACGTAATGCGAAAAAACTGAATAATGCCGCGAAAAAGTCGAATAACGACAAATGGAACAAATCTGACAAAAAATAAGAACGAAAAGCTCGTATAATCGAGTTAAAAGTTAAAGTATGGATTTTCCTTTGCTCAGCCGACACGTACATTTACGTGCATTCAACGTAGAGTTACAACCGCTATGTCCGTGTCAAAGAATTAAATAAATATTCACTTTTAGTAAAAAGTTATTCAGTTTTTTTCGTCTCCTGAAAAGAAGCCAAAATTGATATACGAGGATTTCGAAGAACAGCGACGTTATATTCATAGACAACATCGTCAGAACTACCTCCATGCAAAATCCCATCGAAATTGATCAACTAGTTAAAAAGTTATACCATGAAATGTATACCACGGTGTCCAGTCAATCACTGAGGTGCATTCAATAGAAGCGACAATGCTATTCTTAACAAGAAAAAGAAAGTGAGTTCACGCCCTATGTATGGATGGATTTTTAAAATATCGATACCAAATTAAAGACAAAGTGCTCTTGTTTCTGATTATGTAAATATATTTAAAATAACACTAGTATTAATGAAATGTACATTAAAAACAAACTGCACCTCAGTGACCGTGTGGTCAATTTCCCATGTTATGGACCTTTCTAAGATATTATAAATTTTATAAATAATTTTTGTTTGTTAACTCTTTATCAATGATACAGTTACCTGTGACTGAATGAGGCAGTTGTGTTGCCAACAGACCCATAAAAAGTGAGAAAGTACTTACTTGTATTAGGGTCACAGTAACTCCTTGCATCATGTAGGTCTATGTATTTTACACGCGATGAAAAAATGGATTTAAAGCTTGTTTCAATCAGAATGTATTTTTTAAACATTTGCAGCGATTTTGAATTTTTCCTTCTTTGGAAGATCATCTAAAGTGCACCCTCCGAGTTTATAAGACATGTACCAATCCATTTTAGACGTCGAATAGACAGTTTGGAATTTCCGCGACGTCATCTTAACTTATACTACATGCAGCAGAGTTGTCCGCGTCTGCATCTCATTTAAACACAACATTTCTCTTAAATTACACCCATTGCAATGATATATTTAGCAATACTTCACCGGGGACAATGTAACAAGGCCTTAATACGAAGTATTTAATTTCTTTCTTTTTTTTGGAATTTGAAAAAAGCACTCATTAAATTTTATGTCTTGCCTCTTTAAACCTGGTCTAAAACCTGGAATTTTTATGTCTTATTTAAGGTATCCTTTGTAAAATACAAGCAGACGACGTGTCTCGGATGTACATTGGACGTCCATAGGATACATATAATCGGCCTCCCTTCTGACACTAAATGGATTTGAATAAAACTTTTGTCTACGATAAATTAGTACAGGGTGCCAAGTTTCCCACGATGTAAGCCAACATACAATCGTATTTGGTGCTTTTTGTGTGAGTTGCAGACGACAAAAAGATTAGCGCCGTATGTTGAGATATTGCGCAAAATACTGCAGAAACCCGTTTACAATAAAAAAAATCCGAATTGAAGTTCGTATGTCGTACGTTTTTGGATATGTATATTAATTCACTATATTCCCCCGCGTCCTTTCTTAGAATTGGTTTAAGTTAGAAGCAATATTCATTCTTGGCATATTTCAATCCTTGTTGGTTACGGCAACCCTCAATGTTTGCCAGAATACAAGTATCCGATTGAAAACCCCCTTTTCGGTTGTCTGTGTCTACATTACCCTGGTATGTTTTAATAATGTCATCCAAAAAGGTCAGTTAACAAGACAACACTACATGTATATTCAAAAGCATTATTATTCTTATTACATATGTTTTAGTCAATGTTATCATAATGGAGGATGAGATCAATTTAAAAACAAACAATGTTCTTAATCTCCTTCATCGTTGGTATTGATAAAGAGTCGTTAGACAATGTCTCCTCAGTCACACAGTTGTTTGTTCACTCCGTTCCTAAATGCATACAGTAAAACAACATCATTAATATGTCCCATCATTTGGACAATTATAATCCGGCGGCCTTCTTATTGAGTTGGCCTAAATATTTATGTTGAAGTAAAAGATTCCTGTCTGAGAGGTAGGACACATATTTCCTAAACTAGAATTCGTTCACTGTTACATGTACACACTGTATATATAAATACAGTATCGTCATAGAAACAGACCGTGATTTGCACAACCAATCACAGGGCATCATGCTTGATCAGGAGTTATCTTAAATATGCAAATATGAAGAAAAAAATACAGTTCAAGAGCAGATAACTCTTAAATCAGCTCGGTGACCTATGATAGGTTCTGTAATGTTCTGTTTCTAACATTTATACAAAGTTTGAACAAATTGTATTATAGTAGAAAAATACCCCAAAAACTGTATACGTGCTTCATAGAAACAATCATTATACTGATTTGCAAAATGGGTCCTAGTATTTTGTTATTTTCAGGGAGAAGTTACCGCGATCCTGAATATTTTATGGCGAATGGAAAGACAATCTATAGTATATATGGCGTTGCGAAAAACGAAACAAACATTGTTAGGACTTAATGTACATGTATAATCATGAAGCTAATGTCACTTATTGCAAGTGGGTCAAGAAAAAAATACAACCGAAATTGTTCTACGTGTTTTCTCCTTCCTTCTCGGATAGACGGGTTCCCAAATTGTCACGTAAACTATATATAACTGACCTTTATTGGTAATACATGGAACCAGTCTGAAATATCTCGTCTGTACCAGACTGAGGCTGAGGTTGTTATGTACAGCCTGATTTCAACCATCGCTTGTAATTTAATTAAAATCTTAATAGAAACAAATTGTCGTATGTAAGTTGAGGCAGAATTCTAGGTAGAATATGTATACATCATCCGCTTGTGTTCGGCTCATTAACGTGCTAAATATGTAACTAATTTCTTTACTTCACGAAAGTAGACTCTGATACCATCAATTATGTGTCTAGTTTAAGTAAATGACAGAATTTTGCCTCAGCTTGGCAATATTTAAATTTCATCTTCAATATTTTAAACTCTTTACCGCAGGGGTCCGTAGACTTTATGGCATAAATTCCTTATGTAATGTCTGCTTAATACGATGGCAATATACACGGGCGATTATATGTAAATGACATACGGTATTTTAATACAACAGACACGGATTGAACCATCAACTTGAAATATTTATTAAGATTGATGTAATTCTAGTGGTTTTATGTGATAATCGGGTCAGAGGTGGGTTCGAGCTACGCAAAGAGGCGCTAATGAGTTTAATCGTCCGCACATATTACCAGCGATCTTTCCATTCCAGAATTCCCACTACTGGAAGTCACGTGCGCATTACAGTTCAAAGAACACCGGACAAACAAATACTCAAAAATACACATATACCGATTCAACCCCATATCTTCTGACAGGACGCAGCAACGAAAAACAAACAAAAAACATGGGTAATAAAAATGGTGATCTCCATTTGGGAACTCTAGACGCTTTAATCTCTGAAGTTGCAATGATAAAGCAATGTTTCAAGCGCCCTTCTAACACTGATCACTCAATGTCGAATAATATTTCAGGCGAAATTAGTTCGTTTTATTCAATTCATTTGCCAGCCGGTTGGAAAAAGACATTTTCACACGGTATTCAAAGAGTGCGTGGTGTTTGTTAACCGGAGCGAATGTGAGCGACGTTTGGACAGTGCCAATATCAAGATGGCGCCCTCTGTAATAAGAACCATTGCAAATATGTACGCAGTAGTATTTGACAAAACTACGTGCGCGCCGTATAGTTCACATTGGTTGTTAAACTCAAAGTTTGCTCTTTAATGAATATCACTTTCTAAGTGATAATAGTCATGTAATACGGTACTTCCCCCTAAATAAAACGGTTCCTCGCGTGCTTCCTGCTGAGTATACAAATTATGTCGCCATCTTCGCCATTATACGATAATAACTCTTCACAGGAAGTTCAAAGACATTGTATTTTCATTCTCACAGTAACCTATTTATATCGTTATTTTTAAGACAGTTTTGTTTGACATGATCCTCTCTAGCAAATATTATTGTCAATGTGAATAAGTAAGTAGTTGTTTTTAATGATATTTACGGTCATATGGAAGGTAGATAGGTTTACGTTGAGCAAAACAAACTTTACCCGCAAAAGTACATAGAACCTCACTATATTCTATACAATGTACTTGTATGAGGTCTTTGCTTGGCAACAAAGGGCTAACCAGGAGTTATTCCATGCCATACACTCAGTATAGTCCAACATAGAAACCATATAGAATTATAATAAGTTTTTAATTTATGGAATTTGAACGAATAATGTGTGCATTTTAATGTCTTCCTTCTAAATCTGCAGCCTCTAGACAATTAATTAACTCAGTAGGAAAGGAATTATACGATATGCGTTGTGGCATATACGTCCTTTTAACTATTTTTGAAGTACATGTATGGAGCCGCAGTCCACAAGTTATAGCTATAGACCTACGTAGAATTTTTAATACAAATGTAGTTTATTTCGAATAAGAATGTGCATTTCTAGAGAAGGTGTTCTTATACCTGTTTCGTACCATGGACGAACGGAGGACGTGGTGGTCGAAATGCATGCTATGTGCGGTAATGCAGACAGAAGACTGCTTTGGGTAGAAACTTGAATACAAATGTATGTAAATTGGTGTTTGTCTGAATATATATGTTTGTAAAAAAATAACATAACGAATTCGGTATGTACAATTCTTAAAATAATTTTATCGACAAGCGATTGAAAGTTTATGATGCTATATAATCTTACAAAGGTTTCCAAGCCCAGCGGTTATAAAACTTGTCTCATACTAATCTCAATTCCGTGATCAAACTTCAAATGTTTCAAACATTAAAAAGTCTTTGATATGAAATGGGTGTCTTACAGAAAGCATCTAGCAATATGTGAAGATGATTTAATTACTGTAAAGGAGCAAGTCAAGTTTTATGTAGTTGATCATGAAAGCAGATTTATAATTTATAAATCAAAACCATTGAACAATCTCAGTCTGGGCTAAATTTCAGCTCATATTCTAGTACCGCATTGTGTTGAAAAGGTCCATACAATATCAGACTAAAACTGCTCCCAATCTCACAAAGGATCTCAATATGAGAACCGTCTCACAGCGCAAATATAGTCACATGTATGTTAGTTAATTTCCATCGGAGACTGGACTCAAATATTGTAATCACAAAACGGAAACGCTAGTTCATGTTTGTTACAGTTAAATTTCGAGAGCAATTCCCATTCGTCTCAAACACTGAGTCTGATTTGAGCAAAATCTTAATTTGAGATGAGATTTCTACTAGAGATCCTACGGGAGATTGGGGCCTGGTAACGAAAGGAAGAGTTTCAATTTTGAAGTGAGAATCTCAATATTTGGTTAGGTAAGATATTTATATTGTATGTGCTTTGGTAGATTTGGGTCTGACAGCAAAAAAGAATATCCGGACCTGTCACTTCAGGTTCGTCCATACATCACGCTCCAATCGACTTTCACGTACGAACAGAAAAATGTACACCAATATTCGAGTTTTAAATAAGATACCAATTAGATACTGAACACTAATATCAGTAGACGAGATATTTATTCGTCGGTTTGGTCATACATTGTGGAAAATCACCCCAAATGGACACGAAAACAGTCCACACTGTCCGAAAAAGAAACATATTCTTGAACGTTTAATTGTAGATAGTTTGTATGTTATGTGGGACGGCGATGTGATAAATACACTCTTACAAGGCGTCCGAATGATCGGCTGTCCGGCAAATAGTTTTTTGGTTTGTTATATGCGATGTAACAATGGTCGAACAGACGAGTTAGGCATGTCGTATCTCATCAAAACATAGGAATTCTCCTCCGGTCCGGTATAATTACTGTCGTGGGTGAGTGTCCAGATTCCACGCGTGTCGTATAATTATTGACACTATGCGAAGTAAATCTCACTTTTTCAACTTTTACGGTCATTTTATGTTGTGTGCGAGAAAGGAACCTTAATTTCTGTAAACTGTTTTAATAGCCATTGTTTATTAGTCCGATAGTGACCGGGTTCATCTCCCCATGTTCTACAATGTAATTAAAACACAACGCACACATGGGATAGTATTCACATTTATGTAGTAGAAAACTTAATTTCTTCTTATCTTAATATTTCCTCATGTGTATCAGCTAAAGAATAACATCCTAATTATTAAAGTTATTTTGGGTAGCTGACATTGAAAGCATCAGTGTGTAACCGTGTCAGGAAATTATTTCATTTTTCAAGTCTGCAACATGTTTTATAACAAAAGTATACTTATACATAAAGGATATTCATATAAAAAATGAAACATTATTTTTAAAAAGATGTTTTATCTACAATTGAAAATTGTCATGATGTGTCAAAATCCTGTAAAAAGTACTCACTCAAATTTAATATAAATCACATTATTGTGTTCTTCGATCTATTATCCAGGTGCTAGTTTGCAAGTTTCAATGTGTGATAAAACACTTTTTTTTACAAATTGAATTTTCATTTTTTGACACAAATATTGTTTTTGTATGTACATACATGTATTTCAATACTAGTATTGTGTAATAATTTCAGCAGAAAATTATATTGCAGACTTGAAAAATCAAATTGTTTTCTGATACAGTTTCACCCCGATGACTTCAATTTCAGCTTGTCAAGGTAACATAATAATTCACATAGTTTTGAAGCATTGTGCAATAAGCTACTATAATCACTGAGAAAACATTGGTTGTTCTTCAATTTGCGGTAAATATGAGTAGCTTCGTGAATACCTGGAAAGGAACACGTTAAACGTGCTGAACCAGATGTCAAATTTTCATTTTTGTAAAATACAGTCAGTACAATGGATTATCTAAATGATGTTCAGAGATATATTGCCAGTGGAGTCCATTTAAGCTATGAAAACGTGTTTATTGGAGGAGGTGTATGTCTACATTAAAACATAATGTTATGTAATGAATAGAGTTAATTTTGCCGCGACTATAACTCAGTAACTACGCATTATTTTTCAATTATTGTTTGCAGACAAGAAGAAACACCCTTTGTTACCGAGAATGGCAAGACTCTTAATTGAAGCTGACAATTGCCATGTTCGGCAAACGCATGTATGTTTCTCGTGTTTTATCCTCAACCGGTCTAAAAACCAGAACAAAAGACTGGTTAGATCTACATGTCCGTGGTTGACGATTGCAAGCTTCATTTATTCATGATATCATTATTGTTAGTTACACTTAAAGTATTAAAGGATGTTTCTATCTTCCAGCACGAAATTATTTGAATCCTTATTTACATATGTTGGTAAATGTAAAGGTTACCTAGTCGCATTATATTTACAATGACCTTGAATATCCTTAAATGGTTCAAGTGGCAAGTCAGGCAGTTGTATCAGTTCCACCATAACGGCCTTGGTAAGTCATGACCTGGATCAGAAACACCAATATTTAGGGATCTATCTCAAAGCGGACTCTCCTCTGAAGGTTGTCCAGTCACATTATATTTACACTGACCTTGATTATCCTTAAATGGTACAAGTGGCAAGTCAAATAGCTATATAAGTTCCACCATTACGGCTTTGTATGACATGACCAAGTGAAGAAACACCATTATCTATGGGATCTATCTAAAAGTGGACTCTCCTCGGGCTTAAACTTGTCCAGTCACAATAATATTTACATTGACCCGACCTTATGACTATCAAGTGACTATCAGCCGAAGGTGCAAAAACATCACACTTCTCGTAGCATTGATAAATACGGACATATTGAATTTTACAGGTATCCTGGAATAAACTCCAACAGTGACTTACAAGATTTTTATCGAAGAGGAAAGGAGAACAAAGTAAACAGGAAGTTTGTTGTGGCAAAATACGAGTTTCAAAAGGTTGAAGCATTGCCTTAAGACATTGATAGCACAGCAAGGCGTACGTTGGTACGACTCACATAATCCATTCAGGCGAACCGAAGGCTAACGGAGAATGGCCTTGGGACAGTTTATCGTATCCTGATCGACGACTTTAACATGCGAAATTTATTTTGACTTTGGAATGATAGTATTTACCAATGAATTAGTGTTCATTTATTTAAATCATTAAGAATTAATTATCATGCGCAAGGTTTGCATTCTAGATTATGCGGTATTTTTATTTTAACATTATAAACATTACGAGGGCCTACCAAGAAGTATAAGAGGCATAAGTGTTTTCGCGAAGACAACTTTTGTTCACTTGAGTATGAATACGGAAAGAGTTGGACTATAATCGTGAAATCCGAGATGACCATTCGAGTCGAGTGAATAGGACAGAAAACTTGCCATAGTTGGATCATGCGACAAAATGTACACAAAACTATTGAGCAGTTTGGCCTATAAAGCCCAGAAATCATTGATACAACTTGGGTACAGAACCACACGAAATTTATCGGAAACGCAGGTGAATAGTTAATGGCGTCATTGACATTGTGTAATCGTACACTGTGCAATCCGAAGTAATACGATGGTATATTTCTAATAGACATTAAAATGTAACTTTTACTTTGTTTCTGTACATTTGTTCACTTATTGTGTAAATATTAAATATGAGTGCCGTGTATATTTCGTTAAAAGTTTACTTACCAACTATTTCGTCAATAAATCCACCGTTCGCGTAATATTTGGTACTAACGTTAGACGATAGTTGGCCCTGGTAAGTAACATTATATCTATCGATAACTCTTAACTTCTGTATTATTAATATGACTGTTGCAAAACCTCTATATACATGTACTTAACTATTTACTATTTGAATTTAATCTTTTATTTCAATAGTAGTGATATAATATAGCATTCGCTTTATTAGTTGCACGCTCAGTGGAGATCGCGCATTAACACGACCACGAGCGAGTGATGCGTGTCTTAGAAACAGAGAAGTTTCTGCCATGATGGCAAATTAAATCAACCGATAGTGTTCCTCAACTTGGTTTTCTGATCTGTTATCAGAGACAATGCATAGATGCCCATCAACGATTTACTATTTTATGCTCGTGTTTATAATAATGATATACTCGTGCATTAAGTAAAATGCTAATGACGTCGCCGACGTCGGAACAAGAAATGTTTAGTGTGGTGGTCGCGGTTCTGTGGCATTTTTTTGTGTTAGCTGTACATTTGTATGTTTATGTTATATTTTTTTGTTTAATGAATTCTTTTCTTCAATTATATTCGAAATTTATTATGATGTATTTTGTACTTCCGTGTGATATTCGATATTAATATCTACGAATTTATTGAACACCCCTCGTATGTACGGTATATTCTATAGTTCATATACCGTAGTTATATTATCAATATGTTACCCAATGTAAATACTTCTTTGTACGTCACAATGAAATATGACTCGTCTCTCTTAATTTCTAAACCAAAAGCATGAAAACCACACAAAAGGAGCAACGTGACAGCTTGCTTTTATATTTCTAAATACATCAGTGGCGCTTATTGTCATGTGATACGACGGGGATAAGCGGATTTTACCGAGCAGTTACGGATGTCGCCGGGGTCAAGTTTCCGCCCACATTTAGAGCTATTATCGGAGATCGAAAAGTTGTGCAAACACGTGCGGCACGTGCGTTCAGCTGTAGGATTGACAGTGGAAACGTATGTGTTTACTGAGTGAATATATACATGTAGATATGAACAGCAATAGTCGACCGGAATCACTTTAAGTTGTTTAGCACATAATAGTGAGATTCAAACAGCGCCATCGCCTGGTAATGTGACGTACGAACACATTGGATCACTCGGCTATCGCAACAATACCAGATAAAGGTTGCACAAAGATCCACTATTAATGCAACATTATCACACTACACATCACACCAATCAGTAGATGTGGATAACGACACGGACTTCGTGTAAGGGCCGACTTCTTATGGCTGTCACACGGCATAAATAACGCTGTTGTGAAATAGTGGGAGTAGTATTCACGTAGTCATACAACACGTTCTGTTTGTGAAATAGTGGGAGTAATATTCACGTAGTCATAGTTACACGTTCTGTTTGTGAAATAGTGGGAGTGGTATTCACGTAGTCATAGTTACACGTTCTGTTTGTGAAATAGTGGGAGTAATATTCACGTAGTCATAGTTACACGTTCTGTTTGTGAAATAGTGAGAGTAGTATTCACGTAGTCATAGTTACACGTTCTGTTTGTGAAATAGTGGGAGTGGTATTCACGTAGTCATAGTTACACGTTCTGTTTGTGAAATAGTGGGAGTAATATTCACGTAGTCATAGTTACACGTTCTGTTTGTGAAATAGTGGGAGTAATATTCACGTAGTCATAGTTACATGTTCTGTTTGTGAAATAGTGGGAGTAATATTCAAGTAGTCATATTTACACGTTCTGTTTGTGAAATAGTGGGAGTAGTATTTCTGTAGTCATAGTTACACGTTCTATTTGTGAAATAGTGGGAGTAATATTCAAGTAGTCATAGTTACACGTTCTGTTTGTGAAATAGTGGGAGTAGTATTTCTGTAGTCATAGTTACACGTTCTATTTGTGAAATAGTGGGAGTAATATTCACGTAGTCATAGTTACACGTTCTGTTTGTGAAATAGTGGGAGTAGTATTTCTGTAGTCATAGTTACACGTTCTATTTGTGAAATAGTGGGAGTAATATTCACGTAGTCATAGTAACACGTTCTATTTGTGAAATAGTGGGAGTAATATTCACGTAGTCATAGTAACACGTTCTATTTGTGAAATAGTGGGAGTAATATTCACGTAGTCATAGTTACACGTTCTATTTGTGAAATAGTGGGAGTAATATTCACGTAGTCATAGTTACACGTTCTGTTTGTGAATATGTGGGAGTAGTATTCACGTGGTCATACAACGCGTTCTGTTTAGCAACTTCTATAATAAATCTATCATCAGAGACGTGTGATATATCACATAATTTATAATACATCAACCATGTTCTTGGATTGTATAATCACGTGACGACTCCATGAACTCATCCATTTTAAATGTTTAAATCCAATGTTCTTGTCTGTCACCTAGACACGTTATATTACAATTATGACGTCATCAACATCAAACCTTTTGTGTAACACAGTACAGCGCATCAAACATTCACAAATAATGAAATAAAGTTTTGATATTATTTAAGATTTCAAAACAAATTACAGTATCACATATTTATACGAATACATTGTACGTATAGTTCGCCGGAGAAAACACTAGCCTTTGTTTACAAATAAAAATGAATATTAAATACATTTTCGATATTCATTTTTGTTCAAATTTGTGCATGCCATATACACTTTTAATGATACACTCTTTAAATCTACACTTATAACTGGCGACCAGTCGACCGTGCAGTGTTTATTATTTGCTTTGTTTGTTTATTGATAAGGCTAGGGTTATCCCCGGCGAACTATATAATTGTCATACAAATTTATGCGTTTTCGTGCGTATCGGCATGTTTAAATTCCAATATTTCACAGACTACTGGAAGAAGTCTGATGAGGACTTTTCGACAGGAATAATTTCTGGTCCCGTTTTATATTTTGTCATATTCCGTTTTTGTCGACCATGTATACAATAATGTATTTTCGGTCCGAAAGGTTTTCAGTTTGACAGGTCTTTAGTCTGACAGGTTTTCGGCTTGATAGTTTTTTTAGTCTGACAGGCGGTTTTTTCGCCGTTGTCCTTAAACTGATGGAGAAATGCGACTTCAGTCCTAATATCAGACAAAGTTATAAAAACTTTCGTAGCAGTTAAGTTAGTTTGTGGGACATTAATTTATACAAACACGTATCATTTTAGCCTGGAATTAAACACAAGAATAATCGTGTTCTTCAAAAGTTCCTTACAAATTAGATGGTTCCCGCCGATATAAAAATGATAGTTACCTGAACATAAATGATAAACAGAAATGCGGATTTTGACTTAATGCATTATGTCTTCACTATTACCGACGTATGAACAGAATCATGGACTTACGAACAGAAACACTACACAATTCAATGTTTACGATATCATGTTAATTGAACTAATAAGTCCGTTGTTCAAGATACTTACTCATGGTATCATAATTGATGTCTTTATGTTCGGTATCATTTCTGTTCGTGAAATCAGTGTCTCTGTGATTTAGCATGTTCACAAACATAATTGTTTGAAGTCTTTCTGTTCGGTATTATTCAGTCTGTTTGTGCAATGCGTGTCCCTGTGATTTAGCAAAGATTATGACTGTAAATTAAATATGTGCAACTAGATATTTCAGGTTAATAATGATAATTTAATAATTGAAAGTTTCTTTAGATCCGTTGTGTGTTTGAACTTATGTTCGCAAACAGAACCTTTCAAGATTTCTGTTCGGTATTTGTTTTCTGTTCGTGAAAACTATGTCTCTGTAATTTAGCACAGAGTTTAACTGTAAATGCAATCTGGGTGATTAAATACAATAAATGATAAAAACGCAACACATTTGTAACTATAAACAACCATTGTATTAAATATATGCCCTAAAAATCTGTATCTTTTATTTCTGTTTTTAATTTGTTATGTTTACGAGTGTTAGTTTCTGTACAGTAGTGATCGGTTAAACTAAAAAAATATTGAAATAATACAATGTCTGATTATCAAATGTCATCAATAATGATAATATAATATTTTTTATTAATATACCACCATTTGATTAAATATGTTTGCTTAAAATATTTTTTTCGTTTCTGTTCGGTATTTGATTTCTGTTCGCAAACAGAGTTTTTGTTTGGTATTTAGCTACGTGGGACATTCAAAAATGAACAGGACTGAGGCCCCCACGGCTACAGTTTTCAATATTATACAAATATCATTACATAATATGGAATCGGAATTCAATTGCGAAAATTTGATATCTAATTTATCGAGTTACACTATCACGTCCTCTCATAATAGTCCATTTTGAAACCATGGTAACACGCACCCGGCGCAGCCCAACAATTACCATCAATGGCGACTACGTAATGGGATGTATCTTTAATTATTACCATATCGTTTGTTTTCAAATTTCGCCGTGTCATTACATGTTACATGCTGGACGATGTCTGCAAAAATGACGACATTTGGACGTTAGGTACTGAAATAAACAGAAAGTGAACTCCAAGTGTGACAAATTCGTGTGACGTCACCAGAACGTAAGGAAAAACGGACAAACACAAACTCCTGTCAACAGCAAGATAATATGTCCTCTGAATCGAATGAAATTATCGTAACTACATTCTGGAAACAGTTCTGCAAGACGTATATCAGTTTTAGAATGGCGCTCTTGCTTTAGTGATAACTGCTCATCTTTGAAAGACAGGGAATGAATAGGAAAGCATAAGAACGTTTGTAACGTCAGTTACCGAGACTTTTAAAAATATCAGCGTTTCATGGTACGGATTCTCGGCTAGATATTTGATGTAAGATCCGGAAAAATACATGCGACTCTCACCAACGCTTTACTTGTGCGGCTCAGTGTGGTACTGGAATGTTTTCAGTACCATATATCACAATAAACATCATATTTATAGCCCTATGCGAAGCACTAACGTCGTGAAAAATAGCGCAACGTCATTTTGTGCGCCGGGGCAGCGTTAGTGACCTTGTTTAGTCACATGTAACTCTCTGACCGCGTATTTGTTTTAGTTCATATTTTTACAGTATGTAGAAAAAGGATTCCGATTTCTGATGGTATATAATTGGATTTATTTCGTTTAAACATGCGTTTTTTGTGACAATAGTCCTGTTTATTTTTGAACGTCCCACGTATACCGTTGTTACTAGTTAAGCTTTTAAAAAAGCTAGAAGTGGCTCGGTTCGTATACCTCTGTCTTTTATTTTCGTGTCTTCTCCTGAAATCCGTGCTTAGATTAATTAAGCCAAAACACATGTTTTACATAGTTATTATAGTAAAATTACCCACAATAATAATCAAACCAAATAGTTAAACCCAAAACACAAACACAATTGGGTAACCATTTATGCACATTGTTCTGTTCATGTCCACAGCTCTCCAGTAAAAAAGTACGAACCGAGCCACTTCTAGCTTTTTTTAAAGCTAACCTTGGTATGCCTTTATCACCAAAACGAAACCAGTTAACAGTCAGACTGCCCGGCAATTGTAACAGACAGCGCGATTGGTTAAGACAAAAGATAGCCAATGAAATATGGCATTTCAAAAGCGATTAGGATTCCTCAAAGGTGCCAATGGTGCGGCCTAATTTGTTGTTCTGGTTCATGGGTTTCTCTGAAGGTTAGATTTTAAAAAAGCTAGAAGTGGCTCGGTTCGTATACCTCTGTCTCTTATTTTCGTGTATTCTCCTGAACTCCGTGCTTGAGTTAATTAAGCCCAAACACATGCTTTACATTGTTATTATAGTAAAATTTACCACAAAATTAATCACATAAATAGTATGTTAAACGCCGTTTCTGAACCAGTTATATATGGTTTCGATTAACCTTACCAGTTTCCCTGGACTGTATTGTAGACACTACTTCGTGGAAGGGTACGACCTGTTGCAGTTGGATGTCGAACCCGGATGGCCGGATTGCATATCCTGTGCACTAATAACTGCTGCAGCTACCCAAGTAATATGTACGTGTAGACAATCATATAACAGGTAATTACATGGTGTACAGAGACAAAAAAGTCATGATTATCTGAACTTTATTGTTATGTTCGACGAAATATTTTTTTCAGTATTGTAACCATAGAAATATGCATGTAAGTTATAGTGAAGACATTTTAAATGGCTTAATAAATGTACGAAATTAGTTATGGAATGTTTTATACCAAAATCAATCGAAACCATATATAACTGATAAATAGTTCAGAAACGGCGTTAAACCCATAGCACAAACATAATTAGGTAACTATTTATGCACATTGTTTTGTTTATGCCTCACAGCTCTTCTTTTAAAACTTGAAGTACGAACCGAGCCACTTCTAGCTTTTTCAAAAGCTAACCTTGAAATAAATTTAATTAACACAGATTTTACTGTTTTATGTATCGCTTTAAATGAAATAACAACATACAGTTTTTTACATAATCCCCTGAAAAGATCATTTCTGAACGTAATTCATTTACTGGTATTTGTATTTGTATCAGACTCTGACAATTGCGCTCACATTTCACGTTTTTTACACGGACAAACTCTCGCGCCGTGCGTGACACAATTATTTAACCACTGCAAGGGGTTGTAATAGGCTACTTGACGAATGTTATTCTAATGCATGACGGTTATTAACCAGTCCAGCCCTTGTGTGAAGAATTCCTACGGGAGAAGATATTTGCATGTTAGTTTACTCATTCATTACAGAAACATCTTGTCACTGTCACTGTCATCGTCTGTGTTGTATATTGTGGGTGACATGTACGTGATTATAATTTGTCACACCACATGTTTTCCAAGATGCATACAATCTGCAGGAACTCATAGAAAAACTGTTCCTTATTCAGTATCCAAGGTTAGGAAGAACCATGCAATACATACTGTGTTAGCCTCGGTGAGAACACAATTCTTTAGTTCCTTAAAATACCATTTTGGAGACGCATTACATATAAGCTTTTAAATATTATTATAATAGTTTGACAACAAGCTCCCCCGTACATAATGAAGCGGTTGTACATGTAAATGGACTTGAGTCGACCACAACATTCAAAAAGGGTTTAGCAAGTTTTATTTTCAAAGCATAAGACAATTGCAAATACAAATATACTTAGCAACTTTTCTAAGTCCTCACTTATATTTTGGATGATAACTTTGTCAACCTTGTATATATCTCAGTGTATTTGGCTATACTATGCGTGTGTTATCGCTTTGCAGAGTTGTACATCAACACGTCGATTTCGATATATATTTATTGAAAGAAAACAATCTGAACATAGCAACTAAAGAAGGTAAAAGTCACAAATACAGATTTTGATATCTGGGATGACCACCATGTAGTCTGATTTTTCTGCTAGCAGTCACAGACGAGACTCAGAAGCATTGCTGAACGAATAGACACGTTGTATTTTACTGTATGAACTCAAAGTGGTATCACGTCTCCGGAGTAGCCCGATGTAACGTCATAACGTCACTTCAAATTGACAAACGCTCTGGCAACCTGCATTTTACAACATGCAACCAATAAAATTACCTTCAACTAAACACTCGAAGGCATGCATATGTTGCAAATCAATGGGACGGCGATTTTAGGTAATTATTCTGACTTGTCGACAGAAAATGCCACAATGCACCGTACCGACGTCACGTCATCTTCTTTTTTTCTGACGTCGTCGGACGCATAACTATGATATTAAAATTGATTTTAAATGTTATTCATACGTTGCGAGTCTTTGGGCATAATTCGCAAGTATTTGGAACAAAGTCCGGGGATGTGTAAATGCACGGAGGGAGAAAAACGCAAAACGCACGTGCGTCTAACAACGGCAAAACCACGTGTTATACGGCCAGTTTGTAACATGGATAAGTTTGTCTGCCGCATATGTGACATCACTTGAGAAATTTAGTTGCGTCACTGTTTATAACAAAATAGTAATTAATCAATGAAAATGAGGACTTAGAAAAGTTGTTAAGTATAATACAAACCATCATCAAACGACAAAGAACAAAATAAAAGAATGCTGTAAATTTGCTGCACTGTGTGTCTGCGATAGTCCCATACCTACCAACCGATACCCGTGTCCCCCATGACACGAACTAAATTCCTTGATACAGCCATCCACAGGGACACACCAGATACTTGATGAAACCCAAACAAAATCACAGTACTCAATAGAAATATATGGCAACAATGTAGTAAACTTATAACATAAAAATGCAATATTCTCATATGATGCAGGCTTAGAATTTAGGGAAATCAGAGTGACTTTTGAATGTCGTAAAACAATGACGTAAACTGTTTATGGAGTCCGGATAATGTTTTCAACAACATGCATAGGGAAATAAGAATTGAAAGTAACGTCCATTTGTTCATGTATTTGTGTACAACTTACCATATCCACGTTGCGCCGAAGGCAGCTTATAGGTAGAAGGCAGGGGAAGACAAGAATCTTAATAGTTTTATAATATTATGTTTTTGTTGATTCTGAAAGTAATCTTCTCTTTGAACAACGGTACCCGTCAGTGATCACACTCAAACTCAACGAAAACCATAAATTAAGAATACGTACCTTACTACAAACGTACAAACCTTCTTAAACAGCTGCCTTCGGCGCAACAGGTATCACGTTTGTTTTGAAAATAGGTTTGCTTTTTCTTTCTCACCAGTCAATGGTGTTCGTCTTCTTATTTCAGTCACAGGCGTACGTCATGTTATCCCCCCTCTAGACCCCTAAACTAGTGACTAGTATAGGGGTCTAGAGGGGGGGGGGGGGGGGGGTAACATGATGGACGCCTGTGATTTCAGTGGCTTCTTCATTCAATTATCTGTGTCATTTTCAGCATGTCGGTTGTTTAAGTTATCTTGAACTTTCGTTGTGTACCTTGTGGTTGCATTTCTCCATTAGTTTAAAAACATAATTATAAAAAACACAACCGTACCGTATGGTAGTTGGAACAGAACAGTAAGCGGCCAAATGGAAATCCACTGTACAGGAGTGTAGATACATTATTTCATCAAGCTAGTTCATCTTCTAAAGTAGACAGGTGGTTTAAAATCTCACTTAAAGTAACATTGAAAGAAGAAAATGACAAAAAGTAGCTGGCAAGGATGTATAGTCAGTTAATCAGGGCACTTCGCATATCGGATCATTTGTACGCCCCTGAATGTATAGACACAGCGGCTCTGAGGTATGATCAAAGGTTCAAATTCACATTGGTCCTTATGTCACAAATTGGGATTTCGTAGATCCCACTATTAATTTCAAGCGTTCCAGTCAGCATAGCAGGGAATTCAGACATCAAAACTTTGTGAAGTCGTATTTTGACACAATAGCGAGCAGAACATCGGTCAGGTCAAATACAGTTAGTTCAAGGATTATCGCTGTAGTCCATATTAAATCTTGATATATTTGCTTACATATATCTAAAAGAATTGCTCATCTCTTTTAATGTCGAAAGTGACAAGGACTTATTCATTATCATATCTAACTCCATTCACATGTGAAAATTTAAACTTCTTGACTGTCATGTTTACATGTGCCAGCTAGGTGAATTATAAGATTTTCGAAACGTTCAGAAGTAAATACGGTAGTGATTAATTCATTCACCCTCATGCTTGGACCGAAATCGCGTCCTATCATGTCAAAATAAATTTACTGCTATCATTTAACTCATAATGACCGTTGGAAATAATTTTGTTTTATTGACCAATTTCATAACGTGTGAGTATTTTTAGGTTCCTTTGATGACGTAATATTTTCCCAACATTAGGAAATCAGTACATATTAAAAGTCTATCTAAACGAAGTCGTATTCATATACATTTTTATGCTATATAGTCTTTATTCAGGTGGAGGCACGCCTATACCTGCCGTATTTCAACAGAAGCTGACTGGCAAATTAAAGGCTATATAATATGCTCGGCATGCTCGGCAAACATTAAGGTTCCGCTAATTCATAAGGCCACTTCAGTTTTTTACAATCATGCGGATATTGTCAATTCAAAGAACCAAACTACAATGTATATAATTTAGAACCGTTCCACTTATCAAAACCGTTTCGTTACGAAATCACCTTTTTGTCTTGTCTCATTAGCGGAACTTTACAAAATTACATTTATTGTCTTGTCATTGTTAAAAGATAATAGAAATGCGGACAGGGAAGGCAGCACTCTACTTAATCATTCGGTTGCTCTTCACAACATTTAGTTGCTGTTCACGATTAGATCCGTTGAAAGGTAAACAAGTCGTGAACAACACTACTAGAATTCTTGATGGCAACTGTTCACAGAGTGGTCAGATCTTGTCATGCCAGATGTCAAAAACGTGAACAATAGAACAGGGGCGGTGTACGATATTTATTAGCAAGTGCATATACGTAGCTTACGAAAAAATGCATCAAGATGGCGCCATACATCCGGGTAATACCCCTTAGGTCACGTGGTATTTGACAAAGGTCACGCGAGATTGAACAAAGAGTACGCGTGCCACCTGTCGCTAAGTAAATACAATGAAGGTGATCGTATCGTGATGTGTCCCAATGGACGAAGTATTTAACAATAGCCTTCAAACGTGTGCATCAACTTTGGTCTTCAATGCGGAGTCAATGAATGGCTTTCGCTTGCTACACGCGGAGGCCGTGTATTCATAGCACGATACGTCCGTAAATGATACAGATATATTGACCCCGGTATACCCGTCTTACGGGACCAACTTTAAGTCTCATATATTTTTATCAAATATATAAACTAGACAAAAGTACTTAACAGCACACAATGTATGTATTCTAACAACAGGACACAAGAAGGTACGATTTCATATAATATACATAAGCATTGCTATATAAATAATGAAGTCTTACAGAAGAAAGCCAGTTTCCCTTTTAAAACCTGTAACGATACTACGACAATATGATAACGATAATACGACAGTACGATATAACGACAGTACGACAATGTGAAAACGCGATACTAGAATTATCGTATTATCGTACTGTCGTACTGTCGTACTGTTGTATTATCGTTATCGTACTATCGTGTTGGGTGGTGCCACTTAATCGCATAGTTTGTTAAATAGAATCACCATGATAACGTTATAACCTTATGTTGTGTATGTTTTATAGACGTTTTTGTCGTTTCTCTCATTCACTTTATTTAACGCAGTACATTGACACAATGTTTCAGAAATATATGGACACATAATGCTAATTGTACTATAAACTATCTCATGAAATCCTATCACTACAGTGCTTAAACAATTACGAATGAAAAAAAATCATATCATATCACACCGGCGCGTTTCAGAGATGACAACGATTCGTATCAAATTAGAATTCGTAATTACATTAATTGTGGGCACGCGTGCGGCAGGTGGTTCGTATAGACACGGAGAATTTATGGTCGCAAATAAATGTTTCCGAGCACAAAAATGTAATATTAACAATGATAAAAGAGTCTATTTATGTACAAAATATTTCATAATGCGGAGAGTTATTTGCTTCAAGTTTGTCGGCTAAATTTAACAAATAGAAGCACACGCAGTTTCCCAGCATAATAAAACTCGAGATTCTTATTTTCACTCGATTCATTGTTTAAATGCACTTAATTGGTAAAGAATGATTACTCGGGCCAAACGCTTAAACAAATCCATATGGCTCCAATATCATTTAAATTTTGTTTACTTACTCCTGTTCTTTGAAGCCCGGTGATCATGAGCATAATTATTTTCATTTTGTTCACAAGTGTAGCAGCACTGTCTGTGGTACTAAAACCGGATTACCCGGTTAAAGACCTTCTCACAGTCAGTCTGGATCTGCAGCAAAATTTAAAACAAATTAATTCAGACGGGTACATTGTGTTGAGAGCGAGTATTGGTTCAATAGAACTAACCGACCATATGAAAAGTGTATGCAGATTCGATATCAACTACGAAATTAAGTTTGGTTTTTTTCAAAAGTTTTGAAGCGATTGTTTTCTCAAGCACTGTTTCAGTCATGTATGTCAATGAGACGATATAACTAATGTTCTAGAATGTAATGATCAACTATCATCAACCAGTACCAACCTCATCTCCTGTAAGCAACGTCTTCATCGTCGGTGGGCGTGGCCGTTACTCACCTTACCACCAAACCGTGCAACCGCGTTACGAAAGCTGCCCTGCGTTCAAGGAAAAATCACGTGACGCACGTTTCGTACCAGGTACGAAACGTTTCGTACCTGGTACGTACCAGGTACGATACGTGCGTCACGTTATTTTCCCCTGAACACAGGGCAGGTACACAGTTAGTTAACAGTTGTCACAGCAAAAACGGATACCAGTTCATGTAACGTCTTTTTCGTTGCGGCTAAACATGGCCGCTGCTCAACCTTCTCTCTATATAGGAAACACTCAGATAATTTGATAGTATGTGCCTATGTTGCACACATCATTTATGTTCCTGATTCAAGCAAACGCTTTTTTCTGGACCTGACCTAGAGGATGTGGTTATGTATATTGTCAGTGTGCTGTAAGAACACTCGCCATTGTCTGTAATTGTGATACATTTTTATTTCGAACAAAAAAAGACTCCCAATATTTCATTATCTAAATGTGACACACTTCCCTTCGTCTAACAAAAAAGTTTCAGACGGGTTCCGAAACCGTGGATACAACATGCAACTTTCAAATTGAAACCTGTCTCATTTTCTCCCACAGATATGAAGGCATACCCTTAAGTAATCAAAGCCTCTTTTTAACTAGTTGTTTAAACTCTATACATCAGAAATAATACTTCATAAATGAAATACAAACATACATATCGCGACATCAACATGCCCTGATCATGATCCCAGTTCGTTTATAATCCAGATAGTCGGGCATGAGTCAAGCAATTCAAATCTCGCCATATCTCGTCATAACGGGACCGGGGCACGCTAAATCCCATAACATACGGCGTACAACGCTACGGGTATCTAAATATATTAATGATATTACGATGTACAAACGATAAGAGATACATCAACATTATTCTAGGGTAATTTGACATGATCGTCACTGAAAGTTCGTGATTTGGTATAAGTTGTATGACATACGGTACGTCACGATAATCTGCGGCCCCCACTGGACTTCAATGATTGACGGGAGTTAATTTCACATGGACCATTACGTCAGCAGTTTTAAACCTAGTAGTGGGGTCCTTTGTATATTGAAAGTAACCGTGAAATAAATACATTACGCATCAAAATGACTTCAAATAAATTAGCTAAGTTCGGTAATTTTTCATTTTACAGACAGTATAATACATGTACACTGTACAGTAGTGGTAAAGACAAAGATGTTTCAGTCAGGAAATTCCAATCTACACATTGCAATGTCATTGTCATGGAAGTATACGTGTACGTGTAGTTAACACCTTGTTCAACCCGTCATCAAACGTTGATCGGATTGTGAAGTCGGTCCTCTTGAAGTAACGACACGGCTTCCGACATAAGACGTCAACCGACTAGTGTCCATTCTCAAACTTAAAGGAAACCATCTTATGGTTGATTTAGGCTCAATTTTGTTTTGAACTCAGATCCGGTGTCTCTGGACAAGTACCCCAACCCACGCACTCCTAATTAACAGTCACGTCTGGTTCGTTATTTCAACACTTCGAAATTCGGGAATGTCGTTGCAAAAGATTAAATGCTGGGTAGATTGTACACATTTATTTCTGGTCGAATGTGAAGCAAGATTCTCCTTTCAATCTTTGACACTTCATTCCTAAATATATGTAGTATGTATCACGAGGGCAAAAACTGTTTGAACGTCTAGTTAAGGAAATTATTGATACCACTTTTAATAATATTCAAATACAACTCTAACCTTGTGGTTAAAATGAAATGCTGGATGTTTGTGTATAGTTTTGGATAAACAAACGGAAAGTGTCCTCCTCAGAAAGGAATAGCACTAGCTACACCGCTACACTAGCTCCAACGTTCTTAACAAACATACATTGGCCCGTGCTCCGACAAAGCAAGTTGATATTTATTCGTGTCGGTCGGAACGTTACGTCCGGAAGGTGAGTTAATAGCGAGGTCTTCCTTTGCCAAACATTTGGTAGGGTGTCGTGTGTTTACATGGTAAACAATGTATGGCAGCATGCAAGCCGCCTGCTGACGGTGACTGGCGGTTTAGTTCCTCCTGCTTAGTTCCTGAAGTGCAAGAAATAAAGGAATAATGTTTTATATTCATTCTCTGTCGTCGTAAAGTAAACGGACTTTTTCACGAGCGAAAATAATCAATAAATGAACACTTCAAACACCTGTTTATTTTTGTGTGTGTTCTTTACAATTGTATTAATAACTGTATTTGTGTTTGTACTGTGCACAGTTCAAATGTTTTTTATTTAAGGACTTATTCGGTCAGCTCCTTGGCAGAATCATCTGATTGGCGGGTGGAGAATTCAATCGATGTCAATATCGAATCGTAATTGCTCGGGTCGTTCCGTCGGTGCCGAATGTCCATCGGATGAAATAAGCGCGGTGAATATAAAGTTTCATATCCAAAGATCTGTCGGAACAAGAGTTAATAGATCGCGTCTGAGTAATATGGTCTTGTGTGTGTAGTGCATACTATTCATCTGTGAAAATATTTCATATCACTCTGACATTCAAATTATGGCGACGTTATATTTACCCTCGAGGCAGAACAAAATTTGCTAAAAACTTGACAATAGGACATTAAATAGTCTTTCAGAGAAGATTGTGCTTGCCCAAGCCTTTATAAATAAAGAAGTTATTATTATTATTACATTGATATTATTATCTAAGACAACTTTAAAACACCTGTCGAACGAATATTAATAGCGTAGACTGAATACAGATCAGAAATGACATACAATTCTTGTAAATGTACTGTTCAAAATTTAACGTTAGATAAAAATGAAAATAATAACATGTACTGAGTAACTTCCCTGGTTGGCATAAAGTCGTGCGCGTGGAACAGGACACGTGTAACTATAGAATCAGAGGTTTTAATCAATACTCGACAACCGTCGGAGTGATATTACCTGCTTTTTTTAAAAACTAAGATAAATACGACCATCGATTGCTGCAGGTTTACTGATCCGATTTTTATAGAACTAGAATTACTGTATATATTCCATGCGGATGAAGACCATATTGAAAATTGGTCTAGAACTAAATATGTCATCCACAATAATAAAGTCTTATTGTTCTTAATCATCATTCCTTAACTCTTTACCCCATATACCCTCAATTTATTCAACTACCGTGTTCGGATAATGAGTTAACATGTGCACATCATACAAATATACATACAGATACTGGTCTTTTGAAATTAATTAGTGTTTAGTATTTGTATTAATACCGTACCAAGATTGTAAATACAACAAAAACTCCAGCTTTTATTCAATGTTTCGACTTTATTAAGTCTTCTTCAGGAATATCAAAATTATATAGAAATAAGTAAACAACGTCACGGGGTATGACGTCATAAGCTATTAATTAACCGTGAGCAAGGTGTTCTGATATAAATATCAAGGTGTGTCTTTTTTTAATAATAAAGGTGACTAACTTATTTATAGCTATTTGATATTTGATAGCTCTCATAAAAATAATGTTAGGCAAAAAACCGCATCTAGGATAAGCATGAAATTGTATTTTTATAAAGTAGTGATTTATTGAAGGTGGCTCAGTCATTAATAAGAGTAAATATTCACTCTTTAGTCCCGATAAGTAAAATTAATGAACTATATATGGCAAGTGGGAGACCCCTGATCTGTAGTGTTGATGACAAATCTGTATTTTATCCTACCTCAATAGGTAACAATATCTTAAAATAAAATACAACACTGTGAGGACATTGTTAAGGAAATCAGGAAATATTTGTAAAAAAAGACAAAAACGTGAATGGATGGACTTTACTACCAGTATGATTGGCCTTATCGGTCAGAAGAGAATGCACGTTACAGATCAAACCTCGACAAATGTTGGGTGTGTCTATGTTCATACAATTTGAGTAAAACGGATCACTACAGTCTACAGACTCCGAAATTTCAATATATTTAATATGTACTTGAAAGCAACATTGGTCAACATGTAACATGTATGAGTCTTATGGCCCACCACAGTTTGATAAAACCTGAGGAATGTCTTCAACAAAATGAATCGTGTAGAAATTAAAGCAATATTTTTTTTCTGACAAAATATCGGCAAGACGCATATTAAATAAATATCACTCACACATTGAGTTTTGTATGTAAATCCCTTAAGATAGCGAAAATCTGCATTGTATTAACGTAATCCGTCTGATTTCAAATATGGAATCAAAAATCATTCTAGGGTATCTCAATATTACTTGTCGTCAACTTACATATTGTCATTTTATTAATCATAATCAGGTACTACGTGGTGTAAGGTTGTTTTATGTTATCTCGGATAAATGATTCAACGGCAATAATGTTGATAAAATAAATATTAGACTTAGATGTGTAGAACTGACCTATAATCCGTCCGTCCGTCCGTCCGTACTCACCCACATGTAGTTGTGGATTGTGAAACAATAGGCTATACTTATTTAGATTCTATTCATTCCGTTGCTTACGAGGTGCAAAATGTTGCGTATGGGGTTTTACAAACAAAATGGCGAACAAAAGAAAACCCCACAATGTCAAGTCAGTGAGAACTTCCGCCTGTCAGACCGACTTATGATTCTGAAGCTTGGTCTTTTTCATAGCTGGGACTTGGACTTTCAGCTTTTTGATAGCTTAAGCGTTGACTTTCAGCAGTTAAGTTTCATTTTCTCGTTCAATTGTGTTGGGCATTGTACCATGTAATTGTGGTCTATGTTTCAGATAGTTTCATCATCGTTTTGATATACACGATATTCTATGGTTTCGATTGGTTTATTAAGTCATACATTTTTATTAAGGTGTTGTTCCTCAAAGCAGCTAAATCATATGGTTGTCAAGAATATAGCGCGAAGTAAGGTATTTAAAATTAATAACACCCATAGATTTTAATGTACGGAATTATTTAATGGCTAATTGAAATCGGACCAATTTTTCTTCATAATTATCGCGTATTAAAGTTAACAAGGAACCAAATATAGGAAAAACGAGTAAAAAATGGATAAAACCGCCATCAAATCTCAGACGTTCATTATCGCGATATGCGCGCGCACCTGGTGCTTGTGTTGACGCCATGTGGTGTGAAACGGACGTTTAATCATTATGTACGAAGAATTTATGTTTCGATAATGTTTTCATTAATCAAAGGTTTGAACAACAGAAGACCGATACCCGTGTTTGGTAAAAAATTCGAATATGCGCCATTTTGCGGACCCAACGGATGATTATTATGGAAATTCGAAACTGCGGAGAGAAAAATATACGAACTGGTCATATATCCCGCGAATCGACCGATTGTATAATTGTGGACTTGTCATAAACATGTGTGCATATGGACATTTTAAAACAAATATATTACGTAATGCAACTGCATAAATTTACAAAGTATTATATTGTTTCGATTCCAAGTGTTTTCCTAACTCACTAGGCAACACCATTTCAATATAACCTGTCACAAACAGCCTCCGGGCTGCCTTATGTCTGCATATAATCTTTCGTATGATGAGTTGTGGTGTGCCAGAAGAAAAATCCGGATACAATGTAACAGTGCCAATTGACACTTTCTTAGATTCGTGGTTAGATGTGCACACAGCGTCATGTAACACGTTGGGCAATAGTTTTGAGCGGTATAGAAAGAAAATCAATGGACGCAACATTTTGGCTTGAAGTGTATTGACACACCTACGCGTTTGTCAAAGTAACCGCGTGGTGGGCATGATGTATCCATAGGCACATTGACCTCTAAACCGCAGTTAAATATTGTGCATAATACATGTTGTAATACCATATTTGGCAAACATATTTTAACAAAAGTACCTTGTGTTAGCTTGCAACGGTCAATGCAAACCAATTATTTTATGTGCTTTTATATTTCTTCATGTAATTTTATTGTCTTATGCAGACGTCAAAAGCTGATAATTTTCTTCTTTTTTAACATTTCAACTATTACTTTTCTAATGTTAATATAACGTATAAATTATACTAAAAACGCGCCATTTTTCCTTCAAATATTTTTTGTGGTGAAAGGAAATGCAAATGAGAAAAGGTAAAAGTTAAGCTCTTTAAAAAAACGCACAGCATATTGCAGACAACGATGTAGTAATAAAATGTATCATGTGAAACTATGCATAAAGATCTACGTTTGTAGCTTTTGTACCAATAACATATAATACTAGTATTATAATAAGTCCACAGTCACGCGTACATTTTCCCCATACAATGTAACGCATTGAGTTCTATGGAACGAGTTGAAATAGTAATTTACGGACTACGTTGACGGACGCAAATGGAGCTGAATAGTTCTTTTCAACAATTAATTACATTCTGAAATCACTCTAGATTGTTATAATACTTCGCCGGAAATAAATTATTCTGTTGTTTCAACGCAACATTCACCGATTATTTTCCGCTTGACCTGATTTTGAGTATCGTAAATTCGTTACATTTTGCGAACTGTTTGGTTACCCCAAAATAGACTAATTCATTACTTAAAATACATTAAATCCCCATCGGGAAAGATCGAAAAGTGAAAATACAAACTTCTATACCTTTTTCAGTATTGTATCTTTTTATTGGTATGAAAGAAGTAATGTAGACCAACTGGGGTGGTATTCAATATTGATCTTTTTTAAGGTAACAGAGTGTAATTTTTAGTGAGATTGAGCATGTTTTTTTTTACAAAAGCATTTAATTCTCAAAATTGAAATGTGTTGGATACAGTAAGCATATTATTATGATGCACTATACTTACCCTTGAAGTTAAACAAAAACTAAATATCAATAAAGTGAATTTATTGAAGCATGACAGCATTTTCATTGCAAATCTTGCTCGTTTACAAACAAAGTCAACATAACATTAAGAGTCAAAGTTTGTTGTTGGAGACATAGTCAATAGTATAAGGAACAAACTTTTGCAAAGAAATAATTATGAAACATATTTATAAACTTGTATCATGCAAAACTTCAATGAACTTGCAAACCGAAAGTAGAAATATGACAATGTTTCTTGACTATCTTTTAAAGTATACATTTTCAGTCAAAATCTGAATAAGAGTTTGTTCCCTGGAGTTATAATGCAAGCATGGCGTGCGTTTTGGCTGGTGACATTTGCCAATTATTGTGTTTATGAAGGAGTACTGAATGACGCACATATTCTTTGAAACACACTATTTTAAAAGGGTGGCCCTTATTCAACGAGTTGTTGGTGTTATGTGACAGTGATAGTATACATACAATACAAGTCTGTCTACTTGAGCACTTTTATTTTCTCAAAAAGTCTGAATTATTGTTTACCACCCCTTCCACTTTTGTTCTCACTCCACCCTCTTAAATGGAGAATAAGGATAGCCAATCATATCGCCTGTTACTGACCAGGAGTTCAATATGGTGTGATCTGATTGGTTGTCCTTATCCTTAAGTAAAGTAAGATCAATATTGAATACCACCACAGGTCGTTTGGTCTTTATCCATTACCGAATGCTTCCTGGTTCGACATACTAGTATTAGATCTGATTAGGATACGGCACTCAATATTCAGTGAATATTGACTGTGAAATTGTCGAACTATGACAAAGGTCAACGGAAATATTGGTTCGTATATCAAAAAGTGCAATGACAATTAACTTTAGTGAGTTTGAAACACGAGTTTAGTTGTAATTTTGTTGATTCGGAAATAGATAATAGAGGGATGTTACAAAACATCGAGGGATCGGTGGAAGGGAAACCCATGGGAAGGGCTATTAAATAATATGTTCATCTAATTGCTTAAATGTGTTTGGCAATTTGTTCGAGGAAACAATGACATTATCAATCTGAATTTTAGATAAACAATGTAACAGTTGAAAAAAAAATGTATTTGTGATTTGGTGGGGAGCATCATAATTATGTTCAGTTTTGGTGCATGAATTTCTTTATAAACCTAAATATTGATACTGACATGATTGTATCTCTTATATCATTGTGTTAAATCATTGTGTTAAATCATTGTATTAAATCATTGTGTTCTTCTAGGGTGACATGTCACGCAGATATATGACTGCTATACCATGTGATATCATGTCATAAACACGTGCAACCAACACAGTTACAGTCTCGTGACTCCTAGATCAACTTCTCCTAGTTCCTTTACTACAGATGAAACACTCATCAATGCGGCATCCTCCGTGTATCGTGTACATGTTTGCTGTTCCCGACCCAACTAATACATACATTACCGGCTTCAACTAATGTCTGAAAGTACGGAATGTGTTTAATTTGTCAGTTTTTTCTAACTATGTTTTATTAATGTATGCACTGATCAACACGTGTATACATGTATTTATCCTGTTCTTGTTCACTGAATACGTAGGTTGACTGCCACAATAATAGGTTAGTTTATTTTTCTTTCGCCTTTTATGTCAGAGTAAATGCCATCGTCGCCATAGCAACACCCTCAATAGACCGCGGGACAACGAAAATTGTGTTTTAATCTCTTTTGAAAATGAGCATTATACTGTGTGTTTTTTACAGAGCAGACAAGTAATTTCCCCTCCAAACTAATCTAGTTGTGAATCAGAGACCTCTAGCTGCCCGGCTACAGAATAAATACTTCCAATTACTGCATGAAATCAGACCCACATACCCAAGATAAGCGCTGGTTCTGAAATAGAATCGGAAATGGCGATGACGTCAACGCACGTGGAAGTCACGTGATCTCGCCGATGCGTGAAGAATCACCTGCGTGGTTTTAGAAATTGTCGTCTGCAAGAATCTTACGCAGGTAAATCGATGAATCATCGAAATAGTTTACCGTTATAAATGATTAATTTGATTAATGGTTTTGATTATCATATGTGTTGATAGCCAATCTGTATTATTCCGCTTTGAATACGAGCCGATGTTGACGAGATGGTGTCGTATGTTCGTTCGAATAGACCGTATGAATATGTTGTAGACTTAGTTAGCATTGTTAGGGAACGAATATTAACTTGCCAAAAAAAGCTTCTCAGGTTTTGATAAATTTTACAATTTTTCAGATGAAATGGATCTAATCCTTTTGGTTGGCGGACATTTTCACCCAGGAACCAAAACGTCCCATATGGTAAATAATAACGAAAATGATTAGTTGGATGGACACACACACACATTTAATATCATAAATAGAGGATATTACATGAGTGTCTTTCCATATTGAATTTATTAAACGAGGTAAATAAAATAATAAAATGCGAGGCTCTGCCGAGCATTTTATCGATTTTTTCAACGAGTTTAATAAATTCAACGTGGAAAGTCACAAATGTAATGTTCTTTTTATCATATGTTAGCCTTTTCCGGCCAAAACATAAAATAGCTACGTAGTTTTCACTATAAGAAACGCGCAACTTTGACGACGTCGCCTATGCTTTGAATGACGTCGCGTGATAGCTTTATTACACTAGTGTATTATCAAAAATAAATAATGGCTTTATTACGCTACCGCGACGTCAAACATGTGATAAATGATAATATAACCCGATCAGAAGAATCTCCATCCAAGCCAAATCTCGTCTAAAATATTTCCATGTGTGACTGATGTGTCATAGAGGTAATTCACGTGACCATGGGAGACTGGACTTGGCTTCACAAAACAGTAACATAATGCTGAGTTCATTACAGTAAAATTTCAAGAGCTCGAACTTACGATTTATCTCAAATTCAGACTATTGATTGGAGCAAAATTTCAATTCAAGATGAGATTTCTACTTGAGATGCTTCGTGAGATCCAGGTCTGGCACATTTCCAACAATATTATTCTCCAAATAGCGATCTATAACTGTTCTCCAAATAGCGATCTATAACTGCTCTCCAAATAGCGATCTATAACTGCTCACCAAATAGCGATCTATAACTGTTTTCCAAATAGCGATCTATAACTGTTTTCCAAATAGCGATCTATAACTGCTCTCCAAATAGCGATATATAACTGTTCTCCAAATAGCGATCTATAACTGTTTTCCAAATAGCGATCTATAACTGTTTTCCAAATAGCGATCTATAACTGCTCTCCAAATAGCGATCTATAACTATTTTCCAAATAGCGATCTATAACTGTTCTCCAAATAGCGATCTATAACTGTTTTCCAAATAGCGATCTATAACTGCTCTCCAAATAGCGATATATAACTGTTCTCCAAATAGCGATCTATAACTGTTTTCCAAATAGCGATCTATAACTGTTTTCCAAATAGCGATCTATAACTGCTCTCCAAATAGCGATCTATAACTATTTTCCAAATAGCGATCTATAACTGTTCTCCAAATAGCGATCTATAACTATTTTCCAAATAGCGATCTATAACTGTTCTCCAAATAGCGATCTATAACTGTTTTCCAAATAGCGATCTATAACTGCTCTCCAAATAGCGATCTATAACTGCTCTCCAAATAGCGATCTATAACTATTTTCCAAATAGCGATCTATAACTGTTCTCCAAATAGCGATCTATAACTGTTTTCCAAAAAGCGATCTATAACTGTTTTCCAAATAGCGATCTATACCTGCTCTCCAAGTAGCGGTCTATAACTGCTCTCCAAATAGCGATCTATAACTGTTCTCCAAATAGCGATCTATAAACTGTTCTCCAAATAGCGATCTACAACTGCTCACCAAATAGCGATCTATAACTGTTTTCCAAATAGCGATCTATAACTGCTCTCCAAATAGCGGTCTATAACTGCTCTCCAAATAGCGATCTATAACTGTTTTCCAAATAGCGATCTATAACTGCTCTCCAAATAGCGATCTATAACTGTTCTCCAAATAGCGATCTATAACTGTTCTCCAAATAGCGATCTATAACTGTTCTCCAGATAGCGATCTATAACTGTTCTCCAAATAGCGATCTATAACTGTTCTCTAAATAGCAATCTATAACTGTTCTCCAAATAGCGATCTATAACTATTCTCCAAATAGCGATCTATAACTGTTCTCCAAATAGCGATCTATAACTGTTCTCTAAATAGCGATCTATATAATGTAATAATAATACTACTCACATTTGATAAAGGTCAACGCGTTTTCCTTGTGAATATTTTTCAAACTGAAGAAGATGAACTGGTGAAATTTTCAAAAACATAATGTTACATCTGCAGTATTGTAAAATAAAAAAGATTGTCCAAAACGTGATGTATAAGAACTGATAAGGCCAAACTTGTCAACATGTTTGTGTTGCATTTAAACCTTTGGGATAGCAGAATGCGGCCCAATGTTTGTTTTGGTTTTGGTTTTACACAATATGAGAATTTAAAAGGAACACAAATTTCCGTGGTGCTCTGGCCACTTTAGTCCGTGCCAATAGGCTCATCTATCAGTACCAGGAAGACAACGTCATTTTTACAATGAGCGTCAAATGCAGCAGATTTGAGTTTATTTTAATAAGTGCACAGCGTTTTCTTTATTGGTTTTGTTTAGTTCAGGTAAGACGTATAAGTATATTGATTACTTGACCCATATCAAACTTTGAGTTGTATACATAAAAAATTATACATGTATACACATTATACATGTATACAATACCACAGTCCGACAACATACAAGGCGTATAGTTGCTGTCTGTGTGATTCCATACAGGGCCTCATACATACGATGTTTGCAGTACATCCCTGCCAAAATCCCAATCTCGCATGTACTACTAAAGGACACCAGTGTGACTTATTGCACAGTTCACCCATTTTGTTTGAAGGAGGAATGTGTCTTGAACCTAGGCCAGAAAAACCTGGGTGCATTTGAACACATGTGCACTTCCATGAAAGTTATATACGTACTTATGTAAAAACACAGTACATACTATTCAATTTTTATACATGTATTCCTATACCGGAGATGTGCCTTTACAAACCCAACCAACCCAAGCATGGGGTATTGTAGTCACAGTTATATATCATAGTTCACGCACATGTCGTCCTCAGATGCATACTCATAAAAATTATCTAATAAGCAAAATATATTTTTTATCTATTTTTTATAAATATCATAATTTCAATTTGTATCACAACTGGCATCGAAATGACATCAGTGTTGTCTTTAACTCCAAGTCAAGTAAAAACTAGGCGCTGATTCAATGCCTACAAATAATCCGCAGTCGGTAGGTAACATGTACGTCCCCGACCGAACGTTAACAGTGGTTCTTATACATGTATTGTCAGCGGAATAATGTAAAGGTTAACGCTCGCAAACATCCTACTCTTTGGCTCAATTTATTTTCTTGGTCCCACTCACAGGTAACTGTATCATTAATAAAGAGTAAATCGAAAAAACATTTTTTTTTATAAAATTTATAATATCTTAGAAAGTTTTATAACACGTGAAATTGACCACCCAGTCACTGAGGTGCAGTTTGGTTTTAATTAACATTTCATTAACCGTACTGGTGTTTTTTTATATATTTTTATATAATCAGAAACTAGAGAGCTTCGTCTTTAATTTGATATCAATATTTTAAAAATCCGTCCATAAATAAGAAAATAAACCCATAAGGCGTGAAATCACTTCTTTTTTTCTGGTTCAGAATAGCATTGTCGTTTCTATTGAATGCATAGACACCATGGTATACATTTCATGGTATAACTTTTTAACTACTTTATCAATTACGATGGGATTTTGCATAGAGGTAGTTTAAACAATGTTGTCTATGAATGTAATTACTTTATGAAGATATCGAAAGCCAATTCTTGTTTTTTTATACCATGGAAATCTGACCACTTAAGTACAGATGCACCTTTCTAAGATAACATAAATGTTGTAAAAGAAACTTTTTATCAATGATACAGTTACCTGTGGTCCCACTTATGGTGGTTAATAACACACATATAAACGAATATGACTTTTAACGTGGATATAAATATATAGCAAGTATAACTTCAAGACCATGCCGAGGGCTCGGTGCAAAACTATTGTAACTACACCAAGTTATGTAAGGATGTAGCATAGTTTTGCACTGAACACTGATGTAACAAAATAACACCATGAACGATTAATGGGAGGTAACTCTATTATATAATGTTCTGTGCATTTCATTGTTTATCTCCCTTTAAATATGATTTAACTGGACCTTGAAATGCACACCACTATAAGTACCAAGAAATTTCTAAAATGAAACACTGACAAGTCTAAATGACATGATTATAATTGCTTAAATGAAGCAGGTGTGGTATTTATAGAAAGTTTGTAGTCTGTATCCACAGAGTGTTCTGCACATATGTTTGAATACTAGTTGTTAAAATTATCTAATATGATAGATCCTTGACTATCGTGATGGATTTAGTCCAAAGGTCGCCATTTAAGCAATGTGATGTACAGTAGAGCCAACTATAACCAGAACCTTCACCTCGTTCACTAGGGCACTAAGTTTTCGACTAGCGCTGGTGGTGGTTGGGTGAAAACAAAGTAATTTTCTCTATTATGTAAGTTGGTATCTGGACGTCACAGCGCTGTTTGACAATTTCAGTTCCGGGAAACGTTCTTATAGTGTATCGAAATGTTGCAGGATGGCAGATTCAGAGACTTACAATGCTGGCACCTCTTAACATTGATGACATTTCTAGCCTTTCATGTTCTAATGATCGAGGTACATTTTAAAGTCGTCAGATGGAACAGAACTTGCTTGATGCATATATACCTCGGTCTCATAATTTCGTGTCTTCTCGTGAAATCCGCGCTTGGTTTAATTAAGTTCAAACATGTTCTCTACATTGTTATTCTGGTACAATTTCCCAAAATAATAATCTTGCAAATAGTCTTTATCAATTGAGGCAGTCATTTTGGACGAGGCATCATAGTCTTCAACTGGTGTTAATTGTGTTTGCATAACATTTTCATTACGCAATTTATTTATCACCACAGTCTATTACAATCAAAATGTTTGAAAAGGACTACTCCATTTTTACCTAATTTCATCTCGACTCTAAAACTTCACAACATGGGGTCCCAATACAGACAAGTTTTAGAGAGGTACGGATTTTATGGGATTCAGAGCACCGATCTAGACATAAAGCTGCTATTATACGTATTTTTTTTAAAAACATTTGTTATTGTTCTTGTTTTTATTAGTTAAGTTAATAATTTTTCTTCCGAGAATGGTGCAGACATGTTTTGAACTTGCGAGTGCGAGCTCGCTTGCGTCGTCTGATGTGTTAAGGAGCACATTATACGAGACAACAGGATACATTCCTAATTACACTGTCTATACTAATCAAAAATATATTTTTCTTCACAGATAAGAATATGCTCCAACTAAACAATGGATAACAGAAAAAGTTCGCAAACATTAACTGAACTAGCAAGCTGATTCAGAGAAAAGTCGACATTGAATAATAAAAACAGAACTGTCTCCCTTTGACCAGTAAAATAATCAGATAAGTGTCGAATGACTATTGACCAGTCAAAATACGTAATTACATGGTATGTCAACTCCAGAAAGGAGATGATTGGTGTGTAGCTATCGTACCGGGAATAAAGGTTGCAGTTTTGAATAATTTGATTATTTGATATTTATGATCAAAATCGGACATGGAAAGTGAGCAGATCACAAACAGCAGAACAGGTACAAAATACGACTTTCCACTCCGACAGCTTGCTGTTTCAATCAAAAGGGGTGGATACAGGGTCTGATGTCAGGAGTGTAAATATTGACATCACTACCTAGAACATTGCGCGAGCATAGCGGGCTAGAACAATACAAACAGTTTATATATCAGAGGTGTGTACGCATAGTTTTACTCCTAAAGCAAAACACGAACTACATATATAATAATATTTATTTTCGCCTCATTTATGTATATACATAATTTTATAATAAACACATTTATCATAACAAATAAAACTAAATACATAACCATTCAGTCTTGAATTATAAGAGATGTTTGATAATGATAAAATAATCTGATTATCATAATTCTATCATATATTTATCAACAATATAATTATATGAGCCAGTCTCCAGGAAAACCTGCTATTTTGATAAAAAAATTGATTTTGAGATTGTTTATTATTTAAAAGAGTAATCTTAATGAAGCAAAATGCAAAACTTTTCCCAAATCGGCGACAACAAAGGGAGGAAAACTCTAACTCGCAAGGTGCGGACGTCATGTAAGATTTATTCCCCTTGGATATTAAAAGTGTCTTCTCAAGCTTCGGGATCACATATACGCTTGGAGGAAAATTGACACTCCACAATACGTGATCGGTTGGATAAACCACAGGCCTAAGAAATTGTATCACAAAATACAGACTTTTTAAATTTCCCCATCATTCCGTCATTACTATATTTAATAGACAGGTTGGCAACGCTTTTTTCTGGACCATGTATGCTTCCACTATTTATCGCATCACCGGACCGGGAAACGGTTGCAATCGAGTCTAGATGTGAAATACTACACAAAACAATCAATATATCTACCATATAACTTGTTATAAGTTATATTTCAGGTATTTTATTTTTAGATCGATGATTTTCAGACAGGAAATATCGCGACTTATTGACGCTGACTGCATTGAAAAGTGTTATGTTAAACCAACGTGTGTTAACCCAATTCATTGTGTACTAAAAATGAACAACAAACTAAGATTCATCACTGATCTGCGGAGATTGAATTCATATTGTACTGTGCCTAAATACAGAAACGATGACACTTATTTTAGATGGAAAGTTTTACCATTTGGTTTATGTGCTAGCCCTTATTACTTTAACAAAGTTGTTCGCCCAATTGCAACTTATCTTAGGTCCATTGGCTTACGTGTTACTGTGTTCGTTGATGATTTCCTTTTAGCTGCCGGTGTATCATGTGCAACTGATCACGTTGAACAACTTATTCAGACATTGACTGAACTTGGTTTCACTATACATGTTGAAAAATCTCAGTTGACTCCATCACAGTCTATTAGATATATTGGTTATTCTATTCATAGTACTGACAATAATATACGGGTCAAGGCCTTGTCTTTGCGTACACCAAAGCTCAAACGTAGTATTCGTAAAGCTCTTCAGCTCAAAATAACCACTTACCGTTTTCTGGCCAAAATTTGTGGTCAGTGTATATCCGTATCTTGGGTTGTTACCCCTGGTAAGCTTTTCCTCAGAAACGCATACAGATTACTTGGTACTCGGGACTGTTAGTCTAGTCTGGTTACACTTACCCCTGAGGTTATACAAGAACTTGAATGGTGGTTAGGGTCCGTTGATTATTGGAACGAACGTGTAATATTCAAAGAGTCTGTTCAAGGTCAGATAGTTACTGATGCCAGCCACCTCGGGTGGGGAGCAATTTACGAAGGTCGCGTGGCTTCTGGGGACTGGAACAAGAGAATGTCCTTCCTGTCATCAAACGAGAGAGAAATGTTTGCTATTCTAATGGCGTTAAAGGCATTTTCCAGTCTTATTCAGGGGAAGACTATACAGGTTCTGACAGACAATTTTTCTGCAATGGCATATGTAAACCATATGGGGGGGTCCCAGTCCTTCCCTTACCAAATTAGCAATAGCAATATGGGCCGAACCTATAGAGCATGGTATCATAATCAAGTGTGCACATATATCAGAAGTCAACAACCAGGTTTCGGACTACTGGTCCAGAACCCCCGACAAACACAATTGGATGCTGCATCCAAATCTGTTCAAATATATAGACCGTCTTTGGGGTCCGCATACCATAGACCGCTTTGCCAATTGTCAAAATTGCCAAATTCCCAGATTCAACAGCCGTTATTGGGAGCCGTTGTCAGAGGCAGTGGACGCGTTTGGTACCATCGCCTAGTCAAAATGTCCATGGCCCCTCCATTGAGGCTCTCCAACAGTCCAATGGTATGTCGGTCAATGGAAGTAGCAGAACCTTGCCGCAATCGAAAATGGGCCCTATTAGCTTGGAGAATTTATGGCGGGACAAATTAGAGCAATATGGCTGGTCTTCTGACGCTTCTGATCGTTTTCAGTTCTGTATTGCCCCTAGTACTTTAAGGTCATATAACAGTATGCTTGTCAAGTTACATGATTTCTGTCAGTCTAGGAATTGTCCATTTCCGCCTACAGCTAATAGAGATATTGCTGGCTTTTTGTATTTGGTAGCTGTTAGGTCACAGAGACCTAGTTCCGTGTTACACATTGCTACTGCTGCTATGGGTCATGTTTACACAATCCAGGGTTTGCCTAATATTGTAGATAGCTATAAGATCAAGATGTTGATTACTGCTCTGGTTAAATCAGGTACTACATTACCCATGCAAAAGTCTAGGGTCATGCCAATCAGTAGGTTCCATGATTTGTTTCGTAAATGGGATGAAAATGACATACTTGATATTAAATCCCTTAGGCTTAAAGCAATAACCCTCCTTGCCTTGACAGCTATGCTCCGACCTTCTGATATCAGTAATAACATAATGTCAATATAGCAGGTTTTCCTGGAGACTGGCTCATATATATAATTATGTGTATATAGGTAAACCCGTGTATCCGTACATATTACGAACTGAGAACGGAAACACCTGGGCTTGACACAGTCATACAATACGTTTGTGCCATTATCACTGACTATAATAATAATAATACTTTTATTACCTCAAGGGTTTAATGAGCCCAATGGCATCTGGCTTCGAGGACAGAGACAGAAAGTTTGTGTTGGCTCTTTTCAAAAAGACCCAATGGTTCTTAAACGTCCAGGCCCCAATTCCACGAAAAAACTTAAGTCATTGTTCAGCTGAGTCTGCTATTTTAAAAGCATGTTTTGTTGGTTTAATGACTTCCATGTATACTAATATATATTGTTTGATCACAGTGAGATGGTACAATACATAATAAGTCAGATTTTTACACAAAATAGTGCTTTAAAGTCATAAACATCTAAAGTAAAAACTTGAGTCTGTTATAACAGGCTCAAGTACGAAGTTCATTATTGTTCAGTACTGTTGGATTTTCTTGAGTATTTCATACAAAAATCACCTACTATATCAATATTAAGCAACAAATACACAGCTTCTGGTAGCAATATACATTACAAGGCTATAATTGTAGTCATATAATAAATTCAAAATAACAGTCTCAGCTGAGCAATAACTTGGGTTTTTTCGTGGAATTGGGGCCAGGTGTTAAAACTGATACACGCGTGTCTACCTCTGGGTTTCTAACTAGCTCATGTCTAGTTGGGAAACAGTTTTTGAAACATAGGAAAGCCACCTTAGGTGGTCGGAGGTGTGGTCGAACACAATAAAAATCTATTGAATTCATTCCGGGACCACTGATTCTTTAGTTCTTTAAGTGGTCATTCCTTTGATCTTGAACAATCAAAATACCACTTAAGGTACCATTCGTGGGGGCGTCCGTTCGTCAGGCCGTCCGACGTATTTTTCTCCGGATGTTAACTCTATAACACCTATTAATTTAACATTTGCATGTGCATTTATCTCATTAAGGGGAGTGCGGTGCCAAAGAACCATAACTCTCTTTTGCATATTTTTGGAGTATTATTTCTGTGAAAAACACCCCAAGGTATCATCACCCGTCTCTGGCGGCTCTTGTTTCAACTATTGTTTGTCCCATTGGTCAATAGTGTTTTCAGTGATACGGTGACTCATTATCCTGCCAGCGGGCGAACCAGCATTAACTTAGAACTAACGGCACTGAGCGTCTTATCAGTACTAACGACATTGTGGACATGCGTTCATCCAGAAAAATAATCTGACTAGACATATGAGAATACACACTGGTGAAAATTCATTTAAATGTGATGTTTGTGGATCTGCATTCAGCGACTAAAGTAACCTGAAAAATTATATTAGAATGCATACAATTGAAAAACCATTCAAATGTGATTTTTGTGGATCGGCATTCAGCGACAAAAGTAACATGCAAAGTCATATTAGAATACATACATGTATAAGTAAAAACCATTCAAATGTGATGTTTGTGGATTTGCATTCAACGACAAACATAACATAAAATACATAAGAGAATATATACTGGTGAAAAACCATTCAAATGTGATGTTTGTGGATCTGCATTCAGCGTCCAAAGTAACCATAAAAGACATATGAGAATACATAGTGGGAACAAACCATTTGAATGTGATGTTTGTGGATCTGCATTCAGCGTCCAAAGTAACCTTAAAAGACATATGGGAATACATACTGGGAACAAAACATGTGAATGTGATGTAATAACCCGTTTTAATGTGATGTTTGTGGGTCTGAATTCAGCTTGAAAGGCAGTCTGAAAAATCACGCGAGAATACATATCGGCGAAAAACCATTCGAATGTGATATTTGTGGATCTGCATTCGAGGTAAAAGGTCAACTGCAAATTCACGAGAGAATACATACCGGTGAAAAACTATTCAAATGTGGTGTTTGTAGATCTGCATTCAGCATGAAAGGCAGTCTGGAAAGTTACACGAGAATATTATACCGGTGAAAACCCATTTAAATGTGATGTTTGTGTGTCTGCATTCAGCTTTGAAAGGTAGCCTGAAAAGTCACGCGAGAATACATACCGGTGAAAAACCATTTGAATGTGATAGTTGCGGAAAATTATTTCATCACAAAGTAATTGGAGAAGTCACACGAAAATGTATACCGGTGAAAACCCATTTTAATGTGATGTTTGTGGATCTGCATTCAACGTCCAAAGAACCTTAAAAGACATATGAGAATACATAGTGGGAACAAACCATTTGAATGTGATGTTTGTGGATCTGCATTCAAAAGCAAACAATCTTTAATAAATCATATAATAAAACATAATCATTAGACACTGTTTACGGTTTTCATGTATTTATTGGAACTATATTTAAAAATATTTAGTGTATAACTAAAAATATTTGGTCTATAGGGTCTATACGAGGGGTGTTTCAGAAATAACAGGACTTTTCTTATAACTTCGTACAGTAATCAACACTTACATTTTAATGAAATTTATCTCTAGGTGTACCATTTTATGGCGATTACTGTAAATGTAAGGGAAGTAAACGCTGTGATGAGTTTTGGTTTTCTGAACGTACGACCAGACAACAGCATATCTACACGTATATCACAGAGTCACGTATATCACAGAGTTAAGTAATCTAACAGCCTGAGTATTAGTTAACGGAGCGGAGTTGTTGTGTTAACAAACAATAAAGTTTCTAAAACCGGAGTTTTATCTGTCAGTTGAAATCCAACATGAGAGTGGCATCAACACGTTTGTATTATTAAAAGTGCTACATAACTTTGGTTTAATATATAACTTTACTTACCGCCTAATTACGCCTGTTCGTATTGAAAGCGTCAAACGCCTGGCTTCAGTCACTTCCCTAGGGGCTTTCAAGTGTTATACACAGGCATTTATTGAACGAAACGATCTATCACTGGCGAATTCAGAAAACAAACTTAATCAGTTCTGTTTTGCTTTTCGTGTCTCAGAAATAGTTTGTCAAGTCTAGATTAATCATCTAGTGTCCGCAATAAAAGACGAATCCAAGGGAATTTTTAATGAATCTCAGAACTGAACGATACATTAACCTTTGGTATTTCCTAAAGACAATTTTAACTGTTAGGATAGGCAGATATTTTAGGTGTTTATGAAACTGTAACTTGCCCCACCATATTATGAACACTATGTGCATACTACAATGTAGTTTGTACTTTCCATATTTCCCAACCGCTCTGTGTATGACACATTGACAATGCAATATGGTTGAGTTTGAATAGCGCCTCTCCTTGATGACTCGGTGAATATCCGGTGGAAGCATGCAAAAAAAATACTTACTATAGTACATAACATTTGAACAGGACTTTTGGGGGGGATTTATATATTCATAACAAGGTGGATTTCAAAGGAATTGACTTCCAAGGTATCAAAAACGAGAATTGGCATTCGTTATCTTCATAAAGTAATTATATTCATACAAAACATTGTTATAAATACTTCCATGGAAAATCCCATCGAAATTAATCAACTAGTTAAAAAGTTATGTCATGAATGTATTTCACGGTGTCCATCACATCAGTGAGGTGCATTCAATAAGAAACAAAAAATAGAAATATTGAGGATATTTCGTATTTACCGTTGTGTATAACATAACAATGTGGTAAAATTAAAAGATCGCAACAGTTGTAATAGATTTACCTGGATGACACATGTTAACTTCATAAAATATATACGTTTAAGCCGAAAAACGAATCGGCTGCATATTGTATTATCAAAATGACTTCATGTTTGTCAGAATGTTCCGAATGACTTTTTTTGTTAAAGCGATTATCATTGGTTTATCTTTATACGCTAACCAATAAAAATAATTTGGTAGTTCTTTCTAAGAATATCGACTTGCCCGGGCCGACATACGTCAGCCATCTTTTTGCGTAAGAAAATTATCGGTTGCGTAAAAAATAACGATCAGGTGTTGGTTAACACCCGAAATTCCGTAATCCATAGAACTAACCTATTTTCGTTCAAGAAAAATTTGAAATCTTGTAACGACCGGTTTGATTAGTCCGGTTCACGACACTTACAAAATGCATCTTTTTTGGTTGTTTTTTTTGAAATCGTAAACCATCGAGAACAGGTCACGTGCCCCTCCATGGACTTTTTACTTTGAGCTTTCCAATATACCTAAGAGCTGCTCGCATTAATAGTTTAAATATGAAACAATTATTACATTAAATATAAAACTCAAAACAGCACTTACATTCAAAAGTGTCCAATTTTTGTGCAGACTCCCAGACAACATTAGCTTTTTAGTTTTCGTGGGCATTAATTTTTTATTATTTTTAAAAACATGCGATTTTGTGGGGTCTGAAATTTGTAAATTTCATAATACAGAAGTATAAAACGTTATTCTGAAATTAATTAATCAATGGGAATTACATTTCGTGGTAGAGTTCAACCACCAAATCAACAAAAATTTAACCCTCACGAAAAATATTGACTTTACAATAATCAATACACATCTATTTTGTATTAACAAGAGGATTAATATTGGGTGTAAATCCAGGTGAAGATTTTATAATTTTATAAATGTGTAGTGCACTTTCCATGGATATTAGGCCTCAAATATTATATTTTTTAGTAATTACCTCATCCCGAGCACCTAAATGATAGTTTGAACTAGTGAAATATTGTGTTATATTGGGAATATGTTTGCTAATATTGTCTGGGAGTGTGCACAAAAATTGGACATTTTTGAAAGTATGTGCTGTCTTTGAGCTAAGAGTGAAAGATGGAGAGTTTTGAACAAGTCAACTTTAGAATAGTTCAAACGTACCGTGGTGTATACTAAATATAACAGAATCAGCAAACAGATTCTCCAGACACAGCCGCGTAACTCAACAATACAACTTCAAACAGTAGAACAACCTCCGTGAACCTAACTCAGGCTCACGTATGACTCTGCTTTGAACAACGAGGGACCTTGTAACGTGTCCAGCTACCACTAACAGTAGTTCGCCCTAACCTCCTAACCAGACGAACAAAATCCACTGTAGTCCAAACCACTAGAAACACGTTACTCTAAACATCCACTAAAGACGTTCTGTCTATGCTGCTTCTCAGACGTCACGTTAATCTAACTACGCAGACAGCAAGAGCCAAACGGTGGTCCAACAGAATTATCACTTCGTTCTACCAATGTAATCAACTTTCACAAGCTCAACTAGTCTAACCGAAACCCAGCAGTAACATCTATGCCCAATCGAGCACCCTTGCGAGTAGGACGATTCCGTATATAGCGGCACCACACGAAGCTTCAGCCAGACTAACTATCAACTAACTAAAAACTCGGCAATACAAACTATGCCCAATCGAGGACCCTTGCGAGTTGGACGATTCCGTATATAGAGGTATCACCAAGTTCGAACCAAGACAACACAACCAACCTCAACTAGACTAACCAAAACCCAGCAGTACCATCTATGCCCAATCGAGCACCCTTGCGAGTTGAACGATTCCGTATATAGCGGCACTGCACGAAGTTTCAGACTACGCTATCAACTATATAAAACTCGGCAATACCATATTTGCCCAATCGAGCACCCTTGTGAGTTGAACGATTCCGCATATAGCGGCACTGTACGAAGTTTCAGCTAGACTACGCTATCAACTATATAAAACTCGGCAGTACCATCTATGCCCATTCGAGCACCCTTGTGAGTTGGACGATTCCCCATATAGCGACACTGTACGAAGTTTCAGCTAGACTACGCTATCAACTATATAAAACTCCGCAATACCATATTTGCCCAATCGAGCACCCTTGCGAGTAGGATGATTCCGTATATAGCGGTACTACCAAGCTCCTATCAACAGACTTCAACTACTTACAACTACTATCTAACTAACCGAACAACCCAAGTACAACAGTCTCGTAGCAGAATTACAATAAATCTAAAACTAACTACTGCAAGTAACTACTGCGTTCCCTCTCCGAGATCGGTGAGCATACGGGTGGCGAATTTTTGTTTATTTGCTTTTATTTATCCTCGCCACCGGATAATCCATATGGGCGATGCCCCCAGAAGAGGTTAGTCACTTTAGTGTTTGGGGGATAGTGCATGATACAGAAGATGCTCCAGTTCCAGAAGCATCACTGATTCTTTTACGTGCCGATGTTAAGCATCACACACGGGACCTCGCTTAACGTCTCGTCCGAAAGACTGTTAGTAAGTTTAGTTATGTTAGCTGGGAAACACTGAAAAGCATTCCAGTTTTGACCGTCTGGTGTAGGGACGAATTTCAGTCGATTACCGCTTTATATAAGCTTATTCTATGACATCATACTTATAGTCGGCGTATTTCAGTAATCATCGCCAAATGTTTAATAAGCGCCTCGTTTTGGCTATATTTAATGAGCGTCTATTAGATAACCACGAATTTAAGACTACCGGTGGGCTCTCAGCTTGAATTATTGGTCTAAATAGCAGAATTACAATAAGTCTAAACTAACCACTGCAAGTAACTACTGCGTCTAACTACTGCGATCGGTGACGAATTTCAGTCCATTACCGCCTTATACTCGTATAAGCTTATTCTGTGACGTCATATATCTAGTCGGCGTATTTCAGTAATCGTCGCCAAATGTTTACATAAGTATGATAAAAGTATAAAGTTTCAACGTGTTTTACGGACTAATACCAAATTAATAGAAGTGAATTATGATGCGATTACACTATGAACACATAAATCTTGACTCGACATACACTACTAAATCGAATATCAACGTAATAGACAAAATAGGTATTATGTTACTTCCTGGTACGAACAGACTTAGTGCGAATCTGGAATCAAACCACGGTGGTCTCCCCTGCCGAACTAGAAATGAGTAATACATCTTATTGCGGGGAGTTTAACGAAAATCGCAGTTCGTTACACATGTATATTGTAGAAGGTTATGTCGGCTAATCAACTTAATAGGGTTGTCAGTAAACAATCGAAATAAGTGAAAATAATATTATATTGAATCCACATCATTTCATGGAAAAATAAAAAAAACCAAAGACACTTTTAACTTATAATCTCTTTGAATAGCATAAAACTATGTTTTTTAAAAATGAGCGAAATGGGGATTCGAACAATAGAACTTTGGGTGATAAATTCTTAACGTTGCCGACTGCACCGAACTGTAATTCGATTATAAACATATAATATATCTATTAGACTCATATCATTAAACATTTATATTATCTATAAGAATCATATCATTAAATAATTTCCCCCGAACGTAAAAATCCTAGTCTACCTACCAAAATGGACTAGTCGGATAGATTAGGGTTTAAATTTGAACTAAATGGTATTGCAATGTTTATATACAAGTGACAGACCTGAATAAACGGACTATACTTGCAACCAATTTTGTAATCATTTTAAATGAAAATAAAACATGAAAAACAATCATGATTTCTTATTAAGTACTTTTTGTAAATATCCTTTATAAACATTGATCTGTGGTGCTATGTTTGATTATAATTGTACCAAATGTCTCTCATAATTCAATGTTGAATGGTCACATACATTATAAATATGCTTCGTATGTTCTAGATATTTTATGAACAGTACAATCTCTCTAGAGCCACACCCTTTGGGAAACACAATTTAGTTGTTGTTCAAAGGTTGTTGCTCTGCAAAGGTAATTCATATTAACTGGTTCCTTCTGAAACATAATTATTATGTTGCTTAAGAGAGTTTTTTTCTGTGTGGAGGGTCGCTCAGGAGAGGTTGCACTGTATTATAAATAATATCTTGGTAATACAATTACAATTTTTAGAGAAAAAAGTACTGTACAAACACTGTTGATAAATACATGTTGTTATGTGGCAGATAGAGTGACATCAGCACATGAATGATTAATGAATACAAAGACGTAATCTATACTCAGTATATTTAAAAACGCAGACTTCAGACTTTCCCTTGGTTTGTTGACTAGCTGGATAATATTTCATATCGACTTAACACACCACCACACTATAATACATTTGTGAAGGTATTCTGTATTTCATTAAAATTAACAGGTTTTTTAATACACTTTGTGTAAGAATACAATGGAATAAAACATTGTGTGGATGACACTGAGTGTGCGTTCGGTAATGTACTGAGTATATTTTAACATTTTAAAGGCATACCTAATGGCTGAACAGTTTCGGTTAATATTAACCACTGGGATTGTTTAGCCAGTCCATTCAATGCCACAAGACCCTCAGTGATTAAAAACATTTCTTGAAAGCATGCGACCGATGGTGCTGATCCTTTGCAGACTGGTGTAACATTTTGTGCACTACCTCAATAACAGTCACTGTATGACGTCTCATCAGCTACTAAAATATAATGTTTATAATGATAAATGAAGTGCTACCAATTATGTCTCCCACGACACCAGTATTCAGTCATTTTGTCTGAACGCTATCAATTATTCACAGTAACTAGCAAGTGCGCCACGTGCTTGATTTAATAGGCATTGTCATTGTCGACTACGTTTGCGGACGCGGGAATCAATTTTAAATGTATGTTGTTTAGTCTAGGTTGGTTCACACGAGAACATAGCGTATATCAAAATTGAACACGATATCTAAATGGATTCAGACATTATCAATGCCTGGAAGACTGACCAACAGCATTGAGGCCGCCATTCGAGCTTTTTTCATAGCAAAGTGTTTTATGGTAGGTCATTGCTACTAGTATGTTATTAAATATTACGTACGATTAGATAATTTGACTGATTAAACACCGGAATTATGAACATGCTTATTTCCCGATTCCTTGTCCTTCAATGATATTATACTGGGCTGGTATTTATAAAGCATCTTAGTGGAAAACTTAAATATGTTGACTTAAATAAAAAATTTACAATGCACATATTTCCCACAAATTGAAGAATAGATTATGTTTTCTTAGTGATTCTTGTAGCTCTCTACATAATGCATAAAATCTATGTTATTTACATAGATTTTATGCATTATGTATATAATCTGAATTGTATTATTTAGCTCAGACGATGAAGGGAATTTTAAGATTTAAAGAAAATTCTTAGTTTTCTACTAAGATGCTTTATAAATACCGACGCTCGTAAACTTACGTGTCTCCTTTATGCCAACCATCCACCCTATTAGAACAGCATCTTGTCAATGCTGTAAGTGCAATATCAGACAAACTATGAACAATAAACGTGTGGACAAACCAACATAACTCGTGCGGAAAACGACTCTCAAATCATTGAAATGTAGGCATTGAAAGTTACAAATTCGACAAAAAGAAAGATTTAACAAAATATAAATAATGGTATTTTCCAAGGAGCAATTTGAATCTGAATACAGGTGACGAATTAGTCAGGATACGAATTTGTTTGCAAACTCAAAATAAATATACCAAACAGTATTGACCAAGAGGCAAGAAGCCGTCGAAAAAACCGTACGACCGTTAATATACCGCTTCTCAAGCCACCACTGAGATGTTGATGGGTACTATCCAAAACATTATGTTTTCATTCAACATTTCGTTTGGTTCACGGTCATCAGGAAAATGACTAACGAATTGGACAGGGAAGGCAGCATTGAACAGAAACAGTAGAGCATGAAAGGCACACAGATAGATTACAAGTATAATGTATATATCACAAGGACAAACATAAACAATCAGAAAAATGAAACCGAATGTCTGCAAAATTTGCAAGAAATGGGAGACAGCAAACTTATAGTTTTCTATTCGGTTAAGCGGTTAGACATAAAAGTAGTAACAATACAAAGCGACATAACATGGTACCAGTTACCTCTCTTGTAATTTACACCCAGTATAATATAGAGACCAGCTGACGGCTGACACAGGCTTTAGACCACTCTCGGTGTCACATCAGCCGCAAGATTTCTTGGTTGCACCGGTTTCTTACGCCCGGAAATAAAAACAAGAACACAATTATGACACAGACAAAATCACATACATCCATAGATCGTAGAAGTCTCAAGGCGGCTGTATGGTGCTCATACGGCAGACGCATGTATCTCATGAACATTGTAGCAAAATGTAAGGGCTTGTGCTACGTAGTCTTTTGTGTACATCAGCGAAACATTGATACATATTTGAGGCTGTGTTTCCTTTATTGAAAGTTATAGTAAATAGAGCACGTGCGACTATAAATATTTGATCTCGCTACATCTCTATTGAACTAAACACACCAGAGCATGGAGAGCGCCCCATTCGCGTGCTATCATTCATCGGATTGTGTAAGCCAATGTAAGCTGCGTTAGGATGTTAATCGCTATATTTGTGAGACGTAGTCAGTTGTCACTCGGTCTTTCTGAAATATTTATCTGTCTGCGACAAACTACATAATATAAGTATAATGCTTGAAATGTGTGACTGTTAGGAATATATCCCTTTCGGATTACAATCTCTGAATCTATTTGTACATGTATATGCGTGATTAATTAAAAGTAAAAAATGAATGCCACGGACTTTGGAGACAGTTTGCGAACTAAACGGACTCGCTCATTTCGGGAACGATCTGAAAAGACGAGCGAAGGTTTGCGTAGAGTGAGGTCGTTCAAAACAACTTCAAAAGGGCTGGTCAACCGAGGCGATTCATTTAAATCAAAGAAAAATTCAACATGCGGTAGTACTGATCATGCGACGGGGGATTTCAAAGTGGACAATACATTACAGAATGACCACAGTGATGTTATCCAACAGATGGCAACGACAAGGAGCGATGCCAGCCAGAATTCGTTTCGAGTATTGGTGACAGGGGCACAAGGGGTCGGGAAATCGTCCATTCTAGATCAGTTCATGACGTCGGAATATCTTGGAAGTGGAAACCTCAATGTCTGTAAGGATGCGTTTTGTACCTACTTTAAACATGTACTTTTAGTAATTAATTGTTGATTTACGGGGTTACTCTGTCATTTCTAGGGGAGGAAATCTGCCTTCTTGAGAGGTATATTGTATAAATCATGACGTATTTCAGAGATAGTGTCGCGTAGAATCTGTCAGCTTTATGCAAGAGTAAAATTGTAAGTAATACCGTTAACTTTTTTTATTAAGAATATATAAAAGGTTTTATTACCAATTGGCCCAATCAGGGCTTTAAATTGCAACGGATACGCCATGATTTATTCTATTCTCGGGTGATTCAAATTCAAATCAAGTACATGTTATATGTTTGCATTCAAAAGGTGTCCTTAATTTTGATGGCTTTCTTCAACGATACCCGCATGTGGTGGGTCTATTTTGAGAGGCATTTCCATGGTTTCACAATGACTTCCACACAGACAGCAATGTCATCTGACTAATACCTGGGGCACACATCATCCGAATAATTTGCAAACGAAAATAGCATATAGCATACATTTACATGGTATGTCTCTTTAAATTCAAACAAACCTAAATGTCAAGTAATGTTAGATCTAATAATGAGGTGTGTGATCCATTTATCTCCCCAAACCTTCATAAATAGAAACTTTAAGTACAAAAATGTATTTACTGAAACTTATACGTTTGAGGTAAATGCCCTCGGAATCATAGTTAATTATAATGTAACTTGAGCCAGCCACATCCTCGGTGTGGTGTAAGAGACATATGCAGACGATGATAATGACACTTCTTGATACATAGTAACAAATAAGTGACACCTCATCCTCACAATTAGATATAATGAGCTGTAGATGTCTGGAATTGGTTCAGAAATTGGAAACAGCCCGACAGTGATTGTTATTATTGTACTTTCAAAGTCATATCGTCATGGTGATTGTTTTATGTCTGAGAATACAAACGTATACATGTTTAATGATTCTCTTTGAAAAATATAATTTTTTCTGGCATTCTGTTTTGATAAAATAAGTAAAGGCTCTTTTCGGTGTGGCAATTCCCTGTTTTCTGTATTCCTTATCAATTTCTTATGATTGTTTTATTTGGGTACATTGTATTTCAATACTAGAAGTTGTAACCTATACTTCATCGACGCCATTATTAAGACTTTCTTAAATCTCATGTTTCTTATATATGGGTATATCCATGGTTTCCTGAACCCAATTTATTGAGAAAATATAGGTATATTTTATAGAACCTTGATGCGTCCTTAATTTCATCTGATCTGTTGTCTGGCATTCTGAATTTATTACACGACATTACAAGTTATTTCTAATTTGTGTAACTGGGTTGTTTTCATCCATGAATTTCTTATTCATCAAAACATCTTGTAGCTAGGATTAAGGAAACTTGATTATAACTGCGAGTTATTCTTTGGCGAACACGCATCAGTTGGATCAAGTTGGATAACTGACGATTATCAAGCGCAATGTTCCGTCCTTCACGTCCTGATTATACACCCTGTCTGCAGTTATCTCACAGGGGAGTTTGCCTGATTTTTTCAAATTAAATTTCGATCTCTTAGTTTGAGTTTTTGTAGATCAATCAGTATGGAGCGAGTAACTAGATTACTGATAGCCTTCAATTTCAACAAAACAATCAAATTAGGACGAAACCCTCATCCCACGACCCCAATAACGACGGGTACCATTTTTTACGCATGTATGCTTGAAAATGACATTTGAGGTATAAATTGACGTAGTTTCATCGATTTAAGTATTATGCTAAATTGATGCCACTCATCTTAAATAGCATGAATTTAGGTTGACGAGAAGCTCATAGAAGTAAACTTGCCCCTGTGAGTAACATCATTTTTTGTCTGACCGAAAACGCAATCCCCATCTCTTCCACCTCCTTCTCTTTCAAATGGGATAGAAAAAATGGAATTGTATCTTTTGTTACGGCATGTAAGTCCCACTTTTCCTTAAAATATCGAGGAAAGTTGCACGTTTTCCCCCCAAAAAGTACGTCTGTTTTCGGCTTTATGGAAAAAACCAGCACCGAAATAATAAGCTCCATGGAAACTCGGCTTAAGCCTTCTTAATGTAACCTAATAAAGGATACTAGAACATATTGTCCTCACATATCATATGCACTATCTATGTGTGTTAATGGGATATGAAGTGTTAAAAGAGGTTAACATAGTATAAGTTTACTTATTTTCTTTTGTTGAATACCAATAAATGATTGATGTGGCTACAAGGTCAATTTACACTGGTTCTCAAATTTCTAGGACATTTTGACAGCTGCAACCAGGACTCTCAGTTTTTTTAAACTGAAAGGCTTGGACTTTCAGCTTTTTACTTTCATTTTCTCGTTCAGTTGTGTGTTGGGCATTGTGTTGTGTGATTATGGCCTATGTTAATAATGTTTTCTGCGCTCGGCTGTTTAAGAGCGCTGCCTTCCCTGTCCGATTTTTCAGTATCTTGTTGTAAGATCTTGTTGTTTCATAATCGACCTAAACAAGTATAAACTGATTAATGTTGCATCAATGAGAAAGATGGCATACTACATGTATAGGACAAACCTAACGTAAATGATCACCTGTGTTAAACGGGAGCTCGTTGAACACAAAATACGTCCATTGAATGCGACAGTAACCGTTATGAAATTCAAAATCCTCACAACTTAGATCTTAAAACTATAGAGGCTGTTCGTGTACTGATTATTACTAGACCCCACACTAGTTTGATGTTTCTAGAGACGATCGCCCAAAAACATCTTGCAGAACAAAAACCCCGTTCCTGCGACCATGAGATATGACCTTTACCGTAAGAAACAATATAATCATTTTATATATAGGAATGATCTGCTGGATGTTGCAAGCTAGTTGATGCGTTCATATCGAAACTGTTTTGCTGTCCAAGGTCCCCGCAACCTTGATCTTTGATCTACTGACCTAAGAAATAATAGCCGGACATGTCCTAGTCATGACCAATCTTCACACAAAGTTCGGTGTTCCTATTGTACCTGGTTAAGCAGCTGAGATTGGTGATTTGTGTATATGTTGATACCAGAATTGACTGATACGAGGTCCGGATAATTTGACTGGATATAGTCTTCTATGTACCTAGTATAAAATATCGTCGCTAAAAATACATGTAATGGTTTCTATGGAACTATTTTCAGCACAATCAGGGGACGATAGAACAGTATCCTTACAAGTAGACGGTGAGGAATCTACCCTAGAATTCGTGCAATCAGAAGATTTTCAAGTGAGTAAAATATTAATGAGGCATTGTGTAACGTCTGTATGATAACCTAAACCTGCTTTGATCATGTAGCTTCATTTGCACTTCAGTGTCTTAGTTGAAATTGCCTTAACAGTCTAATTATAAAAACAGTTAGATTTCTACATCTTTAGATTTCTACATTTTGTGTTTGATGAACCTTTATCATTCATTGTCCCTCTCCCGATTAGTTTATTGGATAGAGCATGTGTTTGTTACCCGAGCAACCCGGGTTTGAATACTGGGCTGGGAAGGTAATATTCTTCTGTGACATTGGCTACTTTCATCCACATGTGGAGAAATTGCCCGTTGCTTGAGTCAGTTCATTAAGTAATACAATTCCAGCAAAACTGGCTAGGTCATAATGAACTACTATTGAATACGGCACTTAACATGACAAACTAACCAAATCACCATTTTTTTTCTAGATTTGCAAATATAATATTTTGTTTCTTCCACCCAAACTCACGTTATTACTTTCTTGGTCATGTAAACAGACATCTCGGCGCTTCTACGAGGCTGTGAAATAACCAATTCTCTCTGAATACCAGTTAAACAACAGAATTAATAAAAACAAATTGTGCTTGAAATATGATCATAGCGCTGTTGCTGGAGAATGTTTAATCAATTTATATTCAAGGAATTCTGATCCATGGTTACATAAGTTCACAATGGAAATAAAAATGGAACAAGAAAACGTTAATATTTAATCAAAGATTTTTTTAGGGTTTTGTAAAAAAACTATAAAAAGCAATATCATGGGAGTTGTAAGTTTTAGAAAACAATGAACGAACATTAATTTAACGCAAGGAATTTAATTTCCTAGACGAGTACATGCACTGAACTCCACCGGCATTCACCAGCATTTACAAAATATAAATAACAGTATTAATTTTTATGCGTGCATGAATAAAAGTACATATACTTCGTAGCGTTATACCTGTAGGCCTACCGCGAGACATTTTTACTATAGTTTTATCAAACATGTTTATTATGAACACATTAGTAAACACATACGTACAATATGTGTTATAGATAGGCATATTAGATGGGTGGTGAAGATGTGAACAGATACATGTATATACATTTTTTTGTAGAATGTTACTTAAGAAAAAAATATGAAAATCCATAGTATACCGACTGTTTAACAATGTTTTAGAGTTCTGACAAAGCGGCAGAACGACAAACGGTTGTATAACAAAAGGTGTAATACGGCTTTAGAATATTCTATTTCGATTCTAACATGATTTAAGGAGGTACGCGCACCTTTGATCTATCGATCGAATTTTCCTTGAAACATCTTAAAATGACAGAACAGTCTTCTAGAACAACATTGAAATCATAAAAATGATATGTCACCAGACTCGTTTTCGACATACATGGCTTTCTAATGACCTACCATTGTATTTTGTTCATTTTATCTATTTCCTGCATTCATGGCACCATTATGTTCTTTTTAAGATTATTACTATATGAAACCACGTTCAAGCAATGCATGATATTTTATGTGTTCAATGGTCATTCCTATTGACATTAGTCACAATTCCGGCTGCCTGGTGAACAAATTCAGTATTTGAACATGATAAATAGTTACCCCACCCACTTGCAAAAAAGTGTGATTTTCAAACGATTTCAAATGAACGTCAAAAAATACCTAACGATCGAAAATGATTTAGAATTAGCCCTAAGTTAAGTATCAAATAGAACACCAGTTTAGTCAAATAGAAATAGGGGTCACCAGCCTTTTTTGGGAGCTGTGCATAAAAAGTACTAATTATGAATAAATTTGCATAAAATTAACCTAATTTGCATATTGTAATGAAATAAATGTTTATTAAAATATTTCAAAGTGTGGCTACCTCTTATAACTAAACCATGCACTACATATTATATACAAGCATAATTATGTATTTGAACAATTGTAGGGACTTATTGTGAACCCATATTATTCACAATTTTGCCGTTCCCCACCCACTTTTTATACATGCAAAAAAATAAAAAGTTAAAAATATCTAATGTGTTTATAATCATTAATCAACATTCATATGCGATCATTGAAACTAAAATTCATGTTTGTTCTTATCTAATACGATTTTGAAATTTCGCGCATGCGCACAAGGCAGCTCGTACCTCCTTAAATGCGCAATCATATATTAAGCCAGTTTTACTATGCGAGAGTACGTTGTTAACATTACTTGTTTACCTGCATGACGTCATAAATGGAATACCTGCATGACGTCATAAATGGAATACCTGCATGACGTGACCTCATTTCCATCTATATTGGCAAAGGCTCCAGTCATGTTAAAATACAGCTACATTAAATACAATGTGTTCGAATATAACCTTTACAGAAATATAAATATTTAAACAACAAAAATAGGCAGTCAGATGATATGACGTACGCCAATGGTCATAAATACAAGACCCTATCATACTGAAGTTTTAAGCATTAAGCCGGGTTTCCATGGAACGTTATTTTTTTCGGCGCGTAATTACGCGCCGATTATTTACGCGCCGATTACGCGCTGAAAAACTGTTTCCATGAAGCTGAAAACAGACGCGTTTTTTTGGATAAAAAAGCGTATCTTTCATCAATATTTTAAAGAAAATGGGACTTTCAGGCCATAACAAAAGATGCAAATGCTTGTTTTCTGGCCCATTCGAAATAATATGAGGTGGAGAAGATGGTGGTTGCGTTTTTGGTCAGACAAAATTTTTGATGTTTTTCAAAAAGACAGGGATACTTCTATGAGCTTTTTGTCAACCTGTAAAACAAAATTCATGCAATTTAAGATGAATGACGTCAATAAAACATTACTAGATTCGAAGAAACTACATCAATTTATACCCCAAAAGTCATTTTACGCGCGTCCATGCGTAAAAAATTCGCTGAATTAATGATCTCCTGTCAAAAATTGTGAAGATTATTCAAGTGAGCGATTTAGGCCATGCTATATGGAATGCGACGTCACTGACAAATTGGGGAAAAGGGGAGATAATCCAGTCATAATAGCACAAAGTGTAGCGTAAAAACCTATGTTTTATTTTAATTTTTAGAGAAAGTACACTTTAATCAACATCCTTAGCCAAGATTAAATTGTGATTAGACCAAAAACTATGAGAAAAACATACGTATATGCAAAATGTAATAATTTTGCCTTTTTGTGCCATTTTTCCGCCATTATATCGCAATGTTCATTGCAAAGAGACACAATTACGACGTAACTGCAGCTAAGATAATTCTTGTTACACGTCAATTTCTTCTAAGTTTATATTTACTATACTTTCATGTACATAATATGCAAATGTGAGTACTCTTTTGGTATTAGAATATTTTTTACGCGCAGATATTGCGTAATTTTTACGCAATTTCACTAAGTTTTTTATGATATAGGGGGACAATAATGACGTCATAGCGCAAAACGTAGTCCCGTGACCTATCTTTTTTATTTAATATTTTGATTGAGTACACTTTTATCAACAAAATTAGCAATAAAAAATATATTGGTCATCGAGGTCGTTTTTGAGCTACGGGCGATTTTGTGTATTTTTTTTTGTCAAAAATTTGTGAATGTTCTTATCAATACCAAAAGTGTATAGGAATGTTTGAAAAATATGTGTTTGTTCATACGAACCCATGGAAATAATTTTAACAAGAAAAAATATCGATTTTAATGCAAAAATGAATAAATTGCAAAATATCAGAAATTTTGGTCATTTTCTTGAAAAATGATGTTGCAAAAGGGACCATGACCCCTTAAATAGTACCGCGACATACCTTTTTTATTTCACATATTGCTTCAGTATATATTAAACTATAAGTGTGCCTATTTCTTGGTATCATTTAAAACAAAAAATAACCCTATCAAACGTCCTTAACTATCAATACCGGGATTTTCTATTGATACCGGATAATACCGTAGGATACCGTCGTTTAGTAGTCACTTCGCTTGGTTCCCGATTCATTCAGTAACAGTTATTAGTGGACCAGCAACCAGACTAATAATTGCTATTTATAGTAACGGTGAATTAATGGACAATTGACCTTTCTGCAGACGCTTCGTAGCCACGCCCCCTATAGTTACGGGTATTCGTTGTTGCTACGCAAGACAAGCTTGCATTAAAATGGCGTCTAATACGGAGATGTCGTCTGATGCTCTTGCTATAATTCCGTTAAATATTTCGCTTTTAGTCAATGTTTTGAACATTTTGTGAAACATAATTACGTGCCTTCTTAAAACTTGCAAAAAGGTTTTTAATCGAAGAATTTTACGTAAACAGTTACTAAATCAGAGCCAAGCAGTGTCCGAATAAGCAGACACTCACAAGCTTAATTTTGCCGCTCAATCAGAATGTTTCTTTTTATCTAAATAGCTATTTATGTATAGTTTTTGCGCCAATCGGGAATGACCTAGCTTGAAAGATACACCCTTTATTGTAACAAAGAAATAATTAAGGGTTAATACATATATTTACATATACACGGTATAATGGAAACTTCCATACACTATAGCATTTCATCTTCCGTATACGTTCGTATGATCGTGTGTTTAATAAATAATCGAATTTAAATGTGCGTAAACATTATTTAAGTAAATTTACAAGACCTCTGCAAGATTTTCTGCGTCGGGTTTTATTGATGTCTTCCGTGTGATCTACCGCTTATAGCGGGGTCATACATTTTGTTGATTACTTACGACTGAGGCTGTATTTGATTGCAACTTCCGCAAAAAAATTAGCGCTACGTTAACATAGATGAATGTGAATCTTTGAAATCCCACATCGCTACGTAATACATGGTTTGTCATTGACAGAAATGTACAATCACGCGTTATTAAGTAAAAAAATATCGTTTTCTAACATAACGTTAAAACTGTCTGGTCAAGTGCTATAAGTGCTACACATAATATTATTTCATATGCACCATTATACAAGAAATAAATAAGCCCTAGATTATAAGTTAGTTAAAATTCCAATGTGTTATATACTTTGATGATCTCGTTTAGATTCGTATCTCGGACATCAGTCGGGGACCAGTGATATACCGCGGTGTCTTGTTAATTGTCAATAATCAATGTGACACATAGCGGTTAGCCAGGACAGGGGAACAGTATGGGGTCAGTTAGATTTATACATAATTGCTATAAATGATTTGTAGTAATGTGTATATATTCGACAGGTCTCTGACCTATAGATACTTTGAAATAAACTTGTACATGTATATATCTATCATGATTTACAATAGCTGTCCGGACCATACAGTAGCCTAAATATATTTAAAAAGATAATTTTTATAAGCTTTGGAGATTGAATGCATTTAGCACCACAAGGGTATCAACTAAAAAGCGCTTTAACTATTACATAGACCAAAACAACATAATGTTCAATATTATTAAAACACTTCACACTCATCTTTGATGGGAAATACACACATTCTCGTTATTTGGGGGTTATTTGTTCTTATTCTATATCAACATAATTAACATGCGTGATATCAAATAATAAAATAATTTCACGAGTCTATGGTTTAAAGTATATATATATTTTTAAATACATTCATATCAAATTTAAAAAAGACGAAGCTTTTTAGTTTTACAACATGTAATTATTTCAAATTATATTAATGTAAATATCAATGATATAACTTTTAAATCAGACTATATTTGAGACAAAATATACATATATAGCTACTACTTCCGAGGCCTTATGGATTTAATAAATTAATTCACTTTCATGACATTGCTACCAAATTAAAGTTGAAGTTCTCTAGTTTTTAAACATACCAGAATTTTAAAAATGTGGTCAATATTAATGAAATAAGGCTTAATTGAATATTGCACAATTTACATTGATTTTAGCTTGTCTAATGTCCAGGTTGTCTAACAAGATGGCGGCGATAAATCGTTGCCCAAATGCTGCAATCTGATTGGCTAACGCCACCTGTCAATCAAAGATCGGCAGAAAGGTCAAATCCAGGCAATACTAAACTTTGTGAATTTCGGCTATTTATTTTCGTTATCTATAATTGATAAATAAGAAAATTCATATGAAACCCTATATAATTTGTAAACGAATAAAACTAGCCGCGGATCAGTTCAGTAGTTTTGAAGAAAAGAACACTAGACACCTCAGCAAGTCTACGGTCAAAGGGATCGGCGATTATTATTAAAACAGAAATATAGTTTTTGTGTGGCGTAAACGCCACACAATGATATTACCACTTTTCAGCTTACGACCAATTTAACGCATTAGGCCTCGGCAAATAAATAGTTCTATGATTTGAACAATATTACAAGCATGCAACACAGGTTACACGTATCATTGGACCTGATTTGTTTACATTACCAACATTTACTTATATTAAGACCAACAATTATATCAGACTTTTATTTTTAGAGGATATTTATAGCAAATCATTCCGCAACGGACTATATTTTTACTACCAAAGAATGTTCTCACTGGTGGCGGGAATCTAAAATAGTTCCCACGGTTTTCAATCGTATACTGTAACGTATGTAAATCACTCCGCCGCTGCACATTGCAGACGATGACCTAATTATGTTGTATACAAACATTGATGCTATATATAGCTGGTGGGGGAACTGAAATAGTTCTACGTACATATCGATCGGCCGATTAACAATGTTACCGCGGTAAGCGTTAAACGCACTAGTCAATTTCTACCCTGCTTTATATAAGACCTCATAATTTTCGTATCTATTATCCGATTTTGAATATTTAAAGCTTGTAATGAAGCAGAGATATATGTCTCTCTTTTAGACAACATTCAACACGATACCCTAATTAGTTAATCCACGGCGACGAGTAAGAATTCGTTCCGCGTAAAAGTAAGTTTAAAATATCCCGTGTTATATAAAAATAAACGGTCGAAAATCATCAATTATTAATTTAATATTCGATCGATTTTGTTCGTTAAAGCTTGTTTTAAAAGCTAATACTTAAAGGTTTTATAAAATGTAAAACTTGTTTTTAAAACATCAATCGGCCGATCGATATGTGTGAGCGACGCCATGTTTACCCCCTTTTACATACGTTAATATACAGTCCGTGCAGGATAATTTGGCAGTTACGTGACACAATGTGGACACTGTCAATTGATTGAATTAGGTAAACCATGGTTAAGGTTTGTGATTATAAATCATTCTAACCATCCATCCTTTAAACATACTTCATAGCCGAGTGGTTTAGTGCGTAGATACTTCCTAACGATATCGATATTTTTGGCCGCGAGTTCGAAACCTTGTCAAGTTGTATGGATTTTTTTATTTCTTTTTCTCATCTTTATAAATTTAAAAGCTAAGAGTTTTACAGAAAAATGGCTTAAATAATCAGTTCTATCCAATAGTGATACAAACCTGTAATTAAAGTTATTAAGTCTATTATTAAAGAGCGTATAGCCTAAATATACATGTACACAATCAACGTAGTGTACATGTATTATAATTAAAGCACAATAATTTTTATTGCTAGTACTACCAACCCGAAGCCACATATACATTATCTGAGTGTGACTGTAACTCATACCATGATACAGCAGATGAAATGATGTAAAATTATTTTGTATTGTAATGATTGTGTGTTCTTGTCATAAAAGTTGAATTGAATTAAAAATAATTTTATCATGACCATAATAAAACAAGAAAAATATATAATTAACAAATTATAAATTCACTCGAAAAGAATATAAAAATAACATTAAAAATATTGTGATGAATTCAAAAAAAATACTAAAGACTTCTTTGATGGGTTGAACTTGAATCGCTCAGTTACAATTCCTGTGCGTTACCACCTGAGCTATTACAGCATACATAACTACTTACAATTATTTAGTGCTTATATTACATTGTAATTAGTCAAGCATGACGATAAGGCCAAGCAATTTAACTGCCTGGATAACTGTCTATGTTAAATGTTAAATTTCGTCGTTGAATGGATGGTAAAGGATTATCTGCACAAGGCAGTCATATTGGTCTGAAAGGTAAACAAACACTAGTCCATATTAAGTCTGTATTTCAACAGTTACCACTTACATAGTATTTGATGAAACGCACCAACAACAAACAATTAGATTCTCTTAAAATTATCTGTAATCAATATCATGTATTACCTGTCGTGAAATAGACTCGACTGCCACATTATCTAGCACGAACTATAGAGTGTCATATACATTTAATTAACATGCGTGGTCATACGGAGAATAAACAGTCACTTATCTTGACACTGGTCGAATTCTCCAAGTCGTTAAAAATGGTATTTGTAAATATCCCTTCATTGATGCTCAGCATAGTTACTTAAGTAAGTTCCGGGTAACTGCTGGTTCTCTTGGTGTCTTTAGCAGCACAAATGTTTGAGTAATGGTGGGCTTATCAGAACTGTGACATAAAATTATGATACAACCTGGATTCGATATTGGATTTAATGGCATCAGTACGCCACGCATTAGTACTTTCAGTGCTTTGATTATTTCAATTACGAACCATCCAAAAAAATGTAAATAGGGTGGGATCAATAAGCATTGAAATATTTTTATACATAGTCATCAATTAATAGCTGCAATATCACGCAAACGAATTTATTCATTGTATTAACTAGCAGTAACTTGTCCTTTAAAGCGGCTTCCTTATAATAAGTCAATGTACCTGCATGTTTTTAAAATACCGATGTTTGCCATAATGTTCAATTGTTTCTTACATTGTGAATAAGTACCTGAATACGAATGTTTTAAAATTCCAATATTGCAACTAAATGCTTATAACGTTATGAAATATGCTGTGTTAACAAATATGTATGTCACTTCATCGGCCAATGGTTTTTTGCCTGATCCTGCGTCGTGCTAATGAACCCTGCATCATGCTACTCATCGTTTTACGCACCGAAGGGTCAAACATACGTGTTTAAAGCATGATGCAGGATTTTAATTTGCACGACCCTGCATGATGCTGAAAGATTTTAGCATGACACAGGAGTATGCATTTATGCCCCTTATTGTATGCCATGTCTTCTGACCACAATGAACTGAAACTTCGAGCTAATAAATGCTTGTTCAAGTCTCAGTTTAGTGTGGTTTACTAGTAAGAAAGTAATAAATAAACATCTTGTAATAGATCTATAGACTAACAAGAAAACACATACAAGCATTGACATTACAATAGTATTATATAGAGATTAGGTATACTTTACAGAAACATAATATATTACACACGTTGCTATGCGACCTATTTTAATCTCTCCAGGGGTTATAAGCATTATAAAGTGAAACCGTCGTTCTTTCTTCGAACAATGGTAACCCTTATTGATGAGTGGATTATTTTGACGGAATGAATGATGTGTATGTGACAAGTTAGAACATCCGACACGTGAACGGCAGCTGGTTAGGTTCGATCCTACATGTCATCCGACACGGAACGGCAGCTGGTTGGGTTCGATCCTACATGTCATCCGACACGTGAACGGCAGCTGGTTGGGTTCGATCCTACATGTCATCCGACGCGTGAACGACAGCTGGTTGGGTTCGATCCTATATGTACATGACGTTGCACTACCAAAAGCTTTAAAAATGGTCATGTTGTTGTTCCCCGCATTGTAGTAGAGTAGTTACCGACCTGGGTCCAGAATTACATCGAGTACTTACTCTCAGCACTCAGCACTCACATATGAAAATCACTCTTTTGAGGTTTATAGTGACGATTGTTTAGATCAAGAATCAGTACTAACTATTGTTTTTGATTATTGTGTTGTGTTGTTTAGTCTATTTATAAGCTATCATTGTAATTTATCAGTCTGAGTGTTGAGTGTGGCACACAGGTTCAATAATGACATCCTAACCTCTTAAATAGTATACAATGACAATGGAAATGTGTCAATTGTGATTTTCAGCACTTTCTATAACTGTTTATACGTTTTCCTCATCCTGAGATTTGCAATCTAGACGAATAATATCTCATTATATCACATTTTGAAAATAAGTCCAGAATGTAAGTATTGATTGTATAATTGCGGACCCTGGTTGGCCACGTGTCATTAGAATGCCCGGTCGTGGTACCAACATCGAGAGAATATGCAGACTATTGACGTAAATTACATTGTTAGTTGGTCAACCTCGGTAATATGCACATTGTATTCAATTTGCAATCCCATGATACTCAATTAATTTCCTAACAACGACTGTATAATGAATAAATTTAGTTAACCGTAACAATACATCCCTCATTAAACTGCACGAAACGTTTCATTCAATCAATTTCCCACATTTAAAATGCAAAGTTGGTCATTATAGATCAAGCTTGGCAAATCAGTATGTAATATTAACTTGACTTAATTAAATTATCATTGTCATTTCTGGCCAGTTCTTACTGGTACGTGCACAAATCAATATATACAAAGGTGAGGAATAACGGCTGTATATTATAGGCTGTGGCACTGTCAGTTTACTGATCAATTAAAGTACATTTTGTACTTGGAATACGACGTGCAAGTGTCATTGCATCACTGAACCACTATATGCATTATTTGTCATAATTTAGCAACATACTGAAAGTGAATACCATTTTGATATTTGCATAATTCTTTCTTACCGGTTATGTGTAGTAAACGGAAAGCGGACAACGTGATAAGTTTGACGACCCTTATCCACATGTGAGTACATGTAGTAAATATAACTCGCCATACATAACGTCGGTTCCAAACAAGTATATATCTCTAGTTGTTTTGTTTTCATTGTGTGATCTAACACCAGTGTGGTATTACGACGAAGTCTTTGTATTGTTTCCAGACAATTTATTTGACCAAAACTTACAGCAATATGACATTGGTAACAAGTGATTAGCACAAGGCAGATGTTAGCTTCCTATGAGATCCAGTAGATACATTTTTACATGCATTTACAAAACATACCATTCACACACTTATCCCAGTGGATACAAAGAAATTTAGAGAATATCAAACCGTGACCACATAATTGCACATCGATCACTGGTGGCGAGAAACGTAAATGATTATTCTGTATAAAACATTGGGGACGGAAACAAGTGCGACGAAATGTCAACATCGCAATTATATTACTAAATGCTTCCTAAATGACGAGGCTTCACACATAAATTGTATCATATCACATTATTTTGGAAATTGTCTTAAGGGGTATACGTTTAACGGGAATACATCGGAATCGATCGTGATTTTAGGATGAACTTAGTTTGTGATCATTCGACGTCCATCCGTTCATCGTCGTTTACAGTATGTTTGCGTAAACTAGCGATAGGCGGTTATACCATTACTGTTTCAGTATATCCGTGTATGGCTCTCCGCCCAATATGATAAGACAATGGTGGGGCAGAAACGCCGGTGGATTCCGGGACCTCTGATAACATATATTTAGAGAGTATTACGATGATATGTCAATTTCAAACGCTAATGAATATAAAACAACAACCTGCACAGTAACGTACATGAATTAAAGTTAGAGGGAAGCTACCTAATGATTGATTTATGAGCCGTTATCTTTCCAATATCGTCATCATGGAATGGTGGTAGTCATTAATGTTTCTGAAGTTCAATGTATTTATAGAAATGTGAAAGATTACCCCGTACGTACGTATTGTATCTATGTTTATAGCAGTGTCAGTTATATTGTTTACTTTACGTTACATATGTCGTTTTTCAATTAATTAAATTATTAATCAACAGTTACCTTAATAGCATCTGGGGACCTCTCCATATGTGAAAAACATGATCGTAGATCTCGCCAAAGTCACGAAACAGCATAACATATATGTCGCTGATTACTCGAGTAAGAGTTAAAGGGTAGTTAACCAACCAGACCTGTTCTATGTTGTTGATTTATTTCTTGCGAGGTCGTAATTTCAAATGTCAAAAGAAAAATAGAAGAAATTGGTAAAACCAATGAGGATTTGGTTTCCATTTCTAGTTCCCCAACGAATGTCTTTTCATAAACGTCAATAAATGATGGTACAGTACTAGTACTTAAAGGCAGAAACAATCTGTTAACTAAAACAAAAGTGCAAAAAGGACCCTAGGTTGCTCACCTGCCGTAGAAGTGCATGCTGGCCCGTATGGTCTTTTACAACTACTGACTAAGATTCAAGTAAATGCAACCTCTATTGCATGTACAATGTTTTCATACTGTCTTAACCAACGATATTATAATTTACACCAGACGACCCGTATTGAAACTCAGCCTAGATTCCATCTAGACAAACATTCTGACAACTTTTATGAGTCCCCTGAAACATTTAGCCTTGATGTCATACAAAATGCATTTATTTTTTTACTCTGGTGCCCCAATATCAAGCCTGACCTAGATTGTGTTGAGATGATAATTGTGACCAAGTTTCATGAAGATTAAGCCAAACTTGTGACAGCTAGGTTTTTCTATGATTTGAGCTAGTGACCTAGTTTCTTACGCAAAATGATCCAATATCACACATAACCTAGAATTTGTTGCGATAATCATTGTGACAAAGTTTCATAACTATTAGGCAAAAGTTGTGACCCCTAGTGTCTACACAAGCAAATTGTGGACAGACGGACGGAGGACAGACGGATGAATGACGGACGAAGAGTGATCATAAAAGCTCAACCTGTCGCTAAAATTACTATCGATTCCGGTATACATTGTATTCCGGTTAAACAGGATCCACTAATTAGGACAATCTAAAATAATGTAATAGAATGCAATTTATGAGTGAAGCATTGCCATTTAGTAATATAATTGCGATGTTGACATTTCGTCGAACTTGTTTCTGTCACTGATGCTTTATATAGAATAATCCGTTACGTATCTCGCCGCGGGTGATTGATGAGGAATCCTGAGGTGTTTGACATTTTCTTTTCTTTGATACTACTGGGATTAGTGTGTGAGTGTTATGTTTTGTGATTTCATGTAACAATTTATGGTCTGTTCAATGTCGCGTTGTATTGTTTGACTGTTCGCATCCTACGAAGCTTACATCTGTCCATGCGCAGAGCACTGCTACTTTGTCAATTTCATATTGTTGCAAGTTTTGGTCTGGAAAACAATACAATAACTTTCTCGCAATTCAACACAGATGTCTTGACCGCACATGATGAAAACAAAACAAGATGAGATAAATACTTATATGGAACCAACGTTTTGTATGTCGAATTATATGCTTTTATTACTCACATTTTGAAAAGGGTCAACAAACTTTTCACGCTTACTAGACATAACCGACGAAGAAAGAATTACGCAAATATTAAAATATCATTCAGTCTGTTACTAAATTACGACAAGTTAATGCATGTAGTGATGCAGTGATCGTCGTTTTCCAAGTACAAAATATACTGCAAATGATAAGTTGAGAGTGACTAGAGCAGCCTAACACAGAACGTTGTCTCATGTCCTTTCTCATATTACGTAAGGCAAGAAATGCGGACCACGTTTAGTTAACACTGTTTGAATGCAGCACACAAACTTGTCGTGGCTGAACTTAAACAGAACTGTTAAAATTGCAAACAATATTGCAGATGTAAAATTATGTTTTGTGAGAAATTCCCAATAACTGTTCATCTGATTGAATGTGCAAAGTGTATGAAGGAAAATTCGGTGCCCCTTCATCAATTGTGAGTAGCACGTTATGCTAATACCATGATGACCTGAAAATATCATAAAATTCAGATGATTTCTTCATTCGATTTTTGTTTTGACACCACCAGCTTCGGATTGTGATCTACTTATTGAGCGTACAAAGCCGGTTGGTTACCAAATAGGTATCCTTGTTCAATTTCCTGGATCCAATCTCTTTGAAAATTTCTATCTCGCCCACAAATATTGTCGCCCATTATTGAGATCATTAAATGCTCAAAATCGGTATTACAAAATGACCACATTGACTCGGGAGCTTTTACAGCGCGAGGTACGTGATTGGTTGTTTTCTCATATTCAGACTATGTTGATGATTTTATTTTCAAGATATGCCTCAAGAGACTGGACTATGTTCCGGATGGCAATGATCAAAACTCGTTGTACATTTCATACATAATTTTTATTTTAGAATCAGGATGAAGGTTTCCAAATAGACGGGTTTCTGGTGGTATACAATATAACAGATCGTACATCCTTCGATATTGCCATTGATATAATGAAACAATTACGGGACGAGGTGGGAGCTGACAAAGCTATTATACTGGTAGGGAATAAGACAGATATTGTCCGAAACAGAACCATCAGTCAAGACGGTGAGTATATATATCCGGCGTACAAAATATCCTGTCCAGCCGCTGCTGGTGGATTAGTTCTCTTCTCACAAATCTGGATGTCATCATGCATAAAGATTATATTAAGTCAGACAGGGAAGGCAGCACACAACTTAACAAGCCGAGCACAGAAAACATTAAAAACACACAAAGCACAATGACCAACTAAACAAGCGCAGCTCCGCCCAAGTCCAAGCTGTCGAAAAGTACAATAAATTATAACTAGCTGAATGACCCAGTTTCCACAGCAAAAGGACTATAATGCCTAGTTTTAGCTGTCAGAAATCTTAAAGCGAAGAAGTGCCCAACACACTACCGACCAAGAAAATTAAACATCCCTTGTCCCACTGTTTAAAGGCCGAGTAGAACAGATTCAGCAAACAAAAGGCGGAATGCCTACGCTGAAGGACCTAGTTATAACAGTAAAACTGCTGAACTACATAGTTTTAGCAGACTTTAGTCTCAAAAGTTAAGTAACAGTATTTAAACGTTGAAAGGTCCGATTTCAGTACCAAAAAATCTGAAAGCCATAGCCGGCTGACCTAGTTTCAATAAGTAAAATGACGTAATTGAACAAATCGAGATATGACGTAATGAACAAAACGAGTATATTAAGTTAGACAGGGAAGGCAGCACTCAACTTAACCAGCCGAGCACAGAAAACATTAAAAACACACAAAGCACAATGCCCAACTAAAAAAGCGCAGATCCGCCCAAGTCCAAGCTGTCGAAAAGTATAATAAATTATAACTAGCTGAATGACCCAGTTGGACAGACAATGTGTTCTCCATGTGTTTTCCTTGTCGAGTATTCCACATACCATAAAATCGTAAAGCAAATAAATAACAATTTCCGAAACGATTAGGGTTAATTTGAGATTATTTGTTGTGGTAAATGTTGTTAACGTGTAGCATGTCACGCAAGTTGGGCTCAAATTGCGTGCCGAATGTCTGCCTTATATCACTCAATACAATTTCCTTAAACGAAAACCACCACTTATTGAACGGACGTATTAATGTAAACTAACATAATGTTGGTTTAACAAGTAACTTTATTTGTCCAGTATATTTCACTGGAAGGGAAAAATCACCATTAACGATTACATGCGACAACACGCGATTGTTTTTGTTGTATTGGCTATGGCCTATTTTTTGACAGACCAGGAAGTAAATAATGATTTTGGTAACTGGATTTCACGTCCCACTTCCGGTAGAAACAAGTTGTTGCTCAAGATTTGAAAACCAAACTGGTTTGTTTTTCAGTTCCACTCTTTTAATAACGTTTCGGCATATAAGCCTGTTTCAAATCATGAAAATCATTGAACAAAATACATATCTAACTTCAGCATGATCCAACGGAAATGACGTAGCACCACATAACCCGACGTCGTCGCCACGGCATAGGGCGCCAACATTTCAATACGATGAATTTGAAATATAAATAAATGTAGCAAATAAGAGACGAGTGTAAAACTATTGTAAATGTTTATAGGACATATCTATTATGCCAAAACACGTAAAATAAAAAAAATCAGTCTTCCAAGATTGCTGTGCAACCCGTTTCCTAGATCGGGAAACTCTCTTTTCTAAGTACTTGTTCGCTTGGTCTCCTGTATGTTGCTTCCTGGCAGCCAGAGACTATAGAGTTTCTGTAGAGCAAACAAATTCCTTGGTCATTTTTTCCTCTCCCAGATTATCAAAAAACCTAATGGGAAATCCCCGCTGGATGCAGTGTATTTGTTCATATTAATGTGATAAGTGTATGCTGTATGTTGATCGCTCAGTCTGTTTGTTGCCAGGTGAGGGACGCTGTGCGTTACTTAACACATAGTAGTATTTAATATCATTTTCTAGATGAGCTTGTCTACGACAAAGAGACCGTGCTCATATTGCGAAATGCCGAACCACACTTAATCAGAGAAATACTAGTTAGTAACCACACCTCTCACAGACAGGGTTCACCAACAATCTCAGACTGCAACTCACACATAATGCGACTTACCATTTGCAAAATTAAAATTTAATAGCAGTTCTTTTAATCTAAGCCAATGAGTGTGTCTGTATAATTATTGTTACCCCCTGTACACTTATTCCAACTTACTTTAAGTAATTATGTGTATTTAAAACAAAACAGAAAAGACTGAAAAGAACATTAAATTGTATTTCAGTCATAGAATGTTGGCGCATGAACACCATGTCAAGATGTATGTATACGTCAATATAAATTAGATGTTTTATTGTATTTTCAGAAGGACGATCAGCAGCGGACAGTTACGGGTGTAAATACATTGAAATTTCTGCTGCATTAAATCATAAAGTGGACGAGCTTCTCGTAGGAATACATAAACAAATCATTCTGAAGTGTGACGCCATTGACAATATTATCGATAATACAGACACAAAACAAAAAGTCAGAAAAGGTTCACTCAAAAAGACTAAACAGTTCTTAGAAAAAATGTTTCTCGGACAAAAAGGAAAGAAGAAAACTGAAAACTTGTATGTTAGCTAAAATAGCAAGTAACAGAACATTAGACAATGTCAGTAAGTAACAGAACATTAGAAAATGTCAGTTCGGACCAAACCAAATACCCTGATCACTTGAGCTAGTGGTAACATCATTCATATTGTACATGGACGACATACCAGAATCTCGAATACGGTACTGATATAGTAGCTCCTTTGTTCGGGTAGTTCGAAACTGGCCAGTCAAGTCTGGTCAATTCAATAGCATGTTTATATACATGAAATAGCGCCAGTGTGACTTTAACCCACACACACCAAAACACATACGAGAGGTGCCCCACTTATATTTAAACACCGTTGAATATCCGATATTTTCCTGCTAATCCGGTATAATCGAATTGTCTCTATACAGCCATGTATATTAATGTGTCGACTAATATATACACTCGCTGTGTTTTTTAATTTTGCAATTTAGTTAGACCCCAAATCAACAATTTTGTTGGGGCATTGTTTTGAGATGTTTTAAGACCGAAAACTTTCATTGATGGTGTTAACATTGATCAAGTGTAATCAATGTTGCTTTATCGTTAAGATTCCAGTCTTTGAATTCAGGATTGTTAGACCTCGGCATTTAGTATTCTGTTGTATTATACTAGGAATTTGTGTTCTTGAGGTATCGAATGGTGTGATTGTGGTGGGGTATGAAGCTGAGTCGTGACTATAACACCATGTTCCAGACAGTGTCGCCAGGAACGAGATGTTGCAAACATTTTGTCCAAAAACGATTTTAAAGGTGCTGCCTCACAGATTGGGCTAAATGTTTTGTATATCGTGATTTTCCAAACTAACCAAGTACTGGTGTAATAGAAAGCCACTGACAGTTGCTTTATGAAATATTTGGTGTAGATAAGCAATTTTAACCACTCTCGATATCGCCCACTGAGTATATTGTTTTCTTCCAACGTGCTTTGTGAATTACATAATTCACACATGATTGAACTGTAACATCAACAAACTACAGCGTAAACATCAGTGAGGTAGTTGGTTCGTTTTTCGATTCATTTTCATCAAATGCGAACACATTTCAGGCAATTTAAGTAATAGAAGTGTTAATTCTATAGGTTACCCTATAGAATTTTTGATGTAAAATACTAAACAACTACCAAATGCCGAAGTTTTTCAAGTTATTTTAGACGGCAGTGTGGTTGTTTATGGGATATACAGGCAACTATACCAAATTTACGCGAATATTTGACAATTTTATTTCATTTTTGATATGTGAGGAGCATAGTATTGTCTGACCAGATTAAACTGAGACTCTGATCAAAGTCGGTATACGCCCGGCTGTACTCGGCTGTTTTCGATTCGTATGTTTATTTAAAACATGTGCAGTAATCTATGCATTTATAACAAAATTCAAAAGAAAAATCAAGCATAGATAGAAGCGCAGTGGAAACGTTTGCGCCTTTAACGCCAGTGGTCGCAGGTTCAAACTCGTGACTTTCTGTAACCTTTTGACATTAATATTTTTACTTCAACATTCTATCCTTGAATCAAGGGGTTTTTGTTTAAAACTTTTCCCGTACGGTCTTATATTATTTGGTCTTTAATTTCGGTTTTTGAAATATTTCAATCATTATAAATCTGATGCATGCCTGAATTGTGTAATGGATATGTGAAAAAAGGGATGATTATAATTCACGAATAGCATACTTACATGTAAAGAAAAAAGGTTAAATAAAACTATTGAGTTTGCCTCGAACACGATACCTTGTGGTCTACAAACCGCAAACGTACCTACTGAGCCATCACATATTGTTATCTAGTAGCAACTCAATAAAGCCACATGTAGCGTTAATTGTAACTTATATGTTTTAATAACTTCGGAAATTTCCGGACTTGAACGAATTATGCAAGAATTCTCAGTTTAATCTGTACGCTCATTTTTCCCTTTATAGAACAAATATTAGTTTTAACAAGCAACAACACAAGTCTCGAAACCGGGTGCGAACTTTGGTAGTCTCTTAGACAATTCTCAAAAAGCAATATGTTCTTTTACCGTAAATATCTCAACGATAAAGTATTATCTCGTCAGAGGTGAAAAAGTTATCTAAATTACCGTTTCGTTGTAGCATAAATGGGGTTTAAAACGATTGTCTTCCTTGTATTTTTTGGTTAAAATCTCTATTGAACACCGCTTGTTTCCAGAGTTTGACGTTCACCATTGTCGAAATTACTTGTTTGATAATACCGAAGGATACTCCTAACTTTATCGAAATCTCCATTTTAGTTATTGGAGTTATCCTGTTATCATATCACCAAAGGGTATGATTATTTTAGGACTCGTCACTCTTCGGCATTTTTTAGCATTAGCTGTCTAACTTGAATGTTGACCTACTTTAACAACCAATTAAATCTTTATAAATTTCTCAGAGGTGAATGAAATTCCACAATTTGATATAATGGAATATTGTATTCTTTTCACAAAAGGTTATGCTCGATTTAAAACTATTGCACTGTTCTCTTGTGCTAAACTTATAGTACTATACTGGCCTTTCTGCTATATCATAGATTTAGTTCTACAGTGTACAAGACAATATTACAGAGTTAAACTTGATGTGACCTCTTGCTAGCAACTATTGGAGGAATTCACAACTATATAGTATACGTCAGCAGAACAGTCTGCTACAGGTTATATCAGGACCTGGGCTGGTATTCACAAAGCTTCTTAGATAAAAATATATCTTAAATATCCTATAAATTTCTTAGATATGATAAAATTCGTCTTAAGTTTAATTTATTTCTAAGTAGCTATTCACAACATATCTTAAACTTAAGATCTTCTTAAATAGCCAATTTTTGTGTTAAATATCCATTTTCAACTAAGAAATGTGCCTATATTTAAGATACATGTATAGGTATCTTATCGACTTGAGAAATTTCTTAGTATATTATCGCCATTTAATTATATGCGTTAAACCGAGTATACAGCAAGAAGCACATCACATTATACATAAGTATGTACTTCTATACTAATATACATCTTCAAAGAATACGCCTAAACTTATTTTGTATATTTTACTACTGTGTATGGGCTGAAATCGACTGTCAAAAAATCGAATCGAGTGGGCGAAATATTGTTCTATTTTTAGATATTATACAAGTACGGTTTGGATGAAAAGTCCGTTATTCCGGCATGTTGTAATTTACAAACGCAGTTACCTTTCGTTGACGAACTGTAAATAGCCTCTCTTGTTGAGTTATTATATAAGTATACCCACATGTGCAGCATTGATAGTGAAGACACAAACAGTATTTTTCTTTTGTAAATCATATGCAACTAAGAATTTATAAGTGTTTATTGTAACTTTTTTCATTTTGGGACATGGTTCCTACTTTGTATTTTTAATACTGGCACATGTCTGATAGTTACAGATATAACAAGACCATTACTATAACCCCCTTCCACTCCATTGCAGGGGATTAATAATGATAAACATAATTATGTGAATACAAGAAATCCGGACATGGTGTCATGCATTGTAAGATCCCGCGATTCCTTAACATGCTCCGTGTACAGTCTGAGTTAAACTACCTCTGACTATCCAACCAGTTTATCTCTAGTTTACGGAAAACACTTACTGAACGTAAGCTTCAATAACCAGCAAGGTATTACATTTTAGCATGCGTCCAATACAAATTACATCAAGATCAAGTGATTCTACAGGACCATAGACTCAGTATTAGATAGTTGCACCCTAAACTTACCAAACAATTACTGCTTGATATTATAAGAAACATTTCCTTTTCATTTTAGTGCCTTGTGTGATTATATTCACAAAGTGAATATATTTGAAGACTTACTTCAGACAGATTTCAACTTCAGCAATGTCAGTATACTAGAACATTTAACTTTCAATGCTCGGTGACAAAGTGGTTATCTAGAGCAGCATTCACCATGAGGAACAACACTTTGCAGGTCTTATCTCATCTAGGCAACGTTTGGCATAGACATAAATGTACCAGTTGTTAAAAACAGTTCCCTTGCTTGAAGTTTAGCAATGTTGGTAGTTCCAGTAAAATAGTGAAACTTATCTTGGTACACAACAACTGTTTCATTAAGTATACATTACTTCGATAGTGTTAATTCAGGTGATGCAACAGCACAGACTATGTATGAAGTAATATCGCTCTATATATACATGCACGTTGTCAGAAGAATATGTCAGTAAAATCGACAGACCCTCTCTATATATGGCTGGACACAATATAAATATATACTCCACTATAAAACAGTTGAAATATGAACTGAAACATAGCTGTAGTTTAATCATCATAACACAAAATACAGATGACCTGTAATTGCAATAGATGCTACAGTAATAGAAACTAAAATAAATCATTTTGTTTATTTCATTTTTAAACCCTTATGACATAACAAAGTCAATGGCTTCTTATTAATAAATAACTTCTTCAACTTAAATACATATTGTATATGGGATGGTAATAATGTTGAATAATTGTAACAAACATGTACTTGAGCTGGCAAGTAAACTTTCTTTATTATGTCGATAAAAAATTAAAGAATAAATAAGCTGTTCTATGAACAGGTGGATGTCCTAAGGACTGTCCGTAAGACAGTGTGCTCGACTATTCGCCACCATTTGTCCCATAAATTTCAGTTCAAAACAGGATATAAGTTATACAACATAGATTCAATGCAATATAATTGATAGTTCATGAAATCTGAGTGGTCTGAATGTAACTTTTCAGGTAAAACTTTAACCAATAAACCTCTAAGTAAGAAAGGGTCATAACTCGACTTTAAATAAAAATGGAGTTATTGCACTTAACAAGTACTGTTCACTTATGATGATGAACAAGTGTTGTAAGTTGCAATGGTACAGTATTGATAGTATATTAGATATGGTATGAATGTAACTTGCACCAAAAACCTTAATCAAAAAGTATACCTTTAAAAGGGGCATAACTTCAATTAAAATCAAAATGGAGTTATAGCACTTGACCAGTATTGACGACTTCTAATGATGGTAAGCATGTTCTGTATGTTTTAATGTTATAGCATGGATAATATGTATCATCTCGTACGGGTCTCATACCGACATCAAACGAGCTATGTATGGTATCCGAACTGATTTTAACACTAATAGACTCCTCGCATGCTATATCGAAGAGTACTCACACGGGCACTGAGTGGTCACCGTACGGACATCATAGGAGTGGCATGCAAATCCTTTGCGAACCTAATAGCTCCGGACGGGTTCCGGACACCTTCGCTGTGTTATTGTTCGAAAGTCCGGTTGTGACTTCATAGTTCATGCTTCAAACTTTACACTTCCAATTTCATGTCTAATATTGCTTTACGGTTCATATGTTATATGTAAACACCCGTACATAGTTCACCCTTCATAGTTCATATTCCACAGTTCACACTCCACAGTTCATACTCCACAGTTCATACTCCACAGTTCACACTCCATAGTTCATACTCCATAGTTCATACTCCACAGTTCATACTCCACAGTTCATACTCCATAGTTCATACTCCACAGTTCACACTCCACAGTTCATACTCCACAGCTCACACTTCATAGTCCATACTTCATAGTTCACGCCCCACACTTCATAGATCTCAGTTCACACTTCATGGGTCAAACTTAAAAATAGCTTTATGTATCGTCTGTTTAAAGTTTGATTTAATTACTTGCACTATATAATTACATTTTAATAATGATACATATATTAATAATATGTGTACACATGTATACAGGTGCATTTTTAGTTTGTAATATCGTTGTGAACATCTATTATAGTCCGCCCAGGATAATGTGATATTTACAAACATGAATCGGTTTGGTCAACTGTGGCAAAATTGGTTTTACAAATTACTTAGATAAACAGATAAGGTCAGTATTGTACTCAAAACAGCACTAATAATTGGTGCACATAATTGTAATCCACCTTTGTGGATTATTCCAAATTTGCCCGCCTTTCACATTATCCTGGGCGCACTATAGTCTCTTATAATTCTATAAACAGTGTTTCATCTTACATACATTGATAGACATACATGGTCAAATGAGTTGCCACAGTTTAATGCAAGTGCCATACGGGTCGTTTGCTCTAAGGCTGAACTAGCAATTTCGATAACATCGTTGATGGCATCATTGGTCATGTAGATACATTGCTTATGTTCTTACATGTTTTTTCTGGCAGAACGTCGATTATTATCAGTTCTCATAAGATTTCACAATGCACTAGATGAAGTTTATGATAACGTTTACAGTATTGAACCAGGAAATGGAACGTGCGATTGACGTGTGATAGACGAACGGTGGACGTGCGATGGTCGCATGTTTCGCACGGCATTCTTGTGGACAATCATTATCGTACACATTCGCACGATGCACGTACGACGTTTACACGACAATCATAAAAACATGGCGTTCGACAACTGTTCATCGTAGGGATGATGTGTCTTATCGTAGAGCCGTCGTGCGTCCGATGTACGACTATTGTGAACGCACCACAACATTACCTTTTTAAGACCTATGCCGATGAATTTCTATGTAGATTCGGAAGCGTCGGGAGATGAAGAAATTCATACGACAATTGTGAAAGGGGGTTAAACTTTGTTGAGAGTAATGACTGTCTCACCTATACCTTATACAACTTACTTATACACTCGTAAAACGGCTTTACCCTCTTCCTTCTAGATACTTGTCATTACATTAACAGTGACATTTAAGAAGAAATCTCACATAGGATGTATGTAAAAAGTTATATCATATAGCATTAATTTTGTACATTATATAAGAAATCAGAACAGTGATTCGCATTATTCGGCTCTCTAAGTGGGGGCGGCGGGCAAACAAGGGGGGAATGAGACATTTTTGATTTGTTGATGTCTAAATCCCCACCCTGGAGACATTGCTCACTATCTAAATCCCCACCGTGGGGCATAGTTTTTCAGCCAGGTACTTTAATAAAAACACGTATTAAAGTAGGCCTATCGATGTCGTCTTTCGTGATGTCAACATTCCCGGACCAAAGTCTATTTCACGCACTCCGAGTCGATAAGGTTATCAAATTCCCGCCTGTCGGGAAGATTCGTCTGTCTAATTCCCCTTGGGGGCGGGCAGAATATTGACTGGTGTATAAGTAACTTTGTAAGATGTTCGACTAACATTTTTCTCAATGAGTCTACCAGCTACTATTTTTCTTAGAGCGGTGCCGTAATTACACTCCAAGCCCCCTGACAAGATATATACAAGATACACAGTACAACACCATGTCTTGCTAAAATTCCACGGGGGTTCGAAACCCTCCTGATCCACACATGACTTCAGTAAAAACAAACTACATGTATTTTATACACACAATTCTACAAACACGTAATTCAAACAGAATGTACAGTACGTGAATATAATTTAGTAATTATTATTTATAATAGACACCCTGTTTTACATTACACAAAATAATATTCATTTTATATACATGTATGATTTCAAATGATAATAAAAGCGGTTCGAAAATGATCGAGGACTAATCCCTCCCTTGGAAGGAGTCCTCATTTCCGTTACTATTTTTAGAGCGAGAAAATCCCGTTTTACATAGCAACCACTTTAAAATATTTCTTAGATTTAGGATAATAATTTAGCTAAGATATTTCTAAGATGCTTCTTGAATACAACTTAAGACAAAAATAAATTTTATTCTTAGCTAAAATAATTTCTTATCAGATAAGAAAATCTTACGAAAATATCTAAGAAGCTTTGTGAATACCAGCCCTGTTCTATAAATAGTATGTAAACTCCCTGGTTATCTGAAGGTCGGTCAAGAAATGTGAACAAGGGATGTTTCAGTGTTAAAAGTACTATTGTTTTGAATTGGTTTTAAACTTCTAAACACAAAATAAAATGCAAATAATTAGTTTGTTGGAAATAAATGTTTGATCACATGAATTCTCTAATACTGAATAAATTAACATTATTTTGTATCTTGTAAAACAACATGCATCATTAGCAATATCTGTGACCATGTTTTATCTTAAGCTTTCATCAAACTTCTTGAATCAATAGATCATGTACTTCAAAACCAACACATTATTCAGATAAACTTAGGGTGTGCACTTTAGTTTTTTAATGAGAAGAATACAATAACGTGAAAATGCACGTTTCTAGGTCAAACTGCACAAATGTCATTGACCATTCTTTATTTCGTATATTAAGTGTGCAGTAAACTTATAAATTAATTGAAAAAATACATGTAACAATTGCAGACTGTCATTAAACTCAACGCTGTATATATTTTTAAAAGATATTTCTTGTTAATAGTGTCGTTTCACATATTAGAGCAACAGAACGTAAAAAACGTCCTTCTAGTGACGAAAAGTCTTCACAAAAAGGGTATATTCATGGTCTATTAAGTCCTTCTTGGTGCTCCTTAAGGAGTATTTGGCCTTGAAAAACACACCCTCTACAAAACTGCCAATTTTGGCTCGAATCATACGGTATGGCAAACAAACAGAGCAGTGAGTGCACATGTTAGCTGACACATTATTTTATGTGGTTCAAAAGAGGTATTTCATTTATATCGGGTTAGCATGGAAATATCGGATATTCAACGGTGTTCAAATATAAGTGGGGCACCTCTCGTATTGTGAGTCGATTGCAGCAAAACAACGACATTCGAATACAAATGTGTTCGTGTGTACACGTGTTTTATATTAATGATTGGTTCATAATGTACTTGTCAAGTGCTAGCTGCATTATGTACTTGTTTAATACTGCTTTACACAGGTCAGTGTTTGTCAAGTGATAGGTGCATTATGTACATATTAAATTCTGCTTAACACAGGTCAGTGTTTGTCAAGTGATAGGTGCATTATGTACTTGTTTAATACTGCTTTACACAGGTCAGTGTTTGTCAAGTGCTAGGTGCATTATGTACATGTTTAATTCTGCTTTACACAGGCCAGTGTTTGTCAATTGCTAGGTGCATTATGTACATGTTTAATTCTGCTTTACACAGGCCAGTGTTTGTCAAGTGCTAGGTGCATTATGTACATGTTTAATACTGCTTTACACAGGCCAGTGTTTGTCAAGTGATAGGTGCATTATGTACATATTAAATTCTGCTTAACACAGCACAGTGTTTGTCAAGTGCTAGGTGCATTATGTACATGTTTAATACTGCTTTACACAGGCCAGTGTTTGTCAAGTGCTAGGTGCATTATGTACATGTTTAATTCTGCTTTACACAGGTCAGTGTTTGTCAAGTGCTAGGTGCATTATGTACATATTAAATTCTGCTTTACACAGGTCAGTGTTTGTCAAGTGATAGGTGCATTATGTACATATTAAATTCTGCTTTACAAAGGCCGGTGTTTGTCAAGTGCTAGCTGCAATATGTACATGTTTAATTCTGCTTTACACAGGCCAGTGTTTGTCAAGTGCTAGCTGGATTATGTCATTGTTTAATACTGCTTTACACAAGACATGTTCATCAAGGGATTTCAGCATTATGTACATGTTTAATACTGATGTATATACGGCAGCGTTTGTCAAGAGGTAGCTTCAATATGTACTTGTTTAATACTGATGTAAATACGACTGCGTTTGTCAAGAGCTAGCTGAATTATGTACTTGTTTAATACTGATGTATATACGACAGCGTTTGTCAAGAGCTAGCTGAATTATGTACTTGTTTAATACTGATGTACGTGTATATACGGCAGCGTTTGTCAAGAGGTAGCTTCAATATGTACTTGTTTAATACTGATGTAAATACGACTGCGTTTGTCAAGAGCTAGCTGAATTATGTACTTGTTTAATACTGATGTACGTGTATATACGGCAGCGTTTGTCAAGAGGTAGCTTCAATATGTACTTGTTTAATACTGATGTATATACGACTGCGTTTGTCAAGAGCTAGCTTCATTATGTACATGTTTAATACTGATGTATTTACGACAGTGTTTGTCAAGAGCTAGCTGAATTATGTACATGTTTAATACTGATGTATGTACGACAGTGTTTGTCAAGAGCTAGCTTCATTATGTACATGTTTAATACTGATGTATGTACGACAGTGTTTGTCAAGAGCTAGCTTCATTATGTACATGTTTAATACTGATGTATGTACGACAGTGTTTGTCAAGAGCTAGCTTCATTATGTACATGTTTAATACTGATGTATATACGACAGTGTTTGTCAAGAGCTAGCTTCATTATGTACATGTTTAATACTGATGTATGTACGACAGTGTTTGTCAAGAGCTAGCTGAATTATGTACATGTTTAATACTGATGTATATACGACAGTGTTTGTCAAGAGCTAGCTGAATTATGTACATGTTTAATTCTGCTTAATATAGGCCAGTGTTTGTCAAGAGCATTATGTATAGTCCGTTAGCGGCTAGGCTGGACCCCAATAAACCTTAGATATCTTAAAAAGTACAATGCCAATTAGAATAAAACTTGGTATATCTTCATAAATCAACCTTACCAACTCCACAGAAAAGTGTACTTTGCATTTACTTCCAATGCAAAAAATTTAAGTCTAAACAGGGTAAATTTGTACGGTGATTGAAGTGACTTGAACAGCAAAGGTAAGCAAATTGGTCCAATATAACTGTACATTTAGTAACACACCAGAGACGATTGCAAATATAAAATGAGGCCCATACATCAAAGTGTATGTGTTTTATGTTTAAGCTCACCTCAAGACTCAACATTGTGTTTATACAAATGATCATTACAATCAGATGGTGGGCCTCAACTATATACACATTGATGACCAGTCAAATGTAGGACAAAGTTATCCATATATGTCCCGTTACAGTTATTACAAATACAATAGCATTAGTCTAACTACCTGATAGTAATAGCTTATTTTACTCCCTGTCCATTCGTTGATTAAATTACAAAATGTAATACATTAGACACAAAGGGGAAAAAATTAATGAGTTTGTACCAAATTCTGAAATTTAAACAGAGTTGGTAAAGGTAATTCAGTGTACCATACCAAATTTCAATCAAATTGCATAATTACTTTTAAAGATATTTAAGGTTTATGGGGGTCCAGCCTAGTCGCTAACGGACTATACTCGTGTAATGCAGCTTTTCACAGTGCTTTTCAAGAAATAATATGTGTATTTCACCGTACTGTTGTTCAGCAAGAATGTAAACAATTTTATAAAAAAAGTTTGTGTATTGTACTTATTATAATCAATCTTTAGTATATTACTTTTAGAATATCATTCTACACTTTCTGTGAAATTTATGATTATACTGAATTATAGATTACTGTTTGACATTAGAGACTTTTTGGTGTGTTTATATAGGATTAAATCTAAGAGACATCTTTTTACTAGAATTGTATTGTGATCTCTATTTCCACTAACAACATTGCATATATATACAACTTCCATTAAGTCATAGTCTTAGGTTATCACAGGATTATAAAATCATTACATCAAAACAACATTTTTTTATTGTCTCCCTTTGACTTACAAGTTCCAATGTTCATTCTTTTATTATCGCTCATGTTAACTTTTAAGTGATTCAGAATAAACCAGACCATTTAACTTTGTTCTTGAAATGAGTACAATACCTCTGTACTCCTTTAGGTACCAAACCACCAAATAAATTTGTTCTTTAACTCAATGTAAAGTTACAAATTGCTGATCCACAAAATGTCAAACTTTTGGGCATGGGGACCTCTCAAAATTCACCAATCAATAGAAATAGCATTAGCCTCAAGAAAATGAAAAAAATCTGAGGGTTGCGTATCATATAAGAAAAATTGGTCAACCCCAGTGAACATATTTTCTCACATGCGTGGACTGATTCGAAGCCTGTTAGCCACAACCCTACTTTCACTTTCATATTTAAGCCAGAATATCAAAATGTTCTAAATAAAACAGCTTCACTACATCACATACATGTGTACAAAGCATTTAAACCCAATTACATGGTTCTAATGCTGATTCGTCAAAACATACCACCATTTTGAGCCAAATCAAAGTTTTTTACAGGACTGTATCTGATTTTGGTCCGCGTAGGCATTTGGTGGTTTGTTACCTTTATGTGCGGTAAATAGCAACAAAATCAGTGATGTTTGGAACATTTGCTTCATATTAGAAAATTGTTGCACAATCAAAGCACTGAGAGGGCTGATGAAGGAGTTAACATAACGGACAGCAAACCCAGGCATACGGTACCAACACCACTTTGATGCTTATTGTACGAGGGATGTTTAATGTACGAGGGATGTTTAATGTATGAGGGATGTTTAATGTACGAGGGATGTTTAATGTACGAGGGATGTTTAATGTACGAGGGATGTTTAATGTAAGAGGGATGTTTAATGTACGAGGGATGTTTAATGTCTGAGGGATGTTTAATGTAAGAGGGATGTTTAATGTACGAGGGATGTTTAATGTACGAGGGATGTTTAATGTACGAGGGATGTTTAATGTACGAGGGATGTTTAATGTAAGAGGGATGTTTAATGTACGAGGGATGTTTAATGTCTGAGGGATGTTTAATGTAAGAGGGATGTTTAATGTACGAGGGATGTTTAATGTACGAGGGATGTTTAATGTAAGAGGGATGTTTAATGTACGAGGGATGTTTAATGTACGAGGGATGTTTAATGTATGAGGGATGCTTAATGTACGAGGGATGTTTAATGTATGAGGGATGTTTAATGTAAGAGGGATGTTTAATGTATGAGGGATGTTTAATGTAAGAGGGATGTTTAATGTACGAGGGATGTTTAATGTATGAGGGATGTTTAATGTACGAGGGATGCTTAATGTACGAGGGATGTTTAATGTACGAGGGATGTTTAATGTATGAGGGATGTTTAATGTAAGAGGGATGTTTAATGTAAGAGGGATGTTTAATGTAAGAGGGATGTTTAATGTAAGAGGGATGTTTAATGTAAGAGGGATGTTTAATGTACGTACGAGGGATGTTTAATGTCATACGATCGAGGGATGTTTAATGAATGACAAAGGTCCTCTTTATTTTTGCACGTTCCTCGTATAATACAGACCACACTCTGTATTCTATACAACATGCACTATGTCAAATTCAATAACTAAAATACAAAAACATGTTTAAATTCCTGTTTATTTTAATAATTTCTTAATACAAAATATGGATACAATATTGCCAACAAACAATCTCATGAACAATTACAAGGTAATACAATAGCACCATGGCGTAAATAAAAAAATAAAAAGTTTAACAAAATTCAACTGACATATTTAAGTATTCAATGACCTCAATTTCTGTACTATCATCGGATTGAAGAAAAAGGTGAACTCTAGACAATGGTACACTTACTCATTATTACACAACACAGAGGCGTCGCGACTGGGGCGGCAGGGGCGGCGATCGCCGCCCCAATATTTCAGCGAGCAACGGAAAAACATTCATACAAATATACAAAATCTCAATTTTAGCTGAACATTGGAGAGGCAAAACGGCGAAAAAAGGGCTAGGGGTTTCCTTCCTTCTAACATAGCATATGTCGATGATGACATCTTGTTAATTATGTATCATCAATTACGTGTGAAAATGTACACTATAGATTTACATGAATCTAACTGTCACAGCCTGTTAATCGTCGTGGTGATAATAGGATTACCGACAACGCAAGTCATTAAAACAACTTTAACTTTATTTGTATTTACTCAAAATCGCAAAAAAAGAAAATAATGAAAATTTAATTAATTCCGCGAAATAACTTGTAAATGTCAACATGACTAAAGCTAATCAGCCTTATAACTTCAATTTTCCTAGGCGTTATTTTGGCAAAAAGTCGCCTGAACTTGTTATTCAATGCTGGCTGGTTTACAGGCCACTCTTGGCTTCATAACGATGAGATATGTACTATGTCTATGAAGTTTGAGTCTACATGGAATATTTATATCTATATCTCTTTTGTGTCAACGATTAAATGCATATACTGCACAACTACTAAAGAGCAACGCCCTTTGGGAGATGCAAGTATAGATCGTTGTTTAGAGGTTGTTACTCTTCAGAGGTTATATTGATGATAAATATCGGCTTACGGAAAGTTTGAATTGGATGCTGCAAATAGGCTGTAGCCGTTACGGAGAGGTGGTACTATATTAAGTTACTTTCATGATATATTTTGATAAAAGTAATATGTCCATATTTTGGTGCATTTAACTGACAACCACTCATTTGTTTATTTGGTTATCGTATTCATAAAGCATTAATTTATGTTACATATACATGTATGTAGTATCATAAAAGTTTAGACGACAGAAAACAGCAGTTATGGTTTATAACCGAGGTATATTCAAATATTTCTTCAGAACAATAGTCTACACATAACAATCCGAAGTTTTCAACATTCAGAATACACGATAAAAGTCATGGAAAGTCACGGAAATGACCCCATTTATGCTTTAGTTTATAAAAAAAAATCGTACATAAAGGGAGGGGAAACCCCTCCCTTCAAACCCTCCCCCGCCTCCCCAATGTTCGGGAGAGCGCGACGCGCCTGCAACAATAAAACACACATTCCAATCTCTGTAATCCACAATCACCAATCACAGTAACTTACAACAGAGAATTTGCACATGTACAAACAATTCTAAATAAATTCTTAATTACATAAAATTATAAAATGAAACTCTGAATAACAGAAAAGCTAGCTAGGTGCATTTATCCACTACACATGACTATCATGACTATTAAACCCGAGACTATAGCTAACATCTATTGTCTCTGATTATACAAACTAAAATAAACATGTAATAAGAAAACAAGTCAAATGAGTATTACAAATAAAACAAAAGACATAGGGACTAAATTGTATTTAACACTTAAAATGAATAATGCTGATAAATATGACATTTGTACTATTACAGTACTTGAGATCAATAAGAATCACATAATCCCAGAGGTAGATTTCTACAGCAAGGTCAATCAAAATAGAAAGGTCATCATTCGAAATTGAAAGGTTATCAACAAATCATTATGCATAATTGACCTGGTCAACTGACACAGACTATTAATAATTTCATTCCAAGATTTTTTACTTGTTGAGTACACTTGGTTTCCTTGATTTATTATTAAAATATCCTTTATGCTATTTTGAATCTCTTTGGTTAAATTCTCATATGGTTTATATAGTATTGAGGCCAAAGTATCATTTGGATAAAAAGCGATTTCGATTATTTGGCCCATTTGAATTTGTTTATCCAATTTGACATCCTGAATTTCCTTGGTTAAAAATAATTATATAGAGTCTAAAGGCATACATCAAAAGCATTGTTATCAAAAACACAGCATAATGGCAACACATTACATACCATACAGTAGGTATCATTTGTGTTTCAGATAAAACCTGAGGATCAAATACCCTAAAACCCTGAAAAACACTAAAAATCCTAACAATGGAAGAAAATAAAACCAAAATGGCTGATCAATCCCATAATACTCTAGTACTTCAGCTGAAGGTATAGTGGGAGATATATGGTCTTGTGTTGATACCATGGTGTAGTTGTTGGACAAACAGGATGGAAAACTTGATCTTGTAGTGTTAGTTATATCTGAGCACCTGAAATATTAAGACCTTATCTTATACTGTGAAACTTCAATGCCTTGAACACATTTTCTGGTCCCAGCCAAATCCCTCCTTTTTTCATATTTTAAATCAATCTCCGGTCTATTTTGTCGAACAATAATATTATTTACAACTATTGTTATTGTCATGAATAATCAGCAATTTGTTTGTGCTTGATTGGGAAAGGTACCAGACAAATTGGGAAAATTCACTGTGTTTTTACCCAAAATGAGAGTTTGTGAATTCTTAAAAACAAAGACATCTATCTTATTTATAATAGACATTAACATAAAATAGCTTGTGAATTATGTCATGCATTTCTTCATATAAATGCACAAAGTTTAACTTATAGCATGAATTGCGCTGCCTAGATGTACCAGATTGTAGGGCTGCGTAGTTAGAGTGATCAATACGATATTTGCATCAATACAAAATGATCGATATTTGATATATCATCATCCTCATACATCAGTGGTTAGTCAAGTTCCCAGACTACCCCTGATTCAATACCTGTCATTCCGAGCGCAAACACGAACAGCCTGCTCCACTATTCGCAGCGCCATGCTAGGATAGTATAACCATTATAAATCCAAAACAAGATGCTTAACATAAGCATTACGCCGACGCTCGGGTGACTGCAATAGCTCCCTTATTCTACAAATAGTGGAGCTAAAAATAGCTCATTTTGTGGATATCTGGTGATTCCGTCTATCGTCCAATCAGAACGCTCGTTACGCTACGCGGGTAATTTTATAAACAACTTGTGAGAAAATGGATCAAGTTATGGGATTTAAATATTTACCAACTTAATTGAATAAAGTACATTGTTAATCAAATATAGTTAATAAAGCAGCCGTTATTAATTACAGAGAGGACTGTACAACCGGTTCAATATAGGCCTATCGTGATATGAAATTAGTCCAAGGTCTTTGACGATGAGTGCCCATGGATGTGAAGTTGTGATTCAAAATTGATCTATAGCTTTGTCAGGAAGTCAAACGGCAATTACAATAAGCTGCAGACATTAGATCTAATTGAATAGTACAAGTGAAACTGAGACTGTGTGTTCGTGAACACATCAAATGGAAGTACCATTTGTAAACAATCGTCAATTTTGCCGACAGGTGCACGCGGAACTTATTCGCCCTCAAAAAAGAGTAAGTGACAATCAGGACCTGTTCTATAAACTCCCTGTGAAAATGTTCCGTGTCCAGCTGATCCTGATGTTAAGGTAATAAATAAATAAATCATTTTCTCGTTTTATTGTTCTAAAGAACATCTTATAATCGATACAAAAACATTGCAAATATTTTTTTCTTCCATTGATTTTCCGAACAATAAATTTGAATATTTTGTTTGTTAAAGCTCGATTTTGATTGGACTATGACAGGGAAAAACCTGTCACAAATATTCGTAATTGCTATAAATAGAAATGAACAATTTGGATTGATTGGTTGATTTTTCGTTTACTGCGCTCAAAATCTGTTGTTTTGAACCAGAGTGTGATATCACAGGTGAAGAATACTAGTGTGAACGAGAATGATACATCATATGATATATTCTTAAGCCAATCAAATATCTAAATACTGTTAATATGCACTTGCAGACTTACAACAAGTATTTAACCTGCAGAACAAAAGCTAGGCCGGAGATGTGATAAACAATCTAATTACATATGTTATAATAATTCATCATTAATAAGTGGAAAACAATGAAAATTTCTGAAATTTCCAGTGCCCCAGCTGAGTTTTAAACCAGGGAACTTCGGATTGAGAGCGCAAACCACCGTGCCAACCACATGCATAGTATTTTTGTCCTATTTAGTAATACAACTTACTGGAGATGTTTTCCACCAGAAAACTCTAGAATCATCAGACAATGGAATGTATAATACAGGAAGGCAAGATATTTAGCCCAATCCAACCATGGTGGCAAGTTCCTTGTAAAAAATCCACCTATAAATATAGTATAACACTGAAACAGAGCTCAATAAAGAAGTGAAGTATTACTGACTAGACATAGCCTAAAGGGTGGGTTACAAGGACTGTTCAGCAATATATTAGGCCTTTTCAACTGGACTGTTTCATGGAGCAGGATACAGTCTGGTTCCCATCGCTTACAGTTCTACTATAGTACTACTACAGTAATATTGGGGATGGGAACCAGACTAAAACGTACCTGCTCCACGAAACAGCCTAGTCAAAACCCCTGTTGTTAAGTTTATAAACACCAACTGTTTCCCTGTCATACTACATGCATAGTGTTTTATTCTAACATGATCTACAATTGTGCCTATATAGACAAAGAACAAGAATATTATTGTATAATGTTCAACTTCAGTATACCAATGACAGTGACGTTAGGTCGAGCACATATTCCATTAATGACATTATAGATGTCGACAAGTAGTGTACTTTCATAGTAACCAAGTAACACTGGCTTAAGATATAATTGCACATCTAAGTCATGCTAGAATTGAAATATTCAAAAGCTGTGGAAACGTATTACATTGATAAGAGACCCATTGACAAAGAGATTTCCAAACAAAAGTTATACATACCTATCAACATCATGAACATAATGCAGACTGTTGATAATGATATACCTCTTCTCATATCCATTGTCACAATACCAATACACAAACCTATACTCTGTAAAATACATTGATATAATACTTCATATATGATCAATCCTGTGTTAGTGGTCACCTGATGTAAGCAACTATCTGTCTTAAGCACTAAGTATGATAAAAGCACAATCAGCCAATTTCATATCAACAAGAGCCACTTCACAAATGGCCATCCCCCGCTGTAAATGTTTGTTACTAACGGGTGTTAAATCAAAGGGTGATACTTTCAAAACTAGGCCATATAAGAGTTACAGAGCTATGCTCTGGACAAAAAACGATTATAAAATAAATCAAAGGGAGATAATTTCAAAACTGGGCCATATAGAGTTATGGTTTTTGGTCACTGCACTTCTCCTAGTTGCTATCTATACATATTACAATTTCATGTCACTACCTTAAATTGTTTTAGAGTTATGCTCTGGACAAAAAACTATTATAAAATTAAACAAGGGGAGATACTCTCAAAACATGGCAATGAAGAGTTATGGTTCTTGGTCACTGCACTTCTCTCCTAGTTGCCATCTATCCATAATCAAGTTAAAAGTCAATATCTCAAATAGGTTTCAAGTTATGCTCTGGACAAAATTTTGGAATGAAGGACGATTGGACGCCTACTATTATAATTATGCCTTCGGCGGGGGATAATATAAACATGGGTTAAATAGCTACCTGAATAAAGTGCCTACCTGCCATGAACAGGAAAATTGATAACTACTAAATCAGAAAGTTTTATATTAAATGAACCTGAATTAAACAACCACTTGATATGAACAGCTTAACATATCCCTTGACTGAAGCTTTGTAAGACTATATTGGAATGTAATTAAAACAAGACTGCGTTCAATAAACGCTAATGCCCCCATGGAAGCCTTGCCCATAAAAAGCTAAGGCAATCAGGGGCCATTATTCTGTAATAATGTTGGATAGTGTTACATGGCTTTGATAATGTAAGGGGCTTATGATGGTAAACAAGTATGCCAAGTTTTAAGGCAACGCCATGATGGACATGATGTAAAACGATACTGTCAATTTAGGTTAACCAAAAATTAGCACCTAATAAGTCCAAAATTAGGTCAAGGTGAAGGTTCCATTGGGGTCAGGTGATAAAGGCGTGTGGAGAGTGTTCGTATACAACATCCATGCAAGTATAAAAGCTTTGTAGCAAGCCATATTAATGCTAGAAGAAACGGTCAATTTGGGTTAACCAAGAATTTGGCCCTCCAATAAGTCCAAATAAGGTCAAGGTGAAGGTCGAAATGGCGTCAAATGATACAGGTGTGTGGAGAGTGTTCCTATACAACATCCATGCAAGTATGGAAGCTTTGTAGCAAGCCATAATAATGCTAGAAGAAACGGTCAATTTGGGTTAACCAGGATTTTGACCCTTCAATATGTCTAAGTCCAAAATTAGGTCAAGGTGAAGGTCAAAATGGGGTCAGGTAATACAGGCCTATAGAGAGTGTTCATTTACAACATCCATGCAAGTATGAAAGCTCTGTAGCAAGCCATATTAATGCTAGAAGAAACGGTCAATTTGGGTTAACCAAGAATTTAGCCCTTCAATAAGTCTAAGTCCAAAATTAGGTCAAGGTGAAGGTCAAAATGAGGTCACGTGATACAGGCGTGTGGAGAGTGTTCATATACAACATCCATGCAAGTATGGAAGCTTTGTAGCAAGCCATAATAATGCTAGAAGAAACTGTCAATTTGGGTTAACCAGGACGGACGAACAGACAGGTGAATCACTATATGCCTCCCCATCTATCGATAGGGGGGGCATAAAAACTATTTAAATCAAGGGCATCTGTAATTGCCAAGTACCAATATGTACACTTGTGTGATATATTATACCGAAAACAATTTTGTAAGTAATCAATCCACTTTTCTTTCATTATTTGAAATTCACATATTTACTAATGCATGAAACAATTAGCTTTTTATCAACAAATGGTGACTGGTTACTGGACTGTATCCTAGCCAGTAGTATCTCATCCTTCCACAAGGAACCAGCAACTTCTCCACATGTGGAGAAAAGATATAAAAGATCTTTAACTTACCTGACCAATACATGAATGAATCAGAATGGTTCCCAATGTTGCCAGGAATGTTATACTAGCATTGAGTCCAGTCACCCAGTATACTACACTGATAAACAATAATGGTGGTATTATAATGATTGGTAGTTCTGATGTCATCTTGGCTAGATAGTAGGCTGATATTCTATACCAACCAGATGATCTCTCCTTGTGTAGAACAGTCTTCTCTGCTGGAACTATAGACAACCAACAATCAACAAGGAATCAGTAAAACCGAATTATACTCCCTGAAGCAAGTGCTTGTCCCAACATGGAAAATAACATATTACAGATAGACAGATACAGGTAAAAAAGAAAATAATGAAGAGTAAGGGTTCTTTGAAACTGCACTATCTATTGAAGGTTTCTATCATTATGTGAAGTTTCAATCAAATGTCATCAATACTGTTCAAATACTGTTCAAGTAAGGGACTGGCCTAGCATTAATTTGTAAAAACTAAGTAAGGTAGAGTTATGTTTTTGTGTCACTGCATTTCTCCTCAATGAGATCTATTTACCTATAAAGTTTCAAATCAATACCTCCCATAATGTAGGAGTTATGGCCTGGACAAGAAGTAAGTATAACAAGAGCACCGCCTTGCGGGTGCAGATGCTCATCTGATCATTGTCACTGTAAAAAAGGCCCATTACCCTTGCATAAAGTAGGGCAGTGTTATTGGTCTTGCTTAAAAAAGTGAGGTATTGATGGTGAAAAAAGGGACACTAAATCTTGCAAAATGCTAATCAGCGTTATGGGTCTTGCTTGACATGGTCAGGTATTGATGGTGAACAAGTGTTGAAAGTTTCAAAGCAATAGCCCACATAGTGTATGAGAAAATTGGACCTAAACACAAAACTTAACCAAGGAATTTTCTAAGTCCAATAAGGGGCAATAACTCATGCAAAATGCAGATCAGAGTTATGAGTCTTGCTTGACATGGTCAGGTATTGATGATGAACAAGTGTTGAAAGTTTCAAAGCAATAACTCTGATAGTTTAGGAGAAAAGTGGACCTAAACGCAAAACTTAACCAAGGCATTTTATTTACTAAGTCCAAAAAGGGGCAATAATTCTTACAAAATGCAGATAAGAGTTATGGGTCATGCTTTACAGGCTAAGGTATTGATGGTGAACAAGTGTTGCAAGTTTCAAAGCAATAGCTTTGATAGTTTATGAAAAAAATTTACCTAAACACAAAGCTTTACCATGCAACGCCGGTGCCGCAACGATCAAGTGATGACAATAACTCATCTGTTTTTCAAAAATCAGATGAGCTAAAAATTACAAAGGGACTTAACTCCAAAAACATACAACAAAGAGTTATGGTTCTTGGCACTGCACTTACACTCGATGAGAACTATTCACATATCAAGTTTCAAATTGATATCTCTAATATTGTATGAGTTATGGCCCGCACAATAACTGAGTATGAAAATTACAAAGGGGAATAACTTTAACAAGAGGGCCCAAAAGGCCCTAGGTCGCACACCTGTCGAACTTGACCTAGATTTTGTTGAGATGATCATTGTGACCAAGTTTTATACAGATTAGGTCAATTTTGTGACCTCTAGTGACTACACAAGGTTTTTATATGATTTGACCAAATGACCTAGTTTTTGACCCCAGATAAACCAATATCGAACTTTACCTAGATTTTGTTGAGATGATCATTGTGACCAAGTTTCATAAAGATTAAGTCAAAATTATGACCCCTTGTGACTACACAAGGTTTTTCTACGATTTGACCTAGTGACCTAGTTTTTAACCCCAGATGACCCAATATCGAACTTGACCTAGATTTTGTTGAGATGATCATTGTGACCAAGTTTCATAAAGATTAGGCTAAAATTGTGACCTCTAATGTAATAATAATACTAATAATAAAGACTTTATTTATAGAGGCAACACAGTTAGGCAATTGCCCAATCTTCTCTGTGAGCCTAGTGTCTACACAAGCCAATTGTTGACGGACAGACGGACAGACGGACGACGGACGAAGAGTGATCACAAAAGCTCACTCTGTCACTTTGTGACTGGTGAGCTAAAAATATACAATGAAGAGTTATGTTTCTTGTGCACTGCACTTCCCTCACTGAGGTATTTTCACCTATGAAGTGTCAATTTGATATCTTTAATACTGTATGAGTTATGGAACACAACAGTACAGAACTAAACAATGAACATACAGTGGAACGAAACTTCCCTGCTGGAACTATTTTGTACCTAGTATCAATATACACACTGTGACAGCCAGGCAGGAAGGTAGACAGTGCACTAATGTCTTCAGCTAGATTGTGTAACAAGTTTTACATGTTAATCATCTCAACATCTCATTCCTGGTCCTGATTTCCCAAAGCTTCTCAATCTGAGCTAAATCTCATCGCAAATATGGTGATGTGTCTGAGTCATTTTCAATGGGAGGCTGAGGTCAAATTTAAAATCATAAAATAGAAACATCAAATTCAGACTCTATTGACCAATCACAATTTGAGCTGAGATATCTATTTGAGATGCTTTGAGAGATTGGGGCCTGATGGTATCCAAGACATGAGAGAAGAGAAGCCAGTTTCCTCTCTAAATGCCAAACGTCAAGCAATGAAAATAAGTGTAAGTGTACCATTTATTTTTATTTCATCCTCTGAATAACAAATATGCTACAGAGCGAAAGGCCTACCAAATAGCCTACCACTCGCCCTCAAAGTGCATGATTTACCACTGGACTAGTGCGATGGTTAAACATTAGTTAACAAATAAATACTGTAGCGCACAGATACCTACACTGAAGATGAATAGGAACTGACTCATATTACTTGTGTCCGAACCATCAAACTCCCACGTTCAAGGCAGATGCCATGAACAAACTTGGTATGGGAGACAGTTTAGTATACAAGAGGGCCCAAAGGGCCCTAGGTCACTCACCTGTCCTTGTAGTGCATGCAAGCCCTGTGATTTGACCTAGTGACCTCACACTTGACCTTGATTATGTTGAGATAATCATTGTGACCAATTTTCTTAAAGATGAGGCTAAAATGGTGACCTCTAGTGACTACATGAGGATTTCCTATGATTTGATCTAGTGACCTAGTTTTTTACCCAGGATGACCCATATCAAACTTGACCTAGATTGCGTTAAAATAATCATTGTGACAAAGTTTCATAAAGATGGTGACCTCTAGTGACTACACAAGGTTTTTCTATGATTTGACCTAGTGACCTAGTTTTTGACTCTAGATGACCCAATATAAATCTTGACCTAGATCTTGCTGAGATGATCATTGTGACCAAATTTCAAAAAGGTTAGGTCAAAATTATGACCTCTAGTGACTACAAAGGGTTTTTTGTATGATTTGACCTTGTGACCTAGTTTTTGACCCCGGATGACTGAATATCAAACTTGACCTAGAATTTGTTGACAAGATCATTGTGACAAAGTTTCATAAAGATTAGGTCAAAATTGTGACCTCTAGTGACTACACAAGGTTTTCCAATGATTTGACATTGTTACCTAGTTTTTGACACCGGATGACCCAATATCGAACTTTACCTAGATTTTGTTAAGATGATCATTGTGACCAAGTTTCATAAAGATTAGGTCAAAATTGTGACCACTAGTGACTACACAAGGTTTTTCTATGATTTGACCTGGGGACCTAGTTTTTGACACCAGATGACCCAATATCGAATTTGACCTAGATTTTGTTGAGATGATCATTGTGACTAAGTTTCATAAAGATTAGGTCAAAATTGTGACCCCTTGTGACTACACAAGGTTTTTCTATGATTTGACCTTGTGACCTAGTTTTGACCCCAGATGACCCAATATCGAACTTGACCTAGATTTTGTTGAGATGATCATTGTGACCAAGTTTCATAAAGATTAAGTCAAAATTATGACCTCTAGTGACTACACATGGTTTTCTATGATTTGACCTTGTGACCTAGTTTTTGACCCCGGATGACCCAATATCGAACTTGACCTAGAATTTGTTGAGAAGATCATTGTGACCAAGTTTCATAAAGATTAGGGCAAAATTGTGATCTCTAGTGACTACACATGGTTTTTCTATGATTTGACCTTGTGACTTAGTTTTTGACCCCGGATGACCCAATATCGAACTTGACCTAGATCTTGTTGAGATGATCATTGTGACCAAGTTTCATAAAGATTACGCCAAAAGTGTGACCTCTAGTGTCTACATAACCAAATTGTTGACGGACGACGGACGAAGAGTGATCTCAAAATAAACAAAATACAAAGGGAGCAAAGTATTGTAAATGCACATCCTATACTTACAAGTTGTGACAGCATCAAATAATGGAGTGAAACCCCAATGCATTGATATGTAGTATATCTGAAATAAGATAACAACCTTGTTATGAAAACATGATAATGAAAACCTCTCAATGTATTTGAATTAATGTGTATTAAACTGTTATAGAAACTCATGAGTTTGATTAATGACAATTTCAAAAACATGGGAATAACAATCAGATGAGCCCTTGGATGAAATAAAATAATACAAAAGTGCAACATGTATTTTGCTTAATTCTGATTTTATAGTAGTCTTGTATTTACCAAATTTGTTTTAACTTGTCAAAAGTCAATTTATACTTTATTTTTTAAGATAAATTCAACTACAAGAGCTGCATTTGTTTCTTTGGGACGATGGAATTTTGTTGTTAAAAAAATTCAAATGATATAAAGAAATTGGAAGACAGGTGAAACCAATAACAGACAGTATAAACCTTACAGTTGCTACAATTTTACAGTAAATGATCACAAAGTGCCTCACCAGTCCCATACGATCCCTCAGAGTATCCTCGGATCTGGGTAACTGAAACCATATGAGACTGAGCAGTATACATAAGAATGTTGTGTCAAATATCTTGGATTTGTCAACCAGTCTGGATTTAGCTTGTTTAAAAGCCCTCACTGTCAGGTACTTATACTGTGTGAGAAAACCTGTCGGCCATTTCTGATTTTCAACGTTGGAGGAGATGGTGTTGTCTTGACCAATCAAAATCACTTGAGCATCTTCGGATCCTAAAACATCAGATAACAGTATTTGTTAGAAGTAAGACATTAACAAGGCAATCTAAGACAAAGACAAGCGTAATAATTATACTGGTATTTGACACAATATTGGCAAATGACCTCCAGCTTCGAAAGAAGAAACAGAAAGTTTTGTGTGATACAAGGAATCTGGGCATGCTGCCCTAGCTCATTCCGAATACACTCCTTGGTTCTTTAACGTTCCCTGGCACTGTTTTATCAAAGCACTTTAGAAAATATTAAAGTTATGCTCAGTTTTAAATTCCTTATATTGTTTTTACAACTACAAATGAGGGACAAGTACGGCTTTGTAGGCGTTCATTAACTGAATGATTGCTAATATTACAGATCCCTTAACCATAATGCGTAGTTATAAAATAACTATAAAATATGGACGTAAGTTTACGACTTTCATAAGTGCTTTGATAAAACAGTTCCCAGGTGTATAGCACCGATGCAAGCAAGACTACCTCTGGATTCCTAACCAGTTCATCTCCAGTTGGGTGGGAAACACAGAAAGGTGTTTCTGAAATTTCCAGTGCCCTGGTCGAGATTTGAACCAGGGACCTTGGGATCAATAGTCAAGAGCGTTAACTCTTGGCCACTGTGCCATCCACTTCAATTATATAGTCAAGTATATAGTCAAGAAAATATAGTATAGAAAATATTTCTTTATTATCATGCAGTTTTGCTCTAACACGAAGACTACCTGTACCAAATCAATTCCCCATATTATCTAAACATTGATATCCCCCCCCCCCTAAATAACAGGCCCCATCCCTAAATCTAGAAACAAAGACATACAGAACCAGGCCTGCCATAATATAATCATGCAAAAGCCTGAGATTTAAGCAAACATTGAATTAAAGCGCGCGATGAAGACAAATTCAATCTTCTGCCCTTAGCGCGCGAACCCCCTAATTCATGCCGCTTAGCGCGCGAACCGCCTAATTCAAGCCGCTAAGTGCGCGATCCACCTAATTATAAGCCCATCAAGCAACCAAATGGCCTAATAAAAAAATTCATTTATTAAATTTTAATTAGATAAAGCCATACAAACTAATTGTTCTGTAATATTAAGGTCCTAGAATATAACCAATGTAGACGAGCCCTACAATAAAAAAAATTGGTAGCCTTGTCTAGGCAAAATTTTAAAAAAATGCAATTCTAATAAATGAATTAGCAAAATATATTTAACTGATGTGAACAAATATCGACAAGTACATACATAGAGGATATTACATGAGTGTCTTTCCATGTTGAATTTATTAAACGAGTTGAATAAAATAATCGATTTTTTTCATCGAGTTTAATAAATTCAATGTGGAAAGTCACAAATGTAATGTTCTTTTTATCACATGTTAGCCTTTTCCGGCCGAAACATAAAAAAGCTACTTATTTTTCACTATAATAAACAAGCAACTTTGACGACGTCGCCTATCCTTTAAATGACGTCGCGTGATAGCTTTATTACACTAGTGTATTATCAAAAATAAATAATGGCTTTATTACGCTACCGCGACGTCAAACATGTGATAAATTGTATTTCAACCATTTTCGATAATAGACACCTATAATACAATCAGGGCTAAGCATAAAAATCAAATTAATAATATAAAAATGCAGAAAAAGCATGTCAGTAGAAGACCGACTTTAAAACCATCTATGTCTGAAAGTCGTTTTATACATGTGTATGGAAAATAAAAGCGTCCAAATGAGCCAGATCGAGTACATTAAATCTTAATCATATTTGGGAAACAACGGGAGGTAGTACATTTTATGACACGTGCTTCCTGTTAATTGCTCTGTCACCAATTATACCGACTTGCAATACACACCATCGTTATGAAAACGGTATACACTGTTGTTGAGAACCATGAATGCTTTGATTTTATCAAGATTGCTGGTAAATTGGACCTCAAAGCCGGTAAGCCTGTAATCACATCAGATTGCCGGTAATTACCGGCTCAATGCCTGAGAAATGGTAGGCCTGCAGAACAGACATTCAATATCCAAGTTGGCTAAGTAACTATACAGTAGAACTTTGGTGTCTCAAACTGCTTTCTTACCAGGAAAATAGTTAGAACCATCTACCTATTGGAGTCATCCTATTTATACTCATACATCATCAGTTTACCGGGACAGAAGCACCTGCTTGAGATTTCTAGGATGTTCAAGCCAAAATATTTAAGTTAAATCTGCTGTATTTCAGGTAAATCGAGCATCAATATAAATTCTTATACTTGCCACTAAATGTACTCTTGTCCACATTCTGGGTGTGTTTCCATGGCAACTTATTCCATCTTCTGACCACATTCTGACTATCAGAGTTGGAATTCTCCCCTAAAACTGACTCTTTCTCAATAGACTGGTTCATTTGATCAATTTGCCTGCAAATCAATGGAAATTAACCTGTTTTAAGCAGTCATAAGCAATATATAATCAGGATGTACTGTGTGCACCAAAAACAGGTGTCTCATAAGTCAAATTCACTGGCTCATTCAATAGGGGTGGCACTCAAATAAACGAAGCCTTTACACTTTATAATAAATGTGACTGTTTAAAACAGGTAGCTGTTGTAATGCAGATTAATTTTATGTAAAATCATGGTTAATCAGGGATTTACCAGCTGGCTGCTAAAGACAAGTGGTTGACTATGAGCTTAGGGTGACCACTGACACAGAAGTGACCGCATGATTGTACCAATGTGCGTAATCAAACAATAAAGGCTTCTGGTAACTTAAAGGGTTACAGTAATTGTTTCTACATGTACTGTAGCAAAGTATGCATTTGTATGAAACTAAATGGTTAGTTGAGCCTGGGTTGATCTTGTCTATAGTTCCTGTGAATTAGAACGCTTTTTGGCTGATAAGGACAGGCTAGATCAAGGGAGTTCATTCCTGATACTTGTTCCACAAAGCTGCACATGAGATGTGTACTCATTCTAACTAGACTTAAGGTGAATGGAGTAAAGGGTTAAGTATAGGGAATACTATCTCAGGTCAGCTACATACATACCTTGTGTCATATGATGCTTGTATCAAAACCTCCTTCTCTGCATTACTTCCCTTTGTTCTCTCTACTGTAATATATTACACAATCTGAGCTGAGATATGTACTAGAGATTGGGGCCTGGTATGTGGAATACAGGGTATTATCTGAGCTGATATATGTACTAGAGAATGGGGCCTGGTATGTGGAATACAGGGTATTATCTGAGCTGAGATATGTACTAGAGATTGGGGCCTGGTATGTGGAATACAGGGTATTATCTGAGCTGATATATGTACTAGAGAATGGGGCCTGGTATGTGGAATACAGGGTACTATCTGAGCTGATATATGTACTAGAGATTGGGGCCTGGTATGTGGAATACAGGGTACTATCTGAGCTGATATATGTACTAGAGAATGGGGCCTGGTATGTGGAATACAGGGTATTATCTGAGCTGAGATATGTACTAGAGATTGGGGCCTGGTATGTGGAATACAGGGTATTATCTGAGCTGATATATGTACTAGAGAATGGGGCCTGGTATGTGGAATACAGGGTATTATCTGAGCTGAGATATGTACTAGAGATTGGGGCCTGGTATGTGGAATACAGGGTATTATCTGAGCTGATATATGTACTAGAGGTTGGGGCCTGGTATGTGGAATACAGGGTACTATCTGAGCTGATATATGTACTAGAGATTGGGGCCTGGTATGTGGAATACAGGGTACTATCTGAGCTGATATATGTACTAGAGGTTGGGGCCTGGTATGTGGAATACAGGGTATTATCTGAGCTGAGATATGTACTAGAGATTGGGGCCTGGTATGTGGAATACAGGGTATTATCTGAGCTGAGATATGTACTAGAGATTGGGGCCTGGTATGTGGAATACAGGGTATTATCTGAGCTGAGATATCTACTAGAGATTGGGGCCTGGTATGTGGAATACAGGGTATTATCTGAGCTGAGATATCTACTAGAGATTGGGGCCTGGTATGTGGAATACAGGGTATTATCTGAGCTGAGATATCTACTAGAGATTGGGGCCTGGTATGTGGAATACAGGGTATTATCTGAGCTGAGATATCTACTAGAGATTGGGGCCTGGTATGTGGAATACAGGGTATTATCTGAGCTGAGATATCTACTAGAGATTGGGGCCTGGTATGTGGAATACAGGGTATTATCTGAGCTGAGATATCTACTAGAGATTGGGGCCTGGTATGTGGAATACAGGGTATTTAATTAATCAGGTTGTGAAAATGTTGAGATGAATTGTTAAAATAGGTTACACTGTATTTATATGTATTCATAAACTGACCCTACGTGAACCAACCTTAGGACTAAGAGCTTGAGTGTTTGATCCCAGGCCATGATGTATACTAAGACGGTAAAATATTTCTTGTCCCATGATTAGCGTTCAATGTACATGTATAAGGATAGTTCTAGAAATTATTGGCATAGTTTCAGGATAAACTGACTAATTGGTCTACACAAGAACAAACTAGTTGTGGGACTTTATGTACAAAATGCACAAAGCAGAATTTTAACATTATCAAGGACATGTAGACATTTATAAGGACTTACATATAAAATCTGCAGGATTATAATGTGGTGAGATAGGTTGACCAGCCAGAGAGAAAAACTGACCAACATCACATGGAGAACCATAGTAGATACTCTGCAATGCAATATATACATGAATACAGATAAACCTGTCTTGATAAGCCAGTCTTATACTTTATAAGTTAAGTAACTAGTTTTCTAGGGCCACTTTCAGTAATTCAGCCGTTCAGCCACCCTTTGACATTTAACTACCCCTGGTCATTGGGCTACCTAAGAAACATGCGTTTTCGTCCCTTTGCCCCAACAACGTTGGATCTCACTATATAGTAAGATACAAGCTTGTTGCACCAAAGGAACATGGTGGAGCAAGATGTTGTTTGGGTGACTGTAAATGAGTGGTTAGACATGTAAGCAGGTTATCAATGAAACATTATATCACATAACCTGCGGCCTAGCAGTGCCATAAAGTCATATCAGAAATATTGTTCTGCACTTCTAAAGTGTGCAATAAATATTTTAATAAGCCTGACGTGAAATCAGCCAATCCATGCCTTGATAGGCCCATGACGTCAGGATAATAACTATGTCATCAAGACGTCAAGCTCACTGTACCGCTAAATTTTGGTTAAAACCTACGCAGCATAGTACATCATTATTTTGACCAATAGTGAGCTTTCTGTAGGGTTATACTATATATAGAATCTTACATTCGTGCAAAGCCTCATGTCATATTATTAAATGAAATAAAACCTTTGAGAAATGAGCACTCATGCAAGATCCTCTTTTCCAATACATGTAGAGTTTAAATTGTGTATATTTTATAAACAAGGTGTTAACTACCAGTAATGAATTATGAGCTGTTTTATAGAATAGATCAATCATCATGAATTAAATATCACTGAGAACTTCAAGTAGCAGAAAAAGAACAAAGTACCAGAAAGTAAACAAGAGCCGTCAGAGACAGGTGATGCTCCCTTTGGTGCGTTTGTCACAAAAAAGACTCCAAAAATATGCAAAAGAAAGTTATGGTTCTTTGGCACTGCACTATGAATTAATGAGATATATCTAACTATGAAGTTTCAAATTGATACATCCAATACTGTATGAGTTATGGCATGGACTTGAATTAAGTATGGAAAAGTACAATGGGGAAATACTCCATAAATATGCAATAAAGAGTTATGGTTCTTGGGCACTGCACTTTCCCTCAATGAGATCTTTTCATCTATGAAGGTACAAATTGATATCTCTAATACTGTATGAGTTATGGCCCGGAGAAGAATATGTATGAAAACATACAAAGGGAAATAACTCCAAAAATATGCAATGAATAGTTATGGTTCTTGTGCACTGCACTGCACATGCACAGTTTCAAATTAATAGAGGTTATAGTTTTTTAGTTATCATCTGGACAAAAATATGTCACACAGACAGACGGACAAAGCTGCGACTATATGCTTCCCCAAAATATTTTTGGGGAGCATAACAATGTAGCAAAAGGTGATAAAACAAAGTACAGTATACAGGGCTCTATACCTTACCTTTATTCATGTGTAACAAATATAAAATACAAGACCAGTTTTCATGGGCCCAAAGGTCACGCCTTTTTAATTAGTGTTTAGCTGAACTGTTTTATTCTTCCCAAAATATAAGGGTAGTACTGTAAATGCACACAGAGAACATGGGTTGGGTTTAATAAACATGTCATGTACATGACTGTATATATACAATATAAAGCTACCAACAAAATATAAGGTCAGCATGCTACACTTAAGTTGTTAGATGTGTTAATTCAGGATCATTTTCTGGACACAGTGAAACAGGAAATAAGAAGCACAGCAAGCAGTTCATGAACATGATGAATTCAGCAAGCAGGACAGTAACATCAATGCTTTGATAAACAAATATGAGCCAGTCTCCAGGAAAACCTGCTATATTGACATTATGTAATTATTATTATGTAACAAGGTTTATCAAAGCTCTAAAATAAGAAAAATACATATCTATTGATTCTACTTTAAGTAATTTACCCATATAGTACTATATCTTAGCTTTAAAATTTCTCATGAATTATATCGAAATCGCATACTTCGTTGCTATGGTGACCAATACCGGAAATGTACTCTGAATGAGAAAAACAAGGAATAAGTTGTGTAAAACAGTAGTAGCCTTTCACTGAATGCAAACACCTTTGATTTTGATATGTATTTTAAAAACTAAAACATATTTCTAGTACATGATACTACTTTGAACAATTTATGTCAAGAATTTATCAAATGGTGTACTTGTTACAGTGACGTCAAATAAGGTTCCAATGACGTTTTCGACGTCACACAAAAGCACCAAATAGGGACTCTACACAAAAATACTTTCTTAAAATTCAAGATATTAACAAAATTTCTTTTGCATTTCGCTTCATTAACATTATCCTTTAAGACTATGGAAAATCTTAAAATCAATATTTTTGTCAAAATAGCAGGTTTTCCTGGAGACTGGCTCATATATACTATGTATGTGAAGACTTATGAAAACCTACCTGAAATATCATGATTCCATCCTTCTAACCATGCAGAACACTAATAAGATCCGTAACTCTGCAGACACTGGCTGTGTGAACCACCAAAAACAACCTCACAGGATACTGTTTAATCAAAGCACTTAAGAAAATCTTCAACTTACACTCAAATTTAAATACTTTATAACGCTTTTACAACCATAAATAGGGGAAACGTATTGCTTGTATGAGTTCAATAGCTGAATCATCATTTATATTGAATATCCCTTCAGCATAATTTGTAGTAGTTAAAGCATTATAAATAGTTTATATTTGATTGTAAGTTTATGATTTCTGTAAGTGCTTTGATAAAACAGTACCCAGGTGAATAACTTCACAATTATGCTATTAAAAATGTCGATAAACTTTCACAAATATAACAGGAATTTGACTAAGGAGAATGCTGACAAGCCCTGCCTGAATCTGCATTATATCCTTGGAGAACCCAGACACTATTGATAACATGTCTGATATCTATAACCTAGTTAGTATAACATGTCTGATATCTCTAGTCTCTGATGAACCTAATTAGTATAACATGTCTGATATTTCTAGTCTCTGATGAACCTAGTTAGTATAACATGTCTGAAATCTCTAGTCTTTGGTGAACCTAGTTAGTATAACATGTCTGATATCTCTAGTCTCTGATGAACCTAGTTAGTATAACATGTCTGAAATCTCTAGTCTTTGGTGAACCTAGTTAGTATAACATGTCTGATATCTCTAGTCTCTGGTGAACCTAGTTAGTATAACATGTCTGATATCTCTAGTCTCTGGTGAACCTAGTTAGTATAACATGTCTGATATCTCTAGTATCTGGTGAACCTAGTTAGTAAGCTCATACAGCTACACAATGTCAGGGATTAGTTGGTGAAAACAACATGCATGCAATAAAGCAAAGGCACACAGGAATTCAGTGTACATCACTACATTATGTGTTAATCAGTTAAAATAACCCTTTACTCCATGGATGCCCTATTAAGTACTAACCTGCCGTATATTAATAAATTAAGAGTAATTCTGTTGTATACACTGACCTCAACATTTATAATCGGTCAGTTTATATTGCATTGTTATTTTCTTCATAATGCATGTATTCACTTCAAATTTCACCCACTGGTATTTGAAATGGAGATGTAGTTAATTGACTCTTTTCAGCCTATGTGCAGTCAAATTAACTGTAATAGGTCACTATCAGTACATGTGGACCATTAAATTGATTTGCCAATTATGTAATCCACCGAAAATAAAGACATTATTATTATAATTATTATACATACTGAACACATGCATAGCATGTAAACTAAAATGCACTTTAACATGATTTTTTTTACATTTGAGTAACCACATTACTGGTGTCTGCCTGTCTTGAAAAGCACATAATATATTGGTAGATGTGTAAAATTGAATGATAAAGGGTCACCATAGAGTAATGGGATATAACAACAGTTATAATTAGTTACCCGGATATTATGACGAACATACACAACATGTACACTTACATGGCCTTCACATATCAGTAATAGAAGATCAAATGATAGGAACATCTGACTGGATGGTTGATGTAATGTCGTCACAACCACCTTCTCATAACGTCTCGCATAATTCTTCAATGTTTGAATCAAACTGAATGCTGTCTTATAATCCAAACCAGAAGTTGGTTCCTGTCAGATAAAAATAAAAACATTATAATATTAACAATATGTGAAACTATAAACTGGGCAAATGTTCCAACTATACTGGTTCTTAAATTTCTGCGAGTATTCTGTCCAAGTTTTTGTTCTGTCTAAGATAAGATTGATGATATTTCTAGGGTACACTGTACGTATTTCTAGGTACACTGTACATATTTCTAGGGTACCGTGTATGTATATATCAAACAAAACTGGTTTGCCTAATTTATAAATCATGTAACAAGACAAACCTAAGGGGTCTAGTTGAAACATTTGCAGAGTATATATAGTATATTGACATTATACAATATGGAAATTAATCAATACCGGTAGTCCTTCCATGTCCTAAAATGAAACATCCCAAAGTTCATAATGGCTACCTCAAATTAGGCAATGTTGTTAAATCAGGGTAGCCACAGAAAATGAAGAATGAAATTCCATGAGTGAAATATTGAAATTTCCTGATTTTGTTCTACTCAATGTTGCTCAGCATGGTTCTACTCAGGTAGACCAGGTTATTACCTGCCATGACTTTGACCATGGTCATGTTTTCCACATGTAAAGAATTTGTCAGTTGCTAGTATAAGAGCAAGCTAGCACTGGTTGATATTTGATACCAGAACACTCTCTATTGTACTAGTATTGTGGAGGTCAACATGCGGCATATAATAACGGGCGTATGCACATACTTGTAATATATTTTATATTTATCGAAAGAAGAAATAAAGTCATACATCTAACAGTATGATAGTTGGATCTGTAATGAGTTCACAGGCTATACTGGCACGCTTTGTCTCACCACCAGATAATCCAGGCATCCACATATCACCCATTACTGAAATATAGTTTTTTTTTATCACATTTCCTAAGATACTAGACAGTTATATGTTTCAAAATCATGTGTGGTCTCAGGATTTAACCCCGAATATTCGTTGGGTATTATACCCAGTTTTCACTGAGAGCATCATTTATGTATTTACATATATCTACAGTTAAGAACGTAACATTAAAGGCAAAGCAAAGTAAGTATACAAATGTTATTTAGCAGAAAATATAAACATACCGGTACTGATTATATACACAGTTCATTGCACAAATTAATTAAAGATTTTTATTGAGACCTAATTAAATTTCTTAAAACACACTAAAATGGAAGTGATGTAAGACGGTCGTGAAGTTGATAATACTTTTTATTACAAATCAAGAGGTCCCAAATCTGATTCTCGCCTCATTTCAGAAACACATTTGAGTTCCCAACACAACATTAGCAACAAGAGATGAACTTGTTGGTGTAACCGGACATGGTTTCTCATGTATCAGTGCTGTGGTATCTCAAACAACCAAGAAGTCTATTCAGGTTAGCAGCCAGTTACCTGTGTTAACACATTTCCAAAGATCTAGAGCATCAATTAATGATTCCAATTTTTCCATTTTTGTTTCACGCGACATTTCATCTGGCAGTCTCATCATTGCTGTAAACTGTAAATAATCATATATACGAGGGTCATCTGTAAAGTTCTAGGACAATGATAATTGTGAAAATATTTGTTAAACGTAATCATAAACTTGACATTTAAGTTATTTATATTCATGATTTCCAAACGACATATTGTGGAAAATATTAACAATTATACCTTATTTTGAAATTAGACATAATAATAATCACTGTTACAGAGCGCTCCTAATAATATCATAACCTCATGATGTCAACGTCAAACTAGCTCATCAATATTTTCAAAATACTGTCCACCACATGCTACACATCTACCATGTCGCTATATCTGCATGTACTTATCATTAATCTATCAGTATCAAAAACATGGGTATCTTTCAAAATTGATTGGAACCTCTCTCTCTAAGTTTATTAAAATCACTGGATCGATTCCCACATATTTCCCCTTCCATACGGTGAAAAACGGTGAATTTCATTAGAGTAAAGTCTGGACTGTAATCGATTCATTCCAACCCAACAATAACACAATGACCATCCGTGCCTTAATCATAAGTGCTATTGATACTTCTCAGAACATCTGAGCATTTGAAGTGAATTCAAATGTATTTGTAGATGCATATAATGGCCTGTATTATATATTATAGTAAGATCAAATTTTATTTCACCAAGTGAAAGTCATGAAAGTTTAATTTAGTTTTAGTTAATAAGACTATTAATACATTTAACAATGAATTATAAGTCATTAAAGTTAGTGTACAAAATGTAAGCTAGTACGGTAAGAGTCTCCATCAAGGTGAGGTTGCTGAAAAATGCATCTTGTTGAAGTACGTAGCAAATCTTGCGTCTCAGTTGTCTATCCAATATCTGTCCATTTATGGTGATAGTTCCTGCATTCAATACTTGTCTTCCTGATAAACAGTTCATTAGAGTTGTCTTCCCTGCACCTACAGTTTAATCAATGTTGTTTCCATTAAATTGCCCTCATACAGACATGCACAGATTCATAATTGTTTTCCCGCTTGGTGTTCTCTGATTCTCAAACTGAAGTCAGGGGGTCCGATCCACAGGTAACTGTACCATTAATCAAGTCAAGTCTTCAAGTCAAAATTTGTTTATTGTTGCATTCATGTGGTGGCTGATTTATGCCATGTCGTATTTTCCCCACAACAAAAAAAAATGCGAAAACGTAACAAAACTTGGCAAAACAGCGAAAATATGACAGATGAAGGGCGACAATATAACACCAAAATTGTGTCGTGTTTTCGCCTTATATCTGTCGTATCTTTGCTTCTCCATGACGAAAATGTAACAATGTGAAAAGACGTCAAAGTTGACTTTTTTCGGATTGTTACATTTTTGCAATGTCGTGGCGAAAATGTAACAATGCAAAAAAGTCAACTTTGTTGTATATTTGCATTGTTACATGTTTGCTTTGTTGTGGCGAGAAAACGAAAATGCGACAATGCGAAGAAGTCGAATTTGTCTTGTTTTTGCATTGTTACATTTTCGCCACAACAGCACAATAAAGCAAAGATATGACAGATGTAAGGCCAAAACATGACACATTCTTGGTGTCATATTTTCGCCACAACAATGCAAAGATACGACAAAGTAAACTTTTTAGCATTGTTACATTTTCGCTTTCTTGCGGCGAAAAAGAGAAAATACTACATGGCATCAATCAGCCACCATAGATTCGGTTATAAAAAAGTAAAGATCAGCTACGTATAGCTTTTACTCTTTATCAATGTCATTCAATGATACAGTTACCTGTGATCCTATCAGCTAATATTAATAAAGTTGGAGGACACAATAAGACTGTTTGGTCTGAAATTCTTAGTCTTGCTTTATATGATAACAGCATTTTGTCAAACCCCTAGTCTGGATCCACACAGTCATGTACAGAGGGCATGGTAATGACCACATAAAGAACAGAATATTTTATAACTGACCATGGATTAGCTGCGTGTTATGGACACTTCCATCAGAATATAGTATGCTTAATAGACAACATTTAATCAATGTAATCATGCATATATTTTTACAATAGAAGAACTTCAAGTTACAAACCACTAGGTCCCATTATAGCCATGATCTGTCCTGGCAACACTGCACCGTATACATCATGTAACAACGTCTTATCTTTGGCTGTCACACTGACATTATGGAACACCAGGTCAACACTCATAGCCGCTTTAACTGATGTTTTAACAGTTTTCAATCCAGTGTGCAATACGATCCCCAAGGACTGAAGAACAATATAGTTCATGCAGTTATATCCTATTGTCTCGTATATCCTTGCCTCTTAACAGTTTCATCGGTGCATGCGCAATCACACAACCATGTTCAAAAAATTTCTACACCATTTTTGAAGAAAAATTGCTAATTTAACTTATAAAAACAAACAAGAGGGCCCAAAGGGCCCTAGGTCGCTCACCTGTTATAGCAGCACATGCAAGACCTGTGATTTGACCTAGTGACCTAGTTCTTGGCCCCATATGACGCAATATCGCACTTGACCTAGATTTTGTTGAGATGATCATTGTGACCAAGTTTCATAAAGATTAAGACAAAATTGTGACCTCTAGTGTCTACACCAGGTTTTTCTATGATTTGACCTTGTGACCTAGTTTTTGATCCTGTATGACCCAATTTCGAACTTGACCTAGATTTTGTTGTGATGATCATTGTCACCAAGTTTCATAAAGATTAGGTCAAAATTGTGACCTCTAGTGACTACACAAGGTTTTTCTATGATTTGACCTTGTGACCTAGTTTTTGACCCCGGATGACCCAATATCGAACTTGATCTAGATTTTGTTGAGATGATCATTGTGACCAAGTTTCATAAAGATTAAGACAAAATTGTGACCTCTAGTGTCTACATAAGGTTTTTCTATGATTTGACCTTGTGACCTAGTTTTTGACCCCGTATGACCCAATATCGAACTTGACCTAGATTTTGTTGTGATGATCATTGTGACCAAGTTTCATAAAGATTAGGTCAAAATTGTGACCACTAGTGACTACACAAGGTTTTTCTATGATTTGACCTTGTGACCTAGTTTTTGACCCCGAATAACCCAATATCAAACTTGACCTAGATTTTGTTGAGATGATCATTGTGACCAAGTTTTATAAAGATTAAGTCAAAATTGTGACCTCTAGTGACTACACAAGGTTTTTCTATAATTTGACCTTGTGACCTAGTTTTTGACCCCGGATGACCCAATATCGAACTTGACCTAGATTTTGTTGAGATGATTATTGTGACCAAGTTTCATAAATATTAAGTCAAAATTGTGACCTCTAGTGTCTACACAAGCAAATTGTTGACGGACGGACGACGGACGGACGAACGACGGACGACGAACAAAGAGTGATCACAAAAGCTCACTCTGTCACTTTGTGACAGGTGAGCTAAAAAATGAAAAAAAAATTAATGAAAAAAGTATTTTCTTTTAGAAATACCAGAATGAGTTGGATTCGAACTCGCGCATAATAAAAACATACCTTTGTTGCGACTGGACCTTGCGCTTTACTGACTGAGCTATTTCCTTATTGGTTGTTATATTGTATTTAATACGCCTTATTATAGATCAACCACGAGTTTTGAGCCGTGACGGGAGATTACACTAATTAGTCATGGTGTGTGAATATACCTGGTTGGGATACCTTAAAAAATGCGTTAATATATATAATTGCTTGACCTGATATTGTCAGTATCGCTGGCTCAATCGGTAGAGAGCTTAATTGTCAGCCTGAGACATGCGGGTTCAAGCCCTGATAACTGTACTATTTTTGTCACTTCATTTATTTTGTTTCATTTTCGTCAAGAATATAAAGACATTGTTAAAGCCATTTTTTTAATAATTATTTTGACTTTGCATTGTACCTGTAATGGTTTTTCATGTTTCGTTGTTTTTATTTCATTTTTTTCCTCGGGTCCAGTATTTATTTATCTTTTACTGAATGCAATACTTAAACTCGTGTCAAAGATTTTCGACTTCACATGGTGTGTTGGTTGAAAACCTGTCAGTTTTGTCTGTCTCTGAGTAAGATGATGCATTTGGATATCTTATAGCGGTTGCTTGAAGACCGTTTATTGCATTAGCTAACGCCATTGTTTGTGTCAAAGTTAAAAGACACATAGACTACATGTATATTATATAAATTATGAACTCCTTGCAAACTTTCTGTATAAGGTATTTAATACAAGCCATATTAAATAGTCATTATCATACCATCATATTCATCAGTATGTTAACTAGTTGAAGCCATCACACGTTTATAGTCACACGCTGTTACTATGACTAACGAAACTTAATTTTGACTAATAAATCCCTAATTATTAAATACATTCCAGGAAACTTTCTTGTGTAATATTACTTGAACAAGCGATTTGAAAAAATATATATAACAAGAGGGCCCAAAGGGCCCTAGGTCGCTCACCTGTCGTACTAGTGCATGCACACCCCTATGGTGATCCTACACATTTTCTGAATAAAATTTAAGGAAATTCAGCCTCTATTGCAAGTTTGTGTATGATTTGACCATGTGACCTAGCGTTTGACCCCAGATGACTTAATTAATATCAAACTTAACCTAGATTGTGTTGAGATGATTATTAGGACCAAATTTCATAAAGATTAAGTTGAAATTGTAACCTCTGGTGACTACACAGGGTTTTTCTATGATCTGACCTATAATTTAAACAAAATATTTCCTCCATATAACTGTACAAATACATGCTATAATGACAGAACAATACCTAAACACTTAAAAAAATAATTATGGTTCCAGTGGGGTTTGAACCCACGACCCTCAGGAAAATGTCAATTGACATTGTGACCTTGTTTTTGACGCCAGATGACCCAAAATTGGCCTAGATTTTGTTGACAGGATCATTGTGACAAAGTTTCATAAAGATTAAGTTGAAATTGTAACCTCTGGTGCTGACTACACAAGGTTTTTCTATGATTTGACCTTTATTTTAAACAAAATATTTTGGAATATTTTTCCTCCATATAACTGTACAAATACATGCTATAAAGACAATACCTAAACACTTAAAAAAATAAAAATTAAAAAATAAAAATTATGGTTCCAGTGGGGGTTGAACCCACGACCATCAGGAAAATGTACAAATACATGCTATAAAGACAAAACAGCACCTAAACACTTAAAAAAATAAAAATAAAAATTATGGTTCCAGTGGGGGTTGAACCCACGACCATCAGGAAAATGTACAAATACATGCTATAAAGACAAAACAATACCTAAACACTAAAAAAAAAAAAAAAAGTTATGGTTCCAGTGGGGGTTTGAACCCACGACCATCAGGAAAATGTACAAATACATGTTATAAAGACTTAACAATACCTAAACATTTAAAAAAAAAATAATAAAAAAAAAAAAATTATGGTTCCAGTGGGGGTTGAACCCACGACCATCAGGAAAATGTACAAATACATGCTATAAAGGCAAAACAATACCTAAACACTAAAAAAAAAAAAAAAAAAAAAATTATGGTTCCAGTGGGGGTTGAACCCACGACCATCAGGAAAATGTACAAATACATGTTATAAAGACAAAACAATACCTAAACATTTAAAAAAAAAAAAAAAAAAAAAAATTATGGTTCCAGTGGGGGTTGAACCCACGACCATCAGGAAAATGTCTACTCTCCCTACAGCGCTTTGATTTCCACTTAACCAGTACAATTCACACCCTGGTTAAAATACTAGAATATTTTGATATTTGACCTTTACAAAACTGCTGTGAACCCTGATACACATTTTCATTGGTTGATGAAAGTTTATTGTATGTATAGAGAGTAGAGAGTTACTGCAGAGAGTTTAGTGACCATGAAGACTACATGTTGAAAGGTTTAAAACAAGGTTTTTTCTATAATTTGACCTAGAGAGCTAGTTTTTGACCTCAGATGACCCAATATCGAACTTGACCTAGATTTTGTTGAGATGATCATTGTGACCAAGTTTCATAAAGATTAGGCCAAAATTGTGACCTCTAGAGAGGACACAACCCAATTGTTGACGGACGGACGGACAGACGGACGGACGGACGACGGACGAAGTGTGATCACAAAAGCTCACTCTGTCACTTTGTGACAGGTGAGCTAAAAACTATGAAAAATGTTTACAACAAAGCGTAGATATAGCTGGTACATGTCTAGGTCAGAGCTCTGAGTCTTGTTGACTGGTAACCATGAAATCCGTGCCTTCGTAAAAACTTGTCTGTATTGGGGCCTAGTGAGGTGAAATTTTAGATTTGTTTTTATATTAAGTAAATTTGGAGTAGTATGAGGGTCATTCATTTAATACACAGATGATCGATATTGCTAGAAAACTAACAAACTGATATTGATGAAAACTTACAGGAATACAACAGGCCTGCCATAATAAAATCATGCAAAAGCCTGAGATTCTAGCAAACGTTGAATTAAAGCGCGCAATGCTGACAAATTCAATATTTTGCGCTTAGCGCGCGAACCGCTTAGTTCAAGCCGCTTAGCGCGCAAACCGCCTAGTTCAAGCCGCTTAGCGCGCAAACTGCCTAGTTCAAGCCGCTTAGTGCGCAAACCGCCTAATTCAAATCGCTTAGCACGCAAACCGCCTAGGTCAAGCCGCTTAGCGCGCAAACCGCCTAGTTCAAGCCGCTTAGCGCGCAAACCGCCTGATTCAAATCGCTTAGCACGCAAACCGCCTATTATATAGGCTCTCCAAGATCAAAAACCAGTTCATTTAATTTGATAAAGCCATGCAAGTAGTTGTTCTGTAATATTTAGGTCTTAGAATAAATACCAAGGGAGAATTAGAGCTCTACATTTCTTGGTAGCCTTGTCCAGAGACTCATATAAATCTATAAGTCTCTGCCTTGTCTAAGCAAATTTAAAAAAAAGGTATTTCCTCAATTCTAATAAATTAATTAGCAAAAATATTTAACTCATGTTGATCAAATATCGACAAGTATTTCAATAATTTTCGATTATATATACAATTTAGCTTAAAAAGCAAATTAATAATATAAAAATGCAGAAAAAATGTCTGTAAAAGACCGACTTTAAAATCATCTATGTCAAAAAGTCGTTTTATATATTGAAAATGAAAGCGTTCAAGTGAGACAGATCTAGTACATGTATATTAAATCTGAATCACATTTGGGGAACAATGGGAGGTGGTAAATTTTATGACACCCGCTTCCTGTTAATTGCTTTATCACCAATTACCGACTGTCAATATACACTTTGAACCATGTACGCTACGATTTTATGAAAACGGTATACACTGTGGAGAACTATGTATGCTTTGATTTTCTCAAGATTGCCGGTAAATTGGACCTCAAAGCCGGTGAGCCTGTAGTCGCATCAGATTGCCGGTAATTACCGGCTCAATGCCTGAGAAATGGCAGGCCTGATACAATCACACAATTAGTTAAGTTAATACACATACGAAATTTCAACGTGTTGGGACGAATGGTTTACATAATATTAGTGTTTTAATAAGTACATGTTACGCGAGTCGGCCCAAGTCAACGTCAAAATATTGTGACGTTACGCCATTTTCGCTCCTAAAAATTGAAACCTTTTCTCTATTTGACCATCGTTTTAGAGCCATAAGGTCATGCAAGCACACACATTTACCATTTTAAGATGTTCGGTAGTGATGTTATATGCTGTATCCACTATTACTTTGCATGGTTCCGTAAATACAACAGGGAGCGTTTACCTCTCCAACAGGTGATTAACAGACGACACTTTCCTGTTTCTGACATTAGACTGACCCGGCCTTGGATCATCGTGAGGTGATCCTTGTCATCATTGAACGATTTAGAAGCAGAAATCCACTTTTACGAATATTCCCAAAAGGCTTCTCTAAAATAGATTCTTTGGTTTTACAGGTGTATGGCTAATACTTGATTGTCAGTACTGAAATTGTTTCATAATTGGGTTTATCCCAAACAAAGAAGTTTCCATTGCGATATTAATGGCAACATACCCGTTGTTACTAAACAGCGCTTCACATGCATTAACAATAAAAGAAATGACATCAAACGCTATATAACATAGTGTAAATGTAGACATGATGTTATCTGATCTTTTCCGTTGAAAATAGGCAACTATATACCACGCACCCTGTCATATAAACTCTCTACATTTAACTGAAAACTTGGGCTGGGCCGGATATCCCTTAGTTGGGTTACTATAGTAACCACAGTTTGTGTTCGGTTGGATAAATTTATACCAAGTTTTGTCAAATTACTAAGTTGGTGAGTAAGTCTTATTAAACGAAAATTCATTACAATTGCATGTTTCAGTCAAGCGCTATGGCGATAATCCGGGTATTAAATGAACGACCCTCGTACTTATCAAAATATGTTTTCAGTCTGGGTGTTATAGTATGTAGTCATAAATAAATGTGTAATGAAAGTGGCATGCATAAATAATTAACACCAGTTGAAGAATATCATTTGGAATAATTACTTCCCACATTTACCTTGTTGTCAAGGTGACAACTATGATGAGATTGTCCAAACTGACTGCCTTATTTGATACCTACTATTTGTGTAATTATTAATTTGGGTAATTTTACTATATTAACAATGCAGCTTTTATATGTTAGAGCTTAAGTAAACCGAGCACGAATTTCAGAAGACATGAAAATAAGAGACAAAGGTATACAACAACTTTTCCTAAAATAAATATTACTGAAATCACTAATTTAGTGACAATATTTGGATAATTACATAAACACCAAACAAGAGGGCCAAAAAGTGCTGTCTGCATCTTTACGGCGCTGCGCCTAAATCCATCAATACTGGGATCTAAAGTTCGGACAAAGTCAGTATTTACTCTTTTTTTAAACTAATTTATTTAAGGTCGATTGTGAAACAGTTTTTCAAACTTATATTAATGTCTCTCGACACCTCATTCCTTATGTTATCCATCGCCACGAGGGTATGAGAGAAGAGAAGCCAGTTTCCCTTTAATATTGAGCGTCTAGCAAGGGAATTTCTGGTACCATTTTTATTTCTTCTTTGGTATGACGCGGCCAGGGATTGAACCCGAGACCTTCCACACTCGAAGCAGACGCTCAAACAATAGGCTATCGAGGAGGCGAGGAGTATTTACTGCGACCTGGAATCATTTGGTCCGAAAATATAACTTAAATATGGTTAACAAACTATGGTAAATACATGTATATAACTATATATACAGTGCCCACCAAGAACAACAAATATCACTGAATGTGATGAATACCTCCAGATACTGCTTGACACAGTCACTTAAATGTGCTCTGACAAACAACTACGGTGGACTTAGTACTGATCATTCATGCAAACGTTCATTGAATGGTAACAAAGGAAAAGTGTAGACAAAATCTAAAAGTGTAAAAAACTAAGGGCCATAACTCCCTTAAAATTTATCGGACCAACTTGTGCCAAGGATATATGCACAACTAGACTTGGTAATGATCATTCCTGTAAATTTTCATTGAAATCCGACCCTTGGTAACAGAGAAATAGCGTGGACAAAATTTATAAGTGTAAAAAACAAAGGGCCATAACTCAAATAAAATTTATCCGACCGGTGTGCCGACGATATGAACAACAAGACTTGGTACTGACCATTCATGTAAAGTTTCATTAAAATCCGACCATTGGTAACAGAGAAATAGCGCGGACAAAATTTATAAGTGTAAAAACAAGGGCTACAACTACCTTAAAATTGAGCCAACCAATGTGTGCCGACAATATGCACAACTAGACTTGGTACTAATCATTCATATAATTTATAAAGTTTCGTTGCAATCCGACCAATGGTTACAGAGAAATAGCGTGGGACAAATTTTATAACTGAAAAAAAACAAAGGGCCATAACTACCTTAAAATTGAACCAACCAACGTGTGCTGAAGATATGCACAACTAGACTTGGTACTGATCATTCATACAAAGTTTTGTAAAAATCCGACAAATGGTTATAGAGAAATAGCGCGGACAAAATTATACCAACCGACCAACCTCAAGCATGACTCCAATATATCCCACATAAACTATATATTTGGGGGTTTAAAACGGATTTCATATTTTTTAAAATAGTAGTACGTCATGTAATGTAATGAAATGATACGTTTGGTCTCTGTTGGGACTATTAAAATAGGACTGTACGAGAAACATAGGTACGAAATTGCACGGGTCCGGCTAGAACAGACCTTGTAAATGTAATTAAATATTCCAGTGCTAATAATAATAATTAATGACATTTTTTCTAATAAATGCAAATATCACAAAACAGAATCCATTGCATTTAATTTGCATACCTGCGAAAAAGTTAGATTTACCTGCAAAAAATTCTAGTACTGTAGAAATAGGTCAGACACTCATAAATGATGTGATAATCGGTCAAAGCTAACTAAAATTGGAACAGGTGTAAAACCCGGAACACCCGTTATCTCAAAGTAAAATTTACGGAACTCATGGAACCATTAATAACTTTTTTATTTATGCATAGATTTTAAATATTTTATTCTCATATTAAGGATAACCATAACCCCTTTATGAATATATAAGGAATATATTATTAAGATGTAATATATCGTTAAAATATAGCCATGAAATGTCATCATTTTTCACTCATAATTTACACTAATCTGAATTCAACGTTACATACAATATACTGAACACTCAATCAAGTTTTTATTTGTCTATATATTTTTATAATTATAGTCTCATAACAAAGCTTATCATAATCACTTTTTGAATTTATAAATAACTTCGTAATGATATGCAATATAATTTTTGAAATATAACCGCATGCATGTTAATTTAATTAACATGCGTGATAACCGGGAAATAAATTACAATATTTCATTAGAAATTATTTTTTTAGGAATTCCACCGACCCCATGGAACTGTAAATAAAGTTATTATTATGGCATACATTTCAATATATTAATTTTCTTATATTAAAACAGGGACAGTACAAGAGATTAAACTAACCCTTATAGTTCTTTCCGAATATATAAAAATAAGTTAGCAATGCGGAGTATTAGTGTTAAAATAGGCCGAAGAATTACCATATTTTTCAGATTGCCGTAAAACGGATATCTCGATGTTTTAATGAAATTAGTAGTGATAATAACTAGATATGGCCCAAATAGTGTCCAAATCAATTGCTAAAAATCATATGTGTAATAAAGTAACCGTATAGTGTCCTTGGTTACCTCTGGTTACCGCTCTATTCTTTTGGTTACTATGTAGTTACTTTATACTGCTACTATATACATGTAGCTAGATGTATGAAATGTATTATAATGTATAGTGGTTACACGGATACTGTACTTAATTCTTATTATATCATTATTACTTTGCTAGGAACTTGATAACATTGAAAAAACAACCCCTGTATGCCAGTAACTCTGGTTACTGCACTATTCCCTTGATTACATGCTGGTTACCTCTGGTTACTTAGTTACTTCAGAAGTTACTTTGCTTAAATCAGTATAAATAGCCCCTGTATGTTAGTAACTCTGGTTACTGCACTATTCCTTTGGTTACTTGCTGGTTACCTCTGGTTACTTAGTTACTTCAGAAGTTAATTTGCTTAAATCAGTATAAATAGCCCCTGCATGTGAGTAACTCTAATTACTGCACTATTCCTTTGGTTACTTGCTGGTTACTCAGTTACTTCAGAAGTTACTTTGCTTAAATCAGTACAAATAGCCCCTGCATGTTAGTAACTCTGGTTACTGCACTATTCCTTTGGTTACTTGCTGGTTACCTCTGGTAATTAGTTACTTCAGAAGTTACTTTGCTTAAATCAGTATAAATAGCCCCTGTATGTTAGTAACTCTGGTTACTGCACTATTCCTTTAATTACTTGCTGGTTACTCAGTTACTTCAGAAGTTACTTTGCTTAAATCAGTAAAAATAGCCCCTGCATGTTAGTAACTCTGGTTACTGAACTATTCCTTTGGTTGCTTGCCAGTTACCTCTGGTTACTCAGTTACTTCAGAAGTTACTTTGCTTAAATCAGTACAAATAGCCCCTGCATGTTAGTAACTGGTTACTGCACTATTCCTTTGGTTACTTGCTGGTTACTCAGTTACTTCAGAATGTTGTTATTTTATTCTTGCTTGAAAAATTTGCTTTATCAATATGCAAGGGTAAATGTGGTGAATTTGGTTAATGTGTTTAAGATTATGGTGTCTAAAGAATTTAAATTTAACGAAAACAAGTCACTGTGAATATTGGATAATGTGACCTAGTTTTTGACCCCAGGAGACCCAATATCAAACTTGATCTAGATTTTGATGACATGATCATTCAGACCAAGTTCCATAAAGCTTAGGCCAAAATTGTGACCTCTAGTGACTCACAAGATTTTTCTATAATTTGACCTAATTACCTAGTTTTCGACCCCGGATGAGCCAATATCGAACTTCACCTAGATTTGGCTGAGATGATCATTGTAACCAACTTTCAAAAATACATGATCAACATTGAGACCTCTAGCGACTACACAAGGTTTTTATGATTTGACCTAGTTTTTTATACCCAAGATGACCCAGTATCGATCTTGACCTAGATTTTGTTGAGATGATCATTGTGACAGAGTTTCATAAAGATTAGGTCAAACTTATTACCTCTAGTGACTACGAAAGGTGTTTCTATGACTTGACCTTGTGACCTAGTTTTTGGCCCGGATGACCCAATATCGAACATGACCTACATATTGTTGAGATGATCACTGTGACAGAGTTTCATAAAGATTAGGTCAAAATTGTGACCTCAAGTGACTATACACAAGATGTTTCAATGATTTGACTTTTTAATCTAGTTTTTTACCCTGAACAACCCAATATCAAATTTTACCTAGATCTTGTTCAGATGATCATTATGACTGAGTTTCATAAAGATTTGTTAAAATTGTGACCTCTAGTGTCTATACAAGGTTTTCCTATGATTTGACCCAGTGACCTAGTTTTTGACCTGGGATGACCCAATATCGAACTTGTCCTAGATTTGGTTGAGATAATCATTGTGACTGAGTTTCATAAATATCAGGTAAAAATTGTGACCTCTGGTGACTAGGCAAAAGTTTTTCAAGGATTTGACCTAGTGACCTCGTTTTTGACAATGAATGACCCAAGATTTTGTTGAGATGATCATGGTGACGAAGTTTCATAATAATTAGGTCCAAACTGTGACCTCTGGTGTTTTCAGGTGTATGATAATTTGACTTGTATTTCATAAATGTTACAATAACTAATACATGTACAGTCAACATTTAGTTTGGTAACTTCAGATATTTTTAACTGTGAACCAGTAAGATTTGAACAAACTGGAACCTGGCATTTGTTGTTTCCGTCATGAAAATCATCACAAATATTCATGAAGCATGTATGCATGCATGCAGTATTGCCATACAAGTAAAATAACTGCAAACTGCATATAAACACCATTAATTTTAGTCGGTAGATCGAGCAATTTTATTAAAATCTCCTGCATTTCCATCAACAATCTCCTGCAAATGGTTCAGCAAAACATGGCATGTAAATGTTCCTGTAACCTTGAACTGGTACAATTGAATCATAGGTTCTGCACGTCATCTTCATTATTACACATTTGCTAAAAGTTTCATGCAATTTGGCTAGACATTCAGACATAAAACATATTGCTCAAACCTTTGACCTTGAAATGTGACCTTGAGTCACAGTGACCACAGTCAGAATTGGTTCTGCATGTCTTTATTTGTAACAAATTGTGTTTAAGTTTTATGTAAATCGGCTCAGGCATTAAACAGTTTTAGACATTTTGTTCCAGTGTGAGGCATTCACAGACAGACGGAGACCATTCACATACAGATGGAGACCATTCACAGACAGACGGAGACCATTCTCACAACTTCAACTTTGTGGTGGGTGATGAATAAGATACTAGAGTGTGGTTTTGACAATAATAATAATGATATCTTTATTTTTCCTCCAAAGTTGAAGGCAAACGTAGGCAAGGTATATCAAGGATAATTATGTACAAACAAAAAATAAATATACAAATTATCATAACTGATTGGCCTGATGTTGAACAAGAGGGCCCACAGGGCCCTAGGTCGCTCACCTGTGAAGATTGGTCAAGTAGAACAATATTTTTTGTGTGTTGTTTTTAAGATAAGTTTTTCCAATGAGTTGTCATGGCAACCAGAGTTCTGCATGGATTATAATTCTTTTAGCTATTTTTAGAAAGGATAATCCAAGGAACATTGTTACCCATTTAACATGAAATCAAACCAGTACTTTTAGAGAAGAAGATTTTAAAGATTCACTATAGATATATAGGGAAAAACAGCGCCACACCCACTGGTGACCATGTTTTTGACAAATCATTTTTGTAAGAGGGCCACCTAACGACACAATAGACATATAAAGTCTGCAGGATTCAACATACTCACTCGACACTTCTAACATAGATGTTTAGTAACCAAATTATCAAATACTGACAGTCTGTCACAGTTATGGCACTTTTAACTTAGATATCTGGATTGAAATTAGGAGCATCCCTGCAGTAGCCCTAATTATAAATTAAAATAACCCCATTTCAAATCCTAAATCACTCTGTCAACAGATCCCCAATTACAAACACTGAACCACTCTGTCAACTGGTGTCCCATTACAAACAATGAACCACCCTGTCATCCTATATATTCCCCATTACAAACACAGTGAAATATCCAGTCAACTGGTCCCCCTTTACAAACACTGAACCACTCTGTCAGCTGGTGTCCCATTACAAACAATGAACCACCCTGTCATTCTATATATTCACCATTAAAAACACAGTGAAATATCCAGTCAACTGGTCCCCCTTTACAAACACTGAACCACTCTGTCAACTGGTGTCCCATTACAAACAATGAACCACCCTGTCGTCCTATATATCCCCCATTACAAACAAAGTGAAATATCCAGTCAGCTGGTCCCCCTTTACAAACACTGAACCACTCTGTCAACTGGTGTCCCATTACAAACACTGAACCACTCTGTCAACTGGTGTCCCATTACAAACAATGAACCACCCTGTCATCCTATATATTCCCCATTACAAACACAGTGAACCACCCAGTCAACTGGTCCCCCTTTACAAACACTGAACCACTCTGTCAACTGATGTCCCATTACAAACAATGAACCACCCTGTCATCCTATATATTCCCCATTACAAACACAGTGAACCACCCAGTCAACTGGTCCCCCTTTACAAACAATGAACCACCCTGTCATCCTATATATTCCCCATTACAAACACAGTGAAATATCCAGTCAACTGGTCCCCCTATACAAACACTGAACCACTCTGTCAACTGGTGTCCCATTACAAACACGGAACCACACTGTCATCCTATATATTCCCCATTACAAACACAGTGAAATATCCAGTCAACTGGTCCCCCTTTACAAACACTAAACCACTTTGTCAACTGCCCCCCCCTGATTACAAACACTGAATCACCCTGTCAACCTATATATCCCCATTACAAACACTGAACCACCCTGTCAACCTATATATCCCCATTACAAACACTTAACCACCCTGTCTATTGGTCCCCCATTACGAACACTTAACCAACCTGTTTACTGGTGTCCCATTAAAAACACTAAACCACCCTGTCAACTGGTGTCCCATTACAAACACTGAATCACCCTGTCAACTGGTGTCCCATTACAAACACTGAACCACCCAGTCAACCTATATATCTCCATTACAAACACTTAACCACCCTGTCTATTGGTGTCTCATTACAAACACTGAACCACTCTGTCAATTGGTCCCCAATTACAAACACTTAACCAACCTGTTTACTGGTGTCCCATTACAAACACTGAATCACCCTGTCAATTGGTCCCCCATTTCAAACACTAAACCACCCTGTCAACTGGTGTCCCATTACAAACACTTAACCACTCGGTCTACTGGTGTCCCATTACCAACACTGAACCATCCTGTCAAATGGTGTCCCATTACAAACACTGAACCACCCTGTCAACTGGTGTCCCATTACAAACACTGAACCCCTCTGTCAACGGGTCCCCATTACAAACACTGAATCACCCTGTCAACTGGTGTCCCATTACAAACACTTAACCACGTCTATTGGTGCCCCATTACAAACACTGAACCCCTCTGTCAACTGCTGTTCCATTACAAATACTTAACCACTCTGTCTACTAGTGTCCCATTACAAACACTGAACCACCCTGTCAACTGGTGTCCCAATACAAACACTGAACCCCTCTGTCAACGGGTCCCCCATTACAAACACTGAATCACCCTGTCAACTGGTGTCCCATTACAAACACTGAACCACTCTGTCAACTGGTGTCCCATTACAAACACTGAACCACTCTGTCAATTGGTCCCCAATTACAAACACTTAACCAACCTGTTAACTGGTGTCCCATTACAAACACTGAATCACCCTGTCAATTGGTCCCCCATTTCAAACACTAAACCACCCTGTCAACTGGTGTCCCATTACAAACACTTAACCACTCGGTCTACTGGTGTCCCATTACCAACACTGAACCACCCTGTCAACTGGTGTCCCATTACAAACACTGAACCACCCTGTCAACTGGTGTCCCATTACAAACACTGAACCCCTCTGTCAACGGGTCCCCCATTACAAACACTGAATCACCCTGTCAACTGGTGTCCCATTACAAACACTTAACCACGTCTATTGGTGTCCCATTACAAACACTGAACCCCTCTGTCAACTGCTGTTCCATTACAAATACTTAACCACTCTGTCTACTAGTGTCCCATTACAAACACTGAACCACCCTGTCAACTGGTGTCCCAATACAAACACTGAACCCCTCTGTCAACGGGTCCCCCATTACAAACACTGAATCACCCTGTCAACTGGTGTCCCATTACAAACACTGAACCACTCTGTCAACTGGTGTCCCATTACAAACACTTAACCCCTCTGTCAACTGGTCTCACATTACAAACACTGAATCACCCTGTCAACTGGTGTCCCATTACAAACACTGAATCACCCTGTCAACTGGTGTCCCATTACAAACACTGAATCACCCTGTCAACTGGTGTCCCATTACAAACACTGAACCACTCTGTCAACTGGTCCCACATTACAAATACTGAACCACCCTGTCAACTGGTGTCCCATTACAAACACTGAACCACCCTGTCTACTGGTGTCCCATTACAAATACTTAACCACGTCTATTGGTATCCCATTACAAACACTGAACCCCTCTGTCAACTGGTGTCCCATTACAAACACTGAACCCCTCTGTCAAATGGTGTCACATTACAAACACTGAACCACCCTGTGAACTGGTGTCCCATTACAAACACTGAACCCCTCTGTCAAATGGTGTCACATTACAAATACTGAACCACCCTGTCTACTGGTGTCCAATTACAAACACTGAACCACCCTGTCTACTGGTCCCCCCATTACAAACACTGAACCACCCTGTCAACTTGTTCCCCCATTACAAACACTGAACCACCCTGTCAACTGGTTCCCCCATTATAAACACTGAACCACCATGTCTACTGGTCCCACATTACAAACACTGAATCACCCTGTCAACTGGTTCCCCCATTACAAACACTTAACCACTCTGTCAACTGGTCCCCCCATTACAAATACTGAACCACCCTGTCAACTGATGTCCCATTACAAACACTTAACCACGTCTATTGGTGTCCCATTACAAACACTGAACCACTTTGTCAATTGTTCCCCCCCCCATTACAAATACTGAACCACCATGTCTACTGGTCCCCCATTACAAACACTGAACCACCCTGTCAACTGGTCCCACATTACAAATACTGAACCACCCTGTCTACTGATTCCCATTTCAAACACTGAACCACCCTGTCTACTGGTCCCCCCATTACAAACACTGAACCACCCTGTCTACTGGTCCCCCCATTACAAACACTGAACCACCCTGTCAACTCGTCGCCTTAGTCTTAAAGTGTCCTATCTACCAATTTCACTTTTTCGAGAAAATAAGGTTTGAAGATTCACATTCAAATATCTTTTTAACGTTCCGTCCGAATTAAAACAAATTTTCGATTATAATTAATATGTACGAATACATTATTAGTTTGGTATTACTTTTATGATTTGTAAAGGCGAATTCGTGTAATTAGCAAAATTAATTTGGAGATAGAGCAAAATTTCCAGAAATTTTGATATTTTTTCACTCTTAACGTGCGTTAATGGAGATAGCGCAATATAAGGCAACTTAAAGCTGAAAAAACAGTAAAGCAATGCAAGTTAAACTAATATTTAAGCTAATACTATTTGTATGATACTTATTTTTTATAGTATGATCGTTGTATAAATGGCGGGATATTTTGCAAATGATTTTGACATTGTATGCATTCTCTAGTATGACTGTATGGTAACCTAAAGTTTTGAGATGACTACTTATGTGTGTGGGTGGACAAACTGACTGGCATTATAATTTGATGGGCATCATCCTTATTTAAGAGTTCTATTCGAAATTAAACTCTTTTGGGTTTTTTTTCAATTCCATTACACATGATTGTTTTCTTTACCATCTCGCGTTCATTGCCTTCGTCACTATTATCAGAATTCGATAAACTAGGAACACCCTGGTCTTACCTCACTGTTTGAATGTCAATTCATATGCATTGCAATATTGCTTGAGTCCATACTCTTTATTATATTCTATTATAGAATGTACCTCCTGAAATTTCACGACTTTCAAAATTTTAGTTAATACGCAAGTCGTTAGACCAATGGGAAAGCAACAATACAGTTTTGCAAAAGACACGAATTTTCGGCTTATAAGATCCAAACACTTTGTGCCTGTCCTGGCCACTTTAGTCAATTAGTACTGGTTAATTAAGCAAAATAAATATTAAGTTGTAGCTGATGTTTTTATTCAATACTGATGAATTACATACTACGCAGTATTATTTCAGTAGGTAAGGAATGTAGAAATAAACATCTATCGCAACTTATTCGCGACGATTCCAGTGTATGACAACACTGTATTTTGAAAACCAAAACATGATCGTATATACTTATACTTGTTCTAGTCCATTGGCACACATGGTGTCAATAAGCAGCGCCAATCTGTACAGATCAAACATTAATAACCTATCCGAAAAATAGCTATCCGAAAATATGTCTAAGTACCTTAAACTGATTAAAGGAACATTGTGACATTCGACAGAGGAACTAATATTAGGATACGTATTCCAATTAAATATTTAAACAAATAACACTTACATTTTCAAAATGCACTATATCTTTTACTCAATCTGGCATTGGTTCAAAGAAATTTCTTCTCCGGAAGTTAACAATAAATCAGACATTTTCCAAAATATTTCAGGAGTCACGTGGGCAATTGAAGCTCGTTGATTGGTGAATACCATTTCTGACTCTTAAACTGTCCTATGTGGTGGATATACGACAAAGTACACGCGAATAGCAGTTGAAAAACGGGAGATAGAGCAAAATACGACCCGCTAAATCGGTTAATATGACGTATATGCATGACATCAAGGGCTTAAAAGATAGAGCAAAGTAAAGCTAATCGAATGGTGTATTTATCTCATTTTTGGCAAAAATGGAGATAGGAGACTTTAAGAGTGAGGCGACGAACTGGTTCCCCCATTATAAACACTGAACCACCCTGTCAACTGGTCCCCCATTATAAACACTGAACCACCCTGTCAACTGGTTCCCCCATTATATACACTAAACCACCCTGTCAACCTGGTCCCCCATTACATGATACATGAAAATTCGTAGTATACCGGCTGTAATACAATGGTTTGGAATTCTGACGTGTAGGAATTATCCATGAAGGCCGAAATGTTGAGTGGTTAATACAAAAGCACCAGAAAGACAAACTGTTGTTAAACAAAAGATATAATACAACTTTTAAATATTTTATTTTGACTCCAACATGATTGTTATAAGGTTGCAGTTATATATTAATTACTTTGCAGGAGTATGTTGTTTACTTTACTTGTTTACCTGCATAATGTTATAAAAACGATGTGACATCACTTCCATCGGTATATGAATTTTTGTTACGTTATACAACGCTATTCTTGCTCTTTGTCTATATAAGTTGTGGTCATCATCACTCAAGTTAGAATAAAGATGAACATATTGCATATTTAATTTATTGACATTTGACTATAATAATATTAAATATAAAAGATTGATAAATTAAGAAACTAGAGTTTGCATTTCAATTCTCTGGCAGTAATACAAAATATGTATTTGCATTAATTAGCACAAATTGATGGTTCTGTTGCTGGTTACCAAAATGCATTGGATCAGAACTAGTTTTTCTAAAAAAAGTAGGGATGGCAACGAGTACCCGAGTACTGGATCGAAAGAATGACTGATTTTAGTACTCGTTGCCATCTCTAAAAAAAAGGCATTTAATGGAAAATTAATTAGATACCAGAAATTGCCATAGGTTCTGAATCTAAAAACTAGTTTGATAATTGTGTACAGGTGTTTACCATGCAAAAGCCAAAAAAGCTTGAATTCACAATTTGATACACAAAATAGAATGAAAATACCAATTACTGGACAGAAAAAATCCAACATTTTGTAAGCGTAAAACATTACTTTTTAGGAAATATCAGGGCTCAAATGTTGATTTGAAGGGTTAAATGAAATCCTTGTAAAAACAATCCGATATTTATAATTTAATATATAAGTTTGAATTCAATTTCTTAAAGCAACTTATCAATCATGATTAAATGACATCATTATGTACTTACGTCATAGTAGCTTAGTTAAAGTGACATCACGTTATACTAGTAGTATGTATTACTGAGATATTTTTCGGCCAGATTTTAGATATGATATCAATAATTTTATTATACATTTAATATAATGTATGTTTCACATTTAACTACTAACTTTAAATTACATTTATGGTACTCTTAAATGAGATACAAACATGTTTCACAAAAGTATTCCACCTAAATGTAAGTAAAATATATGAGATACAACCTTGTTGCACCAAACAAATCACCTCAATATGAGATACAACCTTTTGTCAACTATCATTTTTAAGGGGCTAGAATTTGAATTTAGATTTCAAATTTAAATAGCAATATGTATTTATTGATTCTTAATCATTTTATGCAAAAAAGTCATTTTGACAAAAATGTGAGATACAACCTTGTTGTACCAAAGGGACAAACTATTTCTGTAAAATTATTTTGAAATCTGGCCAGCGGTTCATTTTTTTATGAATTTTTAAAAGATTTTCCTTTTGGTTGCCATGATTACAAGTCTTATATCTAGCTATTTTTAGAAAGTTCCTACCAAGGAACATGCCTGTGAAATTTTGTTGAAAGTGGCCAAGTCGTTTAGGAAAAGAATGAATTGTTGACGCATGCACGGGTGACGGACAAAGAGTGATCACAATAGCTCACCTTGTCACTATGTGGCAGGTGAGCTAAAAACAAATGAGCCGTTCTCCAGGAAAACCGGGCTTAGTGACATTGTACAAATGTATTAGTATTTACGTAATAAAGTTAAGAAAACCCTCTTAAATGAGAAAAAAGTCAGGCTCTTTGATTTAACTTTAATTTCTTGGATAATATATAACTATGTCTTAGATTTATTTTTTCTCATGAATCATGTTAAAATATCTTCTGTCGTTGCTATAGTGACCAATTTCTGAAGAGTGTCCATTTTGAGAAAACGAAGGGTTAGTTGTTAAAAACAGTAGCTACATTTCTCTAAAGGCTAAATTCATGATTTACATACGTTTTATTAAAAAAGAAATATCATTCTAAAATGTGATACAATTTGGAAAAGTTTACATAAAAAACTCATTAAATATTGGATTTATGAACTTCTTGTTAATGTAACGTCAAATAATGTTTGAATGACGTTTGCGACATCACTAACAAAGTAGGCGGGTGTGGTTAGTTTTAAAAGTCTATAACTTTGAAATTTAATGTTGATAAGAGTCTTGTCTTTCTAATGCTGTATTATCATGAGTTTCATAATTTTGTCACTAAGCCCGGTTTTCCTGGAGAACGGCTCATATACATGTATAAGCTACATATAGAACCTAGTATGCACAAAATTTAACTAGCCTAACATGAAATCTAAATTGCTAGACAAAAGTCATTTGTTATACAAATATTAGTTTCACAATTTATACCAGTATTGACAATGATTTAAACCGAAATCGAAATGCTTAGATCATTTTGATGGTAAACATGCAAAACAAATTGGCCACTATATACATGTACATGTATAACGTCACAACATTATATATCTGGGTGAAAATAAAATTGTGAGCATATTGAGTGCCAAAAAATCTTATGATAAAGTTCTTTAATTCCATTCTTGTTTGTCATGATACTATAAAAAGACTATGACATTAGTCTGTTGAACTGACAGCGTACAAGTGCTGTATTTAGTTGTCATGGCAACCTGTAACTATGTGGTAACTGTAAAATGTCCCCTCAGTAATGGGAGGCATCTATCATAAATCATCTTATTATGAACAAAGTATAAAAACACTCATCTATAACTGCTAACAACATGGTTAGTTCATAACTCACTTGATTTCGATGTTAATGATGATTAAACCGATTTATTAAATATATATACATCCATAAAAGTAGGGTAATGGTATGGACAACCTAAAAAATATGTATTTTAGGCCTGTATGAATCTTAATACATGTAATTGTAAATAACCTAACTTTAAACTAAAAAGTTTGGAAACAAAAGTAAGTCATTACCAATCGTTTGCAGGCACTACTGCATAGTTTTTGTAATCAAATCGAAAAATATCATGTGTAACGGTAAGGGCACCATATTTATTATAACAGCATGGATATGGCGTAACGGTAACAAAAGACAATGCATAATAAATGATGTTGTGTCTTTCTGTTGATAGGCTTATATAATCATGGTATTTACCGTAGCCTATATAACTTATTATGATTTTTCACGTAAGTATAGTTGTCAGAACTTTAAAATGTCTGAACCATTACAATTTTTTCCGTACTGTTACAGAATGAAAAACCGAGCGGAACGCAACGGAGTGGACATTTTTAGCTTTGAACATACATTATGACATTGCCCATCATTCTGTGCACAAAGTCCAAAGACATCTATACACACTTACCTTTGTCCATATGTGGTCATTTTATACAACAAATGCTGTTTAAAAGGATGTCAATAAAATTAACAGTACGGGACAAACAATAAAGAAACGTAATGATAAATGCACACTTACCATGACAAACAGACTCAAATTAAGTTGCAGGAGTAATAATGGCGTCATAAGTACCTAACACAAGAAATTTCAAATTATTCCAACTTCTACGATTTGTGCTTTACCATTTTCAATGTCGTAACAGAGCGGACAAGAAATTACAGACATAAAAAATCTTAATTTATTATAATAAAATTAAAAGTTATAACTATTGAGATTATAGCTAATCATTGTTTATATACTATACTATGGTATTGTCACGTGAAATAAGGATCTATCAAATCAGAAGTTATTTAAATTGCATGTTAAAGACTTTCTTGTGGTTTACGGACATATTACCGTTACACTATTTTTAATTAGACCATGTTTTGACAAGTTGAATTTTTAATGAAAGAAAAAATATATTGACAATGGTTCTATTTGTTTCAAATAATAGAAATATTAGATTATCATGAAGCATGTTTTAAAAATATAAATCTGACTTAGTTCACTAATAAACTGCTACAAACAGAAAAAGTTCCGTAATTTTATTTTCACCCATATCTGTACCAATTATGCATCAACTAATTATTGACATACATACACATTACATCATTACATGTATTAAGAATCTCTTATCACGGACATATTTAATAGGGGTGACTATTGAGTCCATTTTTTACTATTGCAATAGTATTGCTATCGCTGAAAGTACCATTGCGATACTATTGTATTGCTGGAAACTATTGCGATACTATTGCAATAGTTATTACCAAGATTTGGAAACCAGAAATTAACTTGTAAATGCAAATTTGCACTGTTTAAGATATCATTTTGTTGAACAACAAACTAATCTACTATTTGTGAAAATTATTAAAAATGAATTTGACAGAAAAATATTACTTTTTTATCGTGTTCAATGTAAGTTTTGGTGCGTGGGATTATTTAAAATTAGTTTTTTTAACGAGAACGGAAGTTGTTTCAAATGCATAATAAACTTTATTTATAAAAGGAAACTATCGTAACTATCGATAGTTGAGCTTACTATCGGCGATAGTTATTGGATCGAGACTATCGATACTATCGGGACACTTGGGATCGCAATGCATCGATATTTCGATGCATCGGCCCACCCCTAATATTTAAGCATATATTTTGCATAAATTAGCACGGAATATGGCAGATAATAAATTTAAGTCATTGGAATATGCTTTGGTAACAGCCAGTGATATGATGATCCCTGGTTGTCAATGTGAAATCAATGTATCTATTAACACTGATTCTATATTAGCAAACATAGTATAACATTCCTAAATTTGAAAAGTTTACAACAAAAGTTTGTCACATGATCAATAATGTCATCACACATAAATGAACACATCCTGCAAGATTGTACATAGCGCTAAGAGATTTAAACCTAGCCACACCACCCACCTGGGCAACATGTCTAATCGAAGACATGAAGTCACTGAAAGCTTTAATTCCAACGATCTCAAAAATGGATAAAATAGAAGTCACAGTATATACAACAAGAGGATCATAGATCCTGAGATGCTCACCTGCTAAACATTGCCAAACTTTGAACTTGACCTTAAGGTCATCAAGATAAGTTTGACTAAACTTGATGAAGGTTAAAGCAAAGCTGAGGCATCCAGAGTGTTAAAAATGTTTTTAACCTAGTTTTTACCCACATGATCCAACTTCAAACATGACCTTAAGGTCATCAAGATAAACATTTTGACCAAAGTTGATGAAGATTAAAGCAAAAATATGGCCTCAAGAATGTTAATAAGGTTTTTCTATTATTTGACCTATTGACTTAGTTTTTGACCCCACATGACCCAACTTCGAACTTGACCTTAGGGTCACCAAGATAAACATTTTGATTAAACTTCATGAAGATTAAACGAAAAATGTGACCACCAGAGTGTTAACAAGGTTATCCTATTATTTGACCTTTTGACCTAGTTTTTGACCCCACATGACCCAACTTCAAACTTGACATATATTTTATACAACTACTGACCAAGTTTGGTAAAGATCAAAGCAAAAATATGACCTTAAGAGTGTTAACAAGATTTTGCTATTATATGACCTTTTGACCTAGTTTTTGACCCCACATGACCCAACTTCGAACTTGACCTAGATTTCATTGAGATACAACTACTGACCAAGTTTGATAAAGATCAAAGCAAAATTAAAAGTGCTCAAGTGTTTTTTTAACGGTGAAATGTCTAACAGACGGACGACGAACAAAAAACAATCACAAAAGCTCACCTTGCCACTGTGTCAGGTGAGCTAATAAAAACACAAATGACTAATATTGAAACCAGAGTGAATGGATTAGAGATTGAAGAATCTTTGAAATTGTGTGAAAGTCAAAACGAAATGTCCAAAGATGAAATCTTAGACTTACAATTCAGATCAATGAGAAAAAACCTAGTGTTTAATGGCATCAAAGAAACAGTGGATAAAAACTGTGAATCCCTAGTCAAAGAACTAATCCAAACACCACTTGATCTCATCACCACTAACATGAACTTTGACTGAGCCCATAGACTCGGACACCAATCTACCAATTCCATCCGCACGATTGTGGTGAAATTCCACAACTACAAAGATAGAAAGACAGTACGTATAAAATCAACAAATTCGGAAATAAAAACCAAACTAAACACGCAATATCTTGGAGTTGGCATACAATCACCAAATGAACAAGAGCCATGATCACAAGGCCATCTCCTGCCGTATATGATTGCCACTAATGGGTGTTAAATAGAAACAGGACTAGATATAACAAGAGGGCCCATAAGGCCCTGGCTATGGGCCCTAGGTCACTCACCTGTGCACATTGATCAAGTAAAACCATATTTTAACTGAACCTTGATTTTGGTTGCCATGGAAACCAGAGCTCTGCATGGAGCTTATAGAGTTTCCTTCAATGAAACTTCGGAATTTATCCTAAAACTATTCAGCCAATTACTATCAAAGGGTGAATACCCATGTTGTTTTGGTGAAGGCATCTTAATTTTTGTCCCATATTTAAAGGTGGTGATATAGAAGATGCTAAAAACTATAGAGGTAATAACACTTATAACTATACTATCAAAAATATTCTCACAAATCATTTTAAATAGATTGACCAAATGGAGCCAAAAACATGATAAAATCACTAAAATTCAATTAGGATTTCAAAAAGCTAAATCTACTATTGACTGCATATTTGGCCTACGTACATTCAATAATAGCAAAAACTTTAGCAAATAAGAAACTAGAAATTACGTCGAGGCTCGGCGCACGTTGAAATAAGAGGGCCATTGGCCCTTAAGCACTCAGCAGATGTCTAGCAGTTTAGGTAGAATCAGTATTTGTTATGATATGACCTTAATACTTGATGTATATTTTACAAATACACATTTTGTGGCCAGGTTTTATAAAGGTGAGGTTAAAATGCGACTTTTAAAGTATAAACAAGATTTTCCTTTGATGTGATCTGGTGACCTAGACTTTGAACCAAGATGACCCATTTATGAACTTGACCTAGATTTCATAGTGACAAACATTGTTAACAGTCCAATTATTGACGCCGGACTATGGACGGTGGACGCCGGACATAGGGTGATCACAATAGCTGGCACAAAAATGATGGCCTTATCATCATTTCTTTCAATCAAACAAGGTTATCCTTGTTCTACATTATTTTTTTTTATTCTTCATAAATTACATAGAAACAAATATGAATACAAATAATAATTAGCTGATGTTTTTACTCTTGATAACGCTAAACTGTGTATATTATTATTCAAGGATGATGCAGTTATCTTCGCCCGCACACTTTACAGTCTTAATTTTTTACCTTCAGTCATACGGCAACATGTGGGGCTTAACGGTAAATAAAGGAAAACCAGAATCATGATATTTGAGAAATGCCAACATACACTGTTTAACTTTACATACAAAAATACAGTTTAAGACATAGTTAACTCATTCTAATATCTCGGAGTTACTCTATATAACAAGAGGGCCCAAAGGGCCATAGGTCGCTCACCTGTCCTAGTAGTTCATGCACCCCTAATGGTAGCCTCTATTGCAAGTACAAGGTTTTCATATTGTCTTATGCTTTATCATTTACATTACATTTTGACACAATGACATATTGAAGTGATTTGACCTTGTGACCTAGGATAACCCAATATCGAACTTGACCTATATTTTGTTGAGATGATCATTGTGACCAAGTTTCATAAAGATTAGGCCAAAAATGTGACCTCTAGTGACTACACAAGGTTTTGCTATGATTTGATCTTGTGACCTAGTTTTTGACCCCAGATGACCAAACATTAAACTTGGCCTAGATTTTGTTGAGGTGATCATTGTGACCAAGTTACATAAAGACTAGTTAAAATTGTGACCTCAAGTGACTACACAAGGTTTTTCTATTATTTGACCTATTGACCTAGTTTTTGACCCCAGATGACCCAATATTAAACTTGACCTAGATTTTATTGAGATGGTCATTGTGATCAAGTTTCATAAAGCTTAGGTCGAAATTATGACCTCTACTGATTACACAAGATTTTTCTATGATTTGACCTAGTGACCTAGTTTTTGAACCTAGATGACCAAATATCTAACTTGGCCTAGATTTTGTTCAGATTATCATTGTGACCAAGTTTCATAAAGCTTACTTCGAAATTATGACCTCTACTGATTACACAAGGTTTTTCAATGATTTAACCTAGTGACCTAGTTTTTTACCCCAGATGACCAATATCAAACTTGACCTAGATTTTGTTGAGATGAACATTGTGACCAAGTTTCATAAAGATTAAGACAAAATTGTGACCTCTACTGACTACACATGGTTTTACTATTATTGAATAATGTGACCTAGTTTTTGACCCCGTGAGACCCAATATCAAACTTGACCTATATTTTGATGACATGATAATTCAGACCAAGTTTTATAAAAATTAGGCCAAAATTGTGACCTCTAGTGACTACACAAGGTTTTTCTATGATTTAACCTTGTGACCTAGTTTTTGACCCTGGATGACCCAATATCTAACTTGACCTAGATTTTGTTGAGATGATCATTGTGACCTCGTTTCATAAAGATTATGCCAAAATTGTGACCTCTAGTACACTACACAAGGTTTTTCTATGATTAAACCTTGTGACCTAGTTTTTGACACCGGATGACCCAATATCAAACATGACCTAGATTTTGTTGAGATGAACATTGTGACCACGTTTCATAAAGATTAGGTCATAATTATGACCTCTACTGACAACACAAGGTTTTTCTATGAGTTGACCTAGTGACCTAGTTTTTTACCCCAGATGACACGATATCAAACTTGACCTAGAGTTTGTTGACATGATCAATGTGACCAAGTTTCATAAAGATTAGGCTAAAACTGTGACCTACAGCGTCTACACAAGCAAATTGTGGACGGACAGACAGACGGATGGACGGGCGGACGGACGGGCGGACGGGCGGACGTTCTGACGGACGGACGGACGGACGAAGAGTGATCACAAAAGCTCACTCTGTCACTTTGTGACAGGTGAGCTAAAAACAGAAATTGGAACCTAACACAAACAAGAGGGCCCAAAGGGACATAGGTCGCTCAACTGTCCTAGTAGAGCATGCAGACCCCCTAATGATAGCCTCTATTGCATTAACAAGGTTTTTATATTGTCTTATAAAATGACCTTGTAATTTACACCACTTAGACCTAATTGCATATTGAAGTTTAAGCCAAGTTTTGTCTATGATTTGACCCCAGATGACCCAATATCAAACTTGACCTAGCTTTTGTTGACATGATCATTGTGACCAAGTTTCATAAAGATTAAGACAAAATTGTGACCTCTACTGACTACACATGGTTTTTCTATTATTGAATAATGTGACCTAGTTTTTGACCCCACGAGACCCAATATCAAACCTGACCTATATTTTGATGACATGATAATTCAGACCAAGTTTTATAAAGATTAGGCCAAAATTGTGACCTCTAGTGACTACACAAGGTTTTTCTATGATTTAACCTTGTGACCTAGTTTTTGACCCTGGATGACCCAATATCTAACTTGACCTAGATTTTGTTGAGATGATCATTGTGACCTCGTTTCATAAAGATTATGCCAAAATTGTGACCTCTAGTGACCTAGTTTTTGACACCGGATGACCCAATATCAAACATGACCTAGATTTTGTTGAGATGATCATTGTGACCAAGTTTCATAATGATAAGGCTAATACTGTGACCTCTAGTGTCCACACAAGAAAATTGTGGACGGACGGAAAACCGATGGTTGACAGAGGGACGACGGACGGACGAGGAGTGATCTAACAAGAGGTCGCTCACCTGTCGTACTAGTACATGCACACCCCTATGGTGACCCTACACATTTTAAGGAAGTTCAGCCTCTATTGTAAGTTTTTTAATGATTTGACCATGTTACCTTGTTTTAGACCCAAAATCGAACTTGGCCTAGATTTTGTTGACAGGATCATTGTGACAAAGTTTCATAAAGATTAAGTTGAAATTGTAACCTCTGGTGACTACACAAGGTTTTTCTATGATTTGACCTATAATTTAAACAAAATATTTTCCTCCTTATAACTGTACAAATACATGCTATAAAGACAAAACAATACCTAAACACTTAAAAAAATAAAAATTAAATAATAAAAATTATGGTTCCAGTGGGGTTTGAACCCACAACCCTAAGGGAAATGTCAATTGACATTGTGATTTTTGTAATTGACATTGTGACCTCGTTTTTGATCCCAGATGACCCAAAATCAAACTTGACTTTCTACTGGGTCATTCTGCTTGTTATAATTTATTATACTTTTCGACAGCTTGGACGGATCTGCGCTTGTTTAGTTGGGCATTGTGCTTTGTGTGTTTTAAATGTTTTCTGTACTCGGCTGGTTAAGTTGAGTGCTGCCTTCCCTGTCTGACTTAATATAATCTTTTTAGATTTTGTTAACATGATCATTGTGACAAAGTTTCATAAAGATTAAGTTGAAATTGTAACCTCTGGTGACTACACAAGGTTTTTCTATAATTTGACCTAGTGACCTAATTTTGGACCTCAGATGACCCAATATCAAACTTGACCTAGATTTCGTTGAGATGATCATTGTGACCAAGTTTCATAAAGATTAGGCCAAAATTGTGACCTCTAGAGAGGACACAACCCAATTGTTGACGGACGGACGGACGAAGAGTGATCACAAAAGCTAAAAAGAGCTAAAAATGGTATCAGACCATTCAAGATTCGCGTTACATTATCTATTCATAATATTTACCAAATTGAAATTAATACGAAAGAAAAGTGTAAGCTCTTAATTTGATAGCTAAGTTAAACCAATATTAAACTACGGCACAGAAATGTTTGGACATCACAAATGTAACAAGAGGGCCCAAAGGGCCATGGGTCGCTCACCTGTCGTAGTAGAACATTAAAGCCCTTATGGTGACCTAAGTAATCATTTATATTTTATGAATAAGATTAAGGAAAATTCAGCCACTATTGCTAGCTTTTGCTAAATTTGCAAGATTTGACCTAGTGACCTTTTTTTGACCCCATATGACCAAGTTTCAAACTTGGCTTAGATTTCATATGGACAAACATTCTGACCAAGTTTCATGAAGATTGTTTAATAATTGTTTCCTCTAATGTGTTCACAAGATATTTCTAAGATTTGACCTTGTGACCTAGTTTTTGGCCACATATGGCCCAGTTTCAAACTTGAACTTGATGTCATGAAGATTGGTCCTTTACTTTGGTGTCTTGTGTGTTCACAAGTTTTTATAAGGTTTGACTTAGTAACCTAGTTTTTGACTCCAGTTTCCACTTTGATCTAGATTTTGTACAGCCATACATTCTGACCAAGTTTCATGAAGAATGGGCCATTACTTTGGCCGCTCATGTGTTCACAAGCTTTTTCTAAGATTTGACCTAGTGACCTAGTTTTTCACCCCACACGACTCAGTTTCAGACAAACATTCTGACTATGTTTCATGAACATTTGGCCATAATTGTGTCCTCAAATGTGTTCACAAGCTTTTTCTAATATTAGAGCTAGTGACCTTGTTTGTGACCCAATACGACCCAGTTTCAAACCTGACCTAGATTTCATAGAGACAAACATTCTGACCAAGTTTTGTGACGATTGGGCCAAAACTGTAGCCTCTAATGTGTTCACAAGCAATTGTGGATGGATGGATGGACGACCGACGAAGAGAGATCACACAAGCTCACCCTGTGCATTGTAAATTTCCTAGAAAAATATTATGCATCCAAAAGAGTACAAACCTAGATGGTCTATATGGGGACTTAGGTAGATACCCATTGCATATACATAAAAAACTCCTAATGATTAAATTTTTGATAAAAATATTGAAATCCACCGACAACTCATTGATAAAAAGCATTTATAATGTTTTAAAAACCAACACAGATAACTGAAACACATACACTAACCTAAATTGTGCTAGTCATAAAAAAGCATTCTAGATGAAAAAGGAATGTCAGATTTATGGTTACAACAAGATGAAATGTGAACTTTGGAACAATAAAGCAAAGAATAATTGATACATACTACCAAAACTGACACTATAATATAAATAACTCAAATAGATTATCAACATACTGTCAATTCAAAGAAACATTAACCCTAGAAAAATACCTAAAATATTAACAAATACAGAATAGTACTTTCACAATTTAGGCTTTCATCACATTATCTAGGCATCAAAAGAGGCAGACATACAAATATCCCAAGAACAGAATATAGATACTGCCCAAACTGTAAGTAAGTAAGTAAGTAACGACTTTATTTTACGTGGATAACATATTTGGTAGAAACAATTTTCAATATGGTCCACACAAGAAGCAAATACATAAATATACATGAATATACATAATTTTGTGCAAACAAAATACATAAAATCAAAACAAATGCATGAATAGCATTATCTAAGAGAATTAATACATGAAATACATATTTACAAACTTAACACATGTAGATGACAAATTTACTTCATCTTTAGAAGCACAAATATAAACTAACAAAATCTCAGTTACCACCTGAGAACTTCCATGTCAAGTACAGTCTTTTGAAGGTAGTCAAGTTTTCTGCAGTGCGTATTTGTATTGGTATATTGTTTTGGTGCTGCATATGATACAGCCTTTCTGAAAAACTCAAGTCTAGGCTTGGGTATGCATGTAACATGCATGTAATTGAAAACGAATATCACTCCCTCTAAGTATGCCCAAAATATAAAAATTTAAGACAAAAATATTACTGTCACTGGCCGACATCGCAGAAATTTACCAACCTAATGAATTCAAACTCTATCAAAATATTGAACAATGTAGCAAAATCTTTGACTTCATTTGAATTTTTAGATATTGAAATCGCCACATCTTTTATTCCTTTATGTCTGTACTTTATTCTAGCATCATTGAACTCTGTAAACGTGTATACAGGTAATTTATCCATAACTTTGTTAAATATTGATCACACAATCATGTTCATGTCTATGTATATATGTTGGCTACAAATACTGTATAGTGGGTATATTTCACGGGGGTCTAACTTTTGCTATATTCGCGGTCAACACCGATAGCGCGAAATCTAAACACAGCGAAATATTCACCTCGTAAATATACAAATTTTGTAAAGGGAGACAATTCATGATTAAAAACATGTGAAGGAGCAACAAGAAATAAACCAATGTTGACCCAGAAGTGTGTCGGTTTAGCAAAATACTGTAAAATTCGGCAATCAGACTACGACTAATTATAAATTACAACACATAATTCAAATTTAGATCTGTGTAAACATGTGTGAACTGTATACATGTATATCAAATATCATACACGCATCATGTTTTCTCAACATTAAAAGGTGTTAATTTTATAAGCAGGTGCATCAAACTTGTTAAATTTAACGATTTTGTTTGCAAAACGTGTAAATGTTTGCCAAAAAAGTATTTGTTTGTGTACATTTTCTAATGATAGTCAAAATGACCGTAGAACAAACCGTTCAAATGACAGTCGAAACCCAATGAGCAATTTATAAATAAAATAAATAAGCTTACTGCGTAATTTGAAAAAATCCCGTAAATCGTTTATAAATCATCAAATTTAGAAGGACAGTAGCACATGCCCTTATATGTTATACCGGCGGGGAGCATAAATACATCATGGGCAGGGTTTAAATAGACTTATAATAACACTATAACAATAAATTTATGTTATTAGACTCCGTATACCAAAGAGTTTCCATGTGCGCATTTAAGTTTTAAGCTTTATAAATTGTTCAGCAATCAACTTATTTCCGTTTTTTATTTTCAAAGGTGTAACTTACGTAAGATTGACCTCCCATTTCATGTTTACCAACAAGGTTTTAAATTCGCGGTCGAGGTCGTTTGCGTCAAATCAAGACACTGTGAATTCAAAAGGATCCAGAAAACGCGAATAATGGACCCCGTGAAATATACCCGCTATACAGTATGCGAAATACTATTTTATGACGGAATAAGCATTGTATTGTTTAACAGTGATAACACTACATCGGTATTTGTATTCATTCTCAGTCTGTGCATCATTTTTAAACAGAATCTAGGGGCACATTTGAGTTGGATGATTTCACTTTGAGAATAGTTACTCAGTAACTCACAGCCATATAGTACCATAGGTATAACAACAGAGGAGTAAATTGTTCGTGATGTTAATGGACGAAGTCCTTTAGGGTGTAAACCCCTGTTTATAATACTTAGGTAAGTTCCACAAAGTTTTTTACACGCATACTTTATAAACAGTTTCGGTGACAAATCGCTGTTGCTGGTGATGCCAAGATGAGTATATTCATCCATCCCTTTAATGACAGGATTTCCAAGGAACCAGCTTCAACTTTGTCACTCACATTGTTACAGGTTGTAACTCACATTTTGGATGCCAGGACAGCACGGTTAGAGCAACAGCAAGTGTCGGGCTAACGTTTAACAAAATTAATCATTCCAGTAGAAAATATGATTGTCATCATCCCCAGTTCGTTCACAACAATGCATGGACGTAATGTATTCCAGAGCTATTCTGAAATATATAACCATTGAATAATTAATGTTAAATATGATGTTTAGCTAGAAATGTTTAAAATTTAATGTACAGTAAGTTTCTTGACAGCTTATTACATGAGAGTTGTTAATTGATATTTCTTTTATCAGTTTGGATTGATCAGACATCTTCCACAATTGACTGTTTTCATGAATTTGGAACATCAAGGCATAAACTAGTAGAAGAAAGAATAGTTTGTACAAAGCCATGTAAATTCATGCAAATGCCTATACTTAGGTGTACTTCCACTATTGAAGTTGCTATGTGATTAAATATTGCAGTGAGGTTGTGCTTATCAGCACTTAGGCATCTAATTTTGAAGTAATAGTTATTTACTATTACATAATTTTGTTTAATATTTCACATGTAACATGTACATCATCCTAGAATTGGTACACTATCAACATAAATACTGTACACATTAAATGGCACTTCATTTTACTTTCGATTCAAAAATTCACCTGATAATCTAAATACCTCCTTACATTGGTAAGCACTATTTTTGCTATATGTATATCTTTGAGTATGACTGTATACATAGTAATCAAAGCACTGAGAGTACTGCTGGGAGGCGATCTGGTTGCTGCTACTGACTAAAGCTTAAACCGACTTTACACGTTTAATGTTTGTTTTCTTACTGCCGATCTTGTCTTGAATGTCAAAATAGGCATATGTGACTATATAGGCAAGTTGGGTATCTAAATAAGTGTTAAAAGGTGCATTGAATGCGTATATTAAAAGTGGCTTTAAAATAATACTATGCGCCTATTTATCAGATTCTACAGTACCGTCTTGCAACACATGTAATCACTTCCCTCACAGCGGGAGACAGTCTATAGAAAGTGGCTAGCTAGTACAGCGACACCATATGATTGCATAACAGTACTTTGCAGACCGTATACGATTCATTGATAAAACCATCACTTGACCGTAGTCTGAAGTTTCTAAAAATAGCTTTACAGCCGGGACATTTGATGAAAACGTCATTTTCGTACTGTGAAACAAGTTCGGTATCGGCCGGTGTAGTGATTTTTTTGCAAAAATATCGATTTAACGAACAGTTTCACAATAATTCTTTATCTTAGAATAAACAAATGTTGCTGATTGGCTTTAATCAGTTAAAAATTTGGAGAAACATATGTAGCAGTATTGGGAATGTTGACAGTTTCTGGAACTACTTGTATGCGGATTCACATAGCAGCCTAAAGGCGGTTAATTTTGTATTAAGAAATGGGCAATGGTAGTAATGAGAGGCTTAATGTCGATTATGCCCTCCTTAATGAGTCATTAAAATCGAACGTGTTTGTCTCTTGCTGTTATGGAGCTTTAAAACAACAGTTAAGGGCATGTTATACCATTTTTGTTCAGTGTTTGTTCAAGGTCATGCACCTTGGATGGCATTTTGTTCTTCATCTTAGAATAAACAAATGTTGCTGATTGGCTTAAATCAGTTAAAAAATTTGGAGAAACATATGTAGCAGTATTGGGAATGTTGACAGCTTCTGGAACTACTTGAATGCGGATTCACATAGCAGCCTAAAGGCGGTTAATTTTGTATTTAGAAATGGGCAATGGTAGTAATGAGAGGCTTAATCGCCTCCCAAAAACCATTGTCTTAATAGCAAGTACCATTCTCTTGCCTTAGTAATGGGAAACTTGAAATCACTCCACGAAAGCCTAGAATTTTTTACATTGACAAAATATAGTCATTGGCCAACAAGAACAAAGTATGCCTGGGTGTTAGCATCTGTGATATATCAGCTGGACACATATTTGAAGTGGCAAAACGTATATAATAGAAATGATCTAAGAGAAAGTCGATGTTTAACAATTACAATCTCAGAATTGGTCAAATTGTGTTTTTATGCCACAGGAATGATCATTCGAAAAACGAGGAAAGTGCACAACAATAGACTTATCTTCCTGTAGTAACCCCCCTTTATCAAAAAGATCCGTAAATCTTGCATTTATTTTTACTGCCTTCTATACATTATGATATACATACCAATGTAGAACTGAATTCAGAGAAACATGGAAATGTGGTGGTGGCATAACCGGTATATAAATGTTTAAACTCATAACCTTGATATTCACTTATACCCTGACTTTCTGTTATAAATTATACAATAGATTACCTGCCATCCTAGTGGTCCGGGCAAGCACAATGTCACTCTAACTTCTTTCGCTTTGGTTTCAGACAGACAGGTGATGATCTACGTTTCTACAAAAAGGAAAGTTGAATGGTAACTCTTGATACATTATGTTCATCTAGTGTGTATATGACATGTATAACCCATAGACCTTTGAATCTTGAGGATATTGCAGCGTTGTAGGGTTAACGCATGTTTTTTCATGCTATAACATCTGCAGAGTCCCAAGGGACGGTCGGTGCCCAACGCTCCAGAGGGACTCTGCAGATGTTATAGCACGAAACAACATGCGTAAACGCTATTATAGCATACAAAACATCAATTTATGCATTTATATTTCGAAATAATTACATTTTGGCAGGCGATTTGGTGGCGACGTCGCGTAAACAAACGTAACGTCGCAAAAACGAACGTTACGTAATAACAGTTTTTGTTATGAGCGTCGACTTCCAGGATCGGAAAATACCTAGAAAACATGGATAATGCGGGTTTGTTTAATTTTATTATATAAATCTTATAGTACATTAATTAGTACATTTGTAGTTACAAAAAAATGGGAGATGCAGTTCATAAGACGCTGTAAAATCATATATTTTCGTCGGGTAGGCCCTGAAATGAGCATACATAAAACTGGACGTTAACAGCGCGTTCTCGAGTGGATCTTTATGTTTACGCATGGTTTTCGCCCTGTGAACGTATGGGCAAAATCACCGTTTTTTATGCTATAATGTTGATTACCCATGAGAAATCTATATACCATTAATCAGATTATTGGGTCTGCAAAAAGCATGGAACAATGCACCTACAAACTTTCCATGCCAACTTAATTGCAAATATGATATTATCACTAAGTGTACCTGTTACTTGACACATGGATGAATAGAGACATTTCCATTGTATCTTGTCAGTATGAAAATATCTGATGTTTACAAGACTGTTCAAATGTAATTGGGGCACCTCTTGTATATTATTGTTACAAGTCGAAACCTTCAAACGATTATATGTAGTCACATCTATTGGTGCTGTACACAATTAAGCAATGAGATTTGGGTATCACACCCATAGTCAAATAAAATGTAGTCTCTTTTCACGAAGTCGCAGGTCATTGGAAAAACACAAATAACAACACTCTTACAACTATGGCAGTCAAGCACAACAATCAAACTACTGAAATAATTTACTAAAATAAGCACTTACGTTGGATTTGTTGGTGCGCAGACTGTAACCATGATTCTAAAAATAGAAATAGAACATTTGCAAACAAGTTATAACAGACAATCAAATCAGTAGAATGATGATTCCAATTTTCGGTCCTTACATTACACTGCATATACAAATGTAATACGCTTCATACTTAATCAAAGGTACAAATACTGACATATATATGTAGCGTTGCTTTCATCAATATTTTAGCCAAAATATTTCAAAACAAACTGACCTTAACATTGTCATTTCCACATTCAATGAAAACACATCACTTGTTAATCGAGGGTAAACTTGTATATAATCGTATGTATAGTCAGAAAACATTGTGGTAATAACAGGTTTAAATGGCTAATTGATTACCGGTAATTAATGTTCACAACCCAAATGTAGTCAGGACATAGTGCAATGTTTTTACCTGTCAAAATTAACACAATTATATGATAGCTGCACATTATAGATTATTCTTACACAACCAGTGGTTTCACCTATACGAGATGTATGTGATTTAAGCAGTTTGATGCTACTCACTTGTAATTTAATTTTCCACACCCCAACAAGTGCCTGTGGTTTATTCAATGACAAAATACAAGAACAGAGTTTTTATTTCGATTCTAAACACGATAATACCCCATACTATTAAACTGCACGCATTCCATTTTCACCCATTTTACATTGAACATAATTCCACGCTGAAATTGAGGGGCTATTAGCTGGTACAAGTACCCCCCTCGTAAATGAAAACAAGCTTCGTAATTTTTTGAAGGAAAGAACACATTTTAAACATCGAAACAATTTTAATAACACAAGTATAAGGTATTTATTGCATGAAATCAAATCTATGAATGAATTGATTATCAGAAGTTTTTATGAAACTTGGTGTTGATAGTATAATGGAGTTTCTAAAAATATGATGCCTCATTGCTGTAACACGGGATACTTGTGCAACTTGCCTTATTCGCAACTCTTTGAAGTTTTACTACAACGTTTACATTCATTCATAAATATTTCACGTGATATTTTTTTCATGCTGATGTTCGATGTTTAATGAAGGAACGAAACATATTTTTGGAGTTTAATTTGTTTATTTGTAGAAACAACTGTAACAGTATATTCAATAAATGCTTATTATGTATTTTATTTGGTAGTTTTGTCATTTTTGGGCACACAAACAAATATGACCAATTTGCTATTTGCAGGGCGTAAATAGTACCAGCCAATTTGTCAGGTGTATTTTGTTACGGTAATAACATACAGCTGGTTTCCTCTATGTGTATATGGAGTAATCCGCAGATCGTGTTAGAATTGCCGATAAAGCACAGCTACGGCCAACTAACTTAAAGTGTTCCAAGGAAGAAAATAGTGCAGCAGATATATGTATTTACATGTAATCAAATGTGGAGCATTGGCTAACAGTATGTTAGAATCGAAATAATGAATATGTACCTTTGATAAAGCACAGTCCCTTGTTCTGATGCGCACTCATGATTTAATTACTAAGCCTTTAAACTCATGACTGAGCTTAATTCTTCAATAAAACACAGGTACATGTTCATTATTTCTCAAATAATCCTCACCGACCTATCTATAGTGTGCAGAGACTGTGAAGTTATGTATTTAATAACAGGTCAATAAAATTGGAATATATAGTCCCGTTAGGATATTGTGACAGTGACGTTGCAGTTTATGTGTATGCAAAAAATCACAACCATTGTCCAAACAGGTAGAGCGAAGTTTAGTTTGTTAGTTTAGCCTTGAAATTATAGTTGCTCGTACAGTATAAGCCTTTATAATTGGTTTTACACTGTTATAGTGGACTCGACAGTTGCGTCACTGGATTTTTATCTTGACTGGAATATACCACATAGGTTCAATACACAACAATGCTTTTGGCATCTAAACGCGAACGTATACAAGAATTTGAACAAGAGCTGTCCTCAAACAGCGCGCCCCACTATTCTCAGTGCCATGCTTGGATAGTATAATTAAAGCAACAAAACTAAGCTTTGTAAGAAGTACCTTATGCTGTGTAGGGGTTAAGAACATGATGGTGAACAAGTATGCAAAGTCTCAAAGCAATTTAACTATGATTGTACGTATCCTTAACGTAAGCATTACGCCGACGCCATGCAACATTGACACTCAGGTGACTGCAATAGCTTCCCTTATTCTTCGAATTATGGAGCTAAAAATGGATTTTGGGTTCAAATTGAAAAATAAACACCAATATGCACAATACATATTGCCTTGTGAGCCCTCCCTTTACGATAAATACAGCTTGAATAATAGCGACGCATGAGGCAGATGATGGTCCAGTATGAGATTCATTTTTATACAAGTAATATCTCAATATGAATGTTGGTATCATTTGCTTTACCTCAGATGCACATTCAACTGCTACTGGCAATGTCCTACGAGATGACCCTGCAAAAGAAATTGACAAAACAGCATTAAGAATACAGCTTTATTATTACTGAGGTTACAATGTCAGACATTAACTAAATGTCATAAAATTATATTTATAGACATTGTCACCTGTTTTCGACAATGCCTTGAATTATTTTGCAACTGTTTCAGTTGATAGTTTCAGTCTCTTCAGTCAACAGAAAAAAAAGTTGAATTATTAATATTGATTTTACAAAAAGAAAATTGTAAACATATGTTTCATATATATTCGACCTCGAGCATAATCACTTTTAACGCATGTACTCTTTCAATCTACACAGATAACAAACAGCCAGTCGAGAATAGAATAGAATAGAATAGAGTGGCAAGTTGATACATTCTTAAACAATTTCTATAAAAAAAATATTACATTTATTTTTATTTTGATACACTGCAATATTCACATGTAAAGTCTGTTAAACACTCACATATTGTAGACAAGAGATACATAGCTAGTGTCTTTCTGGCATTCTTAATGTCGTTTGCACTCCAGCTGAATACAAAGGAACGACCGGCTAAAAAGTTCTCTGCAAACTAAAACAAGACACATTATAAACATAATCCTTAAAGAAGTTTACATTTGACGTACTAACAGTTTTAGCTTGTGTTGTCAGTTAGAGGTGTCATCGATAGCAACAATATCGATGTATCATCAATATGTTTTAGACGATTATTGATTCACATTTTGAAATATTGATACATGGGTCAAATAATGAAACCACCAAAAATTCTATTTTTCATGCAGGCACAAAACACTTTTCTATGAATGGAAGTAGAAAAACGTTCAAATGGGTAATGTCTAAACTTTAACTCCAGCTGCTATTTTCAAAAGCTGAATCTATACTCAATATGTATACAGTGTACAATGGCTAGATAAGTGAATCATGACCGATGGGCTGTTTCTGGCACTCATATATGTGCCAATTGATATATTGATGTATCGTCAATACTTGTATTGCGATATATCAGGATCATTGATATGCCTCAGGTCGATTTCAATGACAGTTATAACGTCAGCACATGGAACCCATGACATACTAGATATTGAACTTTTTTATTTAAATATCATTGAACAAATATGTCTTGAAAAATCATGCAATTTGACGATGACAATTTTATGGAGTAAACTTAATGTTCTTATCGCTTGGGTCATTTATATTGTTAGCACTGGATTGGTGCCTTTTAAATATGTACATATATGTATGAAGAGCGATTTGAAGGGACATGCAGCTGCTATTATTTGTTAAGGATATTTCAAATTATTGAGAAGTAACTAAGAAAATAAGTCAAGCCTTTGTGTAAGACATGATTGTTTTTGTTAATGCAATGTACCTTCAGAACATATATCCCACACGATTCCCCGTCTGGTTGCTTACAATGCTTTGGACTTTGAGTTTTCCAGGTTGCAGGTGAATTATCTTGAACATCAGGTCTTGACTTCAAAAATGCACTGAAACATAAAAGAAGTGGAAAGTTGAATAATCATAGAAACCGTAATGTCATTATAATGGCTACACCAGTCCAACGTCATGCTATGACATCATTACATAAATTACATCATTATCTTTGATAAACAAAGATAAATGTCAATAAAAACATGTGTTGAAATTAATTATGTTACAGTCAACTCTTGTTATCTCGAATTTCACGGGACCGTGGAAATTACTTCGACATAACGAAAATTCGAGATAGAATTTTCGGCATCGAAGTTGCAAGTTTTCTAGTTTCTGTCATTTCACGCCGCTATATTCAATCGTGAAAGCTCGGCCATTTCCGTTTATCTCCGGTAAATAACCTCGTGCCTAAGTGTAGTTATACACCAATATGATTCGCCTGTCTTATAAGTCCCAGCTACGTTCGCTTAAAGTAACAAATTATGTATCCGTCAATAAGACGGTTATTTTATCTTTCCCTAACAGTTTTCTCATATCGTATCTTTAAATATAATGCATCGTTTATATTTCCCATGCACGTGTAAAACATCAACAAACATGACCCATATTTGAATTTCGGGAAAGCGTATTTGTTTACAAAATATACTACTTGACTTTCGGTTCATATCAAGTTAAAATATTGCCTGAACACATGTGATTAATTGTTGCGTGGAATTTTATAGTGTGCATTTACTGGTATAATATATCTATATCGATCTATATATTTGTGTGAACATGTATTTGCATAATGTGTATGAATGACTGGGGGCTGCCATTTTCTAATCATGTGACTGGAAATAGTTCAATATGGCGCCATGCTATGTCAGAGGTCTTTTGCAATGCATAAAGGCCGAGGTGATCAGAATGCGCCATATTGTTACGGTCGTAAGAACCACATATTTGTATGAATTGCTTGTTGTGATATTTATGTACATGTATTCCTCCTCGAGAAAAGGCATTTTATTTTTTTAACAAATAATGTTTGAGATGAAATGTTTCTTGATGTTAGTATGTAACACGAAACTTTATCACATGTTTGCGCAAATTGTTGCAAACAAATATTTGTTCAACAATGTAAGGCGGGAAAATTACAGGTAAATCAAAGATTTCAGACTGGCAAAGTGTGAAAAACATTCGACGCTAGTCGAATACGATCAGACTTCGACCCGACTTCGAGATGAACAATAGATTTAAAGTGCAAATTGGTTAATAGGAACCAAAAAATAATTTGACATAACAAAAAATTCGAGCCGAATTCGAGCCGAAACTTCGAGATGGGTCTCCAGATTTCGTATGGACAAAGAAGGAGAAAAATCGGGACTTGAAAAAAACTTCAACATAACGGAAAATTCGATATAAGCCAGTTCGAGATAACGAGATTTGACTGTATTTACTCAACGTTTTGGCATTCATCTGGAAATACATATAATTGAAAACAACGGAAGTGACGTCATGCATAATAGACGTTATGTTAATTGGCGGAAAATATTTTATGAAGCATGTTAGATTGTACAAACAATTCTATCATAATGATTTTCAAAATTTAGTACTATACGGATATAAAATACAAATATTTCCTATATAGCAATATGATATACAAAAACCAACAATAGGAAATAACGTATTAGTACTAAAGAAGAGATCATTTAGTAATACATGTATTCATACAGTGAACAATATTACATATTTTTTTATTATCTTTGATAGCATAGTTTATTTTCAATTGCTTGATAAACAATTCTCAAAAACTATGCATAGAATAAAATGCACTTGACATACACTTGAAAATTAAGACTCTTCCAATGCAACTTGCAAACAGTTAATATGGTTTAGAAGCTTGTGGAATGTATATTTAATATTGATGAGATGATTGGTCATTATTGATGTCAAGCTGCCCATTTGCATGGAGATATTGAACTTACAGTTTATATAGACATATATAGACATATAGATATATGCAATGAACATACTCATTTTGCATGTCCTTTCATTGTTATTGCATTTTGCAAATTGTCATTGGCATTTTTATTAAAACTAATTCTGTTGAAATGTTGGATAGCATTACATGGCATTGACGATGTATACTTTATGATGGTAAACAAGTATGCCAAGTTTGAAAGCAATGCCTAATTAACTTGAAAGTTTTCAATGGGGCAAACATACAAATGAATGGATGAACAGGACAATGACTACTGGTATACACCTCCAACATCTCCAGCACCTGTAGATGCCGGTCATAAAAAGCATATATTATATTTTACCCAACAGCCTTAATAATATTACTATTCAATTCAGATCTAGTTTATTACATTCATCTGTCAAAAGGGTAAGTCAAACAAAAATTATAACAAGAAAGTGGCATTGTTAATAAACACAGTTCCACAGATGTTCAAAATCAAAATTGAAACTAAGCTAAACAAACAGAAGACTGATTTGATTGCATGGACACAAAATGGATTAATGAATACATGTATGTGAATATATTAATGTTTATGAAGCAATAAATGAATACATGAATGTATGCAAGTGGATGAATTAATAACAAACAAACGAAAAGAAAAGTAAGCATGCAAAATAAAAATAATAAGTAAGGCCAGAGTTCATTGATTTTTCATTACTCACAGACCCTCCAGCCCAATTTTTTGTCATTTTTTCGCCATTGTTTTATTATTTCATTATTTTGTTAATAATAAGCTGGAATTATAAGTTGGCTGCTTTCTTGAAAACTATCACAGTTGTTGATTGCTTTAAATCAGACCGTTATTTAATGTGTCCACCATCAACAGCATGGCAGCTATATTTTGGAGTTTTTTTCCCTCCTGCCGACATTTCACTCACCAAAGTTTGGGTAACAAATTGTTTTTAAAACTCTGGCCTAATTAAATACTGTACATGCACAGCCAATTTGAAGCCATACATACAGTGCGGCAGCACTTAGCCACCCACGCAAGAGACAAACACAGAACATAACATGGAACATAAAACACTTAATAAACTTAACTATTTCAATGTGTACAATGAATCACTTCAAATTCTTTAAGTAAATACATGTGCAGCCAAAGTTCTAATTCGACGAGATTCTATTTCTGAGTCATTCTCATGTTTGCGATTATACTGTTACATCAAACTAAATCAAGAGATTATTTCAGTCCAATAACAATTTCAGTGTGGACATACCATGTGGTATATGATGTAATTTTTGGTTAAGAATGCACAAAAAATCTGTCAACAAAAAGCTAAAAACAACCAGAGTTAATATATTCTTTGAACATGCTCAAGCCAAAAATGAGTATTTTCCATGCCTTTTAATATTTTGTGCAAAAGGGGACAGTTTTTGCCTGAAACCTACTCATGTAGATATCCATGCAGTCGAGACAGTTTTGGGCAAATACCATATAAGTCCCTTTGTGGAAAATATTAAAATTATAAGGACATTTTTTTTGTATCATAGTCCAACTGAGGATTGGTAGGTAGTCCACTATAAAGTTTACTAGAGCTAATGTCTAACAGTTTTATTAACTGACTCTGTCAATACAAAATGTGCTAGAAATGCATCCAGAGGACAAGGATATAATGTCCCCCACTTGTGGTTTTGAAAACTTTAATGCCAAGAATCTCTAGTCTCGACCAATGAGAGACACAAAGGTATTACTCTAAATTGTAATATTTATCTAAAAAGGCAAACCCATAATAACATTCAGAGAGGATTGGTTTAAACTTGAAAATTACAATCACAACTCAATACTGTTGTAAACCAATTTACTTTCGGGAATACTAACTTTCACGTTTTGCTGATCATCAGCATATTCACAGCTACAAATTTTGCGTTTTTAAGTTTCATACACTGTCCTTCTTTTTTTAGCACTTTTGCGGCGACTTAATTTCGCGAAATTCTACCACTGCAAACTCCCCGAACATGCACTTTAACTTGATTAAGAAATGCCTAAATTTCTAAATTAATGTGGAATATCTATAATTATGCTGTAATCGTATTAGTAATCTATGGATGTTTTCTATTTGAACATACTATGTTCGAACACAATTAATAGGGGATTTATCCCCATTAACGATTATATGCGAAAAACACATCGTTGTTGTTTGCATTGGTTATGGCCTATATATTTTTGTCAGACCGAATGCAGAATAATGATTCGGTAGACTGATTTTCACGTCCCACTTCCGGTAGAGGCAAGTTCTTGCTTAAGATTTGAGAACCAATCTTTTTAATTCATTTTTTTTTCAATATGAAATATAAATACAGTTCCATTTTTTTAATAACGTTTCGGCATATAAACCTGATTCAAATCCTGAAAATTATTGAAAAAATACATTTCTTATTTCATCCAACGTAAAAAACAATATGACAAGGTCGGAAATGATGTCATTTAACGCGATGTCATCGCACGTTAACGCGACATCGCCGCATGGCATAGCGCGCCAACTTTGGAATAATTATGGTGAATTGAAAATTTGTATAAATAGCAAATAAAAGACGAGTGTAAAACTATAAGTAACTATTTATATTTGTTCAATCCGTCACCTAGATCTAACACTCTTTTCTAAGTATTTGTTTGCCTGGTGTTCTATGTGGTGCTGTCTGGCAGCCAGAGGTCTGTGGAGCCAACAAATTCCTTAGTCAGTTTTTTTCTCTGTCAAATTATCCAAAAACCTGATGGGAAATCCCCGCTGGATGCAGTGCATTAATTTTGTTCATATTACATGTTTATGCATACACAACAAAACAGAAGCAATATAACTTTGAACAAAATGAACTTTTCATAACATCATTCACTTATACTTTCAACTTACTACCAGTTTTTGATGATAGTACGCTCCTGCTTCCGTTGTGAACCCAGTGGATTGAGGTTTCTGATTATACCTTCTTTCGGTGATATGATCTGTTAAAACATATCTAACATGCCTGAACACAATCTATTGATGATTCCCTTGATGTCAGACTATATTATCTTCATCACAGAGGTAGACAAACAACAATACAAAGCGACTGTAGCCATGCGATCAGGGCATCTGCCTTGGACACGGGTGATGAAAGGTTTGAATCCCATGCAGTTGAAGCTGGGTTAGCACTGATGCTGTTGGTTGGTGAGCTACCAGCTTGGTTAAATAATGGTTACTGTAGGACCCTCTCTCAGTTAGGGATTGGATTTGTGAGGGACTGTATGCATAAAAGATATGAACTAAGGCATTGACTAAAATAGGGGTTCATTCATCGAAAGGCTAGAAATACATGCAGTCGGGCAGATTATGTTGAGTCTGCACATGTTAACAAAAAGCATAAAGCTAAATGCGCATAAAAGATAAGTGTCTCATAAGTCAAATTTGGGGTATCACAAAAATAAACAAAGCTATTATCTATATACCAAAGCATTGTAATATCAAACAAAGCTTTTACCTATACCAAGCATATTTGTGACATAAACAAGACTGTGTTCAAGCAACGCTTATGCCCAGGTGGGAGCCTTGTCAATAATAACTAGCTAAGTCAATCAGGGACCATACTATTGAAGAAATGTTGGATAGTGTTACATGGTGTTCATAATATAAGACGTCTGACCAAATTCATACAATGTGACGCATGTTTAAGCCAAATAAACATAAAGGGTATTGTAATAGCCTGTAACTATTGCAAAATGACTTCCAATCACAGAAGTCAGTAAACATAAGGGACATAGCAATTTTCCTACTTTACAATTTTACTATTAACTGTATTTATAGGAAAAAAAAGATATAATAATTACCATCAGTGTCCAATGATTTCCACCTTGGTTGTAACCACCCAGTATATAATCGTATGATAGAAGAGGTTTCTGAAAAACAAAAGTATTATATACATGGGAATTTACTAAAACAAGTGTCTGTCCAACCATCTTAGCAGAATGTTTAATGGCATAATTAGGATAAATATTCATGCAATGTTTTCTTGATATAACGTATAAGTCTTGCACAAAATACATACACCAAATAATTTAGAAATGCAGTTTGAAGCCATGATTCTTTAAAGAATTTTCAATGTTTCTGTAGCCATGGCAATAGCAATTTGTCAGAATCAGAAAATATTTAGATGTGCATAATCTCCTCATTGCATGGAGACAGACAGAGGGCAAACCTATAGTCCCCTCTGGTTGAAAACCAGTTGGGGACTAATAAAGTATTCTTGTATAAAAAGTAATACATAATATGACTGTATTTATATGTTTTTCATCACATTTGATTTTATAATAGACAGGAATTATGTTAAGTATTTGGAAGCTATGCCAGTAACATGGTACAGAAATAAGAAAGGAACATTGAATTCTGTAAACTGGCCATAGTACCAAACTCAAGTATGCCTCCATTAATAGCTCCAAATACTTTGTACAATTAAACATGTATAATGACAACAATAAAATTAAGTAGACGACATACCTCACACTGTAGCCATCTATGGGCTGTTGTATTACCATCACATATCATAGTCATTGTAATACAACTGATATGTAATAAATCCTTGCTTTCATATTTCTTTACCAACAAATGCAGAAAGGCATCCATAACCTGAAAGTTCAAATTACTGATGATATTGGAATGGAATGTTTGCTTGTAAATTTGTTACAAAATTCAAAAATATTGTCTTATGTACCTATTGTATTGGAAGTAACAACAAAACTCTATATTGTCTTTGTCTCATTTCATATGCACACATGGAAGCCTTGCCCATAAAAAAGCTAAGTCAATCAGGGACACTAATTCTGTTAAAATGTTGAATAGTATTACATGGATTGGACAATGTAAGGGGCTTATGATGGTAAACAGATATGCTAAGTTTGAAAGTAATACCTTGATGGACTTTAATGTAAGATGAAAACAGTCAATACTTTGGCCCTTAATAAGCCTTAAAGTCCAAACTTAGGTCATTGTGAAGGTCAAGATGAGGTCAGGTGATATAGGCATGTAGAGAGTGTTCAAAAACAACATTCATGCAATTATGGAAGCTTTATAGCAAGCCATATTAATGAAATGGTCAACTTGGGTTAACCAAGACTTTTGCTCTTCAATAAGTCTAAGTCCAAAATTAGGTCAATGAAGCTTTGGTTTATTTGCTTTTATTTATCCTCGCCGCCGGAAATCCATATGGGCGAGGCCCCCAGAAGAGGCAAGTCACTTCTAAGTTTTTGGGGGATAGTGCATGATACAGAAGATACCCCAGTTCTGAAGCATCCCTGGTTCTTTTAAGTGCCGATGTAATGTCTCTTAACGTCTCATCCAAAGACTGTTAGTAATTTTAGTTATGTTAGGTGGAAAACACTGAAAAGCATTTCTGTTTTTGACCGTCTGGAGTAGGGATCGAACCCACAACCTTCAGATCAGCAGTCAGTAGCCCTTACCACTAGACCACTTGTCCACCTGACAATGAAGGTCAAAATGAGGTTAGGTTATATAGGTGTGTGGATAGTGTTCAAATATACAAAATTATTATAACACCAACTATTGTTAACATGAATATTATATCTCTACCCACCTCATCAGATAGAGTATGCTTGATATATCGCACAGACTGCGAGTCAATACAATAGCCATTGATTCGGCCATATGTTTTGTCTAATTCTTCATTGGACCAAATCAAATCAATTTCTGAAAGATATAAACGAAAGATTATTATAAAAAAACACACACTTGTTGAATAAGAAATATCACTGAATGTGATGAATACCCCCAGAAAGTGCTTGACACAGTCAAATATTACAACTAGACTTGGTACTGATCGGTCATGCAAAGTTTCATTGAAATCCGATCATTGGTTGCTGAGAAATAGCACAGACATAAATTTTTGTGTAAAACAACAAAGGGCTATAATTCCCTTAAAATTTATAAGACCACTGTGTCCGAAAGATATGCACAACTAGACTTGGTACTGATCATTCATTCAAAATTGCTATGAAATGCAACCACTGGTTACAGAGAAATAGCGCGGACAAAATTTATAAGTGTAAAAAAACAAAGGGCCATAACTACCTTAACATTTTTCCAAACAACGTGTTCCAACTATATGCACAACTAGACATGGTACTGATCGTTCATGCAAAGTTTCGTTGAAATCCGACCATTGGTTACAGAGAAATAGCGCGGACAAAATTTATAAGTGTAAAAAATCAAAGGGCCATAACTACCTTAAAATTGTGCTAACCAACATGTGCTGACGATATGCACAACTAGACTTGGTACTGATCATTCATACAAATTTTTGTTAAAATCCGACCAATGGTTACACAGAAATAGCGCGGACCAACCAAACAACCAACAGACCAACCAACCACAAGCATGACTCCAATATACCCCCATATACTATGTATCTGGGGGTATAATAATAATCTGGTAGATTCACAAAAAGATATCAAAATGTACAATAATTAAATCCTGGTTAACAGGAAACGTGCTGAGTGTTTTGATTTTTGTAATATAAAATTAAAGTCTGCCCCGCGTTCAAGGAAAAATAACGTGACGTACGTTTCGTACCTGGTACGTACTGGTACGAAACGTTTCGTACCGTTTGCGTACCAGGTACGAAACGTTTTGTACCTGGTACGAAACGTGCGTCACATGATTTTTCCATGAACGCAGGGCAGGTATGTGGTAGCCCCAACAAGAAAACCAAGACTGATACTTGGATGCCGTAACTGAAGTTTGATATTTATCAAAGCGACCATCGTGCAAAGAGACTCAGTTAGATTTTAGTTCTGAGCTTATTGTATAATCCAGAGGACACTATGAATGTGCAGATAGTGATTGTTGGGTGGGTTGCTTATTTTAAAGGACGAGAAAATGGCTGCATGAATTCAGGAGTCTAAAAAGAACACCAGAATAAAATTTTCAGGAGGATATTGAGTTAGTGTCACGGAAGTAACGTCATTATGACCTGGTTGACGTCAGACTTACAGCTACATCAGTAAGCATTATGTATATGAAAATATCTCAATAGCTGCTCAGTGGATATTATGTATGTAAGTAAGATCTACTGATGATTTAAGCATAAATACCTTTCTCCACATTGGGTTTGGACTTCCATGGAAACTGCGGTAATGATGGCAATGTTTCTTTCTCATGATTACAGTGTTCTCTATCAGGGGCACCTGTAGCTGTATTATCTGTCCAGGTAAAAAATAAAAACTTGACCAAAGAGCATGAAAAGTCAGTGAAAAGGGATACTTACAACCTTATAAGACTCATGCATATTTGAAATTTGCATCTCATTGCGCTTCTTATGAGCCTATTTTCATAAAAATCGAAAGTTGTCAGGTTGACCAAACTGAAGTTTAAATGGCTTGTTTTTCCATAAGTAAAGGGTAGTTTTCAGCGAATTTTTCTTGTTTCCTCAAAATATTGATTTTGTTCTTATGACCTTCTAATTCTTAGCCAGTGATTTGTCAATGGTATTTTAAGCATTGGAGGTAAAAACAATCCATTTTGATCCATTTACTTAATTTATGTGAAAAGGAAATGGAGCTAGACTCAAGGGGGCGATTTATAAAACTGGGAGAAAAAATATACTCTGCAGGGGGAAATGTGCATAATATCTCCATATATTTCAGCAGGGGGGGGGGGGGGGGAATTACTGCAAGTTCATTACTTTATATGGGCCAGTCAATGCACTGCAATATACTGAAAAAATGGCAAAACAGTTAGTGTAAGAATGCATAAAAGTGTACATATGCTCAAAAAATAGTTTTAATCATGCCAGATCACTATATAGACAATGGAAGATAAATACAATATTGGTAAATTACCTGTATTTATTTTTGTTTCCATGTGTATTTAGTAAAACAAGACTGTGGTTAACATCTTATAGGGTTTATTGTTAACGAGCTTGCTAAAATGTAAACAAGAATCGCTCAACTGGATCACCTTGCACATGATAATTTTATATCTGAAACTGTAGCCTCTTAAAGAAGACAAGTGCCCTAAATTTGAGAAAGGACCTTATTAGGATGCTACAGACCAAATTTTATGAAGATCCATCAAGCGGTTCAAGAGAAGAAGTATTTTAGAAAAAAATTCTATATATCTCTAATGTAAAATTAAGGGAGGCACAGGGTGGAGCCAATATTGACCCAGAGGTCATGATTTGAGCAATCTCGGTAAAGGCCCACCATGCCTTGTGGTTCCAGAGAAGAAGATATTTCTATATATTTCTTATATAAAATTATGAGATGGTTGGGGTGGGGCCAATATTGACCCGGGGGTCACAATTTGAGCGATCTTGGTAGAGGTCCACTAGACAATGCTACATGCTAAATATCTAAGCTCTATACCTTGTGGTTCCAGACAAGAAGATTTTTTAAAGTTTTTTCTATATATCTCTTACACAAAATTAAGCGACCCCCGGGCGGGGCCAATATTGATCCAGGGGTCATGATTTGAGCAATCTTGGTAAAGGTTCACTACACAATGCTTCATGCTAAATATCTAAGCTCTATGCCTTGTGGTTTCTTAGAAGAATTTTTTTAAAGGTTTTGTGGCAACCAGAGTTCTAGATGGATCAACTTTATTTGAGCAATTTTTAAATCCCCCTATGTCAGGAACATCCAGGCAAAATTTCATTAATATTGGTTAAACAGTTTCAGAGGCAATGTCATTTGAAAGTGTGGACGGACGGACGGAAGACGGATGGTGAGTGATCACAATACCTCACCTTGAGTACTTCGTACTTAGGTGAGCTAAACAAAATAGGAAACAGGACAATTGTAAATGATCGAAACATTGCTTGAGTTGGAACATTTAGACTTATCTACCTTTTTCAATAGTTTTACTGCTTCTGGGTTTGACATCACTAGGCACATTTCTCTTTCTATCACTACTTTTACCTGAATATAAAAAATGACACACAGTTTTGCATTTATATCTGGTGTTTATCAGTTTTGTGTTGGGTGGAGGTACACTGTTGTGTTAATAAGGGTTTGTTACAACAGAACCTTAGCCAAAACAGCTTTGCATTCATTTTAGGAACAGTGCAACACTCAATGCATACAAGTACAGCTGCCAGGTATTCTTTACAGACTTAAATCCACATGGAATTCATAAATTATGTAAGGAGTTTTCAAATATGATTTGAAATTTCATAAATATTTTGTATAGATCTGCTATTTCATATCTGAAACCATAAACAATACCATGAAACACAAATATAACACAAACCAAATTCATGGACTTTTCATGTTCTGTGCGAACCTTGATTACACCAAGACGTATATTTAATAGGGATGGCAACGAGTACTCGAGTACTTGTTCAAAGGTCCGATTATCGAATATCAAAATCAGTATTCGAGTACTCGGTAAAAAATAAAATTCTAACTTGATCCGCGGATTAATCCATATAAACATAGAGCAAACAAGAGCATGTATTATTACCCCCATAAAACATACCTCTTAACTTGGCTGTTACTATTTACGCCCCGTATCACGTGACATATTTATGAATAAATGAACGTAAACTTTATTGTAAAAACTTCTACGAGTCGCGATGTCAAGGCGAGTAGCTAGAGTATCCAGTGTTACAGCTATGACACATCTATTTTTAGAAACTCCAATATACTCTCGAAATTAAGTTTAATTAAAACTTCTGATAATCAATTCATTTCTATTTTTCATTTCATGAAATAGATACCCTATACTCGTGTTATTAAAATTGTTTCAATGTTTAAAGGGACTGCCTCACGTTTTGGTGTATTGCAAAAATAAAATTAAATTGTCAAATACTCATGTACTTTTGGTATGGTTTCCTGTATATACCATAAACAATCACATTAACATAAAAAATAACTTGGGAAACATCAGCATTTTGTAGTTATTTAGCATTTTTACACCCAAAATTCTATAGGGTATTAATACCCTATAAAATTAGCACTACTATCACTTTAATTGCCTGAAATTTGTTTCCATTCGATGAAAACGGATTGCGAAACAAACCGAATACCTCACTGATGTTTCGACTTTAGTTTGTTGAAGTTTCAGTTTGATAATGTGTGAATTACATAATTTACAGAACATTTTGGAAAAAATTCTGTGATATTTTCAAATAGAAAAATACTGAGTGCCAAATATCAAGAGTGATTTAAATTGCTTATGTGCCATAAATCTTACATAAAGCAACCATCAGTGACTTTCTATTATATAAATATTTGGTTAGGAAGGAAAATGACGTCATACAAAAATTTTAGCCCGATCTGTGAGGCAGCACCTTTAAAATGTATTATTTCCTTCAGAAAATTACAAAGGTTGTTTTCATTAATGAAGGAGGAAATTGTACCAGCTAATAGGCCACTCAATTTCAGCGTGGAATTATGTTCAATGTCAAATGGGTGAAAATGGAATGCGCGCCGTTAAATAGTACGGGATATTATCGTATTTAGAATCGAAATAAAAACTCTATTCTCGTATATTGTCGGTGAATAAAACACGGGCACTCGTTCGGATGCGGAAAATTAAATCACTCGTGCTATGCACTCCTGATTCAAGGACAATATACAAGAACAGATTTTTATTTCTTAAATAATAATTGTTAATCCTGTATTGTAGAGAATTGCCCAAGTCTTACCTGGTCTACTAAAATTACAATTAACAACGTGTCATCAATCCTTAATCACTGCAACGAAAACACATGCATACCTGTCAATCAGCGTCTGTTAGTTTGTTTATGATACATAGCTTGGGGTTCTTTTGATGACATCAATCAGAGTGATTGGCATCGATCTTTAATTGGCAGTTATTGTTTATTGGGTGTGACAATCGATTAAGAAATTAATAAAATATTACTTTAAATTTAAATCGTTCTCACGCTTGTATCAACGAACGATAACTCGACTGCTTCATGCTGTGTAAATAGTACTATGTCAATGTTCGTGAAGTTGGCAGGCTAGCGGCCTAGCGGCCTAACAGCGTGAAGTTGGCGGCCTAGCAGCCTAGCGGCCTAGCAGCGTGAAGTTGGCGGCCTAGCAGCCTAGCGGCCTAGCAGCGTGAAGTTGGCGGCCTAGCAGCCTAGCGGCCTAGCAGCGTGAAGTTGGCGGCCTAGCAGCCTAGCGGCCTAGCAGCGTGAAGTTGGCGGCCTAGCAGCCTAGCGGCCTAGCAGCGTGAAGTTGGCGGCCTAGCAGCCTAGCGGCCTAGCAGCGTGAAGTTGGCGGCCTAGCGGCCTAGCGAAGTTGGCAGTCGAAAAAAAAAATTGTGAAGTTGGCTAGCGGCCTAGCGGCCCAGCGGCCTAGCGATCCAGCGGCCTAACAAAGTTGGCAGTCGAAAAAAAAAAAAAAAAAGAAATTGTGAAGTTAGCGGCCTAGCGGCCTAGCGTTCTAGCGGCCCAGCGGCCTAGCGGCCGTTCGATCCAGCGGCCTAACAAAGTTGGCAGTCGAAAAAAAAAAAAATTGTGAAGTTGGCGGCCTAGCGGCCTAGCGGCCTAGCGTTCTAGCGGCCTAGCGGCCTAGCGATCCAGCGGCCTAACAAAGTTGGCAGTCGAAAAAAAAAAAAAAAAAAAAAAAATTGTGAAGTTGGCGGCCTAGCGGCCTAGCGTTCTAGCGGCCTAGCGGCCTAGCGATCCAGCGGCCTAACAAAGTTGGCAGTCGAAAAAAAAAAAATAAAAAAAAAATTGTGAAGTTGGCGGCCTAGCGGCCTAGCGGCCTAGCGGTCTAGCGGCCCAGCGGCCTAGCGATCCAGCGGCCTAACAAAGTGGGCAGTCGAAAAAAAAAAAAAAAAAAAAAAAAAATTGTGAAGTTGGCGGCCTAGCGGCCTAGCGGCCTAGCGTTCTAGCGGCCCAGCGGCCTAGCGGCCTAGCGATCCAGCGGCCTAACAAAGTTGGCAGTCGAAAAAAAAAAAAAAAAAAAATTGTGAAGTTGGCGGCCTAGCGGCCTAGCGTTCTAGCGGCCGTTCGATCCAGCGGCCTAACAAAGTTGGCAGTCAAAAAAAAAAAAAAAAATTGTGAAGTTGGCGGCCTAGCGGCCTAGCGACCTAGCGTTCTAGCGGCCCAGCGGCCTAGCGGCCTAGCGATCCAGCGGCCTAACAAAGTTGGCAGTCAAAAAAAAAAAAAAAAAAAAAAAAATTGTGAAGTTGGCGGCCTAGCGGCCTAGCGTTCTAGCGGCCCAGCGGCCTAGCGATCCAGCGGCCTAACAAAGTTGGCAGTCGAAAAAAAAAAAAATTGTGAAGTTGGCGGCCCAGCGGCCTAGCGGCCCAGCGGCCCAGCGGCCCAGCGGCCCAGCGGCCTAGCGATCCAGCGGCCTAACAAAGTTGGCAGTCGAAAAAAAAAGTGAAGTTGGCGGCCTAGCGGCCTAGCGGCCCAGCAGCCCAGCGGCCTAGCGATCCAGAGGCCTAACAAAGTTGGCAGCCGAAAAACAAAATTTGGCAGCCGAAAAACACTAACTTAAGGTAGCCTCAAGTGTAGCTAGAGTGACGGTCGAGTTAGTGTAGGTCGAGTGGAGATTTGGTATTCACATGGGTAACTCGTCCTCGACTTTCCTGAGTGTGTGACCGTTATAATAAATGGTAGGATATTACACTGTACATACAATCTGTGCTTTATTATTGAATTGGTCGGTATGATTATTGCAGAGATTATAGTGGATCAGTTAACATAAAACTTCGATGTAATTAACATTGAATGAACGTACAAATGTATATAATGATTTACATTGATATATTCCAACAAAACAATTATGCAAGGCAATGCCTACGCATTTTAAATAAATAAAGGATGCGCATATCGAAGAAGACAAATCGTACCGTATGCCTTATGTTTTCGCCGTGGACTCAATATTAAATATCATATCACGTCAATATGAATTCCACCGACCGTCAAGCAGGTAATGTCATGTTAATAATTTAGAAGTCAGAGGAAATGGACACAGTTTACTTTTATAACCAGCTTCACTGTCAGATGATTTTGTTAATTACAACACATACATCGTACATACCGTTCCGGGGAAGCCCGACAACTAGAAAGTTATAATTCCTGGAATGTCATTTAATGTGCGATATGTTTAAAAATAATAGTACATAAGATAGCTGATGCATGAACTTCTTGGTTTTAGGTTGATTATGAAACAAGTTGGTACAACCTTGAACAAATATTAACCAATCTCGACACATCATGCCCGAATTTATCCATCGTCACAATATATAATACAATACGTAAGAGAAGAGAAGCCACCTTTCGCTTAGTATGCTGGACATCTTGCAAGGGAAATACTGATACCATTTCGTTTTTAGCATGAAGTGACCCCGGATCGAACCTGGGCGTCCCGCACTCGAAGCGGACGCTCTAACAGTAGGCTATCGAGGCGGCACATTGACACATGAATGATTGCAATGCACATCATCAGTATTTGTTGCAAGTTTGCACGTTTTTATTCATTCAAATATTTTAGTCATCTTCATATCAACACTGGGTGGGATTAAAAATAATAATATGGCAAAGAATGAAAACAATAACGTTATAATTTCATAGTTATGCTCCATATATAAATACCATGTATTTAATTAACATCGCAGTAATATGACTAAATTTTAATTCCAGATACTTCATACACTTATTACAGTAACTTTATTTGTCCAAATAATATACTTTTAGATAACAAATTATAAATAAAATTATATTTATGGTTGTATATTTATCAACCCACACGATCATATGAATTTGTTGTGTAGTTTAATTTGAAACTACAATAACTTTATTAGTTCAACATTCGTGCGCTAAAGGTTTTCTTCTATCCGGGACATTTCTAAAAGGTAAAATCATATCCTTAAATTCTTCTACCTCGAATGGGTTGTCCATTTTAGTTAGTGACTAACTTTGGTATTCACTAACATTCCATTGAGTTTGGTTGGAGTCACGCTGAAGTCGACGTTTCGCTCCCTCGAAAATTCCTCACTCAGTCGAGTCAACTCCAGCTACACTTACCGTTGTGAATACCAATTTCAGGTTAGGTCGAGTTCACACTCAAACGCACGGACGAAACAACAATTAAATTTGGATTAACTCAGTGAGTGAGAGTGGAGGAGAGGATGTGAATATGGTCCATAGTGTTTATCCCAATGTATTTATACTGTAACATTTATATATCACTGTACCCATGTTGCATAGATGCCTGTGATAAATAAAGTTCCGTTTTGTTCTGTGAAAATTCTAATACATAATGCGATGTTGAATTTCTCCGTATAGATTCGGAGGCAATAACTGTAAAATTAGACTGTATTTCAGTCTCATCCATGTCTAATTATTACAAAATAACACTTATTATATCACAAATAAAACATGCATATAACCATTCGATATAGAATTAATTATAAGAGACTCAACTTATGTACAATCACATATATTTACACATTGCAACCAATGAGCATCTAATGTAAAAGTCACAGTATTTTTAAAAAGGATGAATTATTTGAGGACACTACCGAACGACATAAAATATTTGAGGACACTCATGAATACGACCGTTTATAAGAAAGAGTTAATGAAAAACAATAGTTTCACAATTAAATGATCTTATTTTACTAACCATGAAATTTCCAAAATATGTATAACATATTAATAAAACAATAAACCTTTCTTTTTCGAAACACTTTCAATGTCTATGATCGTACGTTACTATGATTATACGGTTTGGTGTTAATCTTCGTCACAAATATTGACAAAAAATCACGGCCGTGAAATACCACAATTTTCTAATCATTGTCATTTTATTAATATTTGCGTTATTGATAATTCTCAATATTGTTACATATTTAGAAACTAAAGAGCTTCATAACGATATAAAACAATAGAAATGGAGTGAATCATAAAAAAAACTGGTACGGCCGTGGAATTCGAACACATTAAAAATATAATTTCACGCCGAGAAAAATGTGTATATATTCAATTAGCCGTTATTTTATTTCAATATGTTTGTATATTTTAAAACAAGAGAGCTTCTTTTTTATTTTGATATAATTTATATGAAAATATGTTAATAAATAAAAAAATAAACTACTACGGCCGTGGAATTCGAACACAAAAATGTGTAGATTTTTTTCTCGAAAAATAGTCTGTGTTTGAACCATTATAATTCATATTTGCATGGGCATAATTTCATTTTTTATATTTAGAAACTTCAGAGCGTAATCTTTAATTTCATATCAACATTTTAAAATTCGTCAATAAATTAAAAAATTAACCCCCCCCCTCCACGCCGTAGAATCACTCCTGTGATCTTGTTTAAAATAGCATAGGGCCGAGAAATACACTATTCCGCTAACGTCACCTGTCAATCAAAATGTGGTGGTCATTTATAATGGGTCATTCGTATCAATTGACCAGACGCCGACTCCACCCACTTAATCTCGTTGATCCAATCAGAGCGTGTTATCGCTATTTTAGATTCCGATGTAAACCTTGGACAACATAACGAAGTCGAGATATAGGTTATAGAGGAAACATTGGTTTTGAAATCACTGCTACGCCTATAACTCTTTAGTTTGTGTATATATCTAATCGACAGTGGTTTCACGCGAAAGGTCTATTTTTGCAGTATAAGAAGGCACCAAAAAATTTGAAGATACAAGAGATATTAATATTTTATCACGTTTTAAATAAACCATTTTATTAGGCATTTTTGATCTACAAAACATGGTAACACATATAACTTTTTTGTCAGTGACTATGTTTGGATGACATCTGAATGAATTAACAGGTCTGTTTCTAAAGAATAAAACACACCAAATATGTTTGACAATCATTACATATTAACATTTATAGCAGTTTTAAAACCCGAGAAAATTCACAACAAGGTTTATATATAGACAATTGTGCATTCGGGAAGTATATTTCGACTTTTATCATCTGAAAGTCATTTTAATGCATCGTCCACAAAAAGCCGAAGCATTTAATGTTTATTCTTCAAACGAACTTTTATTTTAGACTTTGGCAAAGTTAAAAAACAACAATTAAAACGCATTTATTGTGAAACAATCGACCTAAAATAAATTGGCATGAAATGAATAACTTTCACTTCGGCTAAATAAAACATATGTGTGGTTCAGGAAACATTGGTGAACAATAGGATAGGTAGGTAGGCATTTGTTTTTAGATGTAGGTGTTTGACATACATCAGTGGTCACGATTCACTGGGAAAATAGTTCTATAGCCATAGCACTTTGCATATGCATTCACTGTATAAATTGGTATCGTTGACGGTACTTAAAGTATGTACCTACAGTATCTCCGACTGACAATGAACATGTCTACATGTATTTGATAGAGAAAATAAATAAATATGTTTTTACAGAAAATAAAAACGTCAGTCTATTATAACATGATAGATGTACATTTCATACAGAATCGCCTACCATAATAAAATTTAGCAATAAATACCAGAGACTGTAGTCGTAAATATACAGTTTCTGCCGGAAAGAAATCTACAGCACACGACTATAATTATGGTCATAAAATAGATTTTAAAAAATAGCAGACTTAGTTGAGAAATTACTCGTAGACAAATTTTTGCATTTTTCTCCAACAAATTTTAGTGGAAAGTTTGTTGTGAAAGGACTGGAATGTAAGCCAAAACACTCCTTAAGATTTACTTAAAGCGAGTTTGTTAGTTTGTTATGCTACGGTCACAAAGCTCGTACGATATCCGTACGAATTTACCAACTCGAACGAGTCCACAATGTTTGAAATCCTAACGGTACTTTTTCATTCGTAGGGTCTGGTCACAGCTCGTACGGACCTCGTACGATTTATAGAGATGCAATAGTACGATATCCGTACGGACATCGTAATATCCATACGGACACCGTATGGGGCTCGCAAGGAGCCCGGCCGTACATCGCACGGTGCTCGTAGATCAATCAGAGCTCGTAGATAACTCGTACGGACATCGTAAACTCGTCAGGGCATCGTACGGATTGTTGTAACTCGTAATGTTTCACCGATCTCCGAGTTGTCTACGAGCTCGTAGAGATATTTGAAGTAGAAAGCTCGCAAGGAAGCTGTCCTCACCCAGTTTATGTATTATTATATTTTGTAAGATGATTTTGGATTAGTTGATATTTCATGTCATGTTTATATATGTAAGAAAAAATGCATAATTGTCCCTCGACATACTCTGAAATTCAGCCTATTTCGCCATAACGTTTTGAATAGTACAAAGGGTATATACACGTATGTGTCTCATGTGTACCACACCAAATATATATTTTTACCAAAAGAATTAAGTGAATGCAGTAGAAATAGGATATACATATATGTAGATGCATAGACAATGGTTTGATGTGTACTAATAAGTTCTGTGCACGAGAATCACGGAAATAACAACTATCATACACTGAGCGTGTGCGGATCCAGATGGGGTGGGCCTGGACCCTGGAATTGTGGTGAATTGTGGTCATGTAATACAATGAGAGGAGTACGTCTTGGGTGGGAGTCTACTGGGTACCAACTTGGATAAAATATTGCTGGTCGGACCCCTCTCTAGCAAAATAACCCGAATCCATTCTCATACATGTATTGCCGGGTGCCTGGCAGAGTTGGGCCTACCGGCGTCTTACCAAACGACTACATCAGTTATAACCTAACTTTCTCCGGGGTTTGAACTTTCGATCTCCCGCTTCCTATACGGACGCCAAAATCACCCAGCCACGGTCGCGGTAATATGTCATGGATCAAAGTCTGGTGCGTCCCTACTTGGAGAAAGGTTGTTGGTCGGATATATCGATGATGCTAATACGAGAATACGATGATGATAATACGAGAATACGATAGTTTGATGATGATGATGATAGTAGAATACGATAATGATAATACAATAATAGGATGATGATTATACGAGAATACGATAGTATGATGACGATAATACGAGAATACGATAATGATAATACAATGATAAGATAATGATAATACGAGAATACGATAATGATAATACAATGATAAGATAATTATAATACGATAATATGATGATGATAATACAATTATAAGATAATTATAATACGAGAATACGATAATGATAAGATAACGATAATACGAGAATACGATAATGATAATACAATGATAAGATAATGATAATACAATGATAAGCTAATGATAATACGTGAATACGATAATGATAATACAATGATAAGATAATTTATAATAAGAGAATACGATGATGATAATACAATGATAAGATAATGATGATACAAGAATACGATAATGATGATACAATGATAAGATAATTTATAATACGAGAATACGATGATGATTATACAATAATAAGATAATGATAATACGAGAACACGATGATGATAATGCGATAGAACGATGCTGATAATTACGAGAAAACGATAATGATAATACGATAGCTCGATGATGATATTACGAGAATGCGATTATGATGACGATAATGATAATATGAGAATACCATAATAATGATATAAAAATACGACATTGTTTTTATGAATTAATCAGTGTTGTGTTTTTGCTGTTGGCAGAGTCTATCTACCGGAACTTGGATACATGATACAGTTGCAGTATCAACATAATAGCAGTGAATGTTATAGTGTGTACAACAATGTCATAGTGTGTACAACAATGCCATGCGTTATTACATGTACATTCGAAATAAAGATATTAAAAGTCTGTGTACAAATGTTGTTATACTCGCACAGTCTGTCTGTCTTCCAAAATTTTAATTTTTCAATATTTCAATATACACCATACTCATAACTATTAATTGTCATAAGTAAAGCAGTTGAGATAATGTTCATTATCTACATCTTAATGGCGTCCCATGCGATGCAAAACCTTGCAAATTTCGATGTACGATACTCGCACGAGTATTTCGTAGCTCGTGTGGTGTCCGCACGAGCCTCGTGCGAGAGTATACAGACTTGAAAAATATCAACGGGCTCGTAGACAGCTCGGGAGCTCGGTGAAACATTTTCACCGAGTCACCGAGTCCTCTACGAGTCACGAAAATCCGTACGATGCTCGTACGATTTTCGATATCCGTACGGGCTCCGTACGGACGCCGTGCGAGTTCGCCAAAATCAACTCGTACGGAGCTCGTAAGGAGCTCGTAGGGCAAATGTGACCGTAGCATTACCTGGTAAAACCCTTTAAAGATGTTAAAAATTATATTTACGTAGTTTTTCATTTACATAGCACAGGTCACTCGGTCCAAATGAAATTGTTGCACAGTTTTTGGAAAATATTTATGTACACTAGTCAGATGCACCATTATGCAATTATGCATCCTGGTAAGCATACTTAATAATACAATATTTGAGAAAACCGCTGTTAAATACAACCTGCAAACAAAAACCACTATATAACAATATATTCTAAAAAATAATGCCATCTTCTCATCAAACCATTTTCAATGATATTAACCCGTACCTCTTGAGAGGGACATACCTTTCATTAAATATCACTATTTGCAGTTTGCAAATGGATCGTCTTTATAGGCAAATACTAGTATTGGACTATATAATTATATTTAATCAAGATCTCGAAGGTTTTTGTTACAAAAAAACCGATAGTCACAATTTAGTATGAATATATTGGCATACATTTTGTACCATGCATGTTCGATAGTGTGTGCCATTTAAGACCTGTATCAGTGTGAATCAATTGACGTGTTCCTCCACTTTAAGCATGAATATATTACAAGGTTACTGTGCGGAATATATCCGCTACCGTCATTATGTGAGTGTACATGTAGTGAATAAACTTTAAAATGTTGCCTTAACAGAATATATAAGTATACTCCCCTATTTATTTCTACAGTGTATTGTCTACGTGTACAATCACACAATGACATATCCTTGCCATGTCGGGAAATCTGAAGTTCCCTGTGCTATCGTGTGACACGGTAAACAAATAAATTGCGTCCGCCACATCTTTTTACCTGTAGAAAGTACACACATAATGGGTATTCAAAAGCACAAAACTAACATTTACGAAGTCATACCTAAATCATTCCAATCATCCCTAATATTGCAGTAGCAATATGATTAATATAGTATTAAACTGAAACACATGTATGTATAATCAATAATAATAATGTTTAGGCTGTTTGTTTCGAGATATTTTGGATGTCCACATGTTATAAAATGAGAGAACAGCTAAATCCTAATTCAAATTATGACTTTCTTCAAGATGTTGGAAATATTTATGAATTAAAAAACGTGTTTAGAGTCTTTAGATGTACTGGTATATTGTTACTAAGTATACATTTAATGTAACTAATTATATAATAAAAACATACACTGTTGATATTTTATAACCTGCTAAGTGATTAAAGTATGCTATTGATATGCATGTATGAGAACATTCGGGCAACTTTTAGATCTTAGTTTTAGCTGAATGCATTTGTGAAAACTATGTACAATGCAACCTCTCCAGAGGCTCTGAGCAGCCCTCCACTGAGCAACAACCTCTCTTCAGCAACATAAACATGTTGTTCGAGAAGAGACAATCTCTACATACAACAACATAATGTTATGTTTCCCAATGTGTGTCGCTATAGAGAGCTTTTATTGTTTTCAAAGTGCACATTTTCTCTTAGAATATGATTTATCTAAGAATTGCACTATAGGGTATGCATTTTGAAAAAGTACATAATTTTTATATGTTTACGAGCGTCGTACGACGGTCGTGCGATTGTCGTACGAAGGTCGTGCCATTGTCTCACGGCAGTCGTAGGATAGGGGATGTTCACAAGACTGTCGTGCGACAATCGCACAATCATCGCACGTCCATCGTACGTCCATCGCACGATAGTGGTATGATTCTAAGTGCCTAGAGTGACCTTATAATCTCAAACAAATCGTGCATCCATCGTGCGTCCATCGCACGTCCGTCGTGCGACGACGTAGGGCATCGTACGACGGGCCTACGACAGTCACCCGCCTTAGAATTTTTTAACATGTCCAAAACTCTACAACGAGGGTCTACGATTATGTTTTCCGTCGCACGACGGTCGCACGATGCAGAAATTTCTCAAGTCCGTCGTGCGACGGACGCACGATAGTCCTCAAATTTACACCGTAGACCCGTCGCAGGTCCGTCGCACGACAATCGTGAAAGGGGTTTTACAAAATGCGATACGGGCATCGGATATTTATGTATTAGCATCCAAATAACTATGTACATTTCATGGAATGAGTCGGGTTTAATTACAGAAACCATATTTGGAACAGGTGGTCACCGTGGATGGGGAGAATTTTTAAAAGCTCACTGTGGAATCCTGCACATGAATAAAACGTGTGAAAACTAAAATACGAACTTATAACACACAGTAACATTGACATGTTTATCTTATTACTTGAGTAGATAAGTGACTTAATATTATTCATGTTTTAAATCAACGATACAAAAATGTTATATTGAGGACTTTGGTTAATAGACAAGTTAAATTCATAAATTAGATCTATATGAGTAGTTTATTATTTTTTATTTATCTTCAAACTATTAGATATATTTATTTTTATTTGTATCTAGTTCTAGTGTGTACAAAATGTTATATCTATTAATTTATGTCAAATAACTCTTAAATAATAAAATCGCCAAATTTATTGACATATAGGGAAAATAGCTGTTATACACTCTAACTAGATAGAAACAAGAAATAAATTAATATATCTTAATATTCCAATTTAAAACAAACATAAATGATAATATGACACATATTGTCTAGTGTACATACAGTACTTAGCACCCTATTGATTTTCAGTAGCCGGGACCAGTTTCTGTGTTTTATGACCCTAGATAAACACTGATAGTGATCTCCTGATGATAGCCAGAAATATAGAAGTACCATTATAGGTCATCGTGCCTCAGATCTGCCAATCTACTAGGAACGCCGATTAACCAGCTTTATCAGCCAATCAAATCTTAATAGTGTTGGTGGAACTGACCAACCAGGCAATGTTCATCCTCATTCATCAGTGGTTAGTCAAGTTCCCAGACTCGAAGAATACTCTGGTGAACCAGAATGGACAATGTTATGTAACCCACAAAATAAAACCGACTGCAGCTGTTGACCCCTATATGACCCATTCGTGAAAATGTTCAGTGACGAGCACGTGGTAGTTGGTTATAGGAGGGATTCAGAAATAGAGAATGTCCTAAAAATAGATTTACTGATAAGAACTGACCACAGCAACGGTTGCTGGTCGGTCACCGACCTAGTATCATTTGTATAGAATTTGTACTAAGGTGTGTAATATAGCATCATTTAAAACTCAAAGGAGTTAATTAACACTGTTGTGATATGATGTACATGTTTAGGTAACATATGTTTTTGGTTGGATCAAGTATAATGAAACATAATCATGCTTTTAAGTAAGCAATGTAAGGATCAATAGCTTAACTGGAAACAATGTTCAACATCATATGCATTTCGGATGTCATAATTCTGCTGTTGATCTAACAGAAAATAATAGTAAATAATTTTGAATACTTGGCACTGTTATAGTTCAATTTTGAACTCTGAGCCATAACCTTTCGGACTAGTCCATTTTGGCGGGTAGACCATACTTTATTACGTTAGCATGTCATTATTTAATTATGTGATTCTTACATATATCTGTTTGTTATCGAATTACAGTTTAGTGCAGTCGGCAACGTTCAGGATTTCTAACCCGAAGTTCGATGGTTCAAATTCCCAATTCGCTCATATTTTTAATTCATTATTTTATGTTATTCAAAGAGTATACTATTTATAAACTAAAGTTTCTTCTTTTAACTAATCCGTGACAATGTGTTGATTCAATTTATTTCTCATTTTCACTTATAGCGATCGTTTCCATATTCCGAGTTTACTGACAACCTGTAAATACGTTCTACAATACACATGCAAGATCTAAAAATATTTTGAAATATGTAACAAATATGGCTTACCACATACTGTTATAACACGGATATTGCAAGTTATGTGCATTTATAAATAAAAAAATGTGTAAAGATAAATTTTGGTATTTTGGTGAGATTCGAACTAGCCCTGGTCAGACAAAAGTTATTTTACAATGTATCAAGCGCTATACCGTTACGACCATTCAGACATATGGAATAGTTGGCCTTAATTCTATTACTTACATTTTTCTTTAAACCTATACCAACCTATATCGATTAATGGTTAAAACTTTAAAAGTGCAGTCACGGCTCAATGCTCGAAATCGAACTATAATATAAATCAATTGTCCTCAACATGGTGAAGCTGTCGCTCGTCTTATCTCATTTTTGAATTGATATTATCATGATTATACATGTAAGGTTGACAAAATCCCTAGTGATATATTTTCATGGTAATACTAAGTCTGTAATAAAAGAAAAAAGTTATTAAAATACAGTATTGTACATGTATTGGGCGGCACGAAATACCCAAATATACCCAAATATACCTTTATTAGTAAGAATCTTACCCAAATATTTGCAATTTTATAACAAACTAGCTTAAATAAACGCTACTACGCAGTTTAAGGAATAAAAAAATGTCAAATAGTAAGTTTTTTCGGTAAATAAACACTACTGAGTACAGTACGGAACCCGTATCCTGTTCAGGCGCGTAGCTAGCCCTATAATCATGTGGATTTACGATTGTTTTAGGTGATCGGGGGCATGCTCCCCGGAATTTTTTGAAAACAATGGTGTAATCTGGTGCATTTGAAGCGTTCTCAAGGTGTTTTATTTAGTTTTTAAGATTATTATTTGTAAATAAACGATCTTATGTAAATAGAGTAGGCCTACTTCCCTGTTCAAAATAAAGCTAAAATATAAACCAAACATATTTACGAGTCCCATTTTATTATGTTCACAAAATTCTCAGATATCATACAGAAAGAACGTTGCTGCCTTGAAAAGGGACAGGCAACTAGACTTCTATTAGCGGCTAATAGAAGTGTAGTTGCCTGTCCCTTTTCAAGGCAGCAACGTTCTTTCTGTATGATAACATTGTCAGTCAATGTTCATATGTCTGTAGCTACTAGTAAGATCGCATATATTTTTTACCCTTCTTATAAAACTAAAACTACCTCTCATTTCAAGCTCTAGAGACCTACGTAGTAATTAGCACAAAAAAGGAACGGTTAGAACAGTGACATTTTCTAGTTTTCCGAGATGCGATCGGTGCATGGGAACGTTGCCACAGTGTCGTTGGTGGCGAGCTGCTTTTTACTTTGATCGCTCCGTATACTGGAATTCAGCCATAGTCACAGCTTTGTCCTCACCGCGGCACCAGTTACCATAAAACGCGGAAAACCTATCGTTCCGTAGCTATACAACTAAGTCGATGTATTGCTTATGTGAAAGTTTATTCGGTGCTCTAGCACCCTGAACCATGAACCAACCAGAAACTATGCAAAATGACGACAAATTAAAACCTCACGATGTTACACCTATATGTGGAATCGCCTTCTTGCTCTAGAAAGCACTTAAATGGAAGGCTATATATATAAAGTTAAGTATGACACTTTAAAACATTAATGGCTCTTAATGAACTTAACAACCAGAGAATCCCTAGTTGCAGTTGTACTGAGACCAGTTTGTTAACGTCAAAGACTACTGTAACAACTACAGTATGGCAGGTTGGTAGTGTCACACAAACACAAACATTCTGGCGTAAATAACCGGCTCGATGTCTGAGTATATATCACAAGGCGAATTCTACAGAAATTTAGAATAAAGACACGATAAAGAATGAAGTAGTTTAAAGTGAATTAAGTTCGAACTTTGACAAAGATTTATGTAGCGCCCTTTTCATGCTAATGCACGTTCAAAGGCACTTTACATGATTGTGTTTCAGCCACAAGGGCGCAGGTGCATCCTCTACCAGTGCAGATACAGCATAATCTGACCAGAGGGACAGACTGAGAGAAAGCCCCTGAAGGGAGAGAGAGACATTAGATACAGACATGTCCGGCGCTGCAGAAGTGCGCATAGCTCTTATTTCGAATAGACAGCCTGGTTATAGCACCGATACACAGTTTCCTGGCACTTCCAGATACTTTGCAGACCACACGGCCAGATATAGCGGGAAATATTATAAAAAGTTCAGAAAATGTCAAGTTCCGATGCCAGGGATTGAACCGACGACCTCTGGATTGACAGCCCAGTGCGTTACCACAAGGCTATTTCATTTCTATAGACTGGTCATACTCGTCCATAAAAATTATACAAAATGTTATAATTTCTCAATGAGAGAAGAGCTTTCAGTGTAATAGTTAGCTGTTATTGGTTGAAATCTAGTTCTGGAAAGCTAATTTAACTTCAATAAATTGTCGTATATATGTTTATAACTTCTTTGTTTAAATCCCTACCGTGGGGCATAGTTTTTCATCCGGGTATTTAATAAAAACAAGAATATAAAGTATCACTGTTGTCTTTCGAGGTATCCAAATTCCGGAATGAAAGTCTATTCCCCGGGACTCGGAGTCAATAAGGCCGGGCGGGCATAATATTGACTGGTGCATAAGAGTAGCGACTAAAAAATAAAATACATACATAACAGTGTACGTTAAGGGCCGCTGGGCGTATGAGCTGGGGTGGGGGCAGGAAACAAACCCCCAATGTTAGGACTAGTGGGTAACGTTAGTTTGCTGGAGCTCCATAACTCTTGGTTGTATTTTATATTTGATTTTTTTCAAGGAAGTGTCTTTTCTATAGACTGGTCATACTCGTCCTTGAAAATTATACAAAATGTTATAATTCCTCAATGAGAGAAGACCTTTCAGTGGAAGAGTTAGCTGTTATTGGTGAGGATATAGTTCTGTTCTGGGAAGCTAATTTAGCTTCAATAAAGTGTTGTAAATTTGTTTATATATATGTATGTTTAACTTGACTGTGTGCATAAAACAGGCAACCATGTTTGAACAGGGTTGATGGATTGAAACAAATAAATATTACTAGTAATTCAAGTACAAATGTTAATATAAATGATTTATTTTCTTTGTAAATCCCTACATACATTGTTCACCAAGCACAAGTTAATGGGCAATGTTCAAATCGATTGTCCGGATCCGAGGGGTCAATTTTAGAGCAAATATGTGTCAAATCCTCGTAATTTTGTCCGGTGTCCGGAGTGGAGGGGTTCCGGATCCTAGGGGTAAAAACGTATTAAAACATGAATAAGAATATTCGGGACCAACAGATCCGCCCGGATTAGAGGGAAATCCGGATTGGAGGGGTCCGGATTAGCGGGGTTCCACTGTACATAGATACTAACTACAGGTCAACACATCTTACATTTCGTGCACACTGCGATCAGGTGAGGTATAATACGATCAAATTGACCTGATCCTCAAACCTTTTGTTAGCATAATTTAACAGTTTTTGTGTGTAATTAAATTTCACATTAATATAAATCTCCGGCACTTGAATGATTCCTCTCAAGAAGCTAACACATGTAATATATTCTAGCATTAAGGTCCAGTAACAGGTAAATTTGTTTGTACTATATATTGTAATCATTTAACATACATTATAGCAGCAACAGACAGTATGAAGCAGACCGGGCATTATAACAGTAACAGACATAATGAGGCAGACGTTATAGCATTAACAATATAGACACTATGAGGCATACATTATAATAGTAATAGACACTATGAGGCATATATTATAACAGTTATAGACACTGTGAGGCATACATTATAATAGTAATAGCCACTATGAGGCAGACATTATAACAGTAATATACACTATGAGGCATACATTATAATAGTAATAGACACTACAAGGCAGACATTATAACAGTAATAGACACTATGAGGCATACATTATAATAGTTATAGACACTATGAGGCATACATTATAATATTAATAGACACTATGAGGCAAACATTATAACAGTTATAGACACTATGAGGCATACATTATAATAGTAATAGACACTATGAGGCAGACATTATAACAGTAATAGACACTATATATATGAGGCATACATTATAATAGTAATAGACACTACGATGCAGACATTATAACAGTAATAGACACTATGAGGCGTACATTATAATAGTTATAGACACTATGATGCAGACATTATAGCAGCAACACAAATTATGAGGCAGTCATTATGGCAGTAGCAAACATTATGAGGCAGACATTCTAGCAGTAGCAGACATTATGAGGCAGACATTCTTGCACTATAATTGAAACGCGACACATAAAATAGTGTTTGAAAATAACATGTAATAGCAAAGTTATAAGCATTTTCTCGTTATATATGGATCATCCCTGAAGTCCATTATGTGTAAATATCGCTGGTTTAGAATTAGGAGGTCGCAAGTACAGAATCAAACTTTTCACAAAAAAGGAAAACGCTGTCTGAAAACAAATCATTACTTCTGGAATACCAAACCTTTTAAATTTTACTTTGGCCAACATGACACTTCCAATTTTCATGAAAATAGGCTCATAAGAAGCGCCTCGAGGTGCAGATTTCAAATATGCCGCTGGGCCGCTAGAACGCTAGGCCGCTAGGCCGCCAACTTCACATTTTTTTTTTTTTTTTTCGACTGCCAACTTTGTTAGGCCGCTGGATCGCTAGGCCGCTAGGCCGCTGGGCCGCTAGAACGCTAGGCCGCTAGGCCGCTAGGCCGCCAACTTCACAATTTTTTTTTTTTTTTTTTTTTTCGACTGCCAACTTTGTTAGGCCGCTGGATCGCTAGGCCGCTAGGCCGCTGGGCCGCTGGGCCGCTAGAACGCTAGGCCGCTAGGCCGCTAGGCCGCTAGGCCGCCAACTTCACAATTTTTTTTTTTTTTTTCGACTGCCAACTTTGTTAGGCCGCTGGATCGCTAGGCCGCTAGGCCGCTGGGCCGCTAGGCCGCTAGGCCGCTAGGCCGCTAGGCCGCTAGGCCGCTAGGCCGCCAACTTCACAATTTTTTTTTTTTTTTTTTTTTTTCGACTGCCAACTTTGTTAGGCCGCTGGATCGCTAGGCCGCTAGGCCGCTGGGCCGCTAGAACGCTAGGCCGCTAGGCCGCTAGGCCGCCAACTTCACAATATTTTTTTTTTTTTTTTTCGACTGCCAACTTTGTTAGGCCGCTGGATCGCTAGGCCGCTAGGCCGCTGGGCAGCTAGAACGCTAGGCCGCTAGGCCGCTAGGCCGCTAGGCCGCCAACTTCACAATTTTTTTTTTTTTTTTTTTCGACTGCCAACTTTGTTAGGCCGCTGGATCGCTAGGCCGCTAGGCCGCTGGGCAGCTAGAACGCTAGGCCGATAGGCCGCTAGGCCGCCAACTTCACAATTTTTTTTTTTTTTTTTTTTTTTTTTTCGACTGCCAACTTTGTTAGGCCGCTGGATCGCTAGGCCGCTAGGCCGCTGGGCCGCTAGAACGCTAGGCCGCCAACTTCACATTTTTTTTTTTTTTTTTCGACTGCCAACTTTGTTAGGCCGCTGGATCGCTAGGCCGCTAGGCCGCTGGGCCGCTAGAACGCTAGGCCGCTAGGCCGCTAGGCCGCCAACTTCACAATTTTTTTTTTCGACTGCCAACTTCGCTAGGCCGCTAGGCCGCCAACTTCACGCTGCTAGGCCGCTAGGCCGCCAACTTCACGCTGCTAGGCCGCTAGGCTGCTAGGCAGCCAACTTCACGCTGCTAGGCCGCTAGGCTGCTAGGCCGCCAACTTCACGCTGCTAGGCCGCTAGGCTGCTAGGCCGCCAACTTCACGCTGCTAGGCCGCTAGGCTGCTAGGCCGCCAACTTCACGCTGCTAGGCCGCTAGGCTGCTAGGCCGCCAACTTCACGCTGCTAGGCCGCTAGGCTGCTAGGCCGCCAACTTCACGCTGCTAGGCCGCTAGGCCGCCAACTTCACGCTGTTAGGCCGCTAGCCTGCCAACTTCACGAACATTACTATGTCACCGGTTGATAAGAGTATTCCCCCTTAGTTGTTAATTTGTTATTATTCGATTTTCTAGCGTTATTGACTACATTGTATAACTTATATTGCATTTACACTGTATTGTTGTTCTTTTGTTAGTTTTTTTATTTCAACATTCTTCTACCGATATAGATTTCGAGATTTGACCATCAACTGAACAGAATGGACAGGCATACACGATACAAGAAGAAGATTTTTTAAAGTTTTTTCTATATATCTCTTACACAAAATTAAGGGACCCCCGGGCGGGCCAATATTGATCCAGGGGTCATGATTTGAGCAATCTTGGTAAAGGTTCACTACACAATGCTTCATGCTAAATATCTAAGCTCTATGCCTTGTGGTTTCTTAGAAGAATTTTTTTAAAGGTTTTGTGGCAACCAGAGTTCTAGATGGATCAACTTTATTTGAGCAATTTTTAAATCCCCCTATGTTCGGAACATCCAGGCAAAATTTCATTAATATTGGACAAACAGTTTCAGAGGCAATGTCATTTGAAAGTGTGAATGGACGGACGGAAGACGGATGGTGAGTGATCACAATAGCTCAGCTTGAGCACTTCGTACTTAGGTGAGCTAAAAAAAAAAAGGAAACAGGACAATTGTAAATGATCGAAACATTGCTTGAGTTGGAACATTTAGACTTATCTACCTTTTTCAATAGTATTACTGCTTCTGGGTTTGACATCACTAGGCACATTTCTCTTTCTATCACTACTTTTACCTGAATATAAAAAATGACACACAGTTTTGCATTTATATCTGGTGTTTATCAGTTTGTGTTGGGTGGAGGTACACTGTTGTGTTTATAAGGGTTTGTTACGACAGAACCTTAGCAAAACAGCTTTGCATTAATTTCGCAACACTCAATGCATACAAGTACAGCTGCCTATTCTTTACAGACTTAAATCCATATGGAATTTGTAAATTATGTAAGGAGTTTTCAAATATGATTTGAAATTTCGTAAATATTTTGTATAGATCTGCTATTTCATATCTGAAACCATAAACAATACCATTGAAACACAAATATAACAAATTGAAATTTCATTAAAAAAACTGAATGTTGACGTAAAGCTTTGCAATTGCTCGCAGGAGAAACATCTGTGTTAGTAGAATTATACTACAGTCCAGTTAGAATATTGTGAGAGTTTATGTGTACACAAAAGATTACAACCACTGTCTGAACAGGTAGAGCGTATACAGAATGTAAGTTTAGCATTGAAATTATAGCTATTGTGTAAGCCTTTATAATATCGTAATAGTGGACTTGACCGCTGCGTCACTAGAATCTTATCCTGACTGGACTATAAATCTGGACATTGGAGACAGCTAAAGATGTGGACAATAGATACAGAATGAACAAAGTAAAATACTCACATTTGCCACCTTTTGATTTTCTTTTGGTCGTAGATGCTACATGTCTCCCACTCTCAGGCACAGTAGTTGCAGTTAAACCTTTTGGAAGAAGTGATTTAGCTATTTCGTTGGCTTTTTTGATATGAGGTAAAACCTTGACAAGTGCTCTTTCTTCAAGCAGGTATGTGTTATTTTGCAAGTCTTGCAATAGTTCGCACATATTTCTTCTAATTGATGTCTCTGCACATTTGTTTGGAGAGTCTCTTTTATGTATCTCAGGAATGTCAGTAACTTCAGCACTACTTTCAGTCTCACTACTATGATTCTCAGCAGGGTCGGTAACCACAGCGGCACTTTCAGTGTTGTTTGGAGTTCTATCATTACACTGATTGCATTCCATGTCAAGGCAAAAGATTGGCAAACTGGTGTAGTATGCTGGCAAGAAGTCCCATCCCTCACTAGGATAGTGTGTTATAACATGCAAAAAATGTTTGCATGGAAGGTTGTACTTGGTGAAGTCAGGACAACTACAGGATGGCACATCTGTCTTTACAATGTAATGATTACTCTCGCCATTGATTTGATATCCCTGAACATTATGCGTTGATTTAACAACATCATTCAGTCGCGTCATACAGTGTGACACAAACCATTTTGGTCTGTTCCTTATGAATAATGGAACAGTTCTACTGTACTGTCTGTGTAGGTCCATAGAAATAACATTTTCCCTGATGTATCTGGAAAAAGGATAACATTCAGTTGTTTAATTTTATGGTAATAATACTTTATAGTATATGCCTATTACAAAATGTTCCAAATTGCAGTATTTTTCAATGGAATAACATGGATCGAAAGTAGACCCTTATGAATATTTATACCAAACTTTGCTCTATCCTAGACTTTGCAAGCAGCCAGCTCAGCCATAATCAGCACCCTAAGTACCATACAGACAGATCTCGATATAACGACACTCGATATACTGACAAATGCATTATACTAACAGCATGTTTGGGGCCAAAATTTAAGTATTCAAATGCTCTTTGTATCAATTCAGTATACTGACATTTTTGTTACAACGACATTTTTCTTGGAAACAAACAGCGTCGTTGTATCGAGATCTGACAGTACTCCATTTCTAGTACAATGTATCAGTATCAGAGCAGACCTGAGCTAACATTGGGTATGACAATGTGGCTCAGCATAATTATGAGAACCTCAGATTACCATGGTTCATACACGATTCTCACACCAAATTCAGGTGTTTTCAAGGCAGAATTTGTATTTCATGGCCTTTTTAAGAAGATTTACCAAGGTAAAATTGTAGAATTTCGACTCTTTGTGCTGGATAAATTAAAAGAATCACGACTAGTGCTTAAGCACTTCATGTCTCACGCTCGTAACAATAAATTTACCTACATACTTCTAATTTTCAAGAAAAAGGGTGTTTCTGAATCATTTTGATCCAGATATTTATTATAGTTTGTCATTTTGACAACATCCGTACACTTCTATGTGTATTCAAGGCTGTTTTTCCCTTAAATTCAGGTACCATTTTGGCATTTTTTCATAAGGCAGCATTTTATTCAAGTACTTCTCAAAGTTGAAACCAAATTCAAGGACTTTTCATGTTCTGTGCGAACCTTGATTACACCAAGACGTATATTTAATAATGTAATAATGAAAGGTATTTAAAATCGACACACAAAAATTTATTTAATAATATTTTTTAGATTCATTTTTTTGCAGGAATGAGCACTCAAGCAAAATCCTGTATATAAAAAAGCACATAATATCTCCTGAAGCATCTTAAGTAGAAATATCTGCTCGAATTGAATGTGATTTTGCTCAAATCAGAGTTGGAGTCACAGATAAATCTAAAGTTCAAGCTCTTAAAATTTTGTGTAATAAACTGAGAATAATGTTTCTGTTTTGTGATATCAATTTTGAGTCCAGCCTCACATGGAAATTAGCATAAAGACGCATGATACTATTTGAGACGAGATTTAGCTGAGATTGAGATGCTTCCGGAGATCAGGGCCTGATTGAATGTACTGATAGTGTGACAAGAAACCATTCAATACTATATAAACACATACCTCTGTCTGCTGTCTGGAACAAACTGCTGTACTAAGATAGTTACAAGGTCTGACAATGTTTTTGATGCACCACGACGTTTCAGATATTTGTGTTTGAGCACCTTGTTTTGACTTTCAACTCCATTTGTGGTATTCACCCGGAAATTCATAAGACTGCTCCGGAAACAGTGTACCCATCTCTAAATGGAAGAAATTGAAAGTATTTCAACAAGATAACAACACTGAAGAACTCTAAAAATGTTCTGAGGTTTAAAGATCAGTGAACAACACCTTCTTCATGCAGTTATTAACCTGGACCCAATTCCACGAAAAAAATTAAGTTATTGCTCAGCTTAGACCGCTATTTTAAAACATATTTTGTTGGTTAAATGAGTTTCATGTATACTAGTTTATATTGTTTCATCACAGTGAGATGCCAATTTAATAGAGCAATACATATTAAGTCCGATTTTAATAGAAAATAGCGCTTAAAAATTATACATAAATATACCAAACTTATGTAGCGCCCTTTTCATGCGAACACACGTTCAAAGGCGCCTTACATAGAGTGTTGCAGTCACTAGGGCACATTAATGCATCCTCTACCAGTGCAGATACAGCATGATCTGACAAGAGGGACAGACTGAGAGAAAGTCCCCAAAGCGAGAGAGCGACATCAGATACAGGCATGTCTGGGGCTGCAGAAGTGCACCTAGCTTTAATTTCGAATAGACACCCTGCTTGTTTAATGTGCCCGGTGTATAGCACTGATACACAGCTTCCTGGTACCTTTAACCAAATACTTTGCAGTCCACACAGTCAGATATAGTAGAAAATTACTACAAATGGAATTGCAGAAATGTCAAGTTCTGATGCCGGGGATTGAACCCACAACCTCTGGACTGAGCTGTCTACGCTTATATTTATATAAGTAATAAACATCTTAAGTAAAAACTTAAGTCTGCTATAACAAGCTCAAGTATGCATTTCATTATTGTTCATTACTGTTGGATTTTCATGAGCATTTCATACAATAATCACCTACTATATCATTATTTAGCAATAAATACACAGTTTCTGGTTGTAATCTACATCACAAGACTATTATTGAAGTCATATAATAAATTCTAAATAACAGTCTCAGCTGAGCAATCACTTAAGTTTTTTCTGCAGACAGACAGATCCATATTAGACCCATCGTATGGTACATATAAACTGCAATGTACCACACATACCATGACAAATGCTGCATCGACAATGGCATAATACAATTGTTGTTTGTTATAAATGTTGATTAAGACATAATTACCACTGTCTCTGCCATAAATTGGCTACTTTTATTACCGTCATGCGACAAGTTCTTTAATATACAGTTACATGTAATTGTTATGGGTCTTACTGACTCAAATAAGTTATTACATATAGTGAAACAAGCTTATACATTAAGGTGTGTTTTTAAGACTTTGGAACAATACCTTTGTAATCAGCTGTTATTCTACATAGTTATGTTACATGCATACACATGTATACTGAAAACATAACGACAAGGCAACCCTGTGTGTGTTATTCTATGACAAGGCAACCCTGCGTGTGTTATTCTACAACACAGCAACCCTATGTGTGTTATTCTACAACACAGCACCCCTGTGTGTGTTATTCTACAACAAGGCAACCCTGTGTGTGTTATTCTATGACAAGGCAACCCTGTGTGTGTTATTCTACAACACAGCAACCCTGTGTGTGTTATTCAATGACAAGGCAGCCCTATGGGTGTTATTCTATGACAAGGCAACCATGTGTGCGTTATTCTACAACACAGCAACCCTATGTGTGTTATTCTATGACAAGCAACCCTGTGTGTGTTATTCTACAACACAGCAACCCAGTGTGTGTTATTCTATGACAAGGCAACCCTGCGTGTGTTATTCTACAACACAGCAACCCTATGTGTGTTATTCTACAACACAGCAACCCTGTGTGTGTTATTCTATGACAAGGCAACCTTGTGTGTGTTATTCTATGACAAGGCAACCTTGTGTGTGTTATTCTACAACACAGCAACCCTGTGTGTGTTATTCTATGACAAGGCAACCCTGTGTGTGTTATTCTATGACAAGGCAACCCTGTGTGTGTTATTCTATGACAAGGCAACCCTGTTGTGTTATTCTGTCTTTCTTCAATTGAACAATGGGCACATTTCAACGGTAAACAGAAAAAGCTTCCAAATTTCAACATGGGCTGTCACCCCAGCATGATATATGATTGTGAGATTGTCCCATCCCCGTAGATATATGGTTTCCTAAAACATCATCACCTAGATCTCTAGTGTGCTTCATCTTCAGGACCAGTATACAAGGATTACACTAGCATCTGGCCCCAATTCCACGAAAAAACTTAAGTTATTGCTCAGCTGAGACTGCTATTTTAAAAACATATTTTGTTGGGTAAATGACGTTCATGTGTACTAATATATATTGTTACATCACAGTTAGATGAAAATTTAATAGAGCAATACAAAATAAATCCGAATTGTACAGAAAATAGTGCTTTAAAGTTATAAAAATAAAAATAAAAAACTTAAGTCTGTTATAACAAGCTCAAGTACAAAGATTTTTATTGTTCATTACTGTTGGATTTCCATGAGCATTTCATACAAAAGTCACCTACTAAATCATTATTTAGCAATAAATACAGAGTTTCTGGTAGCAATCTACTTCACAAGACTATAATTGTAGTCATATAATAAATTCAAAATAACAATCTCAGCTGAGCAATAACTTAAGTTTTTTCGTGGAATTGGGGCCTGAGCTGAGCTGATATTTAGAGAAAATGTCCTTTCAAACCAAAATCTTGAGGGTCAAAAGATAACGATACAACATCAATATTTGATAAGTATTAATTAAAAACATTATTCTAGCTGATTTACCTTCTTATCAGCTATCCAGCAGCGTTCAATCCAGGTTTTAAATCTAATGTTGGTCTTATACAATTTGTGCTGTCGTAACTCTGAATGACTGGCTATGAAATCTATCTCGGTCTTGGAGCGCGCTATTCTCCTCAATCTGCAGGAAAGGAGAAACAGGTCATGTATGATGAAGACATTTCAAAACTAGTCAGAGAGCTATAGTTCAGATTTATACAGTAAGTATAGTATTCAATATAATAACAAGGCACACAATTTAAATAATACCGACATTATCCCTGGCTGCCACATACAATGTACCAAAGTCTTAAGGGACACTCAGCATATGACATGTGTTCCGTGTTACTGGTGAAGAAAGGTTAATCAGCTTTTGTTGATTTCTATGCGTTAGTCTATCTATAGGTGCAATTGACACATTTTATACACATTTTATGCTTGGCTATAAATAAAATTAATTATTTCAATGTGTCTATCTGAATCAAAGAGCCAATAGCTACGTCTATTCTGTGTGAGATTTGACATATTTGTTTTCATCAAGTTTGCTTGACTCATTCATAAATAGTACTTTTGCTTTAAATTTTGTGTTATGTAGTATTCACTGAATAAGAATCTCTTCAGAGACAAAACTCTAACAATGCTTTGATTATATTAAACTTTTACCAGGCAAACATAATTACACACACACAGTCATTATGCATCATAACTTTTGACATTCTTAATTAGAAAGTCTTTGGCTCCTTCTTAAACATTATACAATAAGTGGTCAATTAATTAAATGTCATGAAGAAAGTTAGAAAGTTAATAATAAAAATATAACTGTAATTTACATTTCTGTGGCTTCTTTCTTATAAGTGTGTGCACCATTATCTCTCTTGTTAAACCAACGGTCCCATGCCTGCTCTCGGTGAAAATCACAAATGTAAACTTGGATGCCTGTAATAAATTAAAAAAATTTAAAGCAAATTTGCAATATACGAAGAGTCTTCAATAAGTTCCCAGACTGTTACTTTTTCTCAACATATAAACGTCATACATGCCATACTTTGCTGAACCATTTGCAGGAGATTGGTGATGGAAATGCAGGAGATTTCAATAAAATGCAGGAGATTTTTTTTGCTTGAACTATCGACTAAAATGAATGAAGTTTATATGCAGTTTGCACTTATTTTACTTGTATGACAATACCATGCATGCATACATGATTCGTGAAGTAATTTAATCTAGTGTTTGGGATGATATTCATGATGCAAACAAAAAAATGTCCAGTATGTTCAAGTCTTATGACTCATAGTTAAAAGAATTGTAAGTAACCAAACCAAATGTATTAGTTATTGTTACATTTATGCTATACCAGTTCATTTATCATACATCTGAAAAGAAGACATGTCAAGCAGAAGATTACCTGATAAAAAAACATAGAAAAGAACTCATATGTTCAAAATGGTGCTAACATATTAATTCAAACTCAAAAATGCATTGATAATACAGAAATAAAATCAATTCAGTTAATTTATAAAGCTTAAAAAATGTATCTGAAATTGATGTTGACTGAATATCATGCAAATTCCAAATTCCAAACTAAAACTTTTTGAGGCCTTTTCCTTTGATACTGTAACTGCAAAGGGAAGTAACTGCTACGAGTTTATATCTGTAATGTACGGTCATGTGGGGGCTTTAAACCTAACCAGTAAACAAACATATTTTCGGCTGCTTGGGAAGATGTTTATCAGTTTATGACACCTTAGCATACTCTTATCGCGGCAATTATCGATTGTTTATTGGAGTGACCACTCTCCTGGGGTGTTATAAAGGTTTGTTATGTAATGACTTGTTGATTAATTGTAAGTTTATCACCGGAAATTACGAGGAAAGTGAAACTTTAATAATTCTGAGATTCTTACGCGGATTTTTGTCTAATCCGGGAGATTTTATCAAAATGCGGGAGTGCGTGAGTTGGGGCTCAAATCCGGTAGACTCACGCACGATCCGGGAGATATGGCATGTATGAAACGTCCAAAGTCATATAAACATAAAAAGTGATCTCTGCATTGGCACCAGAAAGTTAGATTTGTCACCATTCAGAATCATTTAACCAAGAACATAAACTACTTGGCAATATTTTGACATGCATGTTATCTATACTACTGTAAAATCTCATATTATAAATTTCATGGATCTTGATAAAAATGCATTTTTACGGGGTCATAAATTTGTGGATTACAGAACAAAAAAGGGTAAACCCATGTCTGACCTTGAGAGGTTGATTAATTGTAAAAATAAATCTGTTGGAACTTAGCCTGATGCCAGCCATATGTGTTTTCCATCCAACTAGAGGTGAACAGGTTGGAAACCCAGAGGTAGCCTATACACCAGGCACTTTAAAGAACCAAGGAGTCTATTTGGAGGCCTTGTCAATAATAACTGGCTAAGTCAAGCAGGGGCCATAGTTTTTTTAATTGATGGATAATCTTACATTGCATTGACAATGTAACATATGTAAGAAGTTAACAAGTATGCCAAGTTTAAAAGCAATGCCTTGAGGGACTTTAAAATATTTGAGTTTCAAGAACTTGAAGGTTTTGGTTAACATTTTCAAAGGAATGAACAAACAAAGGGACGGACAGATGGACGGACGGATGGACGGACGGACGGATGGATGGACGGACGGACAGACAGACGGATGGAGAGACGTTCTCACTGACTTGACGTTGTGGGGTTTTCTTTTGTTCATCCTTTTGTTTGTAAAACCCCATATGCAACATTTTGCACCCGTAAGCAATGGAATGAATAGAATCTAAATATAGCCTATTGTTCCACACCCCACAACTACAAGTGTAGTACAGATGAACGGACGAACAAACAAACAAACAAGCAACAAACTAACTAACAAACAAACTAACAAACAATCACTATATGCCTCCTGCATCAGTAGAGGCAGGGCATAAAAACCAATACAAGAGTGCCAAAATGTCACAAAATACGCCCGTCTTGGTTGTGCTAGTGACAAAAAATATTGATTGTGAAATAAAAGCCCATATTTTGTCCAAATATTTTTAAACAATTATCTAAACAAATCTTTATAATCACAAACTATATATACGGTTAGGACAAATGCACCATATCAGTTGTTTCCTATATTCATACTAATTTATAGGAATGTGAGGTCACCAAGTTTGAAGACGATCGCACGAAACTGTTTCAGTTAGAGTACAGACAAGGCCAATTTCATATTTTTTTGGTAAATGAAGGACCATAACCCAAGAAGGCCTCGGCCGATTTGGCCTATAATCAAACTTGGCCTAGATATTACGTCTATAAGCATTGTCAGCAAGTTTGAAGACGATCGCACGAAAACTGTTTGAGTTAGAGTACAAACAAGGCCAATTTCACTTTTTTTTGTAAATGAAGGACCATAACCCAAGAAGGCCTGGGCCGATTTGGCCTATAATTGAACTTGGCCTAGATATTACATCCATAAGCATTGTCAGCAAGTTTGAAGACGATCGCACAAAAACTGTTTGAGTAAGACTACAGACAAGGCCAATTTCACATTTTTTTGGTAAATGAAGGACCCAAGAAGGTCTGAGCCGATTTGGCCTATAATCGAACTTGACCTAGCATTGTCAGCAAGTTTGAAGCTGATCACACGAAAACTGTTTGAGTTAGAGTTCAGACAAATTACTGGACGCCGCCGCCCGCACGCCCGCCCGCCCGCACCCCAAGGGTGTTCACATAATACGTCCCGTTTTCAACGAAGATGGAACAGATCCTAAACTCACCATCAAACACGTCTTCTACAGCTCCTATCTCCCGCCAGTCCATGTCGCACATAGCACTTTTGGGTTTCCAATCCTTGTTGTGCTCTTTCACAATATCAAGAGCTTCCTTGATGTTCTTGCGTGTTTCAGTACCAAGAATTGCTATGGCAACTACTTGGTAGCCAACATTGCTTAAAACACACAAAAACATCAAGGGTAGTTTAAACCTACATGTCTTGTGGGTAATATCCACCAATATGCATTCAGACCCATATTTAGAAAGTAGTCTTTGCTGAAATGCAGATTGGTGGATGAACAAGAAGGATTGGACACATTCTTCTTCTTCCTCAGATGAACTGAAAATAAATGCAATTATATAATCAGATGAAAACATACAAACTACAAGAACATAATTACATGTTCCCCAAATTGGAAATGCAATGAGCTTACTTAAACCTGTCAAATTTTCTTTGCTATTTAAGTATCTCTTCAAGTCACGAAAACAAGAAATATCACTGAATGTGATGAATACCCACATATATATACTGCTTGAGAGTCACTCCAATATGCACAAAGAGACTTTGTAATGATAAATAATAAAAACTAATATGAAATCCAAATAGTGGTTACAAAGTAAAATTGCAGACAAAACTTATAAGTGCACATGTAGAAAAATGAAGGATTATAACTCCCTTAAAATTTATCCAAGCATCTTGTGCATATCTTCAGCGCATAGACTTGGTCTTGATCAGTCATGCAACATTATTTTGAAAATCAGACCAATGGTTACAGAGAATTGCCCAGACAAAATTCATTAGTATAAACAAGAGGGCCCAAAGGGCCATAGGTCGTCACCTGTCCTAGTAGTTCATGCACCCCTAATGGTAGCCTCTATTGCATGTTCAAGGTTTTCATATTGTTTTATGCTATATAATTAACATCACATTGAGACCCAATGACATATTGAAGTGATTTGACCTTGTGACCTAGTTGCTGACCCCGGATGACCCAATATCAAACTTGACCTGGATTTTGTTGAGATGATCATTGGGACCAATTTTTATAAAGATTAAGCCAAAATTGTGACCTCTAGTGACTACACAAGGTTTATCTATGATTTGACCTTGTGACCTAGTTTTTGTTAAGATGATCATTGGAACAAGTTTCATACAGATTAGGCTAAAATTGTGACTTCTAGTGACTACACAAGGTTTTTCTATGATTTGACCTTGTGACTTAGTTTTTGACTTGGATGACCCAATATCGAACTTGACCTAGATTTTGTTAAGATGATCATTGTGACCAAGTTTAATAAAGATAAGGCCAAAATTGTGACCTCTCCTACTACACAAGGTTTTAATTTCTATGATTTGACCTTGTAACCTAGTTTTTGAACCCGGATGACCCAATATCGAACTTGACCTAGATTTTGTTGAGATGATCATTGTGACCTAGTTTCATAAATATTAGGCCAAAATTATGACCTCTAGTCACTACACAAGTTTTTTCTATGATTTGACATTGTGACCTAAAATCCGGATGACCCAATATCGAACTTGACCTAGATTTTGTTGACATGATTATTGTGACCAAGTTTCATAAAGATTAGGCCAAAATTGTGACCTCTAGTGACTACACAAGGTTTTTCTATGATTTGACCCTGTGACTTAGTTTTTGACCCCCGGATGACCCAATATCCCACTTGACCTATATTTTGTTGAGATGATCATTGTGACCAAGTTTCATAATGATTAAGCTAAAACTGTGACCTCTATACAAGGAATTGTGGATGGATGGACGGACAGACAGACGGACGACAGACGAAGAGTGATCACAAAAGCTCACTCTGTCACTTTGTGACAGGTGAGCTAATAAAAAGGATAAAAAGAGTGATCACATAAGCTCACTCTGTCACTTTGTGACAGGTGAGCTAAAAACAAAGGGCTTTAACTCCCTTAAAATTGATCCAACCAGCGTACTGTACCGATGATATGCACAACTAGACTCCGAGTACTAATCATTCAGTATATACGAGGGTTGTCCCAGTAAATCGTATGCTGTGCTTATAACTTTCTTATGTGGCGTCACAAGATCATGATTTTTTGTAAATACCTTTATATATTCAATCTTAATAGGAATTATGGGTGAAAAGTATAATAGTAAAAGTAAAATGTATATAACGCGTAGTATCCGTGATTGACCAGCCCCATGTATGCAAATGCGGAGCAACCCATAGAACGTGACGTGTTTCGTTAAATGTAATTTCAATATACTTGTCATTCTCAAACTTTCAATTAATCATTGCTCATAATTTTTATGTTGGCATTTATGAATGTATTTATAATGTCATATCGGTAAATTTCAATTAAAAATCATCATTTGTGCGAGAAATACACATGTTTGAATAACCGCACTAAGTATAAAAACGTGCGAGAATTGCGACGTCAGAAGAGGAAAACACCTGTAGAAGAACAGTACAATGTATAGTTTTTTCCGACATGACATTGGAATATAGTTTAATATCCTAAAATGCACTGAGAGTTATAAATCAATATGTATTGAACATGTGTGGATGAGTGACGAGCAGGATTTAAAGATGTTTGTGTCATCAGCGGGCTATACGGCCACCTAATCTACTGCGCCAATGCACCACAGGTTTCCATTCTTCTCGCAGTTTAAGGTATATGTTGGGGTCAGATATTTCCCGCGATGCGGGTTGGTTGTGTCAGTAATACAGATTTTTTATGGTTCATTAGAATGTGACTGGTTCGCAAATGTGTAACAGAAAAGGGTTCAATGCCATCGTACATAATATCAAATACAATGGGAAATACTTTAAGGTGGAGAAAAAATGTTTTGCGAAATGACGTTCTTAGCTTGACGTCACTGTGCGCCGCACTTGCATACCATGTGTTTTATTAAAGTCAACAGAAAAATAATTGCACAACACATTTTCATGAAATTCCGGATACCTGCTGAGAACATATTTATTAATAATTAGTGAAAATTTGAAACTAAACATTTGAATACATTTTGTGTAATAAGCATGCAAAGTCCTTGATTTACTGGGACAACCCTCGTAGATATATAGATTCACTTATGATATAGATGTATAGGGAAAAACAGCCCATACCCACTAGCTATTTTTGGAAAAGATCACCAAAAGAACATTTTTACCAATTTATAGTAAAATCCAACTAGTACTTTTAGAGGAGTAGATTTTAAAAGATTTGACTATAGATGTATAGGGCAAAACACCCATGGCAGCCATGTTTTTTTTTGGCAAATCAAGACAAAAATTTCAATTTTGTAAGATGGGCACCTTACAACTGTGTCTGTAAAACTGTTCGAAATCTGGCCAGTGGTTATTGATAAATTTCAAGTCTTTTGGCTATTATTAGAAAGGAATGATCTTAAAAGTGAATACTAATGTGTCTAACAGTAAGATTTTTCGAGAAATCAGTCAAAATAGAAGATGATCGTAAGAATATAGCTGAACTGATGAGACAACTTTTCAAGTACAATGTACACACCATTACATAACAAGTACATGTAATCAGCTACAACACATATTTTTGAAATGTAGTACTCACGCTGGACGGTAAAAAAAGTAGTCCGAAGTGAATTGTTCCCTCCAGCTCTGAATAAGTTCCATTACATTTGTCTGATCATTTTGACTGTATCTGAAATATTCAAATATCAGGTGAACAATAATAATTTTCAAACATAAGTAATCAATCAAAAGTAATAATATCTCATCAGTTGTCATTTCGAGCAGGGCTTCTTTCCATGCAGAGCTCGCCATTTTGAAATATTCACATATTGAACATATAATAATATTTACAAACTTATTAAAGTCATCAAATGTCTTATTTGTCAATTTTTGAGCGGGGCCACTTTTCATGCTGAGCTCGGGATTACATGTACACTGTCCTTTTTATGCCCCCGTATCCAAATTGACCGTTTCTTCTAGCAACATTATGGCTTGCTACAAAGCTTTCATACTTGCATGGATGTTGTATATGAACACTCTCCACACGCCTGTATCACCTAACCTCATTTTTACTTTCACCTTGACCTAATTTTGGACTTAGACTTATTAAGCGTCCAATTCTTGTTAACCCAAATTTCGTCTTACATCAAGGCGTTGTCTTTAAACTTGATATACTTGTTTACAATCATAAGCCCCTTACAATGACAAAGCCATGTAACCCTATTTAACATTTTAACAGAATTATGGTCACTGATTGACTTTTTTATGGACTAGGCTTCCATAGGGGCATAAGCATTTATTGAATGCAGTCTTGTTTGTGCTGTTTGTGCACTGTTGTATTTGTTGAATCACAACTTCCTTGTCAGATTTGATAGTATCTTTTTAATATCAAGTCACCTATAGTAACAATCAGTTTTGAATCTTGGATTATAATAGCTGTCATCTTTTAATCATTCATCCTAATCTGTGGATGCATTTCTTTGAAATCATCAATCATAGTAAAACAATCCAAGTCAAATTTTACCTAGTTTTGTTGAGAGCCAAGAAGACATGATTCCTAATATCCTGGGAGGTTGGAAAGAACCTTTTATTTGATGAAATGGCTGATGGGAACTTTGACCTGGAGAACAATTGGATCTGTGTTTGTATGACACCAATGTCTCGCAGGCCATCGTCCAGCACCAAACTTCTTACTTTCTTCCTAACAACCTCATCAACTGGTTGTCCATATCCAGCTAACTAAAATATATACAGGAAATTGAGTCACATTGAACATATAGTTTAACTTGTGCATATTGTGCATGAACATATGAGACATTGTTTTGATAGAAAACATTTATAAAGGGTGTAAAGAAAGTTTGTTCCGGTTTTTGAAGAGCTTTTGAACACAAAACATTTATTAATGAATATATCTGGACCAAGTCTCCTGATACAATGACATCATTATGTTTTCAAACACAACTTAGAAAGGACAAGGTTCACTATAGATAAACCATGTTTTTTGAGCCATGACTAATTTATGCAGCAAAGTTGGTTCACCCTAAAAGGGTAGGTATTTATAAGCAATACCAACGTAAGTTAAATAAGTTATTTCTAAAAGTGACTGAATACGTGGCCCAATGGATACAGTGATGTCTTATGAGACTTGCTTTTCTAGGTTCGATCCTTGGTATGGTCACTTCTTATTTTTATTTTTTAATCGCTTGTTCAAGTAATATTACACAAGAAAGTTACGCATTTCCTGGAATCCTATTTATTAATGAGATATTTATTAGTCAAAATTAAGTGTCGTTAGTCATAATAACAGTGTGTAATTATATACATGTAATGGTGAAGATGCTTGTATGATAATGAATATTTAACATTGCTCATATTAAATACCATATACGAACATAAAGTTTGCAAGGAGTTCTTATATAAGATAATCTATGTGTATTGAACTTGCACAAACACTGACGTTAGATAGTGCAATAAACGGTCTTCATGCACCCGCTATAAAATATTCAAATGCATCATCCGATTCAGAGACAGAAAAAACAGACGTGTTGTCAACCAACACACCAAGTGAAGTCGAAAATCTTTGACACGAGTTTATGTATTGAGTTCAGTAAAACTGATAAATTAATACTTGGTCCGAAATAAAAACATGAAAAACATTATATCGCTGTTAGAATTAGAAGGTCGTAAGTACAACATATGACCTTATAAGACACATGCATCTTATTTAAATCTGCATCTCAATGCACTTGCATCTCAATGCACTTCTTAAGTGGTCATGTTGACCAAACTGAAGTTTAAAAAGCTTGTTTTTCCATAAGTCAAGAGTAGCTTTCAGACAGTGTTTTCTAGTTTTCTCAAAATATTGATTTTTTACTTACGACCTTTTAATTCTAAGCCAGCGATATGTAGAATGAAAAGTCAAAATGATTATTTAAAAAACTAAATTGGCTTTAAAACAATGTCTTCATATTCTTAAAAAAAAGAAAAAATGTAGGTTGAGAAAAAGTAGTGTGGTTATCAGGACTTGAACCTGCATGTTTCGGCATGAAAATCAAGCTCTCTACCGATTGAGCCAGCGATACTGACAATGTCAGCTCATACAAAAATATATATCAACGCATTTTAAAGGCATCTTAATCAGGTATATTCACACACCATGACTAAATAGTGTAATCTCCCGTCATGGCTCAAAAATTGTGGTTGATCTATAATGGCTTAATTTGGCCCTGTGATTTTTCAAAAAATAATAATGCATGTTCCTAGAAATCTGTCCTATAATTCAAATAACTTAACATTTCCTGTGTAAAAAATAAGCATACATATCCCAAATATCCCTTATAATTTGTTGACAAAACTGCCAAGAATATGACGTATATGTCATGTTTAGCCCAAAATGTCATTTTTTGCCATTTACACGACTATTAACAACCTAAATCCTTCCCAAAAACCACAATGGCACTCTTGCGACAATTTTATATATTTTCACATAACCAGTGTTCTGCAAGTCTTTATATATGTACAAAATATCAAAGTGTCGCAAGAGTGCCATCGTGGTTTTTTGGAAGGTTTTACGCCATAAAAAGCCATGAAAATGGCAAAACAATTCTGGTAGATTTGTCGGCATATTATCAGGGAAATTTGGAAAAGTAGGCTTAATTTTTTGAAAGGCAATGTAAGGCTTTTAAAAACATAGGACAGATTTATAGGAAGATGCATTTCTATTTTTCGATAAAACTCTTGTTTTCGAAGATGACGTCAATGATGTTGTGACCGGTGTAACAGGCCAAATTTTTCCCCTGTCCATTTTTTCCCAGGGGGAAAAACTTGGCAGGTCCATTCTCTCTCCCCCTTGTCCATTTCCCCCCCCTAAAAAATCAAATTTATTATAATATTTGAAAATTTCCTTGGCCTGTTTCCTCCCCCTAGGCCCTTTTTTCCCCACTAACAGTCTGAGTATGATGGTCAAATACAGCAATGGCCTCTTTTTCCCTCTTGACCCCGTTTTCCCTCCTAGAAGTTGAAGTTGCTAATATGATGATCAAATGCAGCATTGGTTTTTTCCCCTCTTGGCCCCGTTTTCCCCCCTAGAAGTTGAAGTTGCTAATATGATGATCATATGCAGCATTGGCTTTTTCCCCACCTTGGCCAATTTTCCCCCTAGTTAAGTTCATAGGTCTTATGATAATAACCCATAAATTTTACCTACATCTACTGACAAAAGGAAACAGATTTGTGTTTATATGTCGGAATCTATCAATGAAACTGTATGTTTTAATAGGCCAATGCTGCCTTTGATCATCATACTAGAAACTTCAACTTCTAGGGGGGAAAATGGGGCCAAGGGTGGAAAAGGGCCTAGATGAAGTGTAAGACTTGATCAAGAATAGTGTTTATTAGGGGGGGGGGGAAATGGACCAGAGGGGGAAAAAGGCCTGTGCCCGATCTTTCCAGGGGAAAAACTAGGCCAGCCCCATTTTTGCCCAGGAAAAGAATAGGCCAGCCCGTTTATTCCCTGGGGAAAGAATAGGCCGGCCCGGTTTTTCCCCCGGAGAAAACCTGGCAGGGGGAAAAGTTCAAAATACTCTGTTATCCCAGCACTGTATCGTTTTATATGTTTTAACTAGCAATGAACAAACTAATATGTAACTTTATCTAAGAACAAAATATCATCCAAATTACAAGGCTGTAAGACTTTTTGTTTTGAAAATAAATGCCTTTTATTTTCCCATATACATGTTTTTTTCTAAAAGACACATTTTTGTCTATTCAGACTTTCCTTAACGTTTGGATTTATTATGTTAATTTACTTTTTACTTGCAATATAATACAATATACGAGGGGTGATCGCGAAGTTCTTGTAATTTGCTTATATTTTTTTTATTTTTTGTTGAATATTGGTGAAACTTCACTATCAAGACGATCGGCTTAATTGCAGTTGAATTAAAGAACGGAATAAAAATTTGCAAACTTATGCGACAATTAACGGTATCCTTGGCAACGCTGCAACACCTGATGGTCGCACACCAAAATTGCTATATTTGTCGTCATTGTCCTGAAAAAATGCCATGTTTAAAGTCTTCTATATGGCTAAATTTCACGCAAATATATCACATCATACGTCAACGTCATGGGGTCATTTCCATAAAATATAATGTTGTTTGCTACATCTACTATTAAATTAACAATGTGTTTATCTGAACAGTCAATGAAACGGAAACGGCGTCATGACGTCAATGGTAGACTTTGAATTGAGGCGCGTTATCAGAATAATGCGTGGGAATATGGAAAAAACTCATTGAAACCAACGAAATAATGAAAATGTGCGAAAATTTTATAAGCGTATAGTCTGGCAGATACCTACAAATAGCACAGACGATTCAAAGTGCACATAATATCAATTTGAAGACAACAGAAGAGAAAGGTGGTCGTCGACAGTGATTCTGTGTGTATGTGAAAAGTGAGGCGAATCATCCGAAAATCACGGACGTAAAATCTTTAGTTAGATTGTCAGCGAGCTCTATATTTATCCTTAAACTATGTATGATCTGTACGAAAGAGCTAGGTATATCGAAAATCAGAAATTCGTAGTCTAATGTAGTGACTATATGGGGAAAGTGCTCCATACAATCATGCATAAATTGCGTTTGACGTTAGGTGACGTCGTTTAGTTTTCTGGTGTGCGGCATGTATGCATAGTGACTGTTTAGGAATCGATGTAACTATGTAACTGTTTGATGTATTGTTATCATTTTTATAAGAGAGTATTATAATGTACACTCAGGGACAAAATAAACGCAACTGTTTTTCGGGGGGCCTAATTTTCTAAGTTAGTGAGATATATCTTTTTATTAAAAAAAAATAGTCATGCTACACAGGTTATAAACTTGACTCCTGATTATTTTGTACACAATTATATTCATTCTAAAACCGATTTGACCGGAAGTGCATAAAACCTATATTTTGCACGTGGTGCTTGTGCGAAATCGAAAAGCGGAATGTTTGTATTGGCGAATAGTAGGTTATCGATAACACTTACTTTTAAAAACTCATCAAATAAAAGCATACATAGTACGTTAAAACGTGCAATCTTTGCCAAAAAACATTCGGATGGAAGAAACTGGAATACTTCGAATGTGAATGTGTCATGCTGCTGACGCTAAGCAATTTCGTTGCCACTATTTTACAATTACAAGGCTAAAAGAGCAATACAATGTCACTGAGACGAAAAAGGATCGCCCTAATAAAGATAGATCCTGGATAACATCTCGTAGATAAGGTGGAACTATGCGGATGCTCCGTCGCAGGATTCGCTTCCGGTCTGCCACAACCACAGCTAGGATGATTGTAGGAGTCCAATGGCAAGTAAATTGACACATTTTGTGAAATTAATAACTCCATTTTCAAAATATCATACCTTAATTTTGATTCAGTTTTTATTTTTTCTTCATTGGAGACGACAACGATACTTTTCATTGTCGTTTAAGGCTTAGCCGATACATGTCGCAACTCTTACACAACTTAACCAGCAATATCACAAACACCCAATAAATGCATATTTTATTTGTACGTGGCACTAGTTGCCTGTATAGCAGTTGAGTCGGGTTGAGACAAACGTTTGCGCCTGTCTCCAAGGGAATTCCTAAACATGCATGTCTTGGACGAAATCGGACATCGGATCCGCGCAGGTGCGCCACTACCATGGAATGTTGGAACCTCACCAGACCCTCATTCAAAGAGTTGAACAAGGTCCCACAACAGTGCATGACAACCATCATAGCATAATTGAGGCGTAGTTCAATGTTGTTAAGGGTGCAACATCAGGTATTAAATGACTTTTTTGTGACAAAATGTGTGAATTTTGCCATGCTCGACTGCTAGATTCGAACATTTGTAAAAATGGTATTTCTGCACCAATATCAATGGAATTTTTAAATAAACCTCATTAATAATCCATGCATGTGTGTGAAATTTCAGCGAATTTGAAAAATAACAACATTAAAAATTTTAATATAACATAAAAGTTGCGTTTATTTTGTCCCTGAGTGTATAGACGATTGTGATGGTATTATTTATTTTTCACTATGAGCAATAACACAAGATTCACAACATAATTATACGAACTTCCCGATCTACCCACGTACAATACGTTTATTAATGATTTAGGCCACCAGCCCATAACATGAGGAATGCAATATGAGTAATGTCTTTGCCAATGCATTATCTGCCATTAATTTTTTACATAGCCAGATTATTTGTATATCCTACTCTCAATTTTCGCTTAACTTTCCATCACACCATGTTGTTAAAATCAATACCATTTACTTACAAATGCCTAGTTGTGCTCCAATTACATGAGTACCCATCTTTTAGCCATCGATAACTTGAAAGCATAACAAATTATTTTATAACATGAATGTTTTAAATGCCTAATCTGGCTATGTTTCATTTTTGCAGTTATTTCAATTTGTCGACTCATCTTTAAAATGACAGTTGACATATTGTTAACCTAAGCTTACTGACGTGTTCTATAAATCCATGACAACAGTGCCATCAGAACGGAATAGAAAACAAAAAATAACAAGAGGGCCCTATGCCCTAGGTCGCTCACCAGTGCACTTTGATCAAGTAAGAACTATATTTTTCATGCTTTTTTAAAAAGTTTTTATCATAGGTTGCCAAGGCAACCAGAATTTTGCATGGATTATAATTATTTTAGCCATTTTTAAAAGGGATATTCCAAGGACCATTGTTACTCATTTAACATGAAATTCCTGTACTTTTAGAGGAGAAGATTTTACTATAGGTATATATAGTCAACTCTCGTTATCTCGAACTCGCTTATATCAAATTTTCCGTTATGTCAAAGTTTTTTCAAGTCCCGATGTTCTCCTTCTTTGTCTATATGAAATCTCGAGGCCTATCTCGATGTTAAGGCTGGAATTCGGCTCGAATTTTTTGTTATCTCGAATTATTTATTTGGTCCCGATTAACTAACTTACATGTTAATTGTATTGTTCAACTCGAAGTCGGGACAAAGTCTGATTATATCTGACTAGCATCAAATGTTTCTCACGCCTTGCCAGTATAAAAACTTTGATTTACCTGTAATTTTCGTGCCTACTATTGTTGAACAATTATTTTTTTGCAACTATTTGCACAAACATGACTTTTTGTCGTGAAGATTCGAGTTGTGTCCAAACATCAAACAAACATGTCATCTCGAACAATTGTTTGTAAAAATAATGATTAAAGAGTAATACATGTACATACATATCAAATAAGGCATTTCTCACGAATATGTCACCGACGTAGCAATAAGGCGAGGACTTGTAAAATGACAGAAATTAGTATATTTGCAACTTTGATGCCGAAAATCTATCTCGAATTATCAGTCAACTCTCGTTATCTCGAATTTCACGGGACCGTGGAAATAACTTCGACATAACGAGAGTTGACTGTACAAAAATGTAAATTTTGTAAGAGGGTCACCCAAAAACTATTTCTGTAAAATTATGTTAAAATCTGGCCAGCAGTTTATTTTTTATGATTTTTTAAAAGATCTTTGCATGGCAACCAGAGTTATTTATAGATTACAATGCTTTTAGCTATTTTTAGAAGGGACCACCCAAGGAACATTCCTGTAAAGTTTGGTTGAAAATGGTCAAGTGGTTTAGTAGAAGTTGTTTGAATGAATTGTTGACGGACGCACGGACGACAGACAAAGAGTGATCACAATAGCTCACCTTGTCACTAAGTGACAGGTGAGCTAATAAAAATGATAAAAAGGAGACACTAGTCTGAGGATGTGGAAAATAAATACACTTAATAATTTTAAATGAATTGCTATCAATACACTATGTTGTTTATAATTATAGACATTTCATTTTCATATGTTTTATAAGTCTGAGCAATGATTAACTACATCATTTGGAAAGGTATTAAAGAATGTGATATACATACCTCACCAGTAAGGTGCCCTTCATGTTGTCCACATTCTTTCAGATAGGCACTGTATTTTTGTACTGTCCTATCTGAAAATGCTTCTTTCAACTGCCTTGACAGTTTTCTGCGTTTGCAGTCCGAGTCTACACCACTTATCTAAAACATAAGGTAAAAATTGGGAATTTTATTCGTTAACAAAGATTTGATGTATTATTCTAAATCTGTACATGTACGGGATAACAATGACTATGCATGTATCACAGTGCTAACCAATGTCACAACGTACACCAAAAAAAAAAAAAATATGAATATATGTATTATTTTTAGTGTTCATTGTGGATCACACTTTTATTTATTTATGAATATGAGGGCTTTTTCAATAAGAAGATATTTTAAGATAAATAAAAGCTCTGCTTGTGACATATGTCGCCTGACGACATGCATATTTTTCTCTAGTCATCTGAACTAAAAGCGACAAAGTGATGCGCTGGACAAAAAATGTCCTGATAAAATCAATCAAAAGGGAATCATTCAAACACTACACAAGGAAGAGTTATGATTCTTTCGCAATGCACTTCATGTCACAGCAAGAAACATGCATACCAATTTGGGAGTCATTCATACTTATAATGGTGACAAAGTTATGCCCGGACAAGAAATGCTTATAAAATCAATCAAAGGGAAATAATTAAAATATGGCACGAGGTAGAGTTATAGCCCGAGCCCTAACTGTGGTTTATCAAGCATCTCTACAACAAGGTGAAGTTCCAGCAGACTGGAGAATAGCTAACATGACACCAATATTCAAGAAAGGGGACCAGTGTACCTGCGAACTACAGGCCCATATCCCTAACCTCCACCTGCTGTAAACTCCGGGAACATGTGATACACAGCCAACTCATGGAACATTTTGACCGGTTCTCCACCCTAAGTGATGCACAACATGGCTTCAGGAAGAAACGCTCAACAGACAGCCAGCTTCTCCTCACACTGCAAGATCTTGCCAAAGCACTAGACAAGGGTGAGCAGGTCGACGCCCTGCTCCTCGACTTCAGCAAAGCGTTTGACATAGTCCCACATGAATGACTAGCCGTCAAGCTTCACCACTATGGAGTCCAGGGGAACGTGCTCATCTGGATTAGAATTTTCCTGAGCCACAGATCACAACAGATGTTGTGGAAGGTTGCAAGTCTGACTCCACTGCTGTTACCTCTGGAGGTCCCCAGGGATCTGTCTTTGGGCCCTTGCTTTTCCTTGCCTACATCAATGACCTACCCGATCAAGTCAAGTCCACCTCACACTTGTTTGCGGATGACAGCCTCCTGTACAAGAAGATACGCTCAACATCAGACACTATTTCTTTACAAGAAGACCTAGAAAAACTTCAGAAGTGGGAGAGCGACCGGATGATGACATTCAACCCAAGCAAGTGGAGGTTATACGTATAGGTAACACCAAAAAGAAGACACCAATCAAGTCAACCTACAACATCCTACAAACAGTGCCAAATGGAAAATACCTTGGTGTCAACCTGTTGGATGATCTATCCTGAAGTACCCATGAATCGCAAAGCGAAAAAGGCCAACAACTCACTGGCCTTCCTCAGGCGAAACCTTGCTAGCTGCCCAAAGGACATTAAAGCACAAAACTACCAGTCACTGGTGAGGCCGATACTTGAGCATGCCAGTACAGTCTGGGACCCACACACCCAAGCGAACATCAACCAACTTGAGGCTGTTCAAAGACGTGCTGCAAGATTTGTCAATGGAGATTACAGGACAGCGCCGATCCCACTCTAAGCTGGTGATGATGTGCAGGATAGTACATGGGCTTGTTTTCTCGATTTCTGCCTCTATGAATACAACTGTAACACTTTCTAAGTCTTCCGAAGACGAGGATTTTTCTCCAATTAATGAGGAAGCTGTAGTGGTTATCATAGTAATAAAGGGTATATTTTCCATTTAGATTATATGCACCAACTACACTGTTGCTCAAAATCTAGGAATTTTAAAATTTACTTTTCCACGCCTTATACAACAAATTTACTGTTTGCTATTGAATTCAGCACCGTGGAACAGACTAGAAAATTTAACACCTAAAGTTAATTAACATTCTTTTGTTAAGGTACAGGTCGAAAATTACCTGTAATTTCTTTACTCAAAATTACAGTACAATGATAATGACAATATTACAAAGAAGATTAATTATCACGTTAATTTCAAAGACATCTGTCATTTCTGTCCTGTTCGCCGGTTGACTTTATACAAGTTGTACAAAGCAATTCCAATTACACAAGGACTCATTGAACTGCATTTTCTATACTTGCGTTCATTCATTTTGAAAAAGATTTCAATAAATACTTTTAGAATATAAAAGGTAATCGCTTTAAATGTGTCATCCACCGTATATATATTCATTAAATAACTGCGTATAAAACTGCCGTGAGCATAGCAACTCCGGGGCTGTTTCACTATTCTTACGAAGCCGTAAGAATAGCCACTGCCTTCCATGAAACCAATTGTTGACACCCACCCGCCCGCGAAATCGCCAATCCAATAACCAGGATTTTTATTTTAAAAAACTTGGTTAAAAAACAGAGTAAAGAGACAAAACACTGACAGTGTTATAAGTTTTGCAGCTGAGTTTTCATGTACCGGTAATTGAAAAATAACAATTTAAAAATAAATTGAGTTGTCTCCCTTTGACCAACAAAAATAAAAGGCAGCAATTTTCACACATACATGGATAATTGACACAAACAATACCAATATAATTGGAACATATATGCAATAGATAGATTGGTTGGACAAGTGGTCCAGTGGTAAGGGCTACTGACTGCTGATCAGAAGGTCGTGGGTTCGATCCCTCCTCCAGTCGGATCAAAAACAGAAATGCTTTTCAGTGTTTCCCACCAAACTAAAATTACTAACAGTCATTTGGACGAAATGTTAAGCAAACTCCCATGTATGATGCTTTACATCAGCATGTAAAAGAACCAGGGATGCTTCTGGAACTGGGGCATCTTCTATATCCTGCACTATCCCCTGAAAACTAAAGTGACTAACCTTTTCTAGGGACCTCGCCCATATGAATTTCCGGTGGCGAGGATAAGTAATTGCATATAAAAATATTTTGCAAAGCTACCAGAGGTGTTCAACTCGTATTTGAACAAAACACAATAAAGTCAATTAATCTTTATCAAACCATGTAAGAAACTGTGTTAAGTAGTATTATACACTCCGTGTGTATTATATTTGCATTACGGTTAGAACCAAAACCATCTTGTAGAAGGCATTGTTTTTGGCAATTTTAAGACAAGTTGCCCATATAGAAGCATAAAAAAGTTTTGGTAGATAATGAATAACCCATGTTCGTGAAAACATAATCAGTTGTATTTGTCATAGGAAGGGGGGTATTCGTTCAGCTGCTTGATTTGGCAAAATTGCACACAAGATTAAAAAAACCAACGTTGTCCAAACCTGCAATAGCCAAGTCCATAGGATCTGTGATATCTAGGACAAAGCAATTAACCCCATGTCGGATGGCAGCAAAGTTGTAAGTCTCAATAGTAACTTTCAATCAAATTATTTCTAAAATGTTATATGCAGCATTCCAGAAAAATGCATAATCCAGCATAATCGTAAGGTCATGTTAGAAATGTTTCATTGATGTATTAATATAATTTTGAACTTACTTTGTACTGGGGAAAGTACACAACAAAGCGCATTTTTATTCTATACTGGCAATCCATCTTCTTAGATCTTTGTACAGTAACTAAATTATTTGTGGTCTCTTCGTTCTTGGTACACTGAAAGAAAGTTTTTAATTATATACATTATAGCCTTAATAATACTCCCATGACAATTGAGAATTAAGTATATAACAGCTTAAAGCAGTTTAATTGAACAAAACAATCAATTAATGAAATGTGCCAAGAGCAAGTTTAACACTTTAATTTTGCTATAAGTTAGCAGGGTTGAAACTTTCGAAGGAGTTTTGACCAGTTAGTTAGTAATAAATTCTGATGTCTCAGTAAAATATGATAATTCTGCTTCAAGCCACATCCAGATACAAAAGGGCCCTTGCCCTAGGTGGATCACTGGTCTAGTACCGGTAGTTCATGTAGGCCCCTTAATGGTAATCAAGTAAATGCAGCCTCAAGCTTGCACATACAAGGTTTTCATATTGTCTTAACAAGCGACCTTGTAATTTACATCACATGAACCTATATTGAAGTTTAAGTCAAGTTTCGTGTATGATTTGACCTAATGACCTAGTTTATGACCCCTGATGACCCAATATCAAACTTGACCTAGATTTTGTTAAAATGATCATTGCGACCAAATGTCATAATGATTAGGCCAAAAGTGTGACCTCAAGTGACTACTCAAGTAAATTGTGGACAGACAACAGACGGACGACAGAGTCTAAGAGTACACTTTGTGACAGGTGAGCCAAAAAATATGAGCGTAATTAGCATGTTTTGTGCGGTTGATGTGCAGCATTTCATTATTATGACATCATTTATCGAGTGTTGATGTTTACATTTTGGGAACCACACCTGGTGTTTGTTAAATGTACACAATATGTCCATTTTTGGAAAATTATACACTCCCCAAAAGTTCTAACCCGCCAATTTATATTTCATTCCCGTTTAGTGAAAATTTCAGTGCATTCGGTGTATTGCGTAAAAAATACTAAAAATGCATTTTTGCATGTGCAATGCATGTGGACCAGAATTCACACGCCCATAAACAAACTCGGTATTACTGATGACTGTTCATCTTAAAAAAAAACACATAAAATGCCGAAACTGACTCGAGAGGAATACTCATGTGATTACGAAAAACATCTGTGAACACAATTCCTAGTTGACATTTTTATTTTATTAATATTTTTTTTAATAATGCATTTATTAACATGACATTTCACATAATGACATATGAATATCCAATGAAGCCAACTAATTGGTTTTTTTTGGCCTACTTACGGTCTAATTCACCGTTTTAGACTTGTTACGTAATCTAGAATAATTTACACGTGTAATGCATGCGCGTCAAAAAGCACGGGTTTATGTACGGTTTTGGTGTTAGTGAAGATTATCCTACGCGAAAATCACCTAACATGTTGAATTTGGCACGAACAGAACGCGGTTGACCTGTCAGGATGTCATCAGTTTTGATAAAGTTGCGGCCCTTAGTTTTGCTTTTTATTACAAAAATGATTTTCTATTTCGTTTGTAATTGTTATTTAAATGATCATTTCTGTTTTTTCATTTGCAGTAAACCTTCAATTTTTTAAATCAACACTCGAGCAAAATTTGCAAAATTGCCATTTCTTTGAAATAGCCTTTGTGAAAATTTGTTGTAAGATTCTTACACTTCCTCAAAGTTAGTTTTGCATCAATCTTGGCATGTTACGTGTTTTTCTGGGAGGGCAGACATCGGTTGTGCTAAATGTTAACGAATACCTGTTTGTTGCGTTGCAATATGCACGTGTTCATGAACAATTTGGGTATTATATGTTGTATCTTTGTAAAATAAACTTCATTACGTAACGCGCCTGTAACGAGTAACATGGCCGTTTATCTGCAAAAATGAATCAATAATTAAATGCAAGTATTATTCAAGTATTGGTATGCAAAATTTCATAAGAGTATGTGCAGTATTAACAAAATTATAACACATTATTTATGGTGGCGGGTTAGAACTTTTGGGTAGTGTCGATATGTAATGAATTTTGCTAGTATGTCAAGAAATAATTCTGTAAAGGTTCATTATAATCTTATAATACATTACTTAAGAAATAAACTATGAAAAACTGTTGCAATTACCAGCTGTTGTACAAAATTTGGAGTTCTGACACGTAGGAATTAACCACGAAGGCCGTAGGCCTAAGTGGTTAATAACGAGCGTCAGAACGACAAACCATTGTATAACAGCCGGTATACAACGGTTTTCATAGTTTATTTAGATTCTAACATGGTTTAAACCCGGAATTATATAAAAAGCCAATGTTATTTTGCGAGGTCTATGTTGCTTAGGTTACTTGTTGACGGCTGTTACGATTATCTTTATCACCCCCAGTATAACTATACTTCAAACGATAATCAAAATATGAAATAAGAAGAAAATCTGTTCAACATCAATGGATATTTATTTAATTAAATATCATTTAAGTTCTCCTTACTAACAAATAGTCTAAAATACGCAAAAACATTTACAACGATAATAATACAACATCATGTGATATTCATTCATAATTTCCCAACGTGTAAAAAAAAAAAGAACAGCCGAGTCGAAAGTAGTTCCAATTTCCATTGTATATTGGCCGATATACAACGCTATGATTTGTTCTTTGTCTATATAGGCAAAATCGTCGTTTATGTTAGAATTTACGTTATAACGTGATTATATTCTTAATTCATTCTGGGACAACCCACATATTTCACGATTATACGCTATTCATTCTGGGGCAACCCATAAATTTGGCGATTATACTGCTATTTATTCTGGGACAACCAACATATTTTGTGATTATATGCTATTCATTCTGGGACAACCCACATATTTTGCGATTATACGCTATTCATTCTGAGAAAACCCACGTATTATGCGATAATACGCTATTCATTCTGGGACAACCCACATATTTTGTGATTATATGCTATATAAATTCTGGGACAACCCACATATTTTGTGATTATATGCTATATAAATTCTGGGACAACCCACATATTTTGCGATTACACGCTATTAAATCTGGGACAACCACATATTTTGCGATTATACGTAATTCATTCTGGGACAACCCACATATACATGTAAGATACAAACTGTGTTTTACCTTTCCTTTGCTCCTTTTGGGGCCATGATGGCACTCCCGCTCCTCCTTCCCCAAAACAACAAAAGGCACGCCTTTATAAGGAATGGGGAGATCCCCCTTGTTTTCCTCCCAAAGAATTTTAGTTAGGTCTCTTGAGGCCACTCCTGAAAACAAACAAGAGCCAAAATGTCACAATGAATAAAAATAGAGCCAATCAGCTTTTTTTTGCAATTAAAGGGCCATTATCCAAGACGGCCTGGACTGATTGGGCTCATAATCTCACATAGCCTAGACACTATGCTCATTAACACTATCACAAAGTTTGAAGATGATCACAATCATGTAAACTGTTTAATTCGAGTACAGACAAATAAATATATATCGTCAATGGCCCTGTTTCAGTGACTGTCCTGTTTCGGTGACCTGTTTTTTGTTGTTCGAAAGAACAGCTAAAATTATACACACATTTCTACAATCGCTCATAGTTAAGTTGATGACTTTTTTAACTACTTTTCTTCCAGCGGTGCCATTTTTGCAAAAGTAAACTACAATAACAGCAATCACATGTTTTTCGCATGTAATCGTTAATGGGGATTTCCTGGCCGCTGTGCAGCTTGTGATAAATCCCCTATAAATAAAATTCACGACAAGCTTCCTTTGCACTTTGAAAACTGACTGATTATAAGTATTGAGTAGTGTATTTTAAATTCATTTATTAATCCCCACCACAAAGTGGGATTATAGGAATCGTCTCCGTCCGTGCGTTCGTGCGTGCGTGCGTCCGTAACAAAATCGTGTCCACTCTTTAACTTTTTAATGCCTTTGCCGAATTGCATGATACTCATACCAAATATGTATCTAATATAGACAACGTGCAGAACCCACATTCCAATCATGCTTGTTCAAGGTCAAGGTCACAATTCAAGGCCAAAGGTTTGAATCTTACATTTCTTGTCAGTTCCATAATTTTTTAATGCCTGGGCTGAATTGCATGAAACTCATACCAAATGTGTAACTAATAAAGACGACATGCAGAACCCACATTCCAACCATGCCGGTTCAAGGTCAAGGTCACAATTCAAGGTCAAAAGTTTGAATCTTACATTTTAGTCCGTTCCATAAGTTTTTAATGCCTGGGCCAAATTGCATGAAACTCATACCAAATGTATAACTAATAAAGCCGACATGCAGAACTTACATTTCAACCATGCGGGGTCAAGGTCACTGTTCAAGGTCAGAGGTTTAAATCTTACATTTTGTGTCCACTCCATAACTTTTTAACGCCTGGGCCGAAATGCATGAAACTGATACCAAATGTGTAACTAATAAAGAACCCACATTCCAACCATGACGGTTCAAGGGCAAGGTCACAGTTAAAATAAGGACAAAGGTATTTGGTTTGTTTCTCGATTTGTTTTCATCCAATGCGAACAAATTTCAGGCCATTTAAGTAATAGAAGTGTTAATTCTATAGGGTATTAATACCCTATAGAATTTTTGAAAATGCAAAAGTTTCTCAAGTTATTTTAGATGTCAGTGTGGTTGTTTATGGGATATACAGGCAACTATACCAAAATTACGCGAATATTTTACAATTTTATTTTATTTTTGCAATACACCAATATGTGATCCCTTTAAGGTTCAACCCCCACACTGTCTGAAACTGATATTCCTGAAACTAATGACTATTCTGAACTATTTTGCAATGACATTTGTACACAGAGAAAGTCTTCTGATAAAGTTTTTGGAAAGGAACTTATTGCATTTTGTCAAACAAATTCTCTTAGTATTGTTAATGGTACAATTTCTATAAAATATACGCCACGCGAAGGGGAAAGGTATTTGCTTTTCGTGAAATATAAGATATTTTTCAGCAGTTTTACCGATTTTTCCTTTACCCTGTGAAACCTACACGTTCTACGGTTTCACAAGGTAATGGACAAAACGACACAGCCTCGGAAAAAGATTTTATATTTCACGGAAAGCAAATAATTGTCCCCTTAGCATGGCGTATATTTCATAGAAATCGATGAAGAAATAAAATACTTATGGCTTTTTTATTTTCCAATGTTTACAAAAAATGTCTTGTAACTGTGGTCAAAAGTCACGTGGTATTGCTACACTGGAGGCAATTGAATATAAAAGTTGCTATACTGATTTTATTCAGTAAATTGATGCAATTTTGCTCTAATCCGATAACAAAACATGCTCCCCTAAACACTTTGAATGTGCTGAACCAATAAATCCATTTACATACCTACTCCTTTGTTTGTAATAGGTCCATATCCTTTAGAAAGACCTTTATTAACAAAAGAATTTCGTGCGCGGGTCTGTTTTTCGCTGACCAGGTCTATATTCGAAATAAAATAGACCTGCCCACGTGCAAAACTGACTAAAACAGACCCGCGCACGTAATTCTTTTGATAATACCGATCTTTCTAAAGGATACAGACTTATTCGTGTGGAACAGAGTTTATCGTTTGTATAAACACTGTGTAATCGTTACTTGTATGCGTTCGGTGAATTTTGCCAACGTTCATTTCAAAAAGCGTAATTAGCCGTTTAATAGCAATTAAGCACTTTCGGTACTAAGATAGCACGTGTATTAAAACGACATAGTAAAAACTAACTAAAAACTACATGTGTCATATGAATACAAACTTGAAAGTAATGATTTGATAATTTAATTTGTTTCAAATCAGTGCATGACAGCATATACATTTCAATTTGAAGAAAAAAACATATGAAAAACATGCACTATCCCACTATAGATTTTCCTCTATCCCACCTAATGAAAACAACAGAAAATGAACAGGGGTAAATGTACATTCGGTAAATATAAAACAGTGGAGTATTTTGGTGTATTTGAACCTTACATTTACCATTGCAATAATAATTTAACAATGCAGAAGCTACTTGTTTAATGACTTGTTTAATATTCTGTATTGTTGAGTAATTTTCGCTCGTACAGACGTGTTCCATGAGCGCGGTAAATTACGATTACAAATCAAAATGCTGCAAGCCATCAAGCGTCATGCGTTGCTAAACCATTGCTGTAAAATTAGGTTAAGCTTTTAATTTTAGTTAATTATAAACGTTATATTTACTTGTTCCTTACGACACTCTTCACAAAAGTCTAATGCCAGTGACATGTCCAACATATCAATTGGTCATATTACTGATTGACTTTTGATCAATTAAACTACCACAGATTATCAGCAAAAAAAGTTTGCGCCTGTAGTTATCACAACTCTTTTCCGAGCGCTCAGCTGCGTATATAATTTTCCCGCCGAAAGTCGAGACCGTAGTGCATTTGCGTTTCGACCCCTATTTTATTCTAATCGTACGCTATCCGGGTGGTTTATAATTTATATATGCAGCTAAAGAATTGTGGAATTAAGACTTTTTGTAGTTTTTAGACGCTGGATTTTTTTCATTTTCTTGCGTCCATTCATCTTCTTTCCCTTTTCTTCACTACTAAATAATTAGCGCGAATATGTTTTAACTAATGTTTTTATTTTATTTATTACACGAGTCTGACCTGCGATACCGTATACCAGGACTGGTATGTCTTGAAGTCCGCAGGCACATGCGATGTTTGATAAAGCACAATACTGTATTACCAAGAATTGTGATTTCCCCCCAGTAAGAGTACTTCAGTACTTTGATTTCTTTTCAGGAGTATTATCATTAATCAATGTTTTGTTCACTTACTCTTGTAAACAGTATAATTTATATCCTTATCATTTGAGGCTCACAGGGAAGACTGGGCTTGCCAGACTGTGTAATGTCTCTTTAAATAAAGTCATCATTATTATCATCATTAGTATAAAGGTCACAGTATTGTCTGACCTGATTAAACTCAGACTCCTTGCATAATTTGTTAAAGTCCGAAAATTTCCAAAGTTATAAAAACATGTAATGACATTTATCGCAATATGTGGTTTTATTGAGTTGCTACTAAATAACAACCTGTGATGGCTCAGTGGGTAAGTGTGCGGTGTGTAGACCACAAGGTATCGGGTTCGAGGCTAACTAAATATATTTTTTTCTTTAACATTTTTTTCTTTATATACAAGTATGCTTTTTACTGGGGGAACCCCAGTATTTGTATTACATTCAATCCTGAAATCACTACGATTTTAACGATGTAATTTCTTCAAGACCAATTCATCGGAGTAAGAAGTGCCTGTAAATCTCAACAAATATCGTAATTTTCAACCATTTATGAGAGCATTTGTTAACAACAATTTAATATTATTTTATTTGTTTGTATTGTGTGAACTTTTTGAAACCTTATTTTGATGAGAAAATGTATTTGTGCGAATAAATTCCTACGCGCTGTAAAATGACTAATGATTTTTGAGGGGCGATAAAAATGTCACTGTTAAAAGAAACCCATTGAGCAGACGAACTTTACACAATTCGTGGTTTTAACATTCATATTACAGTTTAGCTAGAAACTCCAATTCTAACGTGTGCTTGTTCTTTACTATTTACAATATTTTGCATTTGTTTGATAGTATTAATTCACGTTTCGTCCTTTAACTTACCAGAGATCTTCAGCTAAATAGTTTAGATCTACCGTTAGAACAACCCTTTTCCCAGTGCTGCTACATAAATTTTCCCAAAGAAAGTCTAGACCATTTGAGTTATTTCTGTTTCGTCCCCATCTTATTCTTTCGCGGTTTTCGTACCATATCCAGTTCGTATGCAGGTATAATTATGGAATAAGGACTCTGTAGGCGCAGTTTTTAGTTACTAGTTTTTTTTCATTATCTTGCGCCCGTGTTTATAGTATTGATCGACGTTTGGTCAATTGAATTGCCATAGATCATCAGCTAACTTGAATAGTTTGCGTCTGTCGTTAGGCCAGCCCTTGTCCGTGCGCTGATGTGTATACAATTTCCCTTCGAAAAAATCCAGACCATATCGCCTTTTGTGTTTCGACCCCAATCTTATTCGTTCTTGCGAATCGTACCCTATGCAGATGGTTGATAATTTACATAATTAAGCAGCTGAAGAGTTGTGGAATAATGACTTTGTGTAGTTTTTAGACACTAGCTTATATTTTCTTGTGCCCATTGATGCCCTATCCCATTTCTTGCATTCTTTTGGTTTACTACCATCAAAATAATTTGCACGGAAACGTTTAATCAAATAGTTTTTTATTCTATTTATTACGCGAGTCTGACCTGCAAACATGTATATCAGGACTGGTAGGTCTTGATGTCCGCAGGTACATTCGATGTTGGATAATTCATTTAACGAGCATCTTATGAAGTTATGTCAGTGAAAAAAAAAAAAAAACACGATGAAACACGTTGGAATCGAACACACACTGTGACATATTACTTAGAACTATAGTCCAGAGAATTTGACAAGACTCTCGACCTTTAATTAGCATAATTTAACAGCTGATATATTGTCGATATTTATAACTCTGGCTGTATGTTTTCATAAGCGGGCAGTATCACGTAGGCGCTCGAGGTGTAATACCAACACAAATCTAAAGAACAAATATTGCATGCGGAAATAATATATTCAACGCAAAAGTACCTTGTAATATATTCATGCATAAATGTCAGGATCATGTCAAATTCTCTGTGCTTAACAGCAGGTGTATTGCCTTTATGAGTTCTAGTATTATGATAGCATATGTAGCAGCTGAATCATTGAGGTGTAATTTGAATGATTCAGCTGCTATCGCGTCTCAGAAACCTTGTCACGATATTAACATTTGTTTTGAAATTCATTACCATTAAATGTGAAACCCTATCACACCCAGAATTGCGATTTCCCCCAGTATCAGTACTTCAGTACTTTGATTGTGAATATTATTATCATCCCTATGTTAACATATCCATTACACAAATCAGACATACATTAAATTTATGAGGGCCAAACCGTTTAAACATTTTTCATGTACTGGAAATAAAAATATATGCAATTGAAAATATTACAAAGGCAGAAATTAAAGACAAAATAATATAAGAACATATGGGAATAGTTTTAAACATAAACCCCTTGATTCAATGATAGAAAGTTGAAGTAAAAATATCAATATCAAATGGTTACAGTTTCGAACCAGCGACCACTGGCGTTAAAGGCACAAGCGTTTCCACTGCGCTACTATTCATGCTTGATTTATCTTTTGATTTTGTTACAAATGCAAAGATTACTGCACATGTAGTAAATAAACAAACAAATTGAAAACATCCGAGTACAGTCGGGCCCTTACAGACTTTGATCAGAGTCTCAGTTTTATCTGGTCAGATAATAACAGGTCCTATTCATTTCTTGCAACGTAATTCAATTGATATCATTAAATGGCAGCTTCCACTGTTTATCTAAAAGATTCTGAAGGAATGTTGGTAAATATCAAAGTATTATGACATAAAGACAAAGTAAGAAATCTGCATAAATTCATTTTCAATATATTAAACCTGTATAAAGGTATAACCACAAGGTCACTGAAACTTGTCAATCCACGATATATAGGGCTGATTCAATTTTTTTAAGTAAGCAAAGGGCAATAATCCAAGTAGGCCTGGGCTGGCCTATAATCAAGCTTGGTCTAGATATTATGAATAAGAGTAAATACAAGGACAATTTAACATTTTTTGGTACTTCAAGGGACATAATCCAAGTAGGCCTGTGCCGATAAGGCCTATTCTTCATCTTGGCCTAGATATTATGCACACAACAATCGTCACCTAGTTTGAAGATCAGATGAAAGCTATTTGAAATATGCCCTTATGAAAAATAACACTATTTCCAGTGTATTGTCAGTGTATTTCCGTGGTTTGTTTCCGAATCTGACAACAAACTGGCAAACTGCATATCCAGTCTTTTGACAGTTCATGCACATTTGTTGTTAGAAAAGCAGAAATGTTATGAATGCATTTTCAACAATAATAATTCATACACTTCCAACTATCTAGACTGGAAATAGACTGTAAAAACACTTCCTTTTGGACTATTAAGTATTGTCATTGTGTTGTCAGTTAACTGGATATAAAATCACTGGAAACTGGCAAATCACCATATATCCAGTTTAATGTCAGTTTGCATCCAGTGTGATGTCAGTGCACTAGGACAATATATGACAACAAACTGACTTCACACCGACAATAGACTGATAAAACCAGAGTATCATCAGGTCTCAGAACACACTGGCAATAAACCGCTGGCAATGAACTGCAATTCTGCAGATCAGGATTCAGTAATGATCATAGTTATTATTATTATCATTGACTGTACCATCCTACTATTTAAATAAATAATTAATGATTAAATACTTTTAAATAAAATAGAAATACTTATACCAATTGTAAGAAATATTAACTTGTTAATTTAAGAACATTTTACAAAAAAAACATTGTGTCCTGAAACAAGTAAATAGATCTATAAAATATTCATTTATTTTAATAAACACACCGACAACACACTGACAACATACTGACAACATGCTGACAACACAATGACAACATACTAACAACATGCGACAACACGCTGACAACACACTGACAACATACTGACAACATGCTGACAACACACCGACAACACACTGACAACACACTGACAACATGCTGACAACACACTGACAACACACTGACAACACACTGACAACACACTGACAACACACTGACAACACACTGACAACACACTGACAACACACTGACAACACACTGACAACACACTGACAACACACTGACAACACACTGACGACACACTGACGACACACTGACGACACTGACTATAGACTGGGTTTACATTGATGTCCTTTGGACCCTCTTGTAATTTAAACTAGTTGGGTCAATTTTATCATAAGATAGGTAACTCTATGAAGAATTTTGTTGAAATATTGCCCCCTTTTTCAATTTAATGCAAATATTAAAGTTTAGATACAGGTGTTTTCACCTCTAATATTTTCAAAGTGCATTCACATATTGCTATGCATACTTGTTCTTCATCATGACCCAAACCCCTACACATGGGTAGGCAACTCTATCAAGCATTTTGTTGAAATTATGCCCCCTGTTGGACTTGGAAATGCAAATGTTAAGGTTTAGGTACAGGGTTTTTAACCTCTTGTATCTTCAAAGTGCATTGGTATATTGCTTTGATACCTTGCATACTTGTTCACCATCATGACCCCAACCTCCAGGAGAAGATAACTATTTAGCATTTTGTTGAAATTATGCCCCCTTTTGAACTAAGAAATGCTTATTTGCTTACCTTCATGACCAAGAAGACCTACACATGAGTAGGTAACGGTCCTGCATAATTTGTTCAAATTATCCCCCTTTTTCGACTTAAAAGCCCCAACCTCTACACAGTCGAGGGAAATGCTGCTGTAATAAAGCATTTTGTTTTGAATATATAATGATTGTACTATCCTAGCATGGCGCTGCGAATAGTGGAGCGCGCTGTACGTGGACAGCTCTTGTCCTCAGATTTCACCAAATGATCTAGTTTTTGACCCCACATGACCCAGTTTCACACTTAACCTAGATTTTATACAGACAAACATTCTGACCAAGGTTCATGCAGATTGCGACATAACTGTGGCCTCTAATGCGTTCACAAGTTTTTTCTAAGGTCTGACCTAGATACCTAGTTTTTACCCCACATGACCCTGTTTCAAACTTGATCTAGATTTTATACAGACATACATTCTGACCATGTTTCATGAAGATTGGGCAATAATTGTGTCCTATAATGTGTTCACAATCTTTTTCTTAGTTTTGACCTACTGATCTAGTTCTTGATCCCACATGACCCCGTTTCAGACGTGACCTATGTTTCAAACAGACAAACATCCTGACCAAGTTTCATCAAGATTGTGACATAGCTGTGGCCTCTAATATGTTCACAAGTTTTTTTCTAAGATTTGATCTAGAGACCTAGTTTTTGACCCAACATGACCCAGTTTCAAACTTGACCTAGATGTTATACAGACATACATTCTGACCATGTTCCATGAAGATTATGCAATAATTGTGTCCTATAATGTGTTCACAAGCTTTTTTTAAGATATGATCTAGAGACCTAGTTTTTGACCCAACATGACCCAGTTTCAAACTTGACCTAGATGTTATACAGACATACATTCTGACCAGGTTCCATGAAGATTATGCAATAATTGTGTCCTATAATGTGTTCACAAGCTTTTTTTAAGATTTGACCTAGTGACCTTATTTTTGACCCAACATGACCCAGTTTCAAACTTGACCTAGATTTTATACAGACCTACATTCTGACTATGTTTCATGAAGATTATGCAATAATTGTGTCCTATAATATGTTCACAAGCTTTTTCTAAGAGTTGACCTAGTGACGTTTTTTGGACCCAACATGACCCAGTTTCAAACTTGACCTAGATTTTATACAGACCTACATTCTGACCATGTTTAATAAAGATTGGGCAATAATTGTGTCCTATAAAATGTTCAAAAGCTTTTACTAAGATTTGACCTAGTGATCTAGTGTATGATCCCACATGACCCAGTTTCAAACTTGACCTAGATTTTATACTGACATACATTCTGACCATGCTTCATTGAGATATGGCAATAATTGTGTCCTCTAATGTGTTCACAAGCTTTTTCTAAGATTTGACCTAGTGACCTTGTTTTTTACCCCACATGACCCAGTTTCAAACTTGGCTTAGATTTTATAGAGGCAAACATTCTGACAAAGTTTCATGAATATTAGGTCATAATTGTGTCCTCCAATGCGTTCAAAAGCTTTTTCTCAGATTTGACCTAATGTCAGAACTAGTTTTTGACCCCACATGACCCAGTTTCTAACTTGACCTTGATTCCAAAGAGACATATATTCTGACCATGATTCATGTAGATTATGCTAAAATTGTGTTCTCTGGTGTGTTCACAAGCTTTTTCTACCTTTTGACCTAGTTACCTAGTTTTTGAACCCACATGAGCCAGCTTCAAACTTGACCTAGATTTTATACAGACATACGTTCTGACAATGATTCATGAAGATTCGGCAATAATTGTGTCCTCTAATGTGTTAACAAGTTTTTTCTAAGATTTGATCTTATGACCTAGTTTTGACCCCACATAACCCAGTTTCGAACTTGTCCTAGATTTTATAGAGACAAACATTCTGGCCAAGTTTCATGAAGATTGTGTCATAATTGTGTTCTCTAATGTGTTCACAAGCAATAGTGTCACTTTATGACATGTGAGCTAAAAAAAGAAAAGTTTGAAATTTACAAAGGGCCATAATTATTCCAACATAGGTAGAGTACTGATGTCATGCGTTCATGAGTAAAGTTTAAAGTTGATACCTGTTTGAAGTCGATACCTACAACGGTTTGCATGTTATTCAGAAATAAACATGAAAAATATGGGCGGACGGACAGACATAGGACAAGGTGATTACTATAGGGCGCTGCAAAATAATTTTGAGGGGGCCTAAAAAATGCAGAATTATAACCTACCCATTTAAAGCACAAATTTGCAAAAACAAATGCCCTCAGAAATAACCAGCTATACGGTATATAAAAAAATTTGATCTGTCAAACACAATGACCATGTTTTCTCACGCCCCGATAGACTCCAATTCAGTTAGCCCCTGCCCCTTATACCCTACTTTCACTTTCATATCTAGGCCACAATGCCAAATATTTTTTAATAAAACAATTTCACTGTATCACATACATGTGTACAATTTAAGCATTTAAACCCAATTTCATGATTCTAATGCAGATTTGTCAAGATATACCACCATTTCAAGTCAACCCAAAGTCTTTACAGGACTAATTCTACTTGACTGTGTCTAATTTTGGTCTGCATAGGCATTTGGTGGTTATTTACCTTAAGACAACATTTTTTGCCTTTTCATTGTTTTTTTGCATTTATTTCATAACTGCCATGTATGTGCAGCACAAAACAATAATGTCTAGACAAATTGGGCAATGAATTCTGAAAATTATGACAAATGCACATACCCACCAATAATGAGAAATCTGGGCAGTGCCTGCCAAATGTTATGAACAGAACAAACCTTTATTTACTCAAATCATAAATACGGCATATAAGTATACGGAATGAATACTATAACAATTACAGGCACGTAGCTACCTGTACGCAGAATACGCAGCTGCGTACACATGCTTCTCAAAAAGTGAAAAATTAAATGATCGAAAAATGAAATAAAAACTGATGCCTAAGCCCCAAGGGGGGTAATTAATCCTTTAGTATTTTCAGCATTTCTTAGAAACACTTTTAAAAAGCTCTATACACAAAAAACCTGGTTTTATCATTAAAAATAATTTTAAAAATGATGCAAAAATAACCCCAGAACGCACCAAAGACGTTCTAGCGAACAAATTTTTCAGGGGGAGCATGCCCCCAGACCCCCTTGCCTTCTTGCGTACACATTCAAATACCTCTAGCTACGCCCCTGGATTAATAAATATGAATATAGTGACATTAAATGCAGTTGTTTTAGTGTACAAATGTTACACATAACACCAAATTTGCTTTAGATGCTAAAAAGTGAGCCTATTCTTCATATTTAAGCAAAAGATCCCTTGTCTGATACTACGAGAGTGCCCAAAGGGCCCTAGGTCACTCACCTGTCGTAGTAGTGCATGCAAGTCCTGTGATTTGACCTAGTGACCTCGCACTTGACCTAGATTTTGTTGAGATGATCTTTGTGACCAAGTTTCATAAAAATTACGCTTAAATGGTGATCTCTTATGACGATACAAATATTTTCAATGATTTGATCTTGTGACCTAGTTTTTTACCCCAGACGACCTAATATCGACCTTGGCCTAGATTGCACTAAAATAATCATTGTGTCAAAGTTACAAAAAGATTAGGTCAAAAATGTTACCTCTAAAGACTATACAAGGTTTTTATATGATTTGACCTTGTGACCTAGTTTTTGACCCCAAATGACCCAATATCGAACTTGACCTAGATTGTGTTGAGATTATCATTGTAACCAAGTTTCATAAAAATTAGGTCAAAATTGTGACTTCTATTGAGTTCACAAGGATTTCCATGATTTTACCTCGTGACCTAGTTTTTAACGCCAGATGACCCAATATCGAACTTGACCTAGATTTTGTTTAGATGATCATTTTGACCAAGTTTCATAAAGATTAGACAAAAATTGTGACCTCTAATGACTACACAAGTTTTTTCTATGATTTGACCTTGTGACCTAGTGTTTGACCCCGGATAACCCAATATCGCACTTGACCTAGATTTTGTTGAGATTATCATTGTGACCAAGTTTCATAAAGATTAAGTCAAAATTATTATCTCTAGTGACTACACTAGGTTTTTCTATAATTTGACCTAGTGACCTAGTTTATGACCTTAGATGACCCAATATCAAACTTGACCTAGATTTTGTTGAGATGATCATTGTGACCAGGTTTCATAAAGATTAAGTCACAATTATGACCTCTAGTGACTTCACAAGGTTTTTCTATAATTTGACCTAGTGACCTAGTTTTTGATCTCAGATAACCGAATATCGAACTTGACCTAGATTTTGTTGAGATGATCATTGTGACCAAGTTTCATAAAGATTAGGTCAAAATTGTGACCTCTAGTGACTTCACAAGGTTTTTCCATGATTTGACCTCGTTACCAAGTTGTTAACCCCAGATGACCCAATATCGACGTTGACCTAGATTGTGTTGAGATGATCATTTTGACCAAGTTTCATAAAGATTAGACAAAAATTGTGACCTCTAGTGACTACACAAGGTTTTTCTATGATTTGACCTTGTGACCTAGTTTTTGACCCAGGATGACCCAATATCAAATTTGACCTAGATTTTGTTGAGATGATCATTGTGACCAAGTTTCATATAGATTAAGTCAAAAGTATTACCTCTAGTGACTACACAAGGTTTTTCTATAATTTGACCTAGTGACCTAGTGACCTAGTTTTTGACCTCAGATGACCCAATATCGAACTTGATCTAGATTTTGTTGAGATGATCATTGTGACCAAGTTTCATTTAGATTAAGTCAAAATTATGACCTCTAGTGACTACATAAGGTTTTTCTATAATTTGACCTAGTGACCTAGTTTTTTACCTCAGATAACCCAATATCGAACTTGACCTAGATTTTGTTGAGATGATCATTATGACCAAAAGTGTGACCTGTGGAGAGGACACAACCCAATTGTTGACGGACCGACGGACCGGACCGGACCGGACCGACGGACGGAGACGGACGAAGAGTGATCACAAAAGCTCACTCTGTCACTTTGTGACAGGTGAGCTTAAATAGGTTCATTTTGGCATAAAAATGTCAATTTTAGAAGAAAAAAAAGACTTTTTCTGGACTTTTAACGAAACAAATCTGAACTTTACTAAAATCACATACATGTGTACAACGCATTTAAACCCTATTCTATTATTCTAATGCAGACCACCATTTCCAGTCAACCCAAGGGTTTTTACAGAACTATTTGATCTTTGAACTTCAAACTTTGATTCAAATGCTAGGACTCAGAAAATTTCAAATTTATTACACAACGAAATGAATTAGCAAGAACATGCGAAATATTCAAATATTTATTAACAAAATGAACATTACAAATGACACATCAAAAATAATCAAAGTTAAAGGGTTCAACACACAAAATCTACAATGATTTAAAACAGTTTTCCAAAATATATTAAAGTATTTTTTTAAACTGAGGTTTATGTGTCGAACCCCATTGTAAATGACAGTCTAAAACAATGCTAGATATTGAACCATTTTCAACGATTCGATCACTGTAAAAAGAGGATGTTTGCCATCTAGTTTTCGAAAAGAAAATGAAAAATCTTTAAGGGATAGCAAGAACAATTTTTCTAACCTACTATATGCACGAATCGCACGTGCAAAAACATGAAATTGTGCAAATGACCAAAGGTGCAAGATACAAACTCAAATGTGGCTCCAATAGGGCTATTAAGTATAAATCATAATAAATAGCCAAATTTAATTTTGTGTCTTGCATCTGAAGGCGTGACATAACATAAGCACGTGCTCGTGCGGTTATCTGAGCTGCGCATTTCATGCTTTAATTGTATTGATTTTTCTTTCTTGTGCAGTAAAAATGTGAAATTTTATTGCATTATATTAAATAAATACGTTATTCAAAGAATGTAGATCTATAGACTTTACTTAGAAATGTCGTCTGGAAACGTTTACCCCGGGGACGGTTTAAAATGCGTCCGTTTAAAAACGATGATAATGTTAAGGAAACTTGAAAACCAACATACTTGTCTGTTTTATCCCTTTACTCTTTTTGTATACGATTAACTTTGATGTTGTTGAAATCTCGATGTCTTTAATATATGAATCAGCTTCTTCGTAAGTTGGAAACTCCATTGCTAATTTTGATAAGCTTGTTCCTTCTGCAGTAAAACCTCGTTATCTCGAGGACCCATCGAGGCAAGCCAAATGCTCGAGTTAAGCCAGTAGCTCGAAATATCAGAAGTCGATGATGAATTGTTGTTATGACTAAGTGTAACTGTGTTTATAATGAAAACACGTTGGTTGTAACTACGAATACTTTCATGTGATAAAATAAAACCCGGATGCATAAGTCGATCCAGTTTCCTGCACAGGGATACGGCTCATTCAGTAAAAAACATGCATTATATTATCTATGATAATTTATTTAGGGCATTATGTTTAGCTGAATGGATTATATCCCTGTGGTTTCCAGTCGAAACGCGCGCGAAAATTTGGAGACATCAAATGCGGCGGTCTTTCGACTGACTACAAACGCGCGCCGCACATCAAAGAAATTACCGGTACAGTTGAGAGTAGTGTTACGTCAGAGTTCCATACCGCGGTATGAATTCGCCAATCAGCGCATAGTGTTGATTTAATTGACATTTAATTTTCTATTTTAGCGTTAGTTTACAAAGTCGACGAAGTTTTTATTCTGCAAGGTTGTTTGATAAGAATAATCAATTCCTGACAGAACTGTAATGCACATTACTTAATCTATGTTGCACATTCTCTGTGGCTAAGCAATAATTTTTTATTATTCTAGAACACCACTAAATATCTACCACTAGTCAACTTGATGATGTTGCCATGGTAACACAAACCAACTAACATTTCTAAATTGAATTTGTCTTTAACAACAAAAGATTGTATTTTTCAATAAAGTTTATTTGAAGAAAATCTGATTTCTAACATGAAAATAGCAAGCATTTTAATTTTGTTTCGATATTGTTTAACAATAAAATGATAAAATTTACATGGGAGTCAATGGGAACCATCTTTCGTGTTGTACTACTTTCAAATTTAAAATCTTGCCATTTAACAAACTAACCTCTTAATAAGAAATTAACTAGATATCAATGAATGGCAATCATTCGATAGATCAACAAAATTCTGAATGTTTGTAACCATGGCAACAAAACCTATTCAATAGGTCAAGGATTTTCATTGACATTCTAAAATTGCCTAATAACAGGAAACTTAATACATAAAACATATTTTCTGATTTGAATCGAATCACTGTAAGATTTTTCTAGCATATGATGTCACATTCTTACTTGGCAGATTTCTAAATATCCTGTCATGCAATTTTAAAAACAGAAAACCTGTCAAAATTTGAATGAAATTTGCACTTTGTGAACTTTAATTTGGCACCCGACTTTACATTCGCAGGTTTTCATGAAATACGGAATAGGAAAACAATTTGAAATTAATTTTACTTGCAGTTTTATAACGAACGGCGCATACTTATTTAAGATTATACATGTACGTCGGTTTATCTTACGATAAATAAAAGTCTGTGCGAGTCAGTACGTTCGCAGCAACGATGTTGCATTTAATAAAATTTCTAGTTCTCCTCGTATGCGTTAAACCTATTGAACTTGTTTTGAAACGTATGTGTTGTTTTAATCACGCTCATTAATTAAATGCCTTCTACTTCGTGTTTAATGTATCGAGTTGAAAATACGGAAATCAATTTAAGTGTTAGGGATTACGGTATTGTCATAAAATGTTTGTATAAACTGTCTGTGACAGCCTCATGCGCGGTGGCGGGGAATTTACTAGGTGTGGAAACCACGTGACCAAAACGGATTTGGAGGAAAAGTAAGCTCTTACTTATTTGGTACCCCATTGTTTTCGGTCAGATAATGTGCGTACATTCTGCGATAGAAAGCTGTTTCATTGGCTATTTGGAACTTGATGCACTTCCATCAAGTTATAAACGTAATTCTTGCCCAACCGATTCCAACTTCGCAAAATGTTCAGGTAACGAGCACTATTCACAAGTTCTGCATGTAGCACCCCAGGTAATCATTAATAAAGAGATTTTTCATAAAATTGATGTCATCTTAGAAAGGTTATTTGTCGGAAAATTGACCAGACAGTCACTGGGGTACATTTTACTCGAATAAACATTTCATTAATACATATTCAGCAACTAGAGAGCTTCATCTTTATAATGGTGTAAAGAAGAATAGAATTGAAGGAAAAAATAAGAAATAAAAATCAGGTAGGGCTGTGGAATGGAACATATTGAAAATATGATTTCACAGTGTCGTTTTTAAACTTTTTATTGATTTCACAGTGTGTTTTTTTTTAAACCACCTTAGTGATAGAATGGACACCGTGTTAAATTTTGTAAAAAACAGTTGTTTTTACTCTTTTAAAAACTACCAATGATACAGATACCTGTGTCTAATACAGCTGGTGTGGCAAATACATAATGTGGTTAAAAAGGGAATAGTATGGAGCCATATGACTGCCACCACTTAAATTTTAATTTTCATGAAGTTTTCGTGAAATTAACGAGGGATTTCATGAATGCAAGATAAATACGAATACGAATGCTTATAACAAATAAATACAAATAACAGAGATGAAAAACATGAATTTTCAGCAGACAAACAAATATGGAATGAATATATTGATATTAAGCGCTGTGTGTTCAAAGTCCGGCTGGCTTCGTAGGCTGTCTGGCTAGTCCAAACGCTCATTACTCCACCAGCCGGGCTTTGGACAATCGCAGGTAACAAGAGATATAACATACCATGTTACACGTATAACATTTTCAACAGACAATCAGTCACATATATGGGATGGATTTAGACATTCAACCCAATAACATAGTACAATGTATATACCAACATTAAGTCATTAAGAGATACGTACATTATTTGCAAAATATATATATTTAGCGAGAGCACAAATAGTTTTCTTTGACTTTGAAGACATTAAATAGCAGACATAATGGGGGATTGTATGGGGAATATGTAACACAATCAGGGTAGATAAGGCTTGACAGTTGGTAGATCTAGTGTTACATTTGTAATATACTACGGAACAAAAATGATGATTGGAGAATATCAGTTATGTTGCCCGGAAGTTAAAATACGAATTACATCATTTACATTTTGTCTGAGTCCTTGAAATTATAGTACATGTACTGTCATTTTTTGTTCATGTGTTTACCTGGTTACAACCTGTGTGCTGCACGTGCGTCTTTTGTGAGGCTACGAACGCTACGCCTTTTTCTAAAACGTCGGGAGTACAGGGGATGTACGTCACACACATGGTGTATACTTTGCATGCTTAATCATTGTATAAATGGTATACATATAGATTCATACAGATGCGATCCGGCCAAGAACAGGAAACCAATCCTCCCTTTAGACAGCATCCCACCATGCATTGTGAACGGTTACAAGTTTGGTACACTCAGCGCTACAGCCTCCGTAGCCCGCCGCGATAAAATAATACATTGGAGGAAATATACATATAATTGTTTTGAAATGAACTGTAATAGAACATTTCATACAAATACCATGTATACTGGCGAAGACCAAGTTAGTACGCTTGTTTATCGTTTTTGTTTGTTTTGTTTAAATCCAGTTTATCTGTGACATTGAACGAGCAAGTTAGGTCCGGTGGTAATATAATGAATTTATTTATTCTTTTCAGTAATCGAAATAAATATATAGTTGCAATTACTAGTATGCTGCAACTACTGTTAAAAAGACGGATATTTTACATTCCATACTTTACTTAATCAGACTAAAAACTAAGACAGTACATACCAAAAGAGTCAAAGACAGTTGAGCCAGATAGCAGCGGAGGCTGGGATAGTCAACTGCTCCTGTAAATTTCCAAAAAAGGTTTGTCACAGTATGACGGTCAATCCAGTTTGTGGAGATTGTAAAACAGTTGTAAGCGAAACAATCGCCATCCAAGCCATATGATATAACACTGACAATGGGCAACTTTCAGGTGACGTGCACTTCAATCATCATCAAGCAAGGAAACTGTTTTACAACGCATACATTCTGCCCCAACTTGATTATTGTTGCACAATATGGGGCTCCTGCATTTCAGAACTTCATAACAGGATAATTAAATTCAGAAAAGGACAGCACGAATAATTCTAGACAAGCCATATGATGCTCCGTCTCAATAACTGTTCACTCAATTCAATTGGATGATTTTCACTGACAAAGTAGACTACAAAACAGCAATTTTAGTTAACAAAGCTTTAAATAATCTAAGCCCTCAATATCTAACTGATAAATTTAGAAGAAGTACTAATACAGCCCTCAGATCATCATCAAATCAGCTTCTGTACATACCCAAACATAGACTTGAGTTTTTCAGAAAGCCTGTACCATATGCAGGACCAAAACTATGGAACAATATCCCATTACAAATACGCAATGCAGAAAACTTGACTTCCTTCAAAAGACTGTACTTGACATGGAAGTTCTCAGGTGATAACTGAGATTTTGATAAGTTTATATTGTTGTGCCTCTAAAGATTAAGTAAATTTGTCGTTTAATGTGTTAAGTTTGTAAATATGTAATTCGTGTATTAATTTCTTTAGATATATGATGCTATTCTTGTATTTGTTGCATTTATGTATTTTGTTTGCACAAAATGATATATAAATATACATTTATATGTTATATAAATATACATTTATATGTTATATAAATATACATTTATATGTTTGCCTCTTGTGTGGACCATGATTGAAAATTGGTTTCTACGAGGCGATTAGACGTTATAGCTGCAGGAGAAATACCTACCATAGAAGTTACATGTTATTCTAAAATATACCAATTCACTAGGTTGAACTTAGTTCGAATCGGTCCATATACATTTGTATATGTGATTCCACGTACAATATTTCCTTTGTGATTTGGTAAGATTTTAACTTGAGTGCTAATTTTCTAATGTCCATTCCGAGGCGTTCATATCTTGTGTCCCTGCATTGGGTTCCTCTGTGTCATTTCACGAAGTAGAAAAACTGATGTGCGTAGTCATTTGCAAAAGTCTCACTTTAGAACTGGGACTGAATATGCAGGGAGTTTATGTGAACTTGTTAACAATTGTTTCAAAAACATTTAAATCAAACGCAGAAAACTGTAATCAACTAAAAGAATTATTCCGAACATATACTCATACTCGGCAATTCCACATCTTATGATGTCAGATACTAGCTTTATTTTCATGTCGATTCGATTGCAGATCTCATTTTGGGTCTCAGTGTTTAAAGGGAAGCAACCACTGAACATATGTTGTTACTTTATTACGAAGTGACCTCCCCTTGTCCATATCGCGTTTATTGATACCCAAAGAAACGCCTGCTTAGTACAAGCACTGTCAATGCCTCAGGCCTCCTACGGAATCGTAAATACTGTCGTGTGACATAAGTGAGTTCCCACTATCAAAATATGCAAATAATATTTGGTAAATTTACTCATCTAAAATGACATATCCTTACCAGACTGTGTTAACCATAGACTATACTTTATCTAAAGTCTCTGTGTTAACTTAAAATTATGAAGTAGAATAATCAATTTATGATAAAACCAAAATAGATGGACAGTTAACGTAATAACGTTGCCATGGTAGCACAAAACTTCTAACAATTATATTGATTTTATAAACGATATAATTATGTTACCTTTTAATAAAATTCATTTGAAGACAATCGAAAATCTGAGACAGAAATAGCAAGCATTTGAATCCAGTTCATAATTTTTTACGTTAAAATGACAAAATTTACATTGAAGTCAATGGGAACTGTATTTTTCTTCAATGGCATTTGAAAATACGACATCTAAATAACGAATGAAATCATCTCAAATGAATGACCACCATTTCTTTAATTTCTTGTGTAAAAGAAAAACATAATTATGAATATTTGTAACCATAGCAACCAGACTTAATGTTGAAGTCAAGAATTTTCATTGGTGTTCTAAAATTACCTAGCAACCAGAAATGTGATAAATCTGACACAGTCCAGATTGTAATTAAGCTATTCTAGCATGTAATATTCAATTTGACTTCAGTATAAGGATTCAAATAATCATGTCATGCACTTTTAAGTACAAAAAAACAAGATTCTCCCGTATTCTTTGATAAAAATGATAAAATATGTCCATGAATTTTGTAAGGTGGGATCTTATTTATATCACCTGACTGTAGATTTAAATTATTCTATTGGGCCTTTTTTTTGCATAACCTTGATCACAGGTGACTTTATACTATTAAAGTCTAATAAAATAATATTATGTGGAAAGGAAAATGTTGCTGTTATAAAATACATCTTCTTCTTCAAATTACTGTGCTTCGCTCCTCTGGAGAATGTCGCTCATGGACATTCCTCATAACAAGCTTGAAATCTGGATTGAACTGTGATTATGATAGCCATCTAACTTTAAATATTCCCAGAGAAAAATAGCTTGATCCACGCATGCAAATTGTATGAGATCATCTTATCCAATTAATTCTAACAATTGTTGGATAGCTCAGCTGGAAGAGCATCTCAGAACTGTGCATTAACGCTGTTCAAGAGAAGGTCCCAGGTTCAAATCTTGATCCAACGTTTGATTTGAGAAGTTCAAAATGATTTTAATAATCTGCTCAATCTCATTAAAATCAGACCCATATTATGCTTCACTACTTTACGCTGATAAAGGACCTGACGACACTCCATATGGGGTCATATCGATGTGAACTTTACGTCATCCAATCAAATCGCTTCGTTCAAAAATCTGAAAGTGCTGTCAAAGTCTGCTGAGGCGGCTAAATATAATTTCATTGGACAAACTAGTACCTGACATCATTTTGCGCCAGAGGTCATTTGAACACAACATATTACAGAGTGAATTCAGATTTTAACAGCATAAAGGAATGTAAATGAGATTGATAATTTGCTCTAATTTCCTCCTTAGTCTTGCCTACCAGACTTTAGAATATAACCCATTCTGTTTAAATAAAATTTGATAATTGATTGGTTGAGGTATTATTTTTGTCTAATCTGTGTTGTAGATGTAGAGATATTAACCTGATGCTCTTACCTTCTATCATCCACCTCAAATAGCTCATTGGTAGAGCGACCGCTTTAAGTGAGAGGGGTCTCAAGTTGGACATAACAAGTTGCCATGATGGCCCTATATATCGCTCACCTAAGAACCATTATGCCCTTTATTTATGCACATGCACAAAAGATGAACTGTGTGACATTGTACTGAAGGTCTAAATTATAGGGTGACCCAACAACCAATCCGATAACATTTGGAATCAGGCCACAGAAGATTTTTTATAATCATTTTTAGCTAAGGACCACCCAAGGATATTCCTGTGTCGTTTGGTTGAAATTGGGCAAGCAGTTTAGGAGAACAAATAAAGGTGTGATCTCAAAAGCTCACATTGTGCTGAAGTAGTAATGGAATATTTCCTTTGCTTGAAGTTGCATGGGCACAGTTATTCATGCACAAACGTCTCTTATATATTCCTAGCATAGTAAAGGTAGCACTATGTATGACCAGAATGATAACAATATACATTGAAAATGAGCTTTGTTTAATGCCATATAAATATAAGATGATACAACAACAATACAATATCTATAACATATTCCAACAGTTAGCATGATGAATGGTATCAAACCAAACACAGTTGATTCAGGTTACCTGTCACAAATAATACTATACAAGTTCGATTGATGAACATTTGTGCAGAAATAAGTTTAATGACATGTTTACTTTACTTGTCATGTTCTTCAAAAACAACATTATAATCAACTTGCTCACATGTTTCACTAATTAAAATGAATGTGGGTCAGTTTTGTCTGCACACAAAGAAAAAAACGGAATGGAACGGGTGACAGTAAAAGATATGACAATTAATGTGTAATTATGCCTCTAATTGGATTAACAATCATCTGCATGACATGCCCTGTGGTCACTATGGTGATCATCTATGTAGTTAGGTCCAGTTAACAAAAGACAAACACTGAAGTGTGAACGATGATTTGAGACGGAGTGTAACGTAATTAACAACAGGTCACTACAGAAGACCATGGTAAACAATTTTTTTGATCACTTAATGCGATTTGACCAACAAATTATAATTAGACCATTGCTAGCTGTAGCCAGCCAATCAACATGGAGAAAAAGTATTGGATAAATCTCATATACCCCGGTACCACTGTTTGGTGTGGTATATATACAAAGTGTTGTATATAAAGTTGCATTGATTTATCCAATACTATTCAGGCCAAGCAAACTAATCCTTCCAAGTCAGGTAATCTTTATTGAAAACTTATTCCGCTGACAGCTAGGTGTGATTGTAACAATGATGAAAGGCATGAACAATAATTTGTTAAACATTGCTCTTCCAGCAAAGAAATTAAATATAATGTAATTGCTTTTCTCAGTTGGTGAGTCAAGCTACGGACAATTATTCAAGCGTCATGTAAACAATGATAAATAAGAAAGCACTAATATCAAAAGTGAAAGTAAATTTTGGTAAATAAGAAAGCATTACCGGTAATATCAAAAGTGAAAGTAAAGGGGTAAAGCCACGAAGGGTAAAAAATGGCCCCATGTCCAAATCCTGTGAAAATGATTAATTTATACCATCAGTTGAAGTATTTTACAAAAACGGCATTTTTTAAGATTTATTTTTGAAACTGTTACCATGGTAACGGGTATAATATTTTCCTAAAAATTGGAAAAAAGCTTCTATTTCCAAAATAGTGAATCGAAATGTAAGTGCGCATCCATAGAGTGATATTAAGAATTGAAACTTATCTTTCTTACGAATATGGTTGCCATGGTAACAGTTTTCAAAAAATGCCCAAATTGCACATTTATGACTCAAAATTAAATAAAATGACGTTTTTGTTAAAGTGGGTGGGGTTCAGTGGAGTATATCAAAACAGCAAGGCATATTTTTTGTAAGTTTTTTATGTATCATTGAAGTTCAATGTCTAATGATTGTGTACAGCATATAAAACATTGTACAATAAGTACTAAATGTATTGAGAATATGGCTAAAAGCGGGGTGAATGTCATGCCTTCATGGCTCTATGACGAGAGGAAATAACGTTGAAGCGGTACCTAAAATCTCAAAATTTAATATGGGCACAGCTCTCGACCATCATCAATTGTGCTGTAAACAATGTATTATAAAGTACAATTTCACATTTTAGTCATCTGATTTTGGTCGAGGACTGTGCCCATATTCAAAAAATCACTTATAGTGGAAAAAATATGGACAAAATATGCCATTTTTGTGAAAAATGGCCAAACGTGGATACCAATTAGTGGACAGGTGACCGGTAAAAATCAAATTTGATGAAAAATGCTTTCCTATGCAAACGGATAAAGCTATCCACATTACAAAAATATAAAAATGACACATAATAACATACTTTGATAATTTAATAATTTTTAGGCCAATTCAGACCTTTCGTGGATCCACTCCTTTCTGTTATTTTTCATATACAACCCCTACTCATGTTCTATCCTATACAAATAGAGCAAATATTGTCAGGAAGAATTGAAACCGGTTATTTAAGACAAAGGTCGCTTAATACGCGTGGTCACTTGTTGCTTGGCAACCAAAGAAGACAACTCGCGGGCATGCGATCAGGGTGTTAGTAGAACAAAACTTTTGCGTCCCTATGGTTACAAACATATATCTGACATTTCATTTCTTAATACATTATTCCATCAGATAAACGTAATTCTAGTTGATTTTTTTTCCAAAAATAATTTATATAATATAAAATATATTTGACGAAAATGTAAATTGTCATCTTATTTGACGGTATTAAAATCACAATTTTACCCAAACCAAAAGAATGCATCATTTTTTTAATACATTTTATTTCTATTATGGTCACAGGACTCCTTGAGATATTTTCATAACCTTATTGAAAAGAAACATTAAAATCAGTCATCAGAGATAATTTTTAGAAAACCTGATGGCAACAAAAACAAAACATGCCAAGAAAATTGATAAAATGTGGGTAAAATTGTTGCTAGGCAACAAAATAAAACAGCATAAGTGACCATTCTGAAATAACTGCTCATTATTATTTTAGAAATGCTATTCTACAATATACACATATTAGTTGTAATAAATCACGGTATATAAGGTTGAACCTGCTTAAAACCATTGAATTTAAAACAAATTCAATTTTCATGTCGCAGGCGCAAACACATACCCCTTAGTGTAGCTAATACATTTAATTTCAGGACATACTAACAGTTCAGCTCTTAAATACATACCATATGTTCTAATTTCAACATAGGTCGCTCACTTGTCATATAAGTGCATGCAAGCCCCTATGGCGACCTAAGTAATCATTTATATTTTATTAATAAGATTCAGGAAATTCAGCCTCTGTTGCAAGCTGTTTTAGGATTTGACCTTGTGACCTAGTTTTTGACCCCATATGACACAGTTTTGTACTTGACCTCGATTTCATAGAAATAAACATTCTGACCAAGTTTCATGAAGATTGGACCATAATTGCGTCCTCTAAGTATATATTAGTGTTCATCCTTACTGTTCTATAGAAATTAGAAACGTCGACGGGAGCGAAGCCACCGGAGACAATATACTTAGTGTGCAGGTTTATTTGTCTGCCATACTATGTTACTTCGAACGGTACTTAGGTACATAGTACATTCTATGAACCAAGCTTTACATAGTAAACCATCTTATTCGTTCTTCGCGATTAAGAACTATCGAAAAATTTAAAATACAGAAATTTCATTGGCTGACAAATAAACCTGCACACTAATGTGTTCAGAAGCTTTTTCTGAGATTTGACATAGTGACCTGGTTTTTGAACCCCACATGACCAAGTTTCAAACATGACCTAGATTTCATAGAAATAAACATTCTGACCAAGTTCCATAAAGATTAGGCCATAATTGTGTCCCCTAATGTGTCCACAAGCTTTTTCTAAGATTTGACCTAGTGACCTAGTTTTTGACCCAACATGACCCAGTTTTGAACTTCACCTAGATTTCATATAGACAGGCTTTCTTCTGCCTCTTCAAACTAGAATTTGTGCCCTCCGGCAAATTATGTCGAGCCTCGGCGCATGTTGAAAAATGGCTACAACTTAAATAAGCCATCAATTTGACCTTCGACCTCCAACTGTGACTTTGAACTTTGAGATAGGAACCTGGGGTTGGGCATGACACTCCGCCTCATAGAGGTGAACATTCATGCCAAATATAAGAAAGATTGGTCAATGTATGACAACGTTACGGTCCGGACAAGCTTCAATTTGACCTTTCACCTCCAACGGTGACCTTGACCTTTGAGATAGGAACCAGTGGGTTGGGCATGACACTCTGCCTCATAGAGTTTAACATTCACGCCAAATATAAGAAAGATTGGTCAATGTATGACAAAGTAAGGCTCCGGACAAGCTTCAATTTAACAATTGACCTCCAACAATGACCTTGACCTTTGAGATAGGAGCCTGGGGGTTGGGCATGACACTCCTACTTATGAAGGTAAACATTCATGCCAAATATAAGCAACATTGGTCAAAGCATGACAAAGTTATGGTCCGGACAAAATCGGACGCACGCACATACACCAAAAGTGGCGACTAAGTCTCGCTCACCGCAAGCGGGCTCGACAAAAATAGTAGGGCAAAAGTAGGGCAAATTTTATTCAAAAAGTAGGGCAAAGTACGAATTTCTGACATTAAAAAGTAGGGATAAAGAAGGAATTTTGACGCGTTCAGTTCAATATTACCACAGATAGACAAAGAATTTGGTGCTAGAGGGGAATAAAATACATAAATTCTAGGGATGAATGACAGACAAAATAGCGACACGATTATTATAAAAACTGATTTATTCTATTTTGCGAGCATAGCGAGCCGAAAAATATTCATTATCTATATTTCCACTGAAGTTACAACTACAAGAAGAAGTAAGTATCATTTTGCACTTGATTTAATTTTTATTTTCATTTTGAGATGAAAAAGTAGGGATAATAGGGCTGTTTTAAAAAAAAGTAGGGCAAAGTAGGGCTCAGATCAAAGTAGTAGGGAAAAATAGGAATAGTAGGGCCCAGTAGAAAGCCTGTATAGACAAACATGCTGACCAAGTTTGATGAAGATTGGGCCATAAGTGTGGCCTCTAGTGTGTTTACAAGAAATTGTCAACGGACGACCGACCGACAGGCGAAGAGTGATCACAAAAGCTCACACTGTCACTTTGTGGCAGGTGAACTATAAATAACATTGCATTATCGGCGCTGTCACACTACAACATAATAAAACAAGAGCACCGCCATGGGGGGAAATATACACCCATAAGGTTTATTCAGGTATTGGTAGCAAACTTTTGACTGTTGAAACATATCAAGTACTTTGACAGGAACCACCTGGAGATATGCAAACTGCATGTCATACCGATTTTGAACATAAGGTTTAGAGTTACAGAGCGGAATGGAGACAAAGTCATGACCTTTAACCCCTCAGTGTGACCTTGAAGCGACCCATCTAGAACATGCCCTCTGCACATCGTCTTAATGTGGTGAACAATTGTGTCAGGTTTTTTAAAAATCTTCAAGGGGTTCAAGAGTTACAGAGCGGATAGGGAATTGCTAACAACAGACAGATGGATACAGAGAAGATATATAGGATTTTTGGTGTTTGATTGCATCTTGAAGCTACATGACATGCAAATTGATGCAAACGCTAAATTGATCAACAATAGAACATGTGAAAATTACAGGTAAATCGAAGGTTTCATATTGGCGAGGTGTGAAAACATTCGAATATGATCAGACTTCGACATGACTTTGAGTTAAACAATAGATTTAAGGTGTGAATTAATTGATCGGGACCTAAAAATATATCGAGATAACGAAAGACTTCGAGATAGGTGACAAGATTTCATATAGACAAAGAAGGGAAAAATCGTGACTTAAAAAAGCTTCGACATAACATAAAATTCTATATAAGCGAGCTTGGGATACCGAAAGTGGACTGTATCGCTAAATAAAAGATATTTATGTTCTCTCTACTTCTACAAAATACTAAGAACACATTGCACATTCTCCTCAGGAATTGTGAATTAGTACAACATTGATACTTAAAACATTTTCGGTCTTATAAAAGTCTGAAACTTGACTTCAGCACACCATGATCAACTATCTAAGCTCAAGATTTCTGAATCAATACAAACTCACCATTGATGTTAAAGGGTCCTAAAGATTTTTATTCAAATTTCCCCTCATCATAGTTACAATTAAGGTCCACAGATTTTTACCCTTCTATTCTGCCATCACAGTTACAGGGTTCACAGATTTTACCCTTCTATCCTGCCATCACAGTTACAGGGTTCACAGATATTTACTCATCATTGACATTTCAGGGTTCACAAATTTATTCCTATTTCCTGCCTTCGTCATTACCAAATTCATAGATTTTTACTCATATTTTCCACCATTGTTGTTGAAAAGTTCACAGATTTTTACTTATACTTTCTGCCATCGTTGTTACAGGGTTCACGTCTTTTATTCATCTGTTCCGCCATCGTTGTTACAGGGTTCGCAGACAATTTACTCATCTTTTCCGCCATCGACATTCCAGGGTTCACAAATTTTATTCTTATTTCCCCCCCTTCATCATTACAAGGTTCACCGATTTCTAATAATATTTTCTGCCATTGTTGTTAGAAAGTTCAAACTTTTATTCATCTGTTCCGCCATCATTATTACAGGGTTCACAGCTTTTCTTTTTCTGTTCTGTCATTGTTGTTACAGGGTTCACTGATTGAAAGACTTTTACACATCTTTGGTTCCAAGGAATAATTTGCGGTCAAGTTCAAGGTCCTGTAATATAGAAGATACAGAAAGTAATAACTATGTTATAAAGACATGGGACACTTTAATGATTATCCCATAAAATACATACAATTTTTACATTGCTTTAAAATTGAGTTTACAGATTTAACACAAGGCTACAGGAATATCTATCAGTGGCAAGCTTTCAATAGTGAATGCCAGAAAGTCGAATAAATATCAAGAGCTACCACTAGACAGGGTCATTGACTTTTTAAAGACATTTGTCAGTAAAAATCTAAGTTCCTAAGCTATGCCATAATTTGTGTTAACTTGAAACAAGAGATATCCTACTTATACCTATATGGAAGGGAAAGCTTATGTAAACTAAAGGATGTCAATGAAATAGTAACTCATGAATCAAACTGCAGCTTGAATTCAATGATTCGGCTTTATTCAGTCTTCTTAAGGAACATCATTTTTAATGTAGAAATAAGTAAACCATGTTACAAGTTTATTGACATCATAAAAGACGATGTTATGTTTGGCGTAAAAACTATGAAAATGGTAACAAGAACGCCGCATGGCGACAAAGACCAGGTTTTCAAAGGCAAGGATGAATTTGGAGAAGTTTGAAATGGTGCTGTTAAATCAGGCGCAATAACTTAAAAGTGAATTGACCAATCAAAAAAATCTTGACGGGCATCATCGCAGTTTCTTTGTTGATGTTTGTTTAAATTTCCTGAAATTTTGACAGGTAATTACTGAGAAATGACTGTGGAAGTTACTGAGCAGAAACTGTTTTTCCTATTTTAGTAACAGTGACCTTGACCCCACTGACTGGTCCCACTTTCAATCCCAAGCTGCATCTTCGCACAAGCTACCTACACAACAAGTTTCATTAAGATATATCATTCCTAACTTAAGTTATTGAGCAAAAACCGTTTTTCTATTTTTAGTAACGGTGACCTTGACCCTACCAACCCCACTTTCAATCCCAAGCGGGGTCTTCACACAAGCTACGTACACAGCAAGTTTCATCATGATATCTCATTCCTAACTTAAGTTATTGAGCGTAAACCGTTTTTCTTCTTTTAGTAACAGTGACCTTGACCCCACCAGCCCCACTTTCAATCCTAAGCGGGGTCTACACACAAGCTACCTACACAGCAAGTTTCGTTATGATATCTCATTCCTAACTAAAGTTATTGAGCGTAAACCGTTTTTCTATTTTTAGAAATGGTGACCTTGACCCCACCAGCCCCACTTCCAATCCCAAGCGGGGTCTTCACACAAGCTACATACACTGCAAGTTTCATTATGATATATCATTCCTAACTTAAGTTATTGAGAGGAAACTGTTTTTCTATTTTTAGTAATGATGACCTTGACCCCACCAGCCCCACTTTCAATCCCAAGCAGGGTCTTCACACAAGCTACCTACACAACAAGTTTCTAAGGGGGACATTATTTGCTTTCCATGAAAAATAAGATCTTTTTCAGCAGCTTTATCGATTTTTTCCATTACCCTGTGAAACCTACACATCCCCAGTTTCACAGGGTAATGGACAAAATGGCACGGTCGCCAAATTTATTTTAATATTCCATGGAAAGCAAACAATGTTCCACTTAGCGTGGTGTATATCATACAAGAGGGCCATGCGGCCCTAAAGCGCTCACCTGATGACTAGCAGTTTAGGCAGAATCAGTATTTGTTATGATATATGTAGAATTTACAAAGACACTGTTTGTGGCCAGGTTTTATGAAGAACAGATAAAAAATGCGACCGCCAGAGTGTTTAAAAGGTTTTTCTTTAATGAGGTCTGGTGACCAGTTACAAACATGAGCTAGATGTGATAGAGACAAACATTGTGACCAAGATTTATAAATATTAGGCAAAAATCATGACCTCAAGAGTGCTAACAATATTTTTCTTTGATGTGACCTGGTGACCTAGTTTTTGACCCCAGATGATCCAGTTATGAAGTTGGCCCAGATTTTACCGAGAAAAACATTGTGACCAAGTTTCATAAAGATTACTGTAGGTAAAAAAATGTGACCTCTAGAGTGTTAACAAGGATTTTCTTCAATGTGACCTGGTGACCTAATTTTTGACCCAAGATGACCCAGTTGCGAACTTAACCTAGATATCATAGAGATCCACATTGTAGCCAAGGTGCATTAAGATCATATAAAAAATGTGACCTCTAGAGTGTTAACAAGGTTTTTCTTTGATTTAATCTAGTGACCTAGTTTTAACCCCAGATGACCCAGTTGAGAACTTGGCCTATATTTCATAGAGACAAACATCTGTGACTTCTAGAGTGTTAACAGTCCAATTGTTGACGACGAACGATGCACGACGCACATAGGGTGATCACAATAGCTCACTGAGCTAAAAATCGATGAAGAAATAAAATACTTATGACTACATTTGTGTTCCAATGTTTACACATTTCTACTTGGAACTGTAGACAAAAACCATGTGGTATTGCTACATTGTTAATGTACAGTTATATATTGGACCACTTTCCTGACTTTCGTTGTTCTGGATATTTGTATCACCCATACATATTTTCTCTGTTTTAGACTTAAAATTTTACATTGGAAATGAATGCAAAGTACACTTTTCTGTAGATCAAAAATTCTGTTTTATTTATTGAGAGTTGGTAAAATTTATTTATGAAGGTATACCAATCTTTATTCTAATCGGCACTATACTTTTTAAGATATTTAAGGTTTATGGAGGTCCAGTCTGATCACTATCAAGACTATAAAGCTCTGATAGATATTGTTTTGTAATGTTTTTGGTCACTCATTCACAGTTCAACATTTGTATGTCATGTATTGTAATTTGAAGTGAAGACCTATATTACCTGAATAAACTTACAAGGGTCATTAAATAATGCAAACTATCAAATATCTCTAAAACCTGTCAAGATAATTTAATGAAATATCGCATAATAACTAGGTGAAGCAATTCCTTTTTGTTTGAAAATTTTAAGGACGGACCTCATCAGCACATGCCTTCCATCGACGTCACTCTATCATGTTGGACGTGGTAATGTCGAAAGACCGACATAGTTCAAGTATAAGCGCAATAGCTCAGTGGTAACGCACTGGGCTGTCAATCCAGAGGTCGTGGGTTCAATCCCTGGCATCGGAACTTGACATTTCTGAAATATTTATAATATTTCCCGCTAATCTGGCCGTGTGGTCAGCAAAGTATCTGGAAGTGCCAGGAAGCTGTGTATCGGTGCTATACACCGGGCACATTAAAGAACCAGGCTGTCTATTCGAAATAAGAGCTAGGCGCATCTCTGCAGCGCCGGACATGCCTGTATCTAATGTCTCTCTCTCCCTTCAGGGGCTTTCTCTCAGTCTGTCCCTCTGGTCAGATCATGCTGTATCTGCACTGGTAGAGGATGCACCTGCGCCCTTGTGGCTGCAACATAGGTAAAGTGCCTTTGGACGTGCGTTCGCATGAAAAGGGCGCTATATAAATCTGGTATATTATTTTTTTATAGTTAACATAAGAATCTATTGCTGGCGAAATATAATGGCACAGATTTTTTCTTGTCTTCTTAGGAGCTTGTGCAAAAATGCCCTATTTTATACTCCAAAGTAGCAAGTTTATGATATGAATATAAGATCAGCAGAATTAGCATTAATGGACTACCAGTGTGCAAGGCATAGTTTATGCGCAATGGACCCATACCATACAGAAGAATTAAGAGCATCTTTTAATACAGACATGATAATCTACATGCTAAGAGATAGCCTCGGAAATGGAGAGTAGTTTTGGCTCTGTTCATCCAATTTTGTGGAACAGGATAAGCATGTCAAAGGTTCCGCTAGGTGGGTGCCCCATCTTTTGACGTTAGAACTGCAATTATGTTGCGTCAAACTCGTAACTGGCTTGCTTTAGCGCTCTATTGTAGGACAAAACGTTCTACATGTATCATTACTTTTGTCCATGGATGTGAGGTAGGTACCATCAACTACCTGGGAGTTCAACTAGCTGATTAACATTGGAAAGAATAGGTCGTGGCCGAGCAGTATAAAGTGTATGTGCACCGTTGCCTAGCAACACAAATAGAAGATCTATTGCAATAATGCAAGTCGGTCATTGACCTCAAGAAAGGTTACCTTTGATGATTATGACCATGTTTGAACGATTTATACCGGTAATCTATGTAAGAATTTATTTGACAGTTGGCATTATATATTGAATGACCCTTATATGTTAATGTTTATCTACCTTAAATCTAGTTAATACATTTTTCATCCAACTTAGGTCAGTCTGTAAAAATCTCCATTCCTCTTCAATTTGTTATGGTGTTTCAGAATGTCCACACATAGTGATAGTCTGAAAAATACAAACTTAGATATCATAAACCTTTTAAGATGGCAACAAGAGCCCTCACTGTAAAGGGCATATTCCCCAGAAGTGCGATGTCTACACAAGTAAATTGAAGAAACAAAAATGTCTAGGTTAAAAAGTGCCATAACTCCTTACAAAATCATTATATAGTTATGCCATAAGGTTGGCTAATGTTTACATATGCCAAGTTTCAATGCAATAGTTTTAATATTAAACAAAATATTGAACTTCTTTAAAAACTTTAAACAAGCCCAGGCAAACAGACATATTTTAATCATATCTCAACATACTTGTTTCACTTATTGTACTTGATGGATTAATATATCTCTTTAATACAACACATGTAGCAAACTTTTTTCAGTTTGTATTCCTTGTTCCTGATAATTGTAAAATATTACAATATGCCTCTATCACTCACTTGCATACATGACTTTACTTGTACCTAGGATAGTATAAAAATTGTGCATTTTGTGCTCTGGTGAGCAAACAATAAAGTAAATACTTATAATTAGTATGAATATTGTAATACTACACTGTAGTATAATGTAAAAATGACGTGACATTATCATCCCATAAATGATTAAACCTATATTAAACTCGTTCAGGATATATCATTATGCTTGCCAGAGACTTGCTTAATATAATTTCCTTAACTCAATTAATATAAGTTTATATCAATTGACAACTGGTGAGAGATCCTCAATATAATGGCTATTTTGTCTTAAATGTAAATACAAAACTCAAAATTTCAATATACAAATGTACTATTGAACAACGTAATATAAAGAAAACAAAGCCTTGTGGGCAAGATTTTGACAAGAGGCCCTGCGTAGCTCACCTGTTGAAGTGCAGACAAGGCCAAACAATACAAGAGCGCAATTACAAAAAACAAATGTTTTTTTTCGTTGCAAGTGATTATATTAATTAAGGTCTTTGTGCAAGCGAGGACAGAAAATTAGTGTGCCTGTATAATTAACACAAAACTCTTTACCACAACTCTTCAAACCCTTCAAAACATGTCAAATTATTAGGTCAAAAGGTCAAGACCAAAGTTCATTTTGATACCAAAAACAAGACTGCGTTCAATAAACGCTTATGCCCCCTGTGGAAGCCTTGTCCATAAATAAGTCTAAGTCCAAAAGTCTAAGTCCAAAATTAGGTCAAGGTGAAGGTCAAAAAGGGTCAGGTGATACAGGTGTGTGGAGAGTGTTCATATACAACATCCATGCAAGTTTGGAAGCTTTGCAGCAAGCCATAATGATGCTAGAAGAAACGGTCAATTTGGGTTAACCAGGACGGACGGACGAACGGACGAACGGACGGACGGACGGACAGGTGCATCACTATATGCCTCCCGATCTATCGATACGGGGGCATAAAAACTCCCATATAACTCATAAAAGAAGACACGGCAGAAAAGCCACATAAATGGAAAATAAAAATAAATTGAGCTGTCTCCCATTGACCAGCATTTAATGAAATATAAGTAAACACACAAATAACACAAAAGTATGAGGCCTCAATTTGAAGCATGTGCCTTCAAAACATGTTAAAGTAGGTCAGTAGGTCAAGATCAAAGTTCCTTTTGATACAAAGAAAAAAAATATTACTCATAGAAAAACACACAGTAAAATGTTGCTATTGTTTATATTTCTAAAATAAATAGAGTTGTCTCCCTTAGACCAGAATTACTTGATCTATGTGTAAAGAAGCAATTGACACAAAACTAAGCATGTGGTCTTAATTTGAAGCCTGTATTATCAAAAATTAGTTCAGAAGGTCAAGATCAACTAAACACTTTCATACATTACCCATAAAAAAGACACAGTAAAATAAATAGATCAAATAAATGTTGATATTCCATAAATGATTTTTTTTACAAAAATTTGAGTTGTCTCCGATTGATCAGCATGACTTGAAATACCAGTAAACAAGCAATTGACACAAAACTAATCATGTGGTTTAAATCCGAAGCTTGTACCTTCAAAACTTGTCAAAGTAGCTCAGAACGTCAATATCAAAGTTCCTTTTGATACAAAAAACTTCATACCATGTATATTACCCACAAAAGAAGACAATAAAAAAGTACCACTAACAATTTGATATTGCATTTTTTTTTAAATATATTGAGTTGTCTCCCTATAACTAGCAATTACTTGGAATACATTTAAAACGGTTTGGTCATTAGTCACTGGCCATTAAATGATAAAATTAATAAAACACTCAAGCTTATAATTATCTTCAGAAAGAACATAATACATGCAGCCCCTGTAATGAGGAAGAATAGACTTTATTTAACGAGGCTACACATTTGGTTTCTCAATCTTCCATGAGGGCTTAGTACTCTGAGTATTAGTTTTTTTTATAATTTCTACAAGCATTGCATTTACAATTCTGCAAAATCCCATTCAGACATTATAGACCTTAAACTGATTAAAGCTGCTACAATTTTTAATCTTATGTTTGAAATCTGAAACAAATTAGGGTAACGTAACTTGTAAGTTCCATTTTGTTTTTGAATAGGACAGGAGGGGCTAAATTATTCATTATTTTGTAAGTGTTTGGTTTTTTTGCTTTTATTTATCCTTGACACAGGAAATCCATAATTGAGCCTGATACAGTCACTTGTGAGGGTGTGAAGCTAGCCTATTAACAGAGGTTCACTGTAAGAAGATCATTATCATCATTAACAAATATAGAGGCTCTTTCCTGAGTTCTTTTTGAACAAAAATATTGAGAATGTTAAGAATATTGTTAAGCAGCCATCATTTCATAACTTGACCTATAAGCCTAGATTCTTATCGTAGATGATCGGATATTGAACTTGATGATTTTTCAAAAGGATCAGATCCAAATTGTGACCTCTAGTGACTTCACTAGGTTTTGTATCATTTGACCTATTGATCTAGTTTTTGACTCTGTATGACCCAATATCATGCCTGACCTAGATTTTGCTGAGACACAGTTTCATAAAAATTAGGCCAAAATTATTGACTGGTAGTGTGAACACCAGCAATTGTGGATAACAGATGATGAGCAGTAACATAACAAAAGAGTTAAACTATAGAGTACACATCGGTGACCATTCCCTCAATAATCTACATACTGTTTTTATTTGTTTTTCAACCTGGATAATAACCTCACTTTGAGCAGTAAGCATGATACACCATCCCCTGTCAAATGTCCAACTCACACATACAGCACCTGAAACAGACAATAATGTGATCAGCAAGGCAACACTGTCTTACATTCACCAACATCTGAAAACATATACATATACACAGTACTAATACAAATCTTCATTCAGCAGGGTAAATCAAATTCAATTCCGTGACTTTTCCATGACATATTTTACATGTTTTGATAATTCCCCCTCTGGACACTGTGAGTTTCAAACTCATATAATTAGTAATTGTGCCAATGTTTTTTGAAGATTTCAAACTTGAAGTTTCAGGAATTCCCCAAAATTTACAAACAAGAGGATCATAGATCCTTGGGCGCTCACCTGCTAAACATGGCCTTTGAACTTGACCTTAAGGTCATCAAGATAAACATATTGACTTTACTTGATGAAGGTTAAAGCAAAACTGAGGCCTCCAGAGTGTTAAAAACGTTTTGCTATTATTTGACATATTGACTTAGTTTTTTACCCACATGACCCAACTTCAAACTTGACCTTATGGTCATCAAGATAGACATTTTGACCAAAGTTGATCAAGATTAAAGCAAAAATGTGACCTCCAGAGTGTTAACAAGGTTTTGCTATTATTTGACCTTTTGACCTAGTTTCTGACCCCACATGACCCAACTTCAAACTTGAACTAGATTTCATTGAGATACAACTACCAACCAAGTTTGATGAAGATCAAAGCAAAAATGTGGCCTCCAGAGTGATAACATGGTTTTCCTATTATTTGACCTCTTGACCTAGTTTTTGACCCCACATGACCCATATTCGAACTTGACCTATATTTCATTGAGATACAACTACTGAGAGTGCTAGAGTGTTACGGTGAAAAAGCTAACGGACAGACTGACAGACTGACAGACGGACGACAGACAAAAAACAATCACAAAAATGCGAAACCCACACTACATAGGTAATTGATCAAATTCAAAGTTGTGGAGATTTATCACAGAAGCTGATTTACCCCTGTAATACTCTGAAGCTTCTTACACATAGTTTTACATTATTTGTGTAAATCTAACAATCTTAACTACATGTATTCAGTAATTTATTGATTTTACACCGTAGTGGGGAAAACAGATCATGTTTGATTATTAAACATATCTTAACATATTTAAAGACCAACATTGGTAGTCCAGTGTCACTTTTCGGTGATTGTCAGGAGCCATTAAAACTTCTCAGAGTAAAGCCATAAAATTAGCTCAGTTACACTGACCACAGTATAATAGATACCATCTGGATGGAAATTCCTGTGTTTTCAAATGTGAAGTAAACTGAATCTTTCTGTTATTTTGTTGCTCTGTGGGATTTATGAAGTTAAAGTAAAAGTTACTAACTAGTGGTTAGGGGACTGTATAACAGCATATGAAATACCATTGTACATTAAAGTATGATGATCTCTATAAACCATATCATTGTATGACTTATTGAGAAACTATGCAACTTGTTTTTGTGTGGCGTAAACGCCACACAATGATATTACCACTTTTCAGCTTACGACCAATTTAACACATTAGGCCTCGGCAAATAAATAGTTCTATGATTTGAACAATATTACAAGCATGCAACACAGGTTACACGTATCATTGGACCTGATTTGTTTACATTACCAACATTTACTTATATTAAGACCAAAAATTATATCAGACTTTTATTTTTAGAGGATATTTATAGCAAATCATTCCGCAACGGACTATATTTTTACTACCAAAGAATGTTCTCACTGGTGGCGGGAATCTAAAATAGTTCCCACGGTTTTCAATCGTATACTGTAACGTATGTAAATCACTCCGCCGCTGCACATTGCAGACCTAATTATGTTGTATACAAACATTGATGCTATATATAGCTGGTGGGGAAAAATAGTTCTACGTACATATAGATCGGCCGATTAACAATGTTACCGCGGTAAGCGTTAAACGCACTAGTCAATTTCTACCCTGCTTTATATAAGACCTCATAATTTTCGTATCTATTATCCGATTTTGAATATTTAAAGCTTGTAATGAAGCAGAGATATATGTCTCTCTTTTAGACAACATTCAACACGATACCCTAATTATTAAATCCACGGCGACGAGTAAGAATCCGTTCCGCGTAAAAGTAAGTTTAAAATATCCCGTTTTATACCAAATAAAAATTCAATCAACGGTCGAAAATCATCAATTATTAATTTAATATTCGATCGATTTTGTTCATTAAAGCTTGTTTTAAAAGCTAATACTTCAAGGTTTTATAAAATGTAAAACTTGTTTTTAAAGCATTAATCGGCCGATCGATATGTGTGAGCGACGCCATGTTTACCCCTTTTACATACGTTAATATAGAGTGTCATATACATTTAATTAACATGCGTGGTCATACGGAGTATAAACAGTCACTTATCTTGCCACTGGTCGAATTCTCCAAGTCGTTAAAAATGGTATTTGTAAATATCCCTTCATTGATGCTCAGCATAGTTACTTAAGTAAGTTCCAGGTAACTGCTGGTTCTCTTGGTGTCTTTAGCAGCACACATGTTTGAGTAAGGGTGGGCTTATCAGAACTGGGACTTAAAATATGATACAACCTGGATTCGATATTGGATTTAGTGGCATCAGTACGCCACACAGCAGTACTTTCAGTGCTTTGATTTGAAACAGTGATCATTTTGGCTGATTCTTTGTAAAACTCAATTTGTTGGCTCTCAAATGTAAAACTCAAACCCACTTTCAATTACAAGCAAGGTTTCACTGAGTGAGCTATCTACGAAGATTTCTTTTTGTCAAGTAGCGAATGTCGAGTCAGAAAAAGTGAGTATTGAGTCAAGAAGTGAGTGTCGATTCAGAAAAAGCGAATGTTGAGTCAGAAGAAACGAGTATCGAGTAAAAAAGGTGATATCTATTCAGAAAAAGTGAGTGTCAAGTAAAAAAAGCGAGTGTCGTGTCAGAAAAAGGGAGTATCAAATTAAACAAGAGCACCGCCTTGCGGGTGCAGACGCTAAACTGATCATTGTCACTGAAAAAAGGACCCATTACCCTTGCATAAAGTAGGGCAGTATTATGAGTCTTGCTTAAAAAAGTGAGGAATTGATGGTGATGAAAAGGGGCAATAACTCTTGCAAAATGCTGATCAGAGTTATGGGTCATGCTTGACATGGTCAGGTATTGATGGTGAATAAGTGTTGAAAGTTTCAAAGCAATAACTCAGATAGTTTAAATGAAAAGTGGACCTATACACAAAACTTAACCAAGGAATTTACTAAGTCGAAAAAGGGGAAATAACTCTTGCAAAATAAAGATCAGAGTTATGGTTCTGGCTTGACATGGTCAGGTGTTGATGGTGAACAAGTGATGAACGTTTCAAAGCATTAGCCCATTAGCCCACATAGTTATGAGGAAAGTGGACCTAAACACAAAACTTAACCAAGGAATTTTCTGAGTCCAAAAAGGGGCAATAACTAACACAAAATGCAGATCAGAGTTATAGTTCTTGCTTGACATGGTCAGGTTTTGATCGTGAACAAGTATTGAAAGTTTCAAAGCAATAGCCCACATAGTTATGAGGAAAGTGGACCTAAACACAAAACTTAACCAAAGAATTTTCTAAGTCCAAAAAGGGGCAATAATTCTTACAAAATGCAGATCAGAGTTATGGGTCTTGCTTTACAGACTCAGGTATTGATGGTGAACAAGTGTTGCAAGTTTCAAAGCAATAGCTTTGATAGTTCATGAAAAAAGTTTACCTGAACACAAAACTTAACCATGCAAAGCCGACGCCAACACCGACACTGACGCCGACGACGATCAAGTGATGCCAATAACTCAACTTTTTTCAAAAATCAGATGAGCTAAAAATAGCGAGTTTCAATTCAGAAAAAGCGAGTGTTGAGTAAAAAAAGTGAGTGTTGAGTCAGAACAAGCGATTATAGTCAGAAAAAGCGAGTGTGAAGTCAGAAAAAGCCAGTATCGAGTCAGAAAAAGGGAGTGTCAATGCAGAAAAAACGAGTGTCAAGAGAAAAAGGGAGTGTCAAGTCAGAAAAAGGGAGTGTCGAGTCAGAAAAAGTGAGTGTCGAGAAAACAAAATCTAGTGTCAAGTCATAAAAAGCCTGTGAGAAAAAGTGAGCGTTGAATCTGAAAAGGCGATTGTCGAGTCGAAAATTGTGACTTTTGATTTTTAAAAATGTATTTCAACACATACTTTGAAGGGTTAGAATTTATACCAACAGCAATTTTTTACATACATAATAATCAATAATAAAATCTGTTGTTGGTTATTGTGTTGTGTGGATACAATGAGTATCGCTGGTTATGAGATTTAGACGCAAGCTTCAGCGAGCGTCTAGTCTCATAACCAGTGATATGAGATGTCTATCCGACTTAGACCACGTGACTGACTAATTTGTGCATGTACTGTTATTCATGCACATTGAAGAAGTTGTACATTGTAATTCTGGCCAGGGCTGGTATTCAATATTGATCTTACTTGACTTAAGGATAAGGACAACCAATCAGATCACGGCATATTAAACTCTTGGTCAGTAACAGGCAATATGATTGGCTATCCTTATTCTCCAATTAAATAAGATCAATATTGAATACCACCCCAGATCATGCAATTTGCTCCCTGCAAATAGAATTAAATTCTGCACTTTTTATTCAAAACAACAAAGGATCAAAACCAAAGGTTATACAGCTCAAAAGTGTTGGATACAGGATTTAGACGATGGCAATACTGCGCTGTGATTTGCTATTTGCGGGTCATAGTGCTCTAAAGGCATATTACAGATTTTGGTTTATCTTTGGGGGTCTAATTCAATCAAAGATCATGACAAATGTGTATACACAGCATGATAGGGATTTACAAATTGCACCATTGTCAGAATTCAAGAATGCAGTGGTCTTATTTTATGCTGAGTTTGGAAGGCGTCTCTTATTAAACATTCTAAAACTTTTAAGTTATGGAACTTGAGGTAGATAATCTGTCCATAAGTAGGCCTATTGTATATTACTAATAGTTGATTTGTTTCAACCTGTCACAAACAATTTGACATTGAATATTTATATGACTGCAATGGAATAAAACAGGTATATAATACATGTAGTTGTTAAATTATAATTATTATACCATTGATTTACTGGAGCCCAAAGCAAACATTTAAAAAAATTAAGCATCATACAATAATAAAATATTAGGGCCCTGCAAAAATATTTTGCGTGCCCTATAGTAATCAGCCTGTCCGTCCTTATTTTTCATGTTTTTTTCTAAATAACTTGCAAACCATTACAGGTATCAACTTCAAACTTAAAACATAAGCTCACACCAACAGTACGCTATTATATGACAAGTTACATAACTCTAGCTATAATATTGGAAGAATTATGGCCGTTTGTTCAATTCCAAACTAGCGCTTGTGTTACTTTTCAGAGGTGATATTTTGGTTATAGTTTTAGTTGTTATACGCTCATCCAACCATGTCGTTGTTTTTGTTGCCGCTCCTGTGTGAAAAGCCCTTTAGTATGGTAAGGGCCTGTCCATGTTCTTGTCCTGTTTTTATTTTTCAGTATATTTTCAACATGTATGCAATTGTAACGGCTAGAGTGCGATATATTTTGACATAAGATTGGTTGTATCTCGAAGATAAATATATAAGCTTGCTACTTGAGAAAACAGTATGTGATTAATTGCAATTTTGGAAAAAATACAAGACTGTTTGTAAAGTTGGTGGTGTCGCAATTTCGATACTAGTCATTTCCCTGTTATCTATATCTAGTGAATGAGACACCAGTGAGTCGATACAGACCCCTATGATCGGAACACCATCGGCAACAACCCGCAACACACCAGGCTTTACCGAGACATCACCGCCCTGCACAGTAAATACATCATAGTAAACTGGGAATTAACTTGGCTACTCCGGCACCAAACTATCAGATTATTCTTTCAGAATGGGGATACACCCGGTAATTTTGTGTGAATGCCCAAATCATCACAGTTTACCAGCTTCTTCCCATCGGGAGGTACCCGGAACCTGAACGGGACAGTGAGAACGGGCTTAAGAGGACTGTGTATACAAAGCTGCATTGAGTGTTACAATACATAGTTTTACATATCGTCAGCGAGCTAATCCAGCATTGTTTCGAGAAACACACACAGAAGTTATTATGTATACTCATAAAGACACAAATAAACTTGAATACACCTTTCCAATTTAATTGTCTCCGTCAATTGTAATGGATTTTGATTAAAATTACACATGTCGTGTATATTGTCAACCCAAGGCAGGCATCTGATATTTATTTTATGATGCCAAACAATATTATAAGTCTAGCAAAATGTTCACAGCCATGATTGTGATAGTTATAAACAGTAGACATGAATGTGCTTTCATATTATGGTTGTGTTTATTCCACATTCTATTTTTAGAAAATCTTGAATATTTCAGCAGTCAAATAATTAAAATTGACCCAGTTTCTTGCCCTTGCATGATATTCAAAATGTCAGGTCAATCACAGGTACTTTTTGGTTGATCACATGTCAAACAACTTGTAAATGCCTTTGACAGTTATAATGTCTCTCTGGGGAAATGGGAGTTTAGCATTGTAGAAAAAAGTGAGGTAAAATAATGGAGTATACTAGTGGAAACACTCTACTTTGTAATTTCATTGAAATCTGACAAGTTGTTGACAGCTATGTTACCATGGCAATGAAAGTATGTGAAGGGGAGATGAAGTGTTTATAGTGTATCCTCAAAGATAAAGAGGGGGCATAAGAGTATAAAAGGAGCATGCATAGGCACTTGGATAAGATGAAGTTAAACCACACTCAGATAGCACAGAGGCTGCATTTTACAGTCTAGAAAACATAAACTGGTCCATCCGTTAAACTTGATCCTAAACTTATGTACCTAAACTTTAATAATATGGATCAGGGGACATAATTTCAACAAAATTTGACTGCAATAGCTCCGCTTATTTTTCAAGGATTTATTTTGTCAAGTAGCTTTTTCTGACTCGACACTCGCTTTACTGACTTGATGCTCGCTTTTTTTTACTTGACACTCGCTTTTTTCTGACTAGACACTCGCTTTTTTTTACTTGACACTCACTTTTTCTGACGGGAAACTTGCACTCGACCAAAAGTAAATCACATTTTTCGAATTATGCCGATTGGTGAGGCCACAATCAATGGAATAATAATAATATGCTTATAATCTTCTACCAAGTCCGTCTGCATGTAAAATTGGTTTTCAAGTTTTATATAGTATGGAGAATTTGATACAACTCTCAACCTTCTATAAGCATTTGATTTACAGCTGAGATCGTGTCTATATCTGTAATCCTGGTAGAATCATTTTATAAGCGGGAAGTATCACAAAGACGCACTAGGTGTAATACCAACACAAATCTAAAGGACCGATATTGTATGATTTGCTAGCGGAAATTTATATATTCAACGCAAGAACCTTGTAATATATTCATGCATAAAGGTCAGGATCAAGTCAAATTCACTGTTGATTGAAGGTACTGATTGTATTTCATGAAACTTTAGTCCCATATTCTTTTGAATGGGATAGTTCCCTCAATAGTAATACTTTTTGAACTGGAAGTAAACATTTATGTTGCATAATTACACCACTTAGAACATACACATACTGGTAACTACTCATGAGTAGCGAGAGAAGTAGCTGAAAAACAAGACTTCAATATTTAGCTTATACTTACTACATTCAGTAACATTCTCTGACGTATAAATGGTCAGAACAAGCCACATAATATCCATCCAATTTCCACACCTGCCATAATGTTATAAAGGAATATGTCAGGACCACACCCAGGTGTAATAAACACAGTCTGTGATTTTGTCATGTGTACGCATCTGGAAATGACATTAAAGTTTATTGTTTTACTTTACGCCAAATCATCATTCATGAAATGTCAACCTGTCAATCTGCAGTTAGGCGTGGCCGACAATTAGAAGTCAGTGAAAATAAGCTTTCACAACAGGAATAAAACAAAAAATTAGGTTGTTCAATATTTGACAGTCACACACACAATCAAAATCCAATTACAATTTTATAGTAAAGTTCATTAAAACAATTACCATAATTTAAATATAATTACACATAACATCAAGTTCTGATGGTTAGCTGCAAGTAACTGACCTGAAGCTGTATCTCCTACCTGACATAAGATTCTTGACTCTCATCATTTTTATCCCTTCTGTCATATTACGATCTTCCAGGACTTCCAGTAAGCTGCCTGACAATTTCCAGTACAGTATCTGTAATAGTAACCATAGCAATTAGTATCAATTCAATACATTAGATAACTCAACTCCAAATCATTAATAAAGTGAAGGTTTTAAACAACCTCATTAAAGTCAGACCCTATTATTTGCTCCATTCTTTTACACTGTTAGAGATCTTACAATACCCGGTACTCTGTAAGAAATACTTTGTTGAAATGACCTCTCTGGTGCCCAATGATGTCATGTAGCCACTGAGCAAAATTTCACATTTTCAGCTTTGTCTAAGCAGTGATTTGATTGGATGATGTAAAGTTCACATCAACATGACCCAATACGGAGTGTCGTCAGATCCTATATCAGTGTAAAGTAGTGAAGCGTAATATTTAAAGCGTCTGATCTTAATGAGATTGCGCTCAATTTACTACAATAATTTACTACAATAAATTTCCAGTGACATTTGCTCTCATACATTTCATTACTTTCAATTTTTGAGAAAAAGAGTGTTTCTGTTTCATTTTATGCAGATGATGTGCCATTGTGACAACATCCATAAACTTTTATGGATATTCAAGGCCGTTCGCCTGAATTCATGGTTTATTAGTTAAATTAAAGTACCATTAGGCAATTTTTCAAGGTAGCACTAAATTCAAGTACTTTTCGAGGTTTGAAACAAATTCAAGGACTTTCCAAGGCTATATTATTCCCATGATAATGAGAAAGGCAGGATTATGGTATACTCCACAAAGGTGAATTAATCAGATGTGCATGATTGATCAGTGACGTATTCAGTACATTGATGACCAAATATTAAATTTGACTTAAATTTTGTTGAGATGATCATTGTAACCAAGTTTCATAAAGATTAGGCCAAAGTTGTGACCCCTATGTCTACACAAGCAAATTGTTGATAGACTGACGACAGAAGGACACCAGAGGAAGAGCGATCACAAAAGCTCTATATTTAAAGTTTTATACCGAGTCACAATGTCATGGATTGATTCATGCAGTTGAAGGACATACCATATCGTACAGAGCGATTCTGGTAGATAAATGCAACATTAAACAGAAATCAGACAGATATAATGAAAGAAATAACATGCAAAACATTCAATAGAGTGTGTTTCATTGATGAAAGTATACTGAATGCAGTAGCAGTGTCGATACATAAAACAGATGCAGATATAAGATACTTCAAACTTCCAAGGTGAATATTGTAACATTCAGCAAAATACTTAACACCATGTCTTGTTAAAAGCAGTCACCAATTGAAGGACAATCTCCCAGCTTAATACAGTGCAATGTTTTCGACCTGATATACATAACTTCATACAATCTGCATACATTTCTAAATAATTGGGTGAGCATTAAAAATATGTACCTGTGTTTTATTGTAGAATAAAGCACAGTCACGAGTTCAGAGATGTAGTAATTAAATCACAAGGGTGTATATATAACACAGGTACATATTCATTATTTTGATTCTAACATGGCCAGTATTCCCCATTTGACAACACATGAAGACATAGTAACCTGCACTATTTTCTTCCTCAGAAGTTATTCAGCCGTTACTAAGCTTTGTTTTATGTGCAGACCATGATTTCCTCTTTGTGGCTTAAACTGCTGGATGTGTTAGAATCTATTATGTAATTATATAAAATTTGACATGTTAAAAAAGCTTCATTATCAGGGGCGTAGCTAGAAGCAAATGAAAGTGTAGGCCAAGTTATTGTAGGGGTCCTAGGCAGGCTCGCCCAAAATATTTATAATTTCATTTTGTCGCAGATACATTTTTAGCAGTTTTCTGACTTTAATACTGCATACATACATGTACTATGTGGGAGGATCAAAAAGTTCGCGGAATTTGGCCATATACAGATATACATCGGCAACAATACATGACTTGAAACATATTTAATGAAAAAAACAATGGCTTATAAGTTTGTAAGCACTTTCATGATGGAGTCCAGAAGATTGCGAGCGTGTTGGACGGTAGTGGTGTCGAAGAGGATCGGCGGCGTGTGATATAGAATATAGTATAACTCGTTGATTCATTATATGGGACCAATGAATTTCGCCAATTTTTCAGAGGTTATGTGTTCACATAAGTTTGAAACCAATATTTGCCTGCATAATCAACAACAAGTGCATTCATTTCTTACATTCACTATTTTTTATGTTCAATAAACAATCACAGGGATGAATAATCGTACAGGATGTGTCCAAACATTGCTTAAAATGAAAATAAAGTTTATGAAATAATAATGTGTTAACATGTAATATTACTTTGATAAATCTGTATTAAAGATATTCACATGGATATACATTGAATACATTTTGTCACAGATGATGAATCAGCCTCGCGGACATAATTTCAGTGAACTGCGGAATTATTTCAGTGAACTGCAGAAGCTTCAGAATGCCATGCACTGTGTCCTACCAATCAAACTACAACAAATCATAGTACCGAGATGTGTTTAACTGATGACAAATGCACGAAACAGGAAATGCATCGCCGCCGACAGATGCTACTTTGAAAAGCTAACGTGAACTATAATGTTGACACAAGTGTTACCAAACCCAACGTCACTTTGACATCGATCATCAAATGACATTGACTTGCTCCGGTGTTATAGCATGCGCACGTTTCGGTGTAAAAATCATGTCGTCTTAACCAATTCAATGATATTTGACTAGTTGTTTTTTCATACATATAGTTATGTCATATTAAAAGAAAACACATGGAGATCTGGTTTTTTAGCAGTTAATATCACTTCAAATCACTTCATTATTTACTAAATATGTAAAAGTTAAAAGCAGTGAAAATGCAATGGAACTGAACTTAAATTATGTAAAGGAGCTAAGCAGTAAAATGATGTCACCAAAAACTGCAAAATACTGCAGAAACAGTTGACATCACAAACAACTGCATAACCAGTTTAACTGCAGTAAAATGACATCATAAGAAACTGCAAAAAAATCAGTTTTAATACATTAAAATGACATCACAAACAAGAGGGCCCAAAGGGCTTTGGGCCCTAGGTCGCTCACCAGGTTTTTTTATGATCTGACCTATAATTTAAACAAAATATTTTCCTCCACATAACTTTACAAATGCATGCTTTAAAGACAAAACATTACCTAAACACTTAAAAAAATAAAAATATAAAAAGGTTATGGTCCCAGTGGGATTTCAACCCACGACCCTCAGGAATATGATTATATAATATTGACATTGTGACCTTGTTTTTGACCCAATATCAAACTTGACCTAGATTTTGTTGGTAACCTAATATAAATCTTCGCAAAGGAATTTTCTAATTCAACAAGGGGAAATAATTATTGCAAAATACAGATCAGAGTGATGGGTCTTGCTTGATGCGGTCAGGCATTGATGGCAAACAAGTGTTGAAAGTTTCACAGCATTACCCAGCATAGTGTATGAAAAAGTGGACCTAAACATAAAATTTAGCCACAGAAATTTTAAAAAGGGAAACAACTCTTGCAAAATGCAGATCAGAGTTATGGGTCTTGCTTGATATTGTTGGGTATTGATGGTGAACAACTGTTGAAAGTTTCAAAGCTTTATCCCCAATAGTGTATGACAAGAGTGGACCTAAACATAAAACTTTACCAAGACATTTTATTTTCTAAGTCCAAAAAGGGGCAATAAACCAGTGTTGTAAGTTTCAAAGCAATAGCTTTGATAGTTTATGAGAAAAGTTTACATAAACACAAAACTTAACCATGCAACGCCGACGACGATCAAGTGATGACAATAACTCAACTTTTTTTCAATATCCGAAAATGGTTTGTCCGAAAGATTTACACTTTCAAGTTAAAAACAATGACACATAAAATGTTGTTGATTTTATGCATCATCAATTGAAAATATCAATTAAGGCAAATAAAATTACCTACTTGGTATTTTATTCATTCATTCATTCAACTCACCATCCCAAACAATAGGATAAGGCTAGCAGAACAAAATACATTTGTATATCCTCATGGACAAATAATTCCTGCCTTCAAAAAATTGTTTATTAAGGTGATTCCCAACTCTTCATTTGAGCGGAAGTTTAGAAATCGGTGTAAATAAGACGTATTGGAAGCGTCTGACTACCATGATGAAATAGTACGAAAAATTAAAAATTGATTCGTCAGCATGTTCCCATGTCTTAAAATCTCGAATTTATGGAAAAGTTATTACTATATTATATTATACTATAATAATCTTGCAGAATAAAGCTATAGTTGCAATTTTATGTACAATTTATTCCAAACGTTGAAACACCAACACTCGCGAATAATAGTTACAACGTATGTGAAACGTAATATAATGCGCCCACACAAAATTGTATCCATGTTAGCAAGCATCCAGACTACATTACACTAAGAGGCACTTATAACTGTGCAGTTTTCAATTCCTAATAACTTTTTTGTTTGTTAATATTTTTGAACGAAATTTAGTGTATTTGGTTGTCAGTCGACGCGCAACGTAATCCGATATTTTTATCTTACAGTTCAATGAATATTGTCCATTGGACTGTGAAAATAGCAATTTAACGAATTGCACGAGAAAATGATAAAACAGCGGGAAATAAAATAAAACGTGGTCATTTCCTTAAATTCACGACCTGTTATCCTAAAAAAACACAAACGTCAATGTTTGTCTAAATTGACGCCGTGACGTCGGGTTTATCAACACTGGATTTTCAATGATGCACAAAGTAACTGTTTGAATTTATTTATTATTGGCGTTCCAATAAGCAAAAGTACGCGTTTACAATCATTAACCTTCCTACAGGTGTTTGAGCCATGTATACCTGTCTATCTGTTCGTTGTTAAAAAAAATTCAACGTCATTTTTCTGCAATGACTGGTCGGATTTCAACGTATGTTGATAAGAAAGGCATGTTATGCTTCGATCAACTGTCACTGAGATTGCCCATCAAAGGTGATGTCAATGCGACAACATTGCATAGCTTAAACTCTCAAGAATACGCGTTCTTATTTGTTGGAAAACTGTGTGTTTTAAGCCGGAGCAGATTTTGTGACTTCGCAATTTTATGGAACACTAAATTATGTGCTGGCGTTTCCTAAATATTGTTTGTTATGAAATGAAATATTCTTAGACATTATCACACATCTTTTAACTACACTTGCTGCAAATTTCAACAAAATATACACACTAAATACTGAGATAGTTAGATTTGTGTAAGTGCACAGTTATAAGTGCCTCTTAGTGTAGAGGAAGGTTCTTTGCATTCAAAAACAAATCATCGCGAAAACTGTCAAAACATTGATGTATTTTGTAAACTCTCCTGGTTTTGGACATTTCCGAAATGACTAAACTGTCAATAAAAAAATCTAGTCAAGCAACTACCATGAAATTTGGGATAAAACTTCTATAATAGTTACTCTACTGGTTGCATGTACGAAAACAGTATGTTGTTCAACTATTCTTTTCGTATAACTTAAAAATGAAACATCTCATATTTTAAATTATCACATAACCTGCGGTCCAGGAGTGCCGTAAAGCCGTGCCGTAAATATCCCAGTCCGTGCAATAAATATTTAAATTAGCTTGACGTGACGTTAGCCAATCCATGCATTGATCCGTCAATGACGTCAGGATAATATCAACGTCGCGCTAATTAAACCGCTGAATTTGGGCTGAAACATATGCAGCGTACGTCATCATTTTGACCAATAGTGAGCGTTTCCTAAGGTTATGTGATAAATAGAATAATAATAATAAAGACTTTATTTAAAGAGGCAACCCAGTCTTCCCTGTGAGCCTCATTATGCATTTACATATATGTACAGATATAAAGGTTACATAAAAACAAAACAACATAAGTTTATATACACAGCTGAAAGAAAATAATCATACATGTAGTATTGCAAAGTCAGAAAGTTTTGTGAGGAATTTGTTTTCGCAAAATTAATGTTGTGAACATAAAGTAATTCGCGAAATATTGACATCGCGAAAACATATGACTTTACAGTAAATATAATTAAGCAGAAAATATATACACATAATATACAGTTGATAGCACAAATTAATTCAAGATTCCTTGTTACTAAGGTATCTCTTCTTTGAGAGAAGTTTTGTGACCACCAGAGAACCACCACTTTAAGTATTTGGTTTTAAATGTATTTGCACTGGCAGATGTTCTTACATCCTAAGGAAGTGAGTTCCATAATTTTGCTCCAGAGTATGCCAACGATTTTCTACAGAATTCAAGTCGAGGTTTTGGGACTGAAAGGAGATGCTGATCAAATGATCTCATTGAGCTGTTTTCGTGATATTTAAATAGATGCTTCATATAATTCGGAAGAAGGTTATTGAGAGATTTGTAAACTAGTATGGCTTTTTTGTATATAATTCTATCCTGATGGTATTAATTATGCGATTAGATGGCATTTGCAATCATGGGGTTTCTTTCTAACCAGTTCTGTATTGAATCAATGTCTGTCTGAAGATAGCTACAGACGGATTCTACAGAACTTCCAAACATATCGGATGCAGAATTTGATAGATGTAAGGGCATATCATTAACATAAATAATGAACGAGAGAGGTCCCAACACCGAGCCTTGAGGTACTCCAGCTGGTATGTTTTGCACACTTGAACGTTTTCCAGACACGCATACCTGCTGCGAGCGATCCGAAAGATATGACTTAAACCAATTAAAAATACATATGACATGCATATTCTAAAACAAACATTATCATGTGATTCCATATACATGCATACGAAATTTCGTGCATGCCAAGTTTCATGAAATAAAATGTCATAATTTTTCGATAAAATGCAAACATTAGTTTTTAGGGGGTTCCCCAAAATCTAAAAATTTAAAAACTAGCCGAGCAAAACTGTTATGGGTTTGGTTTGCACAATCACTATCAAGAGTGTGTTCTTCATAAAAATCAGGTGTTTGATACCTCTTGTACAGAAACATTTAACTGTTGGCAATCACCTTAACGAAGCTTCCCTGATGCATTCCCCTTAAACATGAATAAATAGGTCAAATTGTGTCCGTTCAATAACTTAACAAGGTCATTTGGTCAAAGTTGTCATTCAACCTTAAACAGTCGACGTGTTACATTACAATTTCATAAACATCTCTCGATTCTATTAAGTTTTTATATTTTACTGGAACGTCACATAATTACTGCTGTTTTAATAACTAGCAAAGAAGGCAGTTGTTCTGAAATACTGCAAAAAAACCTCCAGTACTTAGCAGTTTTTGGGAGGCGTTAGCCTCTCAATACAATCATTGCCCATTTCTTAATGCAACCTGAACCGCCTTTAGGCTAACAATGTGAATCCGCATTCAAGTAGTTTTTTAAACTGATTTAATTCAATTAGATCAACAATTATTGTGAAACTGTTCGTTAAAGCGATATTTTTGCAGATAATCACTCTGCCAGGGTGATATTGAACTTATTTCTTAATATGAAAATGACGTGTTCATCAAATGTCCTGGCTGTATAGCTATTTTTAGAAACTTCAGACCAGGGTCACGTGATGGTTTTATCAATGAATCGTATATCGTCTGCATAGTACTGTTATGGTGTGGCTATACTAAGCTGCTTTCTATAGATATCTCACAACCAAGACAGTACTGTAGAATCTGATAAATAGGCACCTAGTATTATTTTAAAGCCACTTTTGATATACACATTTAATACATGTAATCCGTATAAATTAATATGCCCCTTTTTACAATTATTTAGATACCCAACATGCCTATATAGTCACATATGCCTATTTTGACATTCAAGACAAGATCGGCAGTAAGAAAACAAACAAACAAACATTAAACGTGTAAAGTCGGTTTAAGCTTTACTAGCAGCAACCAGAATTTTAGACATTTTGTTAATCGGGACCTTGAAAAAAAACGAGAAGAACTTCGATATAAGCGACAACTTATCCTATATTATAGAAGAATCAGAAATTCAACATAAGATAAAGTTTGATATAAGCGAGTTTGATAGCGAGTGTTTACTAATTCATTATTGACTAATCTACTTTACAGACAAATCCCTGGACACTGTATCCCCCAATCAATCACTGGACACTGTGAGTGATTATAGTGACATAATGATATAACAAACCCAGTAATAATGAAATTCTAACAAACAGTGTGCATAACACAAACTGTTGATAGTGCATACAAATTGTTTACCAGTCTAAGGCAGCAAAGATGCACTTCCTGTAGCCAGAGTGACCTCCACATTTTAATTCCTGCTCACATGATTTTCGAGAATTGTTGATTTTTGATGGTTCATATGAAAGATGATCTAGATTAATACATTTTTTATTATGGCATAAATGTGATACATGTATTGCAGGTGACAATATTGGACAAGACAAGAGTAGAAAATACATGAGTCTGTGAACATGGAGTTTTGTCCGCTTACCCTTCCTAGAGAATCTATGACAACCATAGCCATACCTATCCAACTCGCCAGTCCAAACCCTGCATGATCCCTCAATAACCGATTTATCAATAAGAACTTTAAGAAGTTTATCCCTTAAAAATTTATCATGTGAACATGAAAAAAATGCCTCAGCCATTCTGAAAAGCTGAAAAAAAAGCAAATATTCTAATCAAATATAAATAGCGTACTCTGCCACATAAGTTCTTTCTCTACTAATTCAAGGACCACAGTTAATTATTTTTTATGTCATCTTAATTTGCAATGCTTGTAAAACTAAAACATGTATAAATGGCATTTCAAGTCAATGATTTTGAAGGACCATTTCTCAATCCTGACCTGCAGTGGTTTATCGCCAGTAATGCACTGGTTTTTAACTGATTTTAGACTGGAATATACCAGTCTATTGTCACTGTGAAGGCAGTTTGTTGTCATATTTTTTCCTAGTGCACTGACATCACACTTGATGCATACTGACATTAAACTGGATATACAGTATGTTGCCAGTGATTTTATAGGATATTTTACCGGCCAAAGAAAAATGTGATTGTAGCACATAATCCCCCTCGGACAAAATCTCCTTCATAGTATTTTTTCAGGGCGGACAAAATCCCCTTCATATAATTTCTTGTTTGGACAAAATTCCCTTCACAAAAAACCCTATTGCCAAATCACCTTAGATGTTGTTAATTTAATGTAGAAGTTTTACAATATTTTTGTTATAGAACATTCTTTTTGTGAAAATATACATTAATTTTATACAGAAGAATAAGACTTAGTGCAGGCGCGTCGCGCGCTCACAAACATTTGGGAGACAGGGAGGGTTCGAGTCCCCTCCCTTTATGTACGATATTTTTATAAACTAAAGCATAAATGGGGCCATTTCTGTGACTTTCCATGACTTTTATCGTGTATTCTGAATGATGAAAATTTCGGAATTTCGGATTGTTGTTAGTAGATTATTGTTCTGGAGCAATATTTGAATAAACCTCGGTTATAAACCGTAACTGCAGCAATCGCCGCCCCAGTCGCGACGCCTCTGTATTGTGACATAGAAACATTCTGTGAACAGCATAAGATAGGATGGGAATGTTCGATAGTCATTGTTTGAGTATGTTGGAAATTGTTTCCAATTGTATTAAATGATTTGTAGTTATGCAAGTCTAGTTATGCAAGTCCCCAACAGTACAAGAAACATATTTATCTCTTGAACTGGTGGTGAATTACTGCACATACTTTCCTACTATTAATGTATATTATTTCTAGCTGTGAAAGTACAATATGTCAGTATTTACCTTAATTAAGTCATATTGTCTTATGCTTTATAATTTAAATCACATTTAGACCCAATGACATATTGAAATGATTTGACCTTGTGACCTAGGATGACCCAATATCGAACTTGACCTAGATTTTGTTGACATGATCATTGTGACCAAGTTTCATAAAGATTAAGTTAAAATTGTGACCTCTAGTGACTACACAAGGTTTATCTATGATTTGACCTTGTGACCTAGTTTTTGACCCCGGATGACCCAATATCGAACTTGACCTAGATTTTGTTGAGATGAACATTAAGATCAAATTTCATAAAGATTAGGCTAAAACTGTGACCTCTACACAAGTAAATTGTGGACGGACGGTTAAAAATTACGATATTGGTTGAGATTTGCTGGCACTTGTTTCTTGCTCGGATGAATTGGTTGTGGAGAAATTACATAGTTAAAATCGTAGTGATTTCTGAGATGGTATGTAATACGAAAGATTGTAGGACATAATCCCCCTCGGACAAAATCCCCTTCACCTACCCAGACAAAATCCCCTTCATAGTTTTTTCAGGGTGGACAAAATCCCCTTCAGACATAATCTCCTACTGCCAAATCATTGGTACTAAAAAACTACTATTCCTTAGACCATGTGTTGTTAACTTAATCTAGAAGTTCTACTACATTTTCCTATAAAACTTTTGTCAAATTTCGTGACAGAAGGACAATTGTGATCTAGAGAAACAATCCATGAACAGCATATGATAGGATGGAAGTGTTTAAAAGTCATTGTTTGAATTCTTTGAGTATGTTGGAAATTGTTTCAGATTGCATTACATGATCTGTAGTTCTACAAATCCCCATGAATTTAGTACATGTACATGATGTAGTGTACAGAAATGAGTTGTAGATTTTAAAAATATCTTATTTTCTCAAGAACCTGTTGTGAATTACTGTACATATTTTCTCCAGAACCTGTGGTCAATTACTGTACATATTTTCCTACTACATGTATATCTATTATGTATATTTCTAGCTGTGAAAGTACAATGTCAATAATTAACTTAATTAAGTCATTTAATTCTTGGTACTCAATGTTCACAATTTAGTCTTTTTGTTAAAACCTACCACTTATCATTACATGTAATTATTAGTGAAACTAAATGTTGAATTGCTTTGATTGTGTTTGCAAACAAGTTTATTAATGTCCTTTTATATGAACAATTAATTTTATTAATTATTGCCAGTTTGTGACAGTTTTTCCATCTTGTATGAAAACTGTGACAAACAAAACATGGCAGTGTGTTACTCTATGTCTTGTATTCACTATTCAAATATGTATCAACAAAGTATACATTTGTATGTGAATCAATTTAAAGTATGCTTTACTTTAAGTAATAAATGAACCATGCTTTCACAAAATAGAGTATAACAAAGTCCCCTTAAATATTGAATGATGACACAGAAAAAATAACAATAATTAATACAAAGGTACAGAACTTAGTAATAGAAACAAAAGCAATACACGCCAGACCCCAATAATTTTGTATCAACACCAATGTTTATACATGTATTTTCTGTGCCAGTTTGAAAGAACAATATTATTAAGAGTGAATCTTGTCCAAAGGGGATTCTATATGAAGGGGATTATGTCCGCCTTGAAAAAAGCATGAAGGGGATTTTACATACAGTCGTTTATAAGTATTGTCTGCTGATGATAACATTATACTCTAAGTCTACCATGTTTATAGAATTCAATCTACATTCATAGTATAGAATTACTGGATATCGCCATTATAATTGCCAGTATACTATTACAAAAGATAGATGGAAATGATTTAATGAAACTTAAGTAATAAATAAATAAATAAATTAACCCCACATTCACAAAATGTTAACAATCTCACTGGACTATTGAATGACACATGCATTTTTTTAAGTGATTATACAAAATATATGTCAAATTAAAATGTATTTTTCCTGGGGATTTTGTCCAAATGGGTGTCCAAATGGGTGTAATTGATTGTTAATATGATTCAATAGCAATGCAGAGTTATAGAATGTTGTTGCGCGTGCACACAGAATTGGACAAAAACGCAACATGGGTACTCGTCCAATAGTGGTCAAATTTCAACAGTATAAAACACGAGAACTCGTACGAATTGCAGCCAAAAACAAGGCTGACGATCTGAAAAACAAAAATAAAGGTGTTGGTATACAACAAACCAAATCTGTTCTGGCAAGAAGGAGGGAGCTTTTCCCAGTCATGGAACGCGAGAAAGCAGCCGGTAAATATGTGAAGTGGGCAGGAGCCAAACTGCTATCTCGTTCGGGTAATAGTGGTCCATTCCAAGAAATTTCCAGTTAGGAAGAGCAAGAGGAGCTACGAATATTATCGTGGAATATAAACGGTTTAATTCGGAAGTTACAAGACGAGGAATTTATTGAGTATGTTAATAACTATGACATCCTTCTGTTTAGTGAAACATGGATTAGTAAATATCATAACATTAATTTAGAGATACATGGATTTAACTCATTTCATTTGTATGGAAATAAATCAACAGGTACCAAGAAAGGCCGTCATAGTGGCGGTTTATCAGTTTATTATCGTAACGAACTCAAATCTCACATTTCTATTGTAGATAGTAATATGCACGGTATTATTTGGTTAAAAATTAATCACGATTTGTTTTATTTCCATGAAGATGTCTATATATGTAGTACCTATATTCCACCATCAAGTTCGAAAGTATTTTACGATAAAGATTTTGACTTTTTCGAAGAAATAGAAAATGGAATCGAAAAATATAATCAACTAGGTAAAACATTTATTACAGGAGATTTTAACTCCAGAACGGGAAATTTAATTGATACTATAAATTATGACAAATATATAGACAGCGATCATTTAGATTCAACAATAGATAATCAGTATATTATTCCCACTATGAGACACAATAAAGATAATACAATCGACCTAAATGGGCGGAGACTTATCTCGCTATGCAAAGCAACGAGTCACGTGATTGCCAACGGGCGGATTTATAATTCGCATAGCCACACCTTCTGTTCGACACGTGGTCTCAGTGTAACTGATTATTTACTTGTCAATATAGAAAATCTTTATACTATTAGTCATTTCAATATTGGTGAATGGACACATTTATCAGACCATGCACCTCTACAATTTAATTTTTATTTGCAACAAAATGATAATGCTAATAACATTGACTCAAATAGTTCCAAAACGGAAACAAAAATAATATGGGATGACGAATGAGTACATACCTTTAAAACGGCAATTTTAAACGATGACTCATACATAAATATTAACGAAAATCAGTCACAGACTATAAATGACCGCGTTATAAACATAACAAACATTTTACATAAAAATGCCTTAGAAGTTTTCGGCAGGGAAATATCATGTTCAAATATAAATAAACCATATCAAAATAAACCTAAGTGGTTTAATAACGAATGTTATGCGTCCAAAAAGGAATTTAAAAGGGCTAGAAATAGTTTTGTTAAACATAATACTAATGACAATAGAAAACTGTTTGTGAAAACGCGTACAAAATATAACAAAATAAAATCAAAAGCAAAATATAAATTACAAGAGGGTCGTAAATTAGAAAATATAGCAACGAAACAACCCCGTAAATTTTGGAAAACTGTCAAAAAATGCAATAAAAAGAATAACTCAAACAAGACTGCGTTCAATAAACGCTTATGCCCCCTGTGGAAGCCTTGTCCATAAATAAGTCTAAGTCCAAAATTAGGTCAAGGTGAAGGTCAAAATGGGGTTAGGTGATACTGGCTTGTGGAGAGTGTTCATACACAACATCCATGCAAGTATGAAAGCTTTGTAGCAAGCCATTTAATGCTAGAAGAAACGGTCAATTTGGGTTAACCAGGACGGACGGACGAACGGACGGACGGACGGACGGACGGACGGACGGACAGGTGAATCACTATATGCCTCCCCATCTATCGATAGGGGGGCATAAAAATATAAATATAGGAATTGATGAACTGCATGAACATTTTGCTTCATTATATGGTAAAAATAGTGATGCAAATACAAACAATGACGATAATGATGATATTCTCGATAATTCTGAACAGATAAATGATGATGAACTTGATCTACCAATATCTGAGCAGGAAGTATACAAAGCTGTATTTAAACAAAATAATTTTAAAGCTACTGGCCCAGATGATGTTCCAGCTGAAATAATCAAAGCCTCCTTTAGCATAATTTCTCCACATATTGTATCTATTTTTAATCAAATATTTGATAGCGGCAATTACCTAGACAGTTGGGGATCAGGTTATATATTTCCTATATTTAAAGGTGGTGACCCAACACAGTCAAAAAACTACCGAGGTATCACATTAAATAATATCTTGTCTAAAATATATTCGCAAATTTTGCTAAACAGACTAACTGTGTGGACAGATAAATATGATAAACTTGTAAATTGCCAGTTTGGATTCCAAAAAGGCAAAAGCACGGTAGACTGTATATTTCTTTTACATCAAATAATAGCCAAAGTATTACACTCAAAACATAAACTATACTCTATATTTATCGATTACGAGAAATGCTTTGACAAAATAAACCGTTCATTCCTATGGCAAAAACTAATAGCAGAAAATGTTAGCACAAAAATGGTAAACTCTATAAAATCAATGTATAAAACAGTGCGGTCCTCAGTAAAACATAACGGACAAATACATCCGGATGTTATACATTCTCATCAAGGGGTAAAACAAGGAGATCCAAGTTCTTCACTTTTATTTATGATGTTTGTAAATGATTTAATGCAAAATATAAATGCTGATCTCGATGGCATATTCACTGTTAATGAGATTAGTCTGTTTCTAATACTCTATGCCGATGATCAAGTATTGTTTTCCACGAATCCTCGTTCCTTACAAAGTATGTTAAATGACATAGAAACCTATTGTAACACGTTTGGTCTAAAAATAAATACGAGCAAGACTAAAGTTATGATCTTTGAAAAGGGAAGACCGACCAATTTCAACTTCTATCTTTACGGAGAGAAGCTTGAAGTAGTACCGTCCTTTAAATATCTAGGTGTATACCTCTTTAAAAATGGCAATTGGTCACGTACTCAAAAAATCATTGCTGAGCATGCTTCCAAATCGTTGCATCAGTTATTTGCTATTTTTTATCAATATGAATTCAAAACTAGTGAAAAATGTAAACTTTTTGACACTTTGGTTTCTTCAGTTCTAAATTATTGTTCAGAAGTGTGGGGAGCCATAGATGGAAAAGATATAGAATTGATTCATACAAAATTCTGTAGAAAAATTCTTGTTGTTAATAATTCCACAAATCTGACAGGGTTATATGGTGAACTTGGCAGAGAACCAATGAAAATCAAAAGACATATAAACATGATTAGATACTGGATAAAAATTCAAAAACTAAGTGATAATAATTTAATTAAACAAACATATCATATGTTAGAGGACGATGCACATAACAATATAACATACAATGGTCAGAACTGGGCATTTCAAATTAAAACTATTTTAGATAACTTAGGCCTATCGGACATGTGGTACAATTTTCATAACTATCAAAATTTAACATTGTTTAATTTGATCAAACAAAGAATATTAGATCAGTATCATCAAACTTGGTATGCAGATATCAATAACTCTCAGAGACTGATTACGTACTGTAGATACAAACATGATTTTACCCTTGAACCATACCTTGATTACCATAGTTTAGAAAAACGGTTTAAAATTGCTCTAAGTAGATTTCGTCTAACCTTGAAATAGAAAGGGGAAGATACTATAACATTGAAAGATCAGAAAGAATATGTAAATTTTGTACATCCAAAACTGTGGAAAACGAGTATCACTTTCTTCTTACATGCCCTTTATATTCAGATTTACGTCAAAAATATTTAAAATCATACTTTTTTACCTGGCCAACTTTACAGAAATTTGATAATCTTTTGCTGTCAAAAAACAAGAAAACTATTATAAACCTATCAAAATATCTGTATTTTGTATTTTGCAAATAACCGTAGAAAAGAATTAGATAAATAATTATTAATGTATTATTTTGCGAACTTATCGAAATAATTTAGCTTCTGCTTAAAATTATTTATACTCCATATTTTACTCTATACTGGGGATGTGAAATTTTCATTGCTTATCACTGCACTTTTTGTTGTAGACTAGAAGTAATGTTGTATTACTTAATGTCGAATAAAAGTTGTTGTTGTTGTTGTTGTTGTTGTTGATTATAATAAATTTTCAAGATTCTCAGTGTTAGCCTTTTCATTGTCTCTATAATGACACCTTCTGGTCAGCAATTAGACAGTTTGTCTACTTGTTTGACCAAGCTGTCAAAATATAGAGCATAAAATTACACCTAACTGTTTCTGAACCTTGACACCTCCCTAACCTGTGTTGAGATAACATTTGGAGCAATCACATGTTTTATGGTCAAAACTGTCTGACCAATGAAACTACTGAAAAAGCAGTTTACCTTTAAAACTAAACCTAACAACATCATTTTTATATTGCAAGATGTTAAAATGAATAAACAACATCTTTGAAAAGACTTTGATTGATGGGAAAGGTATGTTGAATTTTCATATTTATGAACAGTTTTTAAATTTTAGAAATTCGTACAATATAAATTGCCTTTGCATACAGTTGTTAATGTTGCTTTTGTGCTCAAACTTGAAATGGGGAAGGTTGGAGTAACAAAATATAATAAAATGACAAAGTGCCTTTCATAGAAATACATTTAATATGGGCTGCAAGAAGAGTTAATTGTAGACACAAGCATTTTACTGTATATTGTTTCTACATCTTAAGAGCATTTGAAGACAATTTAATTGTAGCAGAATAATATTAAGCCATTGACGGTGGTAAAAATTGTAAAAAGTTGACTTATTTTTGCCCAAATAGTTTTACTGTGAAATAGAAACTTGAAAAATCTTCAACAGGGCTCACATTAATTTTGTTTGTATAAAGTTTTACCTCTGACATGTAGATACACTACTCAACACTTATAACCGATCACTTCATATATTAACAAAATTCCAGTCACTAAGTATCTAATTTATATTCTGACGGTTGTAAATGTATACGCTAAGTGTTAATAGCATAAACAGAATAATTCCATATAATTGACGACCACCCTCAAAACCAGAAAAACATTATAATTGGATTAAATCGAGAAAATGTGAACAAATTAAAATCTTCGACTTTTAAGATTTAGCTGGATTTTGATAGTGACAATGTTATTCACAATAGGGAACTCATGTAATTCACAATAGGGAACTCAATGTCGCCTGTAAAAGACAAACACACTAAAAGTTTGGTATGATTAAGTTTGGTATATGAGAATTGACAAAAGAAGAAGTGTATTTCACATTTGTTTTCATTTCCTAAATTTCAAAGCTGCACGGATTTATAAAGTGTAATTATTTTAGCAATGTTTGATGTTTTTCTGATTTGGTGATCAACATTGAGTCGTTATTTTAACATTATTTTAACACACAATGGGCAATAACTAAGCTTAAGTACCTTCATTTCCCTATTGCCGTCAATCAATCAATCAATCAATCAATCAATCAATCAATCAATCAATCAATCAATCAATCAATCAATCAATCAATCAATCAATCAATTTGGTCTTATTAAAGAAATAAAAATCTGTTCGCATTTATTGTCGGTGAATAAAACACAGACAGGAGTTCGGATGCGGAAAAATTAAATCACGAGTGCCCGTGTTTTATTCACCGACAATATACAAGAACAGAGTTTTTATTTCGATTCTAAATACGATAATATATCCCGCACTATTTAACTGCGCGCATTCCATTTTCACCCATTTGACATTGAACATAATTCCACTCTGAAATTGAGTGGCTTATTAGCTGGTACAATTACCTCCCTCGTTAATGAAAACGACCTTCGTAATTTTCTGAAGGAAATATCACATTTTAAACATTGAAACAATTTTAATAACACAAGTATATGATATCTATTTCATAAAATGAAAAATATACATGAATTGAATATCAGAAGCTGTAATAAAACTTGGTTTCTAGAGTATATTGGAGTTTCTAAAAATAGATGCGTCATAGCTGTAACACTGGATTCTCGTGCAACTCGTCTTGTCATCGTGACTCGTAGAAAATTTTACTATAAAGTTTACGTTCATTCATAAATATGTCACGTGATACTGGGCGTAAATAGAAACAGCCAATTTGATAGGTATGTTTTTATGGGGCTAATAATACATTGTTAGGTCCGCTCTATATTTAAACGATTAATCCGCAGATTGTGTTTAAAACAAATGATATAGGTCTGTCAAAATAGAATAACAATGAATCAATAAACAATGACAATTTACCATTCATATTACCCATTAAAACACAGGTTTGCCTATTGGGTAAGAAAAAAAACTTCTAAACTTTTAAACTTATCATTCATTCATTCATTCATTCATTCATTCATTCATTCATTCATTCATTCATTCATTCATTCATTCATTCATTCATTCATTCATTCATTCATTCATTCATTCATTCATTCATTCATTCATTCATTCATTCATTCATTCATTCATTCATTCATTCATTCATTCATTCATTCATTCATTCATTCATTCATTCATTCATTCATTCATTCATTCATTCATTCACAATGTTGATTCTTAAGTGGCTGAAACCATAGGAGACATATATGATGTGGAATTTGACTTTTTAAATATTCGTCTTTTAACAAGCAGGCGCGTAGCTACCTATACGCGAGTACGCGGCTGAATCCACATGATTCTGACAAAAATATTTTTTTCAGGCAAAGTTTGAACTCAATTCACTTTAAACTCTTTCATTCTTTGTCGTGTCTGTATTCCAAATTTCTGTAAAATTCGCATTGTGATATCGTCAGATATCGAGCCGGTAATTTACGCAAGAATGTTTGTGTTACTTTTGTTACTTTTATAAGCTATACTGTGTCTGACACTAACAACCTACCATACTGATGTGTTGCAGTAGACTAGTCTTTGACGTTAACAAACTCGATCGTCCCAGTACAACCGCGTACAGGATCGCGTTTGGTTTAATCAAGTAGAGTCAACAACTAGGGAATCTCTGGTTGTTAAGTTCATTGAGAGCCATTAAATGTTGGGTTGTTTATTACTAAGACATGTGCCCAGGGCTATGATGGAGCCAGTAATTTGTCAGGTTGTCATCGTCGTGTACAAGCTTGGATAAAACAACTAGTTTCATAAGCAATGTTCACTGCAAAGTCCCTAACTTGAATCATTACGTGTACGCCTACAGAGAAGCACACATTAGAAACTTACTCAACCCAGTGCAGCAAATCGGTAATCTGCAAAATGTCTTTCAAGAGACGGGAAACCACGCTGTTGTTGAAGAAAAAAAGATGAACCGACACCGTCTGCATAATCTATATGCTGGACCAGTCATGTGGACATACTCCACACTTTTAAAGTGTCATACACCACTTGAAGTGCTACTAGTATCAAGAGCAAGAAGGCGATTCCACCTCCACCTGATGTAACATCATGAGGTTTTACTTTATCGTCATTTTGCATAGTTGCTGTTGGGTTCATGGTTCAGGGTGCTAAACCACCGAATAAACTTTCACAGAAGCAACTCATCGATTTAGTTGAAGTAGCTACGGAGCGCTAGGTTTCCCGCGTGTTAGGGTAGCAGATGCTGCCGTGAGGGGTGAGTTGTACGGCAAAGCTATGGCTGAATTCCAGTATATGGAGTCCTCAAATCCAAAATCAGCTCGCCACCCACGACACTGTGGCAAAGTTCCCATGCACCGATCACATCTCGGAAAACTAGAAAAGGTCGTTCCTTTGTTATGCTAATTACTATGCGGGTCTCTATAGGGCTTGAGCTGAGAGGTAGTTTTAGGTATTATAAGAAAGGTAAAAGATATAACCACTAAACGTCTGTCTGGACTGGCAATTTCGCTTACTAGTAGCTACAAATGTATGGACATTGGTTGACAATGTTATCATACAGACGCATTTTGCTGCCCTGAAAAGGGACGGACAACTATAGACTTATATAAGCCTATCTGAAGAGTTTGTGAACATAATAAAATGGGACTCGTAGATCTGCATTTGTTGATTTATATTTTAGCTTTATTTTGAACAGAGAAATACTCTATTTACAAACTATCGTTTATTTACAAATTAATGATGTTAAGAACTAAATAAAGCACATTGAAAACGCTACATATGCACCAGATAACACCATTGTTTTAAAAAAAATCCTGATTTTTGATTTACTGTTATCTACTGTTACCATTTAATTCACTGGTTATGACTGAACAATTTCTTAATCAGCATGGTATTTCAAAATAAACCTACCTTTATGACACCTCAGGAGAGTGGTGACTTCAATAAACAATCGATAATGTGTGATGAACATGTAATTGTGCAGTCATTACTACTTTATGGTTGTGTGTAAAGTTCACACTCTGGGGACTAACTCCTCACAGCAGTTACTTCCCTTTGCAGTCAGATCAAGTTAAATTAACTGTATTGTATTTAATGTGCAGTCATCATTTATGCATGTACCTTACAACTATTTTGTAGTTATAAATATCTAAAACATTCAATTAAATGACTTCTCTTTAAAATTATTTCAAAATCCCGAAAAATATATTGTGGTGAATATATTAATAATTATGTAAAATATATTAATAATTATAATAACAAGACAGAACATTCTGAGGTATTTAACTTCTTGAACACTCACACTCATTGTTTATGAAGCAAACATTCAAGAACTATCAAAACACTATTCTTTTAATTATATATTTGTGCATAATATTATTAATAATAAGTGTGATTAAGCATATGACATTGTTTACCATCAAACATGATCAGTTTGGCAGTTTCAAATATCATGTATAAATATGTTTAAAACTTATCAAACATTTTTTGATTATGATAATTTTGTTTCGTGAACCTAGTTTCAAAGAGATATCGTGATTGACTTAACTAGAACTTGCCATCCATTTTACCATGTGAAGGTTCATAACTCAAATGCACATGCTGACTTATATTCCTACAAAGTTTGATGGTTTATCGAGAAATTGAAATTAAAGCTTAATTTACTCTGTTTGCACTGGCCATAACCAAATGAAAATACATAGGGTAGGGTGCACATCAACACATGCCGAATAACAGGTTGCAATACAAGCATAAATTTCATCAATAATTCTGCTAAAACAGGTTGGATCCAAATAAAAATATGAGCCAGTCTCCAGGAAAACCTGCTATATTGACATTATGTAATTACTACATGTAACAAGGTTTTAAAAAGTTTTAAAATAATAAAAAAGACAAATCTTTAGATTTAATTTTAAGTAATTTATCCATATATTACAATATCTTAGCTTTAAAATTTCTTATGAATTATGGGAAAATCACTTACTCACTATGGTGACCACTTTCAGAAAAGTACTCTGATTGGGAAAAACGAGGAAATAGTTGTTTAAAACAGTAGTAGCCTTTCTCTAAATGTAAACATTTACAATTTGGATATATATTTTAAAACTTAAAACATCATTCTAAAACATGTTACCATTTTGAAGAGTTTATGTCAAGAATTGATCAAATGCTGTATTTATAAAGTATCTTTTAACAACGACGTCGAATAACGTTTGAATGACGTTCGCGACGTCACGCAAAACAGCTGTAACTTCCTTACAAATCAAGATATCAACAAAATTTCTTTTGCATTTTGCTTCATTAAGATTACTCTTTTAGATAATAAAAATTCAAAATCCAACTTTTTGTCAAAATAGCAGGTTTTCCTGGAGACTGGCTCATATATAGGTATACAACTACTCATGCTATGAAGTTTAAAGACTGCGCAAATTCTTTCCAATATACAGGCCTACTTTGCTCCAGTATAGCCGCAACAAAGTTCTAATATTCTCATAGCAATTAAATAAATACCTGAATATAAAATTATCCCAGTCTAATGCTTGGCGGAATGATGCAAACTTGAGCGCCTTGTAGGTTACTATATAACCTATATTTATATATGTATATTAGTATTAGTACGAACGGTTACAATGAGAATACACCAATTTGAAAATACTCAGTGATAAATGACAGTTTTTATTCAAAAGTGTTATGTATATACTAGACAGAAATCATATCATATACGTGTTCTTTTTTGTGCGCATGTAAAGTAAGCAAGGCTAAGTAAATCGGTGAAAAATTGCGTATATTTAGTACTAGCTTTACGTGAAAATGGCCCCGGTCAAAATTAGTATTATTATGAATAAACGGTTGATTATTAGATATTTGGAATGTAAAAATGTTATAGTTAATGGTTTTACAGCGATATTTCAGGTTCATTAACATTTATGATATCATTCTTTATACACGTGTAGGTTGTTGAAATACGAAACTAAACTTGTATCAAGCCATTGGTGATGTAGGAAATATATTGGAATGCATATATGGCAATGCAAGGTCTAAACTATGATGAGAATAGATATAATAGATATACCAGATTCCCCTATACACTGTCTACTTGATTGATCAGACAATACAATGATCCATTTATATACACCTTATAAAAATAATTGACCTATGCATAAACGCCTGTATCTAAGATCCTATCCCATCCTATCCCATTTATATCATGACATACTTAACCAAATTGGCCCAGTTGCATGTGGAAAATTTAAGTTCCAGCCGTGCTGGTCTGCAGTTCCCCGTAGGAAGAATTCACCGTCTTCTGCGAAAGGGTAACTACGCTGAGCGAGTTGGTGCCGGAGCTCCAGTCTACTTGGCCGCTGTTTTGGAATACTTGGCAGCTGAAGTACTCGAACTTGCAGGAAACGCAGCCAGAGACAACAAGAAGACAAGAATCATCCCCCGTCACTTGCAGTTGGCTATCCGCAACGACGAGGAATTGAACAAACTTCTCTCGGGTGTCACCATCGCCCAGGGTGGTGTTCTGCCAAACATCCAGGCAGTTCTCCTGCCCAAGAAGTCAAAGGTTGCCAAGTAAAGGGCAGACCCTTTATTCTACATCAAAACGGCCCTTTTTAGGGCCACTAAATCTTTACGAAAGGACTTGATCTCACTTTGTCAAAACCAAACCAATTAATAATAGTACCCTATAGTATATATAAGGCCCATGTTGTTTTGTTACCTTATGTCTTATATGTATGTGTGTGTGTTCGGGAAAGCATTAGAATGGATCCGGTAAACGTGTTTTCGAGTAGATCCGGCTCTCGTAGTGTATGCATACTGGTGGTACCAGAGTCTTATAGATCTGGTGTACTTACTGTGTGGGTATATGGATCATGTATATGCAATGTCCCTGTGTCTTGTATATCCTAGCTTGGTGCTAGACGGATACCGGATCTACTCCAAAATACGTTTACCGGATCCATTCTAATGCTTCCCAACACTCACTATATAATATATATACTCACTTGTAGACTCACTTTGTTACTGTTCTGTTCTATTCTGTTTTGTTGTGTTGTGTTGTGTTGTGTTGTGTTGTGTTGTGTTGTGTTGTGTTCTGTTGTGTTGTTCTATGTTATAAATGTGATATGTGATGTTCAATACTGGTGTTGGTATCATGCTTTTGTACTTCCATTATGTTCATCATATGCATATTAAAAGCTGGAAGCTGGAACTTAGTTTGTGTCTTTTTCCCGCCTATTTGGGTTATTGCTACCAAAATGGCGGCTCCCCGGTCATCTAAAAAACGGTCACATATTCATTATTTACGATAAAAGGAAACTTTTTTTTACATAAATGCAAAGTTAAGGGTTGTCGACCCCTGATTGACTACCATTACCATGTCAGTAATATGTAAAAACACAGTTTAACTAAAAGTCTACTCAAGTTGCACACGGCCAAATAGACTTGTGTTTCTTCCCCGCCCCCAAAACGGTGATATTTTCATTTTCTGACCGAATTTGGTCAAACTTTTTGCTATTAGTCTTCACCATACGAACCACTCTGTCGATTTACAACAATATAACACGGATATAATGCGTTTTCGTGAAAATATTGGCGAAAAACCAATGCTACAACCGTCTCAGCAGCGGTCGCAGCTCACTCTAGCGACCCTATTTCTCCTCATAATTTTGTTGGGTTTGATTTTATAGGAAAAACAACGCCACGGCTGTGTAGCGGCATGTCTAAGCTTCGCCTAGATGCCAAACTTTATGGGTCTAACACATATATTAACGCCACAATCACGAAAAATGTATGTTGGAGAAAACACACTATACAGTAAACGCACATCGCGCACCTGCAGTATTTCGATCCCGTCCGCGCGCCCATTTTTTCTCACCGCGACTGACCTACTTACCGATATATTGAGTCCTGTACTGTTCGAACGTAATCATTCTGTTCTCAACAACACGAAACGAAAATGACTGACACCGCTGCTCCCGCTAAAGTGAAGAAGGCTACCAAGCCTAAAACAGCACCAGCTCACCCCAAGTATAGTGAGATGGTTGGCGCTGCCATTGGTGCACTGAAGGAACGAAGTGGTTCATCTAGACAAGCTATCCTCAAGTACTGTCAAGCTAACTACAAGCTCGGGGATAACGTAACTGCCGTCAACGCACGTGTTAAGCAAGCCCTGAAGTCTGGTGTGAAGAGTGGTTCCATCAAGCAGGCCAAGGGAACCGGTGCATCCGGATCCTTCAAACTTGGAGAGGTCAAGAAAGCAGCCAAGAAGGCCACCAAGCCTAAAGCTGCCAAGCCAAAGAAGGCAAAGACACCCACCAAGAAGAAGCCTGCAGCCAAGAAACCAGCTGCCAAGAAAGCTGCCAAGCCTAAAGCCGCCAAGGCAGCCAAGAAACCAGCTGCAAAGAAGGCTAAGACACCTAAGAAGGCTGCTGCCAAGCCAAAGAAGGCCACCAAGTCACCAAAGAAGACTAAGGCAGCTGCCAAGCCAAAGAAGGCAAAGACACCAAAGAAGGCTGCTGCTGCTGCTAAGAAATAAGCAATTCCATCTTGTTTATTTCACCACAAAGGTCCTTTTCAGGACCATTCATGTATTTTCCATTGAATTTACCTCTAAAATTGTCAAACTTTTATAGTTTCAGTGCTTATACTTAGGTGTGTGTTGTATCTGAAAACAATAGTCACCCTTAATATCCCTTATATTACCTTTCAATATGACCAACATGTGCAAATATAGGTTTCCCTTGTACAAACTCTCCTGAAAATGTAATAATTCAAAGTATTATTAGTGTAATTTCTGATTTTATGTGCAGTTTGTCCCTTACAGGGCATATCATTATACTTGTCATATGGCACTGGAACAAATATATGAGTAACTGTGTGCATTTGTGCAGTGATTATGTATTCTTCTATAATAAATACAGTCAAACAGCATCATTTCATTCATTGTCACAAAATTAAATGCATTTTCAAGTGTCTGGTACAGATGGGAACAATTTTGGTTAAATTTCAAAACTCTCTCAAAGTGAACATATATGACCGATTTTCATAATTTTTGGATTCTCTATTAATAATAAGTCTAAATATTCAGAAAATATCACATTTTGAATGATTTAATTATGAAAATGTCTTTTAATCACCCAAAAACTGATTTTTGGCCTTGCCTAAAATGCCTATAAGAGCTGCTCTCTGATTGGTCCAATTGCCCTAGTGTCGCACGGTGTGATTGGTCGCTTACCAGCCGAACTACCCGCTGTAAGGCCAAATCTGATTAGTTTATTTACTATCCGTTTTTGCAAACGAAAAATGAACAGCCAATCAACGTCCAGCAAGCTAAAGCGCGGTTATATTAACTCTGCACTTTGTGGCTATCATTTCATAACTATTCCAGGTTACAACAAAGATGGCAAGAACAAAGCAGACAGCTAGAAAATCTACCGGAGGAAAGGCTCCACGAAAGCAACTGGCTACCAAGGCTGCCCGTAAGAGCGCCCCAGCCACCGGTGGAGTTAAGAAACCACACAGATACAGGCCAGGAACCGTAGCTCTCCGTGAAATCAGACGATACCAGAAGAGCACTGAGCTTTTGATCAGGAAATTGCCATTCCAGCGTCTGGTCCGTGAAATCGCACAGGACTTCAAGACTGATCTCCGCTTCCAGAGCTCTGCCGTATTGGCCCTCCAGGAGGCTAGCGAGGCTTACCTCGTTGGACTGTTTGAGGACACCAACTTGTGCGCTATCCACGCCAAACGTGTCACAATCATGCCAAAGGACATCCAGTTGGCTCGCCGTATTCGTGGCGAACGTGCTTAAGTGTCTGTGCTTTGCACACATAACAAAACGGCCCTTTTTAGGGCCACAAAACTGTTTTCGAGAGATGTACTTCTGCAAATTGTCTCAAATATTCAGCTTTATGTCCCCACACATATGTCTTTAAAACAAAATATCGTATATAACTAGTTACAAAATCGTAAAACAGGCCAATATTGTTGTAAATATACCAAACTATTCAAGGTCATTCACATATTGCTCCCTATATCACGTATAGTGCTCACTATACCAAAAATATTGCCCTTCTATCATAACTCCAAGATCGTAAACATAACAGGAATCGTAAATTATGATATACGACTTCGTAAATGTTGTACAAAATCGTAAAATCGAGTATTATGTCGTTTGAAAGTACAAAAAACGACTATTTTCGACATTTCGTGCATATTAATTAATGCTCATATGTGAAATTGTGTTTCTACAATTTAGGGTACTACAGAATTGTAACAAAACCATTCAAAACCATTTCCATGCTGCAATATTCTCACAATTTAGCAAATAGTACATTTCTAGAGCCTAAACAGTGCAAAAAGCTGTCCTCGACGCTGATTGGTTGACCAAAAACGAGCAACCAATCAGAAACGACCAGTACTTGTGACCTACTGACCTAGATACACCACTATATATAGGGTGATTCGCAATCAGGCCATCATTCTCAGCCAATATACTGAAGAAGCAACAATGTCTGGACGTGGTAAAGGAGGTAAAGGTCTTGGAAAGGGGGGCGCTAAGCGTCACAGGAAGGTTCTTCGTGATAACATCCAGGGTATCACCAAGCCAGCCATCCGTCGTCTTGCTCGCAGAGGTGGTGTAAAACGTATCTCTGGTCTGATCTACGAAGAGACCCGTGGTGTACTCAAAGTGTTCTTGGAAAACGTCATCCGTGATGCCGTCACCTACACTGAGCATGCCAAGAGGAAGACAGTCACTGCCATGGATGTCGTCTACGCTCTGAAGAGACAAGGCAGAACTCTCTACGGATTCGGAGGTTAAGCACAAGATCGTACTTTCGAGTGCAAAACGGCCCTTTTTAGGGCCACAAATATTCTCGAACGAGTTATTCTCCTAACATTGTCAGTGTTCTATCAATTTAATACACAAAAACATAGTCAATTGTCCCAATAATTGAATTTTCGGATGTATCTATCCGAACTTATGGTCATTTTTGTCTATTTTTCGCCTAATATCCATAAATACTGTTTAACATTGCCTACTATAGCATTTTAAGACACAACACTATGTCTAAATTGTAATGGTTGCTCAAATTTTAACCAAAGTACCCATTATACAACAAAAAAGCATAAAACATTGGTGGAGAATACACTGTTTTGGGCCTAAAACCGTTATTATACATTGAATATGAACATTTCTTGCATTTTTATATGCACAAGCATGCCCAAATTATATTAAACATCGCATTTGTACATCTTAAACAGAATATAAGTGCAATATGAGCCAAAATGTTGTTTTACAGGCATGAAAATTTTCTAAGTGTCCATTTTACGCGCACCTGCTAGCTGAAAATTGAACAGCCAATCAGAATGCAGCATTTGTGTACCAGGTTCCGTAAGTAGGTCAATCCGGTTTTGCGGACCAGCTCCTCATATATAAAGAAACTCGATTTGCTGTCGGTATTCATTCCCTGAATAATCATGGTTGCTAAAGGTGTTGCAAGCAAAGGAAGCAAGAAGGCCGCCACCAAGGCAAAGGCCGCAAGATCTACTGACAAGAAACGAAGGAGGAGGAGGAGGGAATCCTACTCTATCTACATCTACAAAGTGTTGAGACAAGTGCACCCAGACACTGGTGTATCAAGCAAAGCCATGTCCATCATGAACAGCTTTGTCAACGACATCTTTGAGAGAATTGCTGCTGAGGCTTCAAGACTCGCTCACTACAACAAGCGATCAACCATCACCAGCAGAGAAATCCAGACAGCTGTCAGACTTCTGTTGCCCGGTGAACTCGCCAAGCACGCCGTCAGCGAGGGTACCAAGGCTGTCACCAAGTACACCAGCAGCAAATAAACATTTGCTGTCTAGTGCATTTACAACAAAACGGCCCTTTTTAGGGCCACTCATCTTATTTCGATTGAGTGCTTCTTATACTGATTGTTTATACGTTTACTCTATATACACTGTGTCCCAATTAATATATAAATTTTTAATACAACCCATTCAAGTCCTGTAAAATGCATCAGATATTATATGATATACATGAAAGTGCATGAAATAACCCAAGATAGTTACATATTAATACAAAGAATGCGTTTATAACCTCGTTTTGTCAACCCAAATATTGCCCAAAAACACCGTACTTTAGATCCCTATTATCGCTGTATAATCCTATGTATTAACATAAAATATATGTTTTTAGACAATATGTACCCTGTTCTTTCCAAAAATCCACATAAAAACTTCGAAAAGTTGTAAATAAGGGAAAAAAGGGGTGCCGAAACGGCCTATAGTAGCTTGTCTCTGATTGGCTGAAATGCCCTAGTCTCGCGCATCGTGATTGGTCGGCGTTTTAGTGCACCTGCACTGAACCCATCGTTTTGTAAGTAGGTCAATCCGATTCCTGGGGGTATATAAGGCAAAAAATCAAAATTGCGATCATTATTCTCTCTCTCCTGAACGAATAACACTTGCAATTATGTCTGGACGTGGTAAAGGTGGAAAGACAAAGGGAAAGGCAAAGAGCCGATCCAGCCGTGCTGGTCTGCAGTTCCCCGTAGGAAGAATTCACCGTCTTCTGCGAAAGGGTAACTACGCTGAGCGAGTTGGTGCCGGAGCTCCAGTCTACTTGGCCGCTGTTTTGGAATACTTGGCAGCTGAAGTACTCGAACTTGCAGGAAACGCAGCCAGAGACAACAAGAAGACAAGAATCATCCCCCGTCACTTGCAGTTGGCTATCCGCAACGACGAGGAATTGAACAAACTTCTCTCGGGTGTCACCATCGCCCAGGGTGGTGTTCTGCCAAACATCCAGGCAGTTCTCCTGCCCAAGAAGTCAAAGGTTGCCAAGTAAAGGGCAGACCCTTTATTCTACATCAAAACGGCCCTTTTTAGGGCCACTAAATCTTTACGAAAGGACTTGATCTCACTTTGTCAAAACCAAACCAATTAATAATAGTACCCTATAGTATATATAAGGCCCATGTTGTTTTGTTACCTTATGTCTTATATGTATGTGTGTGTGTTCGGGAAAGCATTAGAATGGATCCGGTAAACGTGTTTTCGAGTAGATCCGGCTCTCGTAGTGTATGCATACTGGTGGTACCAGAGTCTTATAGATCTGGTGTACTTACTGTGTGGGTATATGGATCATGTATATGCAATGTCCCTGTGTCTTGTATATCCTAGCTTGGTGCTAGACGGATACCGGATCTACTCCAAAATACGTTTACCGGATCCATTCTAATGCTTCCCAACACTCACTATATAATATATATACTCACTTGTAGACTCACTTTGTTACTGTTCTGTTCTATTCTGTTTTGTTGTGTTGTGTTGTGTTGTGTTGTGTTGTGTTGTGTTCTGTTGTGTTCTGTTGTGTTGTTCTATGTTATAAATGGGATATGTGATGTTCAATACTGGTGTTGGTATCATGCTTTTGTACTTCCATTATGTTCATCATATGCATATTAAAAGCTGGAAGCTGGAACTTAGTTTGTGTCTTTTTCCCGCCTATTTGGGTTATTGCTACCAAAATGGCGGCTCCCCGGTCATCTAAAAAACGGTCACATATTCATTATTTACGATAAAAGGAAACTTTTTTTTACATAAATGCAAAGTTAAGGGTTGTCGACCCCTGATTGACTACCATTACCATGTCAGTAATATGTAAAAACACAGTTTAACTAAAAGTCTACTCAAGTTGCACACGGCCAAATAGACTTGTGTTTCTTCCCCGCCCCCAAAACGCTGATATTTTCATTTTCTGACCGAATTTGGTCAAACTTTTTGCTATTAGTCTTCACCATACGAACCACTCTGTCGATTTACAACAATATAACACGGATATAATGCGTTTTCGTGAAAATATTGGCGAAAAACCAATGCTACAACCGTCTCAGCAGCGGTCGCAGCTCACTCTAGCGACCCTATTTCTCCTCATAATTTTGTTGGGTTTGATTTTATAGGAAAAACAACGCCACGGCTGTGTAGCGGCATGTCTAAGCTTCGCCTAGATGCCAAACTTTATGGGTCTAACACATATATTAACGCCACAATCACGAAAAATGTTTGTTGGAGAAAACACACTATACAGTAAACGCACATCGCGCACCTGCAGTATTTCGATCCCGTCCGCGCGCCCATTTTTTCTCACCGCGACTGACCTACTTACCGATATATTGAGTCCTGTACTGTTCGAACGTAATCATTCTGTTCTCAACAACACGAAACGAAAATGACTGACACCGCTGCTCCCGCTAAAGTGAAGAAGGCTACCAAGCCTAAAACAGCACCAGCTCACCCCAAGTATAGTGAGATGGTTGGCGCTGCCATTGGTGCACTGAAGGAACGAAGTGGTTCATCTAGACAAGCTATCCTCAAGTACTGTCAAGCTAACTACAAGCTCGGGGATAACGTAACTGCCGTCAACGCACGTGTTAAGCAAGCCCTGAAGTCTGGCGTGAAGAGTGGTTCCATCAAGCAGGCCAAGGGAACCGGTGCATCCGGATCCTTCAAACTTGGAGAGGTCAAGAAAGCAGCCAAGAAGGCCACCAAGCCTAAAGCTGCCAAGCCAAAGAAGGCAAAGACACCCACCAAGAAGAAGCCTGCAGCCAAGAAACCAGCTGCCAAGAAAGCTGCCAAGCCTAAAGCCGCCAAGGCAGCCAAGAAACCAGCTGCAAAGAAGGCTAAGACACCTAAGAAGGCTGCTGCCAAGCCAAAGAAGGCCACCAAGTCACCAAAGAAGACTAAGGCAGCTGCCAAGCCAAAGAAGGCAAAGACACCAAAGAAGGCTGCTGCTGCTGCTAAGAAATAAGCAATTCCATCTTGTTTATTTCACCACAAAGGTCCTTTTCAGGACCATTCATGTATTTTCCATTGAATTTACCTCTAAAATTGTCAAACTTTTATAGTTTCAGTGCTTATACTTAGGTGTGTGTTGTATCTGAAAACAATAGTCACCCTTAATATCACCCTTATTACCTTTCAATATGACCAACATGTGCAAATATAGGTTTCCCTTGTACAAACTCTCCTGAAAATGTAATAATTCAAAGTATTATTAGTGTAATTTCTGATTTTATGTGCAGTTTGTCCCTTACAGGGCATATCATTATACTTGTCATATGGCACTGGAACAAATATATGAGTAACTGTGTGCATTTGTGCAGTGATTATGTATTCTTCTATAATAAATACAGTCAAACAGCATCATTTCATTCATTGTCACAAAATTAAATGCATTTTCAAGTGTCTGGTACAGATGGGAACAATTTTGGTTAAATTTCAAAACTCTCTCAAAGTGAACATATATGACCGATTTTCATAATTTTTGGATTCTCTATTAATAATAAGTCTAAATATTCAGAAAATATCACATTTTGAATGATTTAATTATGAAAAAGTCTTTTAATCACCCAAAAACTGATTTTTGGCCTTGCCTAAAATGCCTATAAAAGCTGCTCTCTGATTGGTCCAATTGCCCTAGTGTCGCACGGTGTGATTGGTCGCTTACCAGCCGAACTACCCGCTGTAAGGCCAAATCTGATTAGTTTATTTACTATCCGTTTTTGCAAACGAAAAATGAACAGCCAATCAACGTCCAGCAAGCTAAAGCGCGGTTATATTAACTCTGCACTTTGTTGCTATCATTTCATAACTATTCCAGGTTACAACAAAGATGGCAAGAACAAAGCAGACAGCTAGAAAATCTACCGGAGGAAAGGCTCCACGAAAGCAACTGGCTACCAAGGCTGCCCGTAAGAGCGCCCCAGCCACCGGTGGAGTTAAGAAACCACACAGATACAGGCCAGGAACCGTAGCTCTCCGTGAAATCAGACGATACCAGAAGAGCACTGAGCTTTTGATCAGGAAATTGCCATTCCAGCGTCTGGTCCGTGAAATCGCACAGGACTTCAAGACTGATCTCCGCTTCCAGAGCTCTGCCGTATTGGCCCTCCAGGAGGCTAGCGAGGCTTACCTCGTTGGACTGTTTGAGGACACCAACTTGTGCGCTATCCACGCCAAACGTGTCACAATCATGCCAAAGGACATCCAGTTGGCTCGCCGTATTCGTGGCGAACGTGCTTAAGTGTCTGTGCTTTGCACACATAACAAAACGGCCCTTTTTAGGGCCACAAAACTGTTTTCGAGAGATGTACTTCTGCAAATTGTCTCAAATATTCAGCTTTATGTCCCCACACATGTCTTTAAAACAAAATATCGTATATAACTAGTTACAAAATCGTAAAACAGGCCAATATTGTTGTAAATATACCAAATAATTCAAGGTCATTCACATATTGCTCCCTATATCACGTATAGTGCTCACTATACCGAAAATATTGCCCTTCTACCATAACTACAAGATCGTAAACATAACAGGAATCGTAAATTATGATATACGACTTCGTAAATGTTGTACAAAATCGTAAAATCGAGTATTATGTCGTTTGAAAGTACAAAAAACGACTATTTTCGACATTTCGTGCATATTAATTAATGTTCATATGTGAAATTGTGTTTCTACAATTTAGGGTACTACAGAATTGTAACAAAACCATTCAAAACCATTTCCATGCGGCAATATTCTCACAATTTAGCAAATAGTACATTTCTAGAGCCTAAACAGTGCAAAAAGCTGTCCTCGACGCTGATTGGTTGACGAAAAACGAGCAACCAATCAGAAACGACCAGTACTTGTGACCTACTGACCTAGATACACCACTATATATAGGGTGATTCGCAATCAGGCCATCATTCTCAGCCAATATACTGAAGAAGCAACAATGTCTGGACGTGGTAAAGGAGGTAAAGGTCTTGGAAAGGGGGGCGCTAAGCGTCACAGGAAAGTTCTTCGTGATAACATCCAGGGTATCACCAAGCCAGCCATCCGTCGTCTTGCTCGCAGAGGTGGTGTAAAACGTATCTCTGGTCTGATCTACGAAGAGACCCGTGGTGTACTCAAAGTGTTCTTGGAAAACGTCATCCGTGATGCCGTCACCTACACTGAGCATGCCAAGAGGAAGACAGTCACTGCCATGGATGTCGTCTACGCTCTGAAGAGACAAGGCAGAACTCTCTACGGATTCGGAGGTTAAGCACAAGATCGTACTTTCGAGTGCAAAACGGCCCTTTTTAGGGCCACAAATATTCTCGAACGAGTTATTCTCCTAACATTGTCAGTGTTCTATCAATTTAATACACAAAAACATAGTCAATTGTCCCAATAATTGAATTTTCGGATGTATCTATCCGAACTTATGGTCATTTTTGTCTATTTTTCGCCTAATATCCATAAATACTGTTTAACATTGCCTACTATAGCATTTTAAGACACAACACTATGTCTAAATTGTAATGGCTGCTCAAATTTTAACCAAAGTACCCATTATACAACAAAAAAGCATAAAACATTGGTGGAGAATACACTGTTTTGGGCCTAAAACCGTTATTATACATTATATATGAACATTTCTTGCATTTTTATATGCACAAGCATGCCCAAATTATATTAAACATCACATTTGTACATCTTAAACAGAATATAAGTGCAATATGAGCCAAAATGTTGTTTTACAGGCATGAAAATTTTCTAAGTGTCCATTTTACGCGCACCTGCTAGCTGAAAATTGAACAGCCAATCAGAATGCAGCATTTGTGTACCAGGTTCCGTAAGTAGGTCAATCCGGTTTTGCGGACCAGCTCCTCATATATAAAGAAACTCGATTTGCTGTCGGTATTCATTCCCTGAATAATCATGGTTGCTAAAGGTGTTGCAAGCAAAGGAAGCAAGAAGGCCGCCACCAAGGCAAAGGCCGCAAGATCTACTGACAAGAAACGAAGGAGGAGGAGGAGGGAATCCTACTCTATCTACATCTACAAAGTGTTGAGACAAGTGCACCCAGACACTGGTGTATCAAGCAAAGCCATGTCCATCATGAACAGCTTTGTCAACGACATCTTTGAGAGAATTGCTGCTGAGGCTTCAAGACTCGCTCACTACAACAAGCGATCAACCATCACCAGCAGAGAAATCCAGACAGCTGTCAGACTTCTGTTGCCCGGTGAACTCGCCAAGCACGCCGTCAGCGAGGGTACCAAGGCTGTCACCAAGTACACCAGCAGCAAATAAACATTTGCTGTCTAGTGCATTTACAACAAAACGGCCCTTTTTAGGGCCACTCATCTTATTTCGATTGAGTGCTTCTTATACTGATTGTTTATACGTTTACTCTATATACACTGTGTCCCAATTAATATATAAATTTTTAATACAACCCATTCAAGTCCTGTAAAATGCATCAGATATTATATGATATACATGAAAGTACATGAAATAACCCAAGATAGTTACATATTAATACAAAGAATGCGTTTATAACCTCGTTTTGTCAACCCAAATATTGCCCAAAAAACACCGTACTTTAGATCCCTATTATCGCTGTATAATCCTATGTATTAACATAAAATATATGTTTTAAGACAATATGTACCCTGTTCTTTCCAAAAATCCACATAAAAACTTCGAAAAGTTGTAAATAAGGGAAAAAAGGGGTGCCGAAACGGCCTATAGTAGCTTGTCTCTGATTGGCTGAAATGCCCTAGTCTCGCGCATCGTGATTGGTCGGCGTTTTAGTGCACCTGCACTGAACCCATCGTTTTGTAAGTAGGTCAATCCGATTCCTGGGGGTATATAAGGCAAAAAATCAAAATTGCGATCATTATTCTCTCTCTCCTGAACGAATAACACTTGCAATTATGTCTGGACGTGGTAAAGGTGGAAAGACAAAGGGAAAGGCAAAGAGCCGATCCAGCCGTGCTGGTCTGCAGTTCCCCGTAGGAAGAATTCACCGTCTTCTGCGAAAGGGTAACTACGCTGAGCGAGTTGGTGCCGGAGCTCCAGTCTACTTGGCCGCTGTTTTGGAATACTTGGCAGCTGAAGTACTCGAACTTGCAGGAAACGCAGCCAGAGACAACAAGAAGACAAGAATCATCCCCCGTCACTTGCAGTTGGCTATCCGCAACGACGAGGAATTGAACAAACTTCTCTCGGGTGTCACCATCGCCCAGGGTGGTGTTCTGCCAAACATCCAGGCAGTTCTCCTGCCCAAGAAGTCAAAGGTTGCCAAGTAAAGGGCAGACCCTTTATTCTACATCAAAACGGCCCTTTTTAGGGCCACTAAATCTTTACGAAAGGACTTGATCTCACTTTGTCAAAACCAAACCAATTAATAATAGTACCCTATAGTATATATAAGGCCCATGTTGTTTTGTCTTTGTTAGCTTATGTATTATATTATATGTATGTGTGTGTGTGTGTGTGTGTGTGTGTGTGTGTTCGGGAAAGCATTAGAATGGATCCGGTAAACGTGTTTTCGAGTAGATCCGGCTCTCGTAGTGTATGCATACTGGTGGTACCAGAGTCTTATAGATCTGGTGTACTTACTGTGTGGGTATATGGATCATGTATATGCAATGTCCCTGTGTCTTGTATATCCTAGCTTGGTGCTATACGGATACCGGATCTACTCCAAAATACGTTTACCGGATCCATTCTCTTCCCAACACTCACTATATAATATATATACTCACTTGTAGACTCACTTTGTTACTGTTCTGTTCTATTCTGTTTTGTTGTGTTGTGTTCTGTTGTGTTCTGTTGTGTTGTTCTATGTTATAAATGGGATATGTGATGTTCAATACTGGTGTTGGTATCATGCTTTTGTACTTCCATTATGTTCATCATATGCATATTAAAAGCTGGAAGCTGGAACTTAGTTTGTGTCTTTTTCCCGCCTATTTGGGTTATTGCTACCAAAATGGCGGCTCCCCGGTCATCTAAAAAACGGTCACATATTCATTATTTACGATAAAAGGAAACTTTTTTTTACATAAATGCAAAGTTAAGGGTTGTCGACCCCTGATTGACTACCATTACCATGTCAGTAATATGTAAAAACACAGTTTAACTAAAAGTCTACTCAAGTTGCACACGGCCAAATAGACTTGTGTTTCTTCCCCGCCCCCAAAACGCTGATATTTTCATTTTCTGACCGAATTTGGTCAAACTTTTTGCTATTAGTCTTCACCATACGAACCACTCTGTCGATTTACAACAATATAACACAGATATAATGCGTTTTCGTGAAAATATTGGCGAAAAACCAATGCTACAACCGTCTCAGCAGCGGTCGCAGCTCACTCTAGCGACCCTATTTCTCCTCATAATTTTGTTGGGTTTGATTTTATAGGAAAAACAACGCCACGGCTGTGTAGCGGCATGTCTAAGCTTCGCCTAGATGCCAAACTTTATGGGTCTAACACATATATTAACGCCACAATCACGAAAAATGTTTGTTGGAGAAAACACACTATACAGTAAACGCACATCGCGCACCTGCAGTATTTCGATCCCGTCCGCGCGCCCATTTTTTCTCACCGCGACTGACCTACTTACCGATATATTGAGTCCTGTACTGTTCGAACGTAATCATTCTGTTCTCAACAACACGAAACGAAAATGACTGACACCGCTGCTCCCGCTAAAGTGAAGAAGGCTACCAAGCCTAAAACAGCACCAGCTCACCCCAAGTATAGTGAGATGGTTGGCGCTGCCATTGGTGCACTGAAGGAACGAAGTGGTTCATCTAGACAAGCTATCCTCAAGTACTGTCAAGCTAACTACAAGCTCGGGGATAACGTAACTGCCGTCAACGCACGTGTTAAGCAAGCCCTGAAGTCTGGCGTGAAGAGTGGTTCCATCAAGCAGGCCAAGGGAACCGGTGCATCCGGATCCTTCAAACTTGGAGAGGTCAAGAAAGCAGCCAAGAAGGCCACCAAGCCTAAAGCTGCCAAGCCAAAGAAGGCAAAGACACCCACCAAGAAGAAGCCTGCAGCCAAGAAACCAGCTGCCAAGAAAGCTGCCAAGCCTAAAGCCGCCAAGGCAGCCAAGAAACCAGCTGCAAAGAAGGCTAAGACACCTAAGAAGGCTGCTGCCAAGCCAAAGAAGGCCACCAAGTCACCAAAGAAGACTAAGGCAGCTGCCAAGCCAAAGAAGGCAAAGACACCAAAGAAGGCTGCTGCTGCTGCTAAGAAATAAGCAATTCCATCTTGTTTATTTCACCACAAAGGTCCTTTTCAGGACCATTCATGTATTTTCCATTGAATTTACCTCTAAAATTGTCAAACTTTTATAGTTTCAGTGCTTATACTTAGGTGTGTGTTGTATCTGAAAACAATAGTCACCCTTAATATTACCCTTATTACCTTTCATTATGACCAACATGTGCAAATATAGGTTTCCCTTGTACAAACTCTCTTGAAAATGTAATAATTCAAAGTATTATCAGTGTAATTTCTGATTTTATGTGCAGTTTGTCCCTTACAGGGCATATCATTATACTTGTAATATGGCACTGGAACAAATATATGAGTAACTGTGTGCATTTGTGCAGTGATTGTGTATTCTTCTATAATAACTACAGTCAAACAGCATCATTTCATTCATTGTCACAAAATTAAATGCATTTTCAAGTGTCTGGTACAGATGGGAACAATTTTGGTTAAATTTCAAAACTCTCTCAAAGTGAACATATATGACCGATTTTCATAATTTTTGGATTCTCTATTAATAATTAGTCTAAATATTCAGAAAATATCACATTTTGAATGATTTAATTATAAAAAAGTCTTTTAATCACCCAAAAACTGATTTTTGGCCTTGCCTAAAATGCCTATAAAAGCTGCTCTCTGATTGGTCCAATTGCCCTAGTGTCGCACGGTGTGATTGGTCGCTTACCAGCCGAACTACCCGCTGTAAGGCCAAATCTGATTAGTTTATTTACTATCCGTTTTTGCAAACGAAAAATGAACAGCCAATCAACGTCCAGCAAGCTAAAGCGCGGTTATATTAACTCTGCACTTTGTTGCTATCATTTCATAACTATTCTAGGTTACAACAAAGATGGCAAGAACAAAGCAGACAGCTAGAAAATCTACCGGAGGAAAGGCTCCACGAAAGCAACTGGCTACCAAGGCTGCCCGTAAGAGCGCCCCAGCCACCGGTGGAGTTAAGAAACCACACAGATACAGGCCAGGAACCGTAGCTCTCCGTGAAATCAGACGATACCAGAAGAGCACTGAGCTTTTGATCAGGAAATTGCCATTCCAGCGTCTGGTCCGTGAAATCGCACAGGACTTCAAGACTGATCTCCGCTTCCAGAGCTCTGCCGTATTGGCCCTCCAGGAGGCTAGCGAGGCTTACCTCGTTGGACTGTTTGAGGACACCAACTTGTGCGCTATCCACGCCAAACGTGTCACAATCATGCCAAAGGACATCCAGTTGGCTCGCCGTATTCGTGGCGAACGTGCTTAAGTGTCTGTGCTTTGCACACATAACAAAACGGCCCTTTTTAGGGCCACAAAACTGTTTTCGAGAGATGTACTTCTGCAAATTGTCTCAAATATTCAGCTTTATGTCCCCACACATGTCTTTAAAACAAAATATCGTATATAACTAGTTACAAAATCGTAAAACAGGCCAATATTGTTGTAAATATACCAAACTATTCAGGGTCATTCACATATTGCTCCCTATATCACGTATAGTGCTCACTATACCAAAAATATTGCCCTTCTATCATAACTCCAAGATCGTAAACATAACAGGAATCGTAAATTATGATATACGACTTCGTAAATGTTGTACAAAATCGTAAAATCGAGTATTATGTCGTTTGAAAGTACAAAAAACGACTATTTTCGACATTTCGTGCATATTAATTAATGCTCATACGTGAAATTGTGTTTCTACAATTTAGGGTACTACAGAATTGTAACAAAACCATTCAAAACCATTTCCATGCGGCAATATTCTCACAATTTAGCAAATAGTACATTTCTAGAGCCTAAACAGTGCAAAAAGCTGTTCTCGACGCTGATTGGTTGACGAAAAACGAGCAACCAATCAGAAACGACCAGTACTTGTGACCTACTGACCTAGATACACCACTATATATAGGGTGATTCGCAATCAGGCCATCATTCTCAGCCAATATACTGAAGAAGCAACAATGTCTGGACGTGGTAAAGGAGGTAAAGGTCTTGGAAAGGGGGGCGCTAAGCGTCACAGGAAAGTTCTTCGTGATAACATCCAGGGTATCACCAAGCCAGCCATCCGTCGTCTTGCTCGCAGAGGTGGTGTAAAACGTATCTCTGGTCTGATCTACGAAGAGACCCGTGGTGTACTCAAAGTGTTCTTGGAAAACGTCATCCGTGATGCCGTCACCTACACTGAGCATGCCAAGAGGAAGACAGTCACTGCCATGGATGTCGTCTACGCTCTGAAGAGACAAGGCAGAACTCTCTACGGATTCGGAGGTTAAGCACAAGATCGTACTTTCGAGTGCAAAACGGCCCTTTTTAGGGCCACAAATATTCTCGAACGAGTTATTCTCCTAACATTGTCAGTGTTCTATCAATTTAATACACAAAAACATAGTCAATTGTCCCAATAATTGAATTTTCGGATGTATCTATCCGAACTTATGGTCATTTTTGTCTATTTTTCGCCTAATATCCATAAATTCTGTTTAACATTGCCTACTATAGCATTTTAAGACACAACACTATGTCTAAATTGTAATGGCTGCTCAAATTTTAACCAAAGTACCCATTATACAACAAAAAAGCATAAAACATTGGTGGAGAATACACTGTTTTGGGCCTAAAACCGTTATTATACATTGAATATGAACATTTCTTGCATTTTTATATGCACAAGCATGCCCAAATTATATTAAACATCACATTTGTACATCTTAAACAGAACATAAGTGCAATATGAGCCAAAATGTTGTTTTACAGGCATGAAAATTTTCTAAGTGTCCATTTTACGCGCACCTGCTAGCTGAAAATTGAACAGCCAATCAGAATGCAGCATTTGTGTACCAGGTTCCGTAAGTAGGTCAATCCGGTTTTGCGGACCAGCTCCTCATATATAAAGAAACTCGATTTGCTGTCGGTATTCATTCCCTGAATAATCATGGTTGCTAAAGGTGTTGCAAGCAAAGGAAGCAAGAAGGCCGCCACCAAGGCAAAGGCCGCAAGATCTACTGACAAGAAACGAAGGAGGAGGAGGAGGGAATCCTACTCTATCTACATCTACAAAGTGTTGAGACAAGTGCACCCAGACACTGGTGTATCAAGCAAAGCCATGTCCATCATGAACAGCTTTGTCAACGACATCTTTGAGAGAATTGCTGCTGAGGCTTCAAGACTCGCTCACTACAACAAGCGATCAACCATCACCAGCAGAGAAATCCAGACAGCTGTCAGACTTCTGTTGCCCGGTGAACTCGCCAAGCACGCCGTCAGCGAGGGTACCAAGGCTGTCACCAAGTACACCAGCAGCAAATAAACATTTGCTGTCTAGTGCATTTACAACAAAACGGCCCTTTTTAGGGCCACTCATCTTATTTCGATTGAGTGCTTCTTATACTGATTGTTTATACGTTTACTCTATATACACTGTGTCCCAATTAATATATAAATTTTTAATACAACCCATTCAAGTCCTGTAAAATGCATCAGATATTATATGATATACATGAAAGTGCATGAAATAACCCAAGATAGTTACATATTAATACAAAGAATGCGTTTATAACCTCGTTTTGTCAACCCCAATATTGCCCCAAAACACCGTACTTTAGATCCCTATTATCGCTGTATAATCCTATGTATTAACATAAAATATATGTTTTTAGACAATATGTACCCTGTTCTTTCCAAAAATCCACATAAAAACTTCGAAAAGTTGTAAATAAGGGAAAAAAGGGGTGCCGAAACGGCCTATAGTAGCTTGTCTCTGATTGGCTGAAATGCCCTAGTCTCGCGCATCGTGATTGGTCGGCGTTTTAGTGCACCTGCACTGAACCCAGCGTTTTGTAAGTAGGTCAATCCGATTCCTGGGGGTATATAAGGCAAAAAATCAAAATTGCGATCATTATTCTCTCTCTCCTGAACGAATAACACTTGCAATTATGTCTGGACGTGGTAAAGGTGGAAAGACAAAGGGAAAGGCAAAGAGCCGTTCCAGCCGTGCTGGTCTGCAGTTCCCCGTAGGAAGAATTCACCGTCTTCTGCGAAAGGGTAACTACGCTGAGCGAGTTGGTGCCGGAGCTCCAGTCTACTTGGCCGCTGTTTTGGAATACTTGGCAGCTGAAGTACTCGAACTTGCAGGAAACGCAGCCAGAGACAACAAGAAGACAAGAATCATCCCCCGTCACTTGCAGTTGGCTATCCGCAACGACGAGGAATTGAACAAACTTCTCTCGGGTGTCACCATCGCCCAGGGTGGTGTTCTGCCAAACATCCAGGCAGTTCTCCTCCCCAAGAAGTCAAAGGTTGCCAAGTAAAGGGCAGACCCTTTATTCTACATCAAAACGGCCCTTTTTAGGGCCACTAAATCTTTACGAAAGGACTTGATCTCACTTTGTCAAAACCAAACCAATTAATAATAGTTCCCTATAGTATATATAAGGCCCATGTTGTTTTGTCTTTGTTACCTTATGTATATATATGTATGTGTATGTGTGTGTGTTCGGGAAAGCATTACAATGGATCCGGTAAACGTGTTTTCGAGTAGATCCGGCTCTCGTAGTGTATGCATACTGGTGGTACCAGAGTCTTATTGATCTGGTGTACTTACTGTGTGGGTATATGGATCATGTATATGCAATGTCCCTGTGTCTTGTATATCCTAGCTTGGTGCTATACGGATACCGGATCTACTCCAAAATACGTTTACCGGATCCATTCTAATGCTTCCCAACACTCACTATATAATATATATACTCACTTGTAGACTCACTTTGTTACTGTTCTGTTCTATTCTGTTATGTTGTGTTCTGTTGTGTTCTGTTGTGTTGTGTTCTGTTGTGTTGTTCTATGTTATAAATGTGATATGTGATGTTCAATACTGGTGTTGGTATCATGCTTTTGTACTTCCATTATGTTCATCATATGCATATTAAAAGCTGGAAGCTGGAACTTAGTTTGTGTCTTTTTCCCGCCTATTTAGGTTATTGCTACCAAAATGGCGGCTCCCTGGTCATCTAAAAAACGGTCACATATTCATTATTTACGATAAAAGGAAACTTTTTTTTACATAAATGCAAAGTTAAGGGTTGTCGACCCCTGATTGACTACCATTACCATGTCAGTAATATGTAAAAACACAGTTTAACTAAAAGTCTACTCAAGTTGCACACGGCCAAATAGACTTGTGTTTCTTCCCCGCCCCCAAAACGCTGATATTTTCATTTTCTGACCGAATCTGGTCAAACTTTTTGCTATTAGTCTTCACCATACGAACCACTCTGTCGATTTACGACCATATAACACGGATATAACGCGTTTTCGTGAAAATATTGGCGAAAAACCAATGCTACAACCGTCTCAGCAGCGGTCGCAGCTCACTCTAGCGACCCTATTTCTCCTCATAATTTTGTTGGGTTTGATTTTATAGGAAAAACAACGCCACGGCTGTGTAGCGGCATGTCTAAGCTTCGCCTAGATGCCAAACTTTATGGGTCTAACACATATATTAACGCCACAATCACGAAAAATGTATGTTGGAGAAAACACACTATACAGTAAACGCACATCGCGCACCTGCAGTATTTCGATCCCGTCCGCGCGCCCATTTTTTCTCACCGCGACTGACCTACTTACCGATATATTGAGTCCTGTACTGTTCGAACGTAATCATTCTGTTCTCAACAACACGAAACGAAAATGACTGACACCGCTGCTCCCGCTAAAGTGAAGAAGGCTACCAAGCCTAAAACAGCACCAGCTCACCCCAAGTATAGTGAGATGGTTGGCGCTGCCATTGGTGCACTGAAGGAACGAAGTGGTTCATCTAGACAAGCTATCCTCAAGTACTGTCAAGCTAACTACAAGCTCGGGGATAACGTAACTGCCGTCAACGCACGTGTTAAGCAAGCCCTGAAGTCTGGTGTGAAGAGTGGTTCCATCAAGCAGGCCAAGGGAACCGGTGCATCCGGATCCTTCAAACTTGGAGAGGTCAAGAAAGCAGCCAAGAAGGCCACCAAGCCTAAAGCTGCCAAGCCAAAGAAGGCAAAGACACCCACCAAGAAGAAGCCTGCAGCCAAGAAACCAGCTGCCAAGAAAGCTGCCAAGCCTAAAGCCGCCAAGGCAGCCAAGAAACCAGCTGCAAAGAAAGCCAAGACACCTAAGAAGGCTGCTGCCAAGCCAAAGAAGGCCACCAAGTCACCAAAGAAGACTAAGGCAGCTGCCAAGCCAAAGAAGGCAAAGACACCAAAGAAGGCTGCTGCTGCTGCTAAGAAATAAGCAATTCCATCTTGTTTATTTCACCACAAAGGTCCTTTTCAGGACCATTCATGTATTTTCCATTGAATTTACCTCTAAAATTGTCAAACTTTTATAGTTTCAGTGCTTATACTTAGGTGTGTGTTGTATCTGAAAACAATAGTCACCCTTAATATTACCCTTATTACCTTTCATTATGACCAACATGTGCAAATATAGGTTTCCCTTGTACAAACTCTCTTGAAAATGTAATAATTCAAAGTATTATCAGTGTAATTTCTGATTTTATGTGCAGTTTGTCCCTTACAGGGCATATCATTATACTTGTAATATGGCACTGGAACAAATATATGAGTAACTGTGTGCATTTGTGCAGTGATTGTGTATTCTTCTATAATAACTACAGTCAAACAGCATCATTTCATTCATTGTCACAAAATTAAATGCATTTTCAAGTGTCTGGTACAGATGGGAACAATTTTGGTTAAATTTCAAAACTCTCTCAAAGTGAACATATATGACCGATTTTCATAATTTTTGGATTCTCTATTAATAATTAGTCTAAATATTCAGAAAATATCACATTTTGAATGATTTAATTATAAAAAAGTCTTTTAATCACCCAAAAACTGATTTTTGGCCTTGCCTAAAATGCCTATAAAAGCTGCTCTCTGATTGGTCCAATTGCCCTAGTGTCGCACGGTGTGATTGGTCGCTTACCAGCCGAACTACCCGCTGTAAGGCCAAATCTGATTAGTTTATTTACTATCCGTTTTTGCAAACGAAAAATGAACAGCCAATCAACGTCCAGCAAGCTAAAGCGCGGTTATATTAACTCTGCACTTTGTTGCTATCATTTCATAACTATTCTAGGTTACAACAAAGATGGCAAGAACAAAGCAGACAGCTAGAAAATCTACCGGAGGAAAGGCTCCACGAAAGCAACTGGCTACCAAGGCTGCCCGTAAGAGCGCCCCAGCCACCGGTGGAGTTAAGAAACCACACAGATACAGGCCAGGAACCGTAGCTCTCCGTGAAATCAGACGATACCAGAAGAGCACTGAGCTTTTGATCAGGAAATTGCCATTCCAGCGTCTGGTCCGTGAAATCGCACAGGACTTCAAGACTGATCTCCGCTTCCAGAGCTCTGCCGTATTGGCCCTCCAGGAGGCTAGCGAGGCTTACCTCGTTGGACTGTTTGAGGACACCAACTTGTGCGCTATCCACGCCAAACGTGTCACAATCATGCCAAAGGACATCCAGTTGGCTCGCCGTATTCGTGGCGAACGTGCTTAAGTGTCTGTGCTTTGCACACATAACAAAACGGCCCTTTTTAGGGCCACAAAACTGTTTTCGAGAGATGTACTTCTGCAAATTGTCTCAAATATTCAGCTTTATGTCCCCACACATGTCTTTAAAACAAAATATCGTATATAACTAGTTACAAAATCGTAAAACAGGCCAATATTGTTGTAAATATACCAAACTATTCAGGGTCATTCACATATTGCTCCCTATATCACGTATAGTGCTCACTATACCAAAAATATTGCCCTTCTATCATAACTCCAAGATCGTAAACATAACAGGAATCGTAAATTATGATATACGACTTCGTAAATGTTGTACAAAATCGTAAAATCGAGTATTATGTCGTTTGAAAGTACAAAAAACGACTATTTTCGACATTTCGTGCATATTAATTAATGCTCATACGTGAAATTGTGTTTCTACAATTTAGGGTACTACAGAATTGTAACAAAACCATTCAAAACCATTTCCATGCGGCAATATTCTCACAATTTAGCAAATAGTACATTTCTAGAGCCTAAACAGTGCAAAAAGCTGTTCTCGACGCTGATTGGTTGACGAAAAACGAGCAACCAATCAGAAACGACCAGTACTTGTGACCTACTGACCTAGATACACCACTATATATAGGGTGATTCGCAATCAGGCCATCATTCTCAGCCAATATACTGAAGAAGCAACAATGTCTGGACGTGGTAAAGGAGGTAAAGGTCTTGGAAAGGGGGGCGCTAAGCGTCACAGGAAAGTTCTTCGTGATAACATCCAGGGTATCACCAAGCCAGCCATCCGTCGTCTTGCTCGCAGAGGTGGTGTAAAACGTATCTCTGGTCTGATCTACGAAGAGACCCGTGGTGTACTCAAAGTGTTCTTGGAAAACGTCATCCGTGATGCCGTCACCTACACTGAGCATGCCAAGAGGAAGACAGTCACTGCCATGGATGTCGTCTACGCTCTGAAGAGACAAGGCAGAACTCTCTACGGATTCGGAGGTTAAGCACAAGATCGTACTTTCGAGTGCAAAACGGCCCTTTTTAGGGCCACAAATATTCTCGAACGAGTTATTCTCCTAACATTGTCAGTGTTCTATCAATTTAATACACAAAAACATAGTCAATTGTCCCAATAATTGAATTTTCGGATGTATCTATCCGAACTTATGGTCATTTTTGTCTATTTTTCGCCTAATATCCATAAATTCTGTTTAACATTGCCTACTATAGCATTTTAAGACACAACACTATGTCTAAATTGTAATGGCTGCTCAAATTTTAACCAAAGTACCCATTATACAACAAAAAAGCATAAAACATTGGTGGAGAATACACTGTTTTGGGCCTAAAACCGTTATTATACATTGAATATGAACATTTCTTGCATTTTTATATGCACAAGCATGCCCAAATTATATTAAACATCACATTTGTACATCTTAAACAGAACATAAGTGCAATATGAGCCAAAATGTTGTTTTACAGGCATGAAAATTTTCTAAGTGTCCATTTTACGCGCACCTGCTAGCTGAAAATTGAACAGCCAATCAGAATGCAGCATTTGTGTACCAGGTTCCGTAAGTAGGTCAATCCGGTTTTGCGGACCAGCTCCTCATATATAAAGAAACTCGATTTGCTGTCGGTATTCATTCCCTGAATAATCATGGTTGCTAAAGGTGTTGCAAGCAAAGGAAGCAAGAAGGCCGCCACCAAGGCAAAGGCCGCAAGATCTACTGACAAGAAACGAAGGAGGAGGAGGAGGGAATCCTACTCTATCTACATCTACAAAGTGTTGAGACAAGTGCACCCAGACACTGGTGTATCAAGCAAAGCCATGTCCATCATGAACAGCTTTGTCAACGACATCTTTGAGAGAATTGCTGCTGAGGCTTCAAGACTCGCTCACTACAACAAGCGATCAACCATCACCAGCAGAGAAATCCAGACAGCTGTCAGACTTCTGTTGCCCGGTGAACTCGCCAAGCACGCCGTCAGCGAGGGTACCAAGGCTGTCACCAAGTACACCAGCAGCAAATAAACATTTGCTGTCTAGTGCATTTACAACAAAACGGCCCTTTTTAGGGCCACTCATCTTATTTCGATTGAGTGCTTCTTATACTGATTGTTTATACGTTTACTCTATATACACTGTGTCCCAATTAATATATAAATTTTTAATACAACCCATTCAAGTCCTGTAAAATGCATCAGATATTATATGATATACATGAAAGTGCATGAAATAACCCAAGATAGTTACATATTAATACAAAGAATGCGTTTATAACCTCGTTTTGTCAACCCCAATATTGCCCCAAAACACCGTACTTTAGATCCCTATTATCGCTGTATAATCCTATGTATTAACATAAAATATATGTTTTTAGACAATATGTACCCTGTTCTTTCCAAAAATCCACATAAAAACTTCGAAAAGTTGTAAATAAGGGAAAAAAGGGGTGCCGAAACGGCCTATAGTAGCTTGTCTCTGATTGGCTGAAATGCCCTAGTCTCGCGCATCGTGATTGGTCGGCGTTTTAGTGCACCTGCACTGAACCCATCGTTTTGTAAGTAGGTCAATCCGATTCCTGGGGGTATATAAGGCAAAAAATCAAAATTGCGATCATTATTCTCTCTCTCCTGAACGAATAACACTTGCAATTATGTCTGGACGTGGTAAAGGTGGAAAGACAAAGGGAAAGGCAAAGAGCCGTTCCAGCCGTGCTGGTCTGCAGTTCCCCGTAGGAAGAATTCACCGTCTTCTGCGAAAGGGTAACTACGCTGAGCGAGTTGGTGCCGGAGCTCCAGTCTACTTGGCCGCTGTTTTGGAATACTTGGCAGCTGAAGTACTCGAACTTGCAGGAAACGCAGCCAGAGACAACAAGAAGACAAGAATCATCCCCCGTCACTTGCAGTTGGCTATCCGCAACGACGAGGAATTGAACAAACTTCTCTCGGGTGTCACCATCGCCCAGGGTGGTGTTCTGCCAAACATCCAGGCAGTTCTCCTCCCCAAGAAGTCAAAGGTTGCCAAGTAAAGGGCAGACCCTTTATTCTACATCAAAACGGCCCTTTTTAGGGCCACTAAATCTTTACGAAAGGACTTGATCTCACTTTGTCAAAACCAAACCAATTAATAATAGTTCCCTATAGTATATATAAGGCCCATGTTGTTTTGTCTTTGTTACCTTATGTATATATATGTATGTGTATGTGTGTGTGTTCGGGAAAGCATTACAATGGATCCGGTAAACGTGTTTTCGAGTAGATCCGGCTCTCGTAGTGTATGCATACTGGTGGTACCAGAGTCTTATTGATCTGGTGTACTTACTGTGTGGGTATATGGATCATGTATATGCAATGTCCCTGTGTCTTGTATATCCTAGCTTGGTGCTATACGGATACCGGATCTACTCCAAAATACGTTTACCGGATCCATTCTAATGCTTCCCAACACTCACTATATAATATATATACTCACTTGTAGACTCACTTTGTTACTGTTCTGTTCTATTCTGTTATGTTGTGTTCTGTTGTGTTGTGTTCTGTTGTGTTGTTCTATGTTATAAATGTGATATGTGATGTTCAATACTGGTGTTGGTATCATGCTTTTGTACTTCCATTATGTTCATCATATGCATATTAAAAGCTGGAAGCTGGAACTTAGTTTGTGTCTTTTTCCCGCCTATTTAGGTTATTGCTACCAAAATGGCGGCTCCCTGGTCATCTAAAAAACGGTCACATATTCATTATTTACGATAAAAGGAAACTTTTTTTTACATAAATGCAAAGTTAAGGGTTGTCGACCCCTGATTGACTACCATTACCATGTCAGTAATATGTAAAAACACAGTTTAACTAAAAGTCTACTCAAGTTGCACACGGCCAAATAGACTTGTGTTTCTTCCCCGCCCCCAAAACGCTGATATTTTCATTTTCTGACCGAATCTGGTCAAACTTTTTGCTATTAGTCTTCACCATACGAACCACTCTGTCGATTTACGACCATATAACACGGATATAACGCGTTTTCGTGAAAATATTGGCGAAAAACCAATGCTACAACCGTCTCAGCAGCGGTCGCAGCTCACTCTAGCGACCCTATTTCTCCTCATAATTTTGTTGGGTTTGATTTTATAGGAAAAACAACGCCACGGCTGTGTAGCGGCATGTCTAAGCTTCGCCTAGATGCCAAACTTTATGGGTCTAACACATATATTAACGCCACAATCACGAAAAATGTATGTTGGAGAAAACACACTATACAGTAAACGCACATCGCGCACCTGCAGTATTTCGATCCCGTCCGCGCGCCCATTTTTTCTCACCGCGACTGACCTACTTACCGATATATTGAGTCCTGTACTGTTCGAACGTAATCATTCTGTTCTCAACAACACGAAACGAAAATGACTGACACCGCTGCTCCCGCTAAAGTGAAGAAGGCTACCAAGCCTAAAACAGCACCAGCTCACCCCAAGTATAGTGAGATGGTTGGCGCTGCCATTGGTGCACTGAAGGAACGAAGTGGTTCATCTAGACAAGCTATCCTCAAGTACTGTCAAGCTAACTACAAGCTCGGGGATAACGTAACTGCCGTCAACGCACGTGTTAAGCAAGCCCTGAAGTCTGGTGTGAAGAGTGGTTCCATCAAGCAGGCCAAGGGAACCGGTGCATCCGGATCCTTCAAACTTGGAGAGGTCAAGAAAGCAGCCAAGAAGGCCACCAAGCCTAAAGCTGCCAAGCCAAAGAAGGCAAAGACACCCACCAAGAAGAAGCCTGCAGCCAAGAAACCAGCTGCCAAGAAAGCTGCCAAGCCTAAAGCCGCCAAGGCAGCCAAGAAACCAGCTGCAAAGAAAGCCAAGACACCTAAGAAGGCTGCTGCCAAGCCAAAGAAGGCCACCAAGTCACCAAAGAAGACTAAGGCAGCTGCCAAGCCAAAGAAGGCAAAGACACCAAAGAAGGCTGCTGCTGCTGCTAAGAAATAAGCAATTCCATCTTGTTTATTTCACCACAAAGGTCCTTTTCAGGACCATTCATGTATTTTCCATTGAATTTACCTCTAAAATTGTCAAACTTTTATAGTTTCAGTGCTTATACTTAGGTGTGTGTTGTATCTGAAAACAATAGTCACCCTTAATATTACCCTTATTACCTTTCATTATGACCAACATGTGCAAATATAGGTTTCCCTTGTACAAACTCTCTTGAAAATGTAATAATTCAAAGTATTATCAGTGTAATTTCTGATTTTATGTGCAGTTTGTCCCTTACAGGGCATATCATTATACTTGTAATATGGCACTGGAACAAATATATGAGTAACTGTGTGCATTTGTGCAGTGATTGTGTATTCTTCTATAATAACTACAGTCAAACAGCATCATTTCATTCATTGTCACAAAATTAAATGCATTTTCAAGTGTCTGGTACAGATGGGAACAATTTTGGTTAAATTTCAAAACTCTCTCAAAGTGAACATATATGACCGATTTTCATAATTTTTGGATTCTCTATTAATAATTAGTCTAAATATTCAGAAAATATCACATTTTGAATGATTTAATTATAAAAAAGTCTTTTAATCACCCAAAAACTGATTTTTGGCCTTGCCTAAAATGCCTATAAAAGCTGCTCTCTGATTGGTCCAATTGCCCTAGTGTCGCACGGTGTGATTGGTCGCTTACCAGCCGAACTACCCGCTGTAAGGCCAAATCTGATTAGTTTATTTACTATCCGTTTTTGCAAACGAAAAATGAACAGCCAATCAACGTCCAGCAAGCTAAAGCGCGGTTATATTAACTCTGCACTTTGTTGCTATCATTTCATAACTATTCTAGGTTACAACAAAGATGGCAAGAACAAAGCAGACAGCTAGAAAATCTACCGGAGGAAAGGCTCCACGAAAGCAACTGGCTACCAAGGCTGCCCGTAAGAGCGCCCCAGCCACCGGTGGAGTTAAGAAACCACACAGATACAGGCCAGGAACCGTAGCTCTCCGTGAAATCAGACGATACCAGAAGAGCACTGAGCTTTTGATCAGGAAATTGCCATTCCAGCGTCTGGTCCGTGAAATCGCACAGGACTTCAAGACTGATCTCCGCTTCCAGAGCTCTGCCGTATTGGCCCTCCAGGAGGCTAGCGAGGCTTACCTCGTTGGACTGTTTGAGGACACCAACTTGTGCGCTATCCACGCCAAACGTGTCACAATCATGCCAAAGGACATCCAGTTGGCTCGCCGTATTCGTGGCGAACGTGCTTAAGTGTCTGTGCTTTGCACACATAACAAAACGGCCCTTTTTAGGGCCACAAAACTGTTTTCGAGAGATGTACTTCTGCAAATTGTCTCAAATATTCAGCTTTATGTCCCCACACATGTCTTTAAAACAAAATATCGTATATAACTAGTTACAAAATCGTAAAACAGGCCAATATTGTTGTAAATATACCAAACTATTCAGGGTCATTCACATATTGCTCCCTATATCACGTATAGTGCTCACTATACCAAAAATATTGCCCTTCTATCATAACTCCAAGATCGTAAACATAACAGGAATCGTAAATTATGATATACGACTTCGTAAATGTTGTACAAAATCGTAAAATCGAGTATTATGTCGTTTGAAAGTACAAAAAACGACTATTTTCGACATTTCGTGCATATTAATTAATGCTCATACGTGAAATTGTGTTTCTACAATTTAGGGTACTACAGAATTGTAACAAAACCATTCAAAACCATTTCCATGCGGCAATATTCTCACAATTTAGCAAATAGTACATTTCTAGAGCCTAAACAGTGCAAAAAGCTGTTCTCGACGCTGATTGGTTGACGAAAAACGAGCAACCAATCAGAAACGACCAGTACTTGTGACCTACTGACCTAGATACACCACTATATATAGGGTGATTCGCAATCAGGCCATCATTCTCAGCCAATATACTGAAGAAGCAACAATGTCTGGACGTGGTAAAGGAGGTAAAGGTCTTGGAAAGGGGGGCGCTAAGCGTCACAGGAAAGTTCTTCGTGATAACATCCAGGGTATCACCAAGCCAGCCATCCGTCGTCTTGCTCGCAGAGGTGGTGTAAAACGTATCTCTGGTCTGATCTACGAAGAGACCCGTGGTGTACTCAAAGTGTTCTTGGAAAACGTCATCCGTGATGCCGTCACCTACACTGAGCATGCCAAGAGGAAGACAGTCACTGCCATGGATGTCGTCTACGCTCTGAAGAGACAAGGCAGAACTCTCTACGGATTCGGAGGTTAAGCACAAGATCGTACTTTCGAGTGCAAAACGGCCCTTTTTAGGGCCACAAATATTCTCGAACGAGTTATTCTCCTAACATTGTCAGTGTTCTATCAATTTAATACACAAAAACATAGTCAATTGTCCCAATAATTGAATTTTCGGATGTATCTATCCGAACTTATGGTCATTTTTGTCTATTTTTCGCCTAATATCCATAAATTCTGTTTAACATTGCCTACTATAGCATTTTAAGACACAACACTATGTCTAAATTGTAATGGCTGCTCAAATTTTAACCAAAGTACCCATTATACAACAAAAAAGCATAAAACATTGGTGGAGAATACACTGTTTTGGGCCTAAAACCGTTATTATACATTGAATATGAACATTTCTTGCATTTTTATATGCACAAGCATGCCCAAATTATATTAAACATCACATTTGTACATCTTAAACAGAACATAAGTGCAATATGAGCCAAAATGTTGTTTTACAGGCATGAAAATTTTCTAAGTGTCCATTTTACGCGCACCTGCTAGCTGAAAATTGAACAGCCAATCAGAATGCAGCATTTGTGTACCAGGTTCCGTAAGTAGGTCAATCCGGTTTTGCGGACCAGCTCCTCATATATAAAGAAACTCGATTTGCTGTCGGTATTCATTCCCTGAATAATCATGGTTGCTAAAGGTGTTGCAAGCAAAGGAAGCAAGAAGGCCGCCACCAAGGCAAAGGCCGCAAGATCTACTGACAAGAAACGAAGGAGGAGGAGGAGGGAATCCTACTCTATCTACATCTACAAAGTGTTGAGACAAGTGCACCCAGACACTGGTGTATCAAGCAAAGCCATGTCCATCATGAACAGCTTTGTCAACGACATCTTTGAGAGAATTGCTGCTGAGGCTTCAAGACTCGCTCACTACAACAAGCGATCAACCATCACCAGCAGAGAAATCCAGACAGCTGTCAGACTTCTGTTGCCCGGTGAACTCGCCAAGCACGCCGTCAGCGAGGGTACCAAGGCTGTCACCAAGTACACCAGCAGCAAATAAACATTTGCTGTCTAGTGCATTTACAACAAAACGGCCCTTTTTAGGGCCACTCATCTTATTTCGATTGAGTGCTTCTTATACTGATTGTTTATACGTTTACTCTATATACACTGTGTCCCAATTAATATATAAATTTTTAATACAACCCATTCAAGTCCTGTAAAATGCATCAGATATTATATGATATACATGAAAGTGCATGAAATAACCCAAGATAGTTACATATTAATACAAAGAATGCGTTTATAACCTCGTTTTGTCAACCCCAATATTGCCCCAAAACACCGTACTTTAGATCCCTATTATCGCTGTATAATCCTATGTATTAACATAAAATATATGTTTTTAGACAATATGTACCCTGTTCTTTCCAAAAATCCACATAAAAACTTCGAAAAGTTGTAAATAAGGGAAAAAAGGGGTGCCGAAACGGCCTATAGTAGCTTGTCTCTGATTGGCTGAAATGCCCTAGTCTCGCGCATCGTGATTGGTCGGCGTTTTAGTGCACCTGCACTGAACCCAGCGTTTTGTAAGTAGGTCAATCCGATTCCTGGGGGTATATAAGGCAAAAAATCAAAATTGCGATCATTATTCTCTCTCTCCTGAACGAATAACACTTGCAATTATGTCTGGACGTGGTAAAGGTGGAAAGACAAAGGGAAAGGCAAAGAGCCGTTCCAGCCGTGCTGGTCTGCAGTTCCCCGTAGGAAGAATTCACCGTCTTCTGCGAAAGGGTAACTACGCTGAGCGAGTTGGTGCCGGAGCTCCAGTCTACTTGGCCGCTGTTTTGGAATACTTGGCAGCTGAAGTACTCGAACTTGCAGGAAACGCAGCCAGAGACAACAAGAAGACAAGAATCATCCCCCGTCACTTGCAGTTGGCTATCCGCAACGACGAGGAATTGAACAAACTTCTCTCGGGTGTCACCATCGCCCAGGGTGGTGTTCTGCCAAACATCCAGGCAGTTCTCCTCCCCAAGAAGTCAAAGGTTGCCAAGTAAAGGGCAGACCCTTTATTCTACATCAAAACGGCCCTTTTTAGGGCCACTAAATCTTTACGAAAGGACTTGATCTCACTTTGTCAAAACCAAACCAATTAATAATAGTTCCCTATAGTATATATAAGGCCCATGTTGTTTTGTCTTTGTTACCTTATGTATATATATGTATGTGTATGTGTGTGTGTTCGGGAAAGCATTACAATGGATCCGGTAAACGTGTTTTCGAGTAGATCCGGCTCTCGTAGTGTATGCATACTGGTGGTACCAGAGTCTTATTGATCTGGTGTACTTACTGTGTGGGTATATGGATCATGTATATGCAATGTCCCTGTGTCTTGTATATCCTAGCTTGGTGCTATACGGATACCGGATCTACTCCAAAATACGTTTACCGGATCCATTCTAATGCTTCCCAACACTCACTATATAATATATATACTCACTTGTAGACTCACTTTGTTACTGTTCTGTTCTATTCTGTTATGTTGTGTTCTGTTGTGTTCTGTTGTGTTGTGTTCTGTTGTGTTGTTCTATGTTATAAATGTGATATGTGATGTTCAATACTGGTGTTGGTATCATGCTTTTGTACTTCCATTATGTTCATCATATGCATATTAAAAGCTGGAAGCTGGAACTTAGTTTGTGTCTTTTTCCCGCCTATTTAGGTTATTGCTACCAAAATGGCGGCTCCCTGGTCATCTAAAAAACGGTCACATATTCATTATTTACGATAAAAGGAAACTTTTTTTTACATAAATGCAAAGTTAAGGGTTGTCGACCCCTGATTGACTACCATTACCATGTCAGTAATATGTAAAAACACAGTTTAACTAAAAGTCTACTCAAGTTGCACACGGCCAAATAGACTTGTGTTTCTTCCCCGCCCCCAAAACGCTGATATTTTCATTTTCTGACCGAATCTGGTCAAACTTTTTGCTATTAGTCTTCACCATACGAACCACTCTGTCGATTTACGACCATATAACACGGATATAACGCGTTTTCGTGAAAATATTGGCGAAAAACCAATGCTACAACCGTCTCAGCAGCGGTCGCAGCTCACTCTAGCGACCCTATTTCTCCTCATAATTTTGTTGGGTTTGATTTTATAGGAAAAACAACGCCACGGCTGTGTAGCGGCATGTCTAAGCTTCGCCTAGATGCCAAACTTTATGGGTCTAACACATATATTAACGCCACAATCACGAAAAATGTATGTTGGAGAAAACACACTATACAGTAAACGCACATCGCGCACCTGCAGTATTTCGATCCCGTCCGCGCGCCCATTTTTTCTCACCGCGACTGACCTACTTACCGATATATTGAGTCCTGTACTGTTCGAACGTAATCATTCTGTTCTCAACAACACGAAACGAAAATGACTGACACCGCTGCTCCCGCTAAAGTGAAGAAGGCTACCAAGCCTAAAACAGCACCAGCTCACCCCAAGTATAGTGAGATGGTTGGCGCTGCCATTGGTGCACTGAAGGAACGAAGTGGTTCATCTAGACAAGCTATCCTCAAGTACTGTCAAGCTAACTACAAGCTCGGGGATAACGTAACTGCCGTCAACGCACGTGTTAAGCAAGCCCTGAAGTCTGGTGTGAAGAGTGGTTCCATCAAGCAGGCCAAGGGAACCGGTGCATCCGGATCCTTCAAACTTGGAGAGGTCAAGAAAGCAGCCAAGAAGGCCACCAAGCCTAAAGCTGCCAAGCCAAAGAAGGCAAAGACACCCACCAAGAAGAAGCCTGCAGCCAAGAAACCAGCTGCCAAGAAAGCTGCCAAGCCTAAAGCCGCCAAGGCAGCCAAGAAACCAGCTGCAAAGAAAGCCAAGACACCTAAGAAGGCTGCTGCCAAGCCAAAGAAGGCCACCAAGTCACCAAAGAAGACTAAGGCAGCTGCCAAGCCAAAGAAGGCAAAGACACCAAAGAAGGCTGCTGCTGCTGCTAAGAAATAAGCAATTCCATCTTGTTTATTTCACCACAAAGGTCCTTTTCAGGACCATTCATGTATTTTCCATTGAATTTACCTCTAAAATTGTCAAACTTTTATAGTTTCAGTGCTTATACTTAGGTGTGTGTTGTATCTGAAAACAATAGTCACCCTTAATATTACCCTTATTACCTTTCATTATGACCAACATGTGCAAATATAGGTTTCCCTTGTACAAACTCTCTTGAAAATGTAATAATTCAAAGTATTATCAGTGTAATTTCTGATTTTATGTGCAGTTTGTCCCTTACAGGGCATATCATTATACTTGTAATATGGCACTGGAACAAATATATGAGTAACTGTGTGCATTTGTGCAGTGATTGTGTATTCTTCTATAATAACTACAGTCAAACAGCATCATTTCATTCATTGTCACAAAATTAAATGCATTTTCAAGTGTCTGGTACAGATGGGAACAATTTTGGTTAAATTTCAAAACTCTCTCAAAGTGAACATATATGACCGATTTTCATAATTTTTGGATTCTCTATTAATAATTAGTCTAAATATTCAGAAAATATCACATTTTGAATGATTTAATTATAAAAAAGTCTTTTAATCACCCAAAAACTGATTTTTGGCCTTGCCTAAAATGCCTATAAAAGCTGCTCTCTGATTGGTCCAATTGCCCTAGTGTCGCACGGTGTGATTGGTCGCTTACCAGCCGAACTACCCGCTGTAAGGCCAAATCTGATTAGTTTATTTACTATCCGTTTTTGCAAACGAAAAATGAACAGCCAATCAACGTCCAGCAAGCTAAAGCGCGGTTATATTAACTCTGCACTTTGTTGCTATCATTTCATAACTATTCTAGGTTACAACAAAGATGGCAAGAACAAAGCAGACAGCTAGAAAATCTACCGGAGGAAAGGCTCCACGAAAGCAACTGGCTACCAAGGCTGCCCGTAAGAGCGCCCCAGCCACCGGTGGAGTTAAGAAACCACACAGATACAGGCCAGGAACCGTAGCTCTCCGTGAAATCAGACGATACCAGAAGAGCACTGAGCTTTTGATCAGGAAATTGCCATTCCAGCGTCTGGTCCGTGAAATCGCACAGGACTTCAAGACTGATCTCCGCTTCCAGAGCTCTGCCGTATTGGCCCTCCAGGAGGCTAGCGAGGCTTACCTCGTTGGACTGTTTGAGGACACCAACTTGTGCGCTATCCACGCCAAACGTGTCACAATCATGCCAAAGGACATCCAGTTGGCTCGCCGTATTCGTGGCGAACGTGCTTAAGTGTCTGTGCTTTGCACACATAACAAAACGGCCCTTTTTAGGGCCACAAAACTGTTTTCGAGAGATGTACTTCTGCAAATTGTCTCAAATATTCAGCTTTATGTCCCCACACATGTCTTTAAAACAAAATATCATATATAACTAGTTACAAAATCGTAAAACAGGCCAATATTGTTGTAAAACAAATATATGAGTAACTACATGTGCATTTGTGCAGTGATTACGTATTCTTCTATAATAAATACAGTCAAACAGCATCATTTCATTCATTTTCACAAAATTAAATGCATTTCAAGTGTCTGGTACAGATGGGAACACTTTTGGTTAAATTTTAAAACTCTCTCAAAGTGAACACACCAGGCCGATTTTTATAATAATTTTTGGATTTTCGATTAATACTTAGTCTAAATATTCAGAAAATGTCACATTTTGAATGATTTAATTATGAAAAAGTATAATAATCACCTAAAAACTGATTTAATGCCTTGCCTAAAATGCCTATAAGAGCTGCTCTCTGATTGGTCCAATTGCCCTAGTGTCGCACGGCGTGATTGGTTGCTTACAAGCTGAACTACCCGCTGAAAGGCCAAATCTTATTAGTGCATTTTCTTCTTGTGCCAAGTTTTATGGGTCTAATACAAAAACACAGTAGCTTAGATCCTTATTATCGTTATATAATCCTCTATGTTAACATAAGGTATATGTTTTCAGACAATATGTACTCTGTTTATGCGAAAAATCCACAAAAACCGAGAAAAGAAGTAAATGAGCGGAAACGTCTGCTGAAACGAATTATAGAAGCTTGTCTCTGATTGGCTGAATTGTCCTAGTCTCGTGCATCGTGATTGGCCGATGTGAAAGTGCACCTGCACGCAGTTCAGGGTTTGCTAAGTAGGTCATTACGATTTCAGGGGTATAAAAAGCTAAATTTAACGAATTGTGATCATTATTCTCTCTCGTGAACGGATAACACTCGCAATCATGCCTAGGAAGATAGCAATATGGTGGAATGATGAATGTCACACTGCAATTAAAGCCAGGGAAAAAGCCTACCATAAGAAAAAGACAAAAGAAACACCGATTAATGTTGAAAATTGGAAAATTTTAAGAACTGAAGCATCTAAAATAATTAAAAAAGCTAAAAGAAAAAGCTTGAAAAATGTCTGCAGTGGTGAACTCGACAAGGATGCCGTCTGTGAGGGCACCGAGCTGTCACCAATTACACCAGTAGCAAATTTAACAATTGCTGTCTAGTGTATATACAACAAATTTCGATTGAATGCCTCTCATACCGATTGTTAATACTTTAGTTTATATACACTGTTTCCCAATTCATATATATTTTTAATACAACCCATTCTAGTCTGGTAAAATAAATCGGACATTACACGATATACATGCAAATGCATCAAATACCCTAAAAAGTTGCATATTAACACAAAGAATGCGTTTATAACCTCGTGTTGTCAATCCCAGTATTTCCCCAAAACACAGTACTTTAGATCCTTATTATCGCTGCATAATCCTATGTATAAACAGAAGATGTGTTTTAGACAAAATATATATCTTATTAATATTGCCAAAAATCTACACAAACCTAGAACAGTAGTAAATAAGGGAAAAGGGGTGCCGAAACGAGTTATAGTAGCTCGTCTCTGGTTGGCTGAATTGCCCTAGTCTCGTGCATCGTGATTGGTCGGTGTTCAAGTGCACCTGCACTGAAACCTGCGTTTTGTAAGTAGGTCATTCCGATTTCTGAAGTATAAAATGGAAAATTTCAAAAATTCCGATCACATGTCAAATTTGAGCAATTGTTGTCCATTCTTGAGCAAATTAATTGTAATTTTATAAAAAAAATCACACCCCGAGCAAACTAAGCCGGAGCGGAGTATGTGAAACACGCGATGGCTAGGTCAAACAATAGACTAATACAATGAGAAACCTAGGTCAAGTAAACAATAAGAAGGTTAATAAAACAATTTAACCAATCTAGACTGACTAACCCAAAATTAAACGTTATAGGGCGATATCACTCGGCATTTAGTAATTATAAACATTAAAATTAACAATATAATCAACTGGACCTCATATCTACCATCGTTTTCATTACAATACACTTTGAACTTTCTTTTGGAAAGTTTTCTGTGATTTTTAACCTTTTCCCAATTCTATAATAGAATCTATGTATTTTTAATCAAGAATTATATTAGAATAATTTTAATAGAAAGTTATTATGTTCTTCTTTACGGGTTGTTAATACTTTTAAAAACATAGGACTCTAAAATTACGTAATAAATCCGGCTTTATTATTATTATTTAACAACAGCAAAGACCTAAATATACTATTGACTACAGTTTTTCAAAGAAAATAATAGAGAAATTTATTTAAAAGAATTATTTGGACTGGTCGCAGTATTTTTGACCTAAACATAAGCGAATAAGCATATCCAACTATTTGTCTCATTTGTATTGAATGTGTTTTCAAGTCGACCACAGTTACCTTCCCTTGACTGGTGTTATACCGGTTATAATCTGATCGATCTTATCTCGATTGCGTAATCGCGCTATGCTAACTCAGCGGGTGGTCGGAGTGTATAAATTAATGTATATCATTTGCTGGAGGGGTTTTTTGCGTTCAGTTACACTTTGGTGTTTTTGACATTTTGTATATGATGCATACCAGGATCTTTTTTATGGGCATATCTCTGTCATTATGAAATTTTGTTCATAAGGTAGGTATCATCAGGAACATTTAAATATGCTTCCATGGTACTATTCAGAATTCGTTGATCATGTGTGAGGAATCTAACAATTATGCATTTGATATACTAGTAACCGCAATACATGTCACGATATGTATACTTATTATCATGCATATTCGATGGATGATAAAAAAATAAACGGTTACTAGTAACTGTACAATGCTTGAGTATGTGTGCAATATCACAAAGTACAGTTTAAATGAAATTTAGCAACCACTGCTGATTTTTCAAGTATGTTGTACGGTTGATAGACCATACAATTATGGAACTGGTTTTTTAATATCTTGAAAAATAAAAAAGTTATGACAATTTTAAGTTCGTGAAATAGAGCGTTCTTTTCTTGAATTAAATAGGAGAATATTCGCGCGGTAGCGGACCCGACAAAACTCAAATTTTCCCTCTAATTGTCACAAATATTTTATTTTTTTCAAGATATTGGGATGAAACATTTGTTTAACTTATTTATGTTGGACAAGTGCTTTCAAAGTTATGAAGAGTTGAAATGTTAAACAAATACTAAATCAGTTTTCATTGTTTTAATTAAATCATAACATCAATCATATAACCAACAAAGTCATATATTCATTTTCAAGTTATCACAAAATGTAGTTTGGCTATTTTGACCTGAACCTGACCTTTATGCAAGACTATATTACAAGGTTCTTGCTTTGAATACATGAATATCAATTTCCGCAAGCAAGTCGTTCGATATCGGTATTTCAAATTTGTGTTTCTATTACATCTCGAGCTACTTCGTGATACTCCCCGATTATGAAATATATTGTGATAATATATTGACTGTTAAATTCTGCTAGTCAATTCATCATCCTGATTTTTTAAAATAATGAGTAAAATACTTAAAATGGATTTAATCACATCAGCAATTTATATCTGAATATGAATTTGTGCTTTTATCAGACTTGTTATAATATATAGACTGTAGACTGTGGCTTGATTTATGATGCGTTATATGCCGTGGAATTCCCGGTGACACCCGCAATAAAAGTTACAGGGGTTTGTTTACGAATACATGTATTGTCTTATTATAGCAAAAAGGATGTATCTACAAATGAAAAAAGAAGGCAGATAGAAACTTTATATAAACGCATCTTGAATGATACTTACTGTTTTATTTTTACATTGTGGTTATAGGTATCAGCGATGCGACCATACATGTATGATAAAAAAATATTTATGATACTTATTATACGAATATGAAAGTTTACTTTGCATGAAGCATAAAACAATGCTTATAACAAATAACAATGATTGAAAACATAAATTTTCAGGAGAAAAAACCTAATATATATGATTAATTAATATATAGAATGTTCGAATCCCAACTGGCTTCGTAATCTGTCTGGTCAGAGCAGACGCGCTTTATTCCTCTAGCCGGGCTATAGTTAAGTGATTATCATTAAAAGATACGCATATTATTAGCAATATATAAGCAAGTACATGTATACTGTAAATGAACCATAAAGCTATAACGCACATGTATTTAATCTGCCTTAGGGTAAAACCACGGAAATACATTAGACGGAATGGCAACTCATTCAACTCCCACTATTTTCCTATATAGGCCGCCATAATGGAATGAAATATCGCGATCGGCTTACTTGTACGAGACTTAGCGAGACTTGACGAGATTCTCAAGTTGGCGCTATTTTTCCCGCTAGCCGCCGCCATCTTGGATTATTTCACCAATTCAGCCTGATTTGTCAATGAGATATTTGTTTTCATTTAAAGCAATTCTTCGTCTAAATAAGCAAAGATGGGTGTTTATTTGTTCCGTTGTGTGTTTGGAACGTTTTTAAATAGATAGTCTGGACGATTCATCTGTCAATTGTGACATAGACCACATTTTCTGTGACCTATCCTGGTCGATAAATTTTCAATCGACGGGTTTTGGATTGCTTCCGATATTTACTTTTTTAAATCCCTAAGGAAACTTATTTGCGACTGTTTTTCTTATAAATCAATATTTTTTGTGATCTTTGGGGTGTCCTCTATTTGTTGAAAATGATCAAACCACTTAGTTTTGTGGTTTTGACACGAAAAAAAGATTTCTTTTGGATAAGCCATGTTCACAATTATCGTGCTTACCGAAGCGCGCAATGCATTATGGGTAGTCAGGTCATAATTAGGCTATTTTTAGACCTGCTTATCCGTTCTGTGTATATCCGTGGTAAAACATACATTTCAACATCTGAATTCATGCCTCTAAAAGTATACGGATTTTTTCTCACCTTTTTTGACGTTTAATTTTCATTTTACAATTCGTATATATTCAATTAGGTGGTACAACGTGTCAATTAACCAGTTTATTTATTAAGTGTCATAGGAATGACATGATTCTTCATTTTTATGTCTCACCTGTTCGATTATTATAATTTTAAATTATGCGTGAGCTTATGACATTTCACTTTTAATCATTTTAATGCATGTATTACTTTCCAAATCGGCAATAAAGTCAAAGTTTCAAATCTCTAAAATCATAATAAAGTATGTATACAGGAAATATAGCGGTTATAACCCTTCACGCGAATGTACCACTTTTATTACCCCACATGCTGTGACAATCGCAGCGGGGCGCGTCATAAAACAATTAACAATGTGCAAATTAAATATGTGTATTACTTTTTACTAAAAAAAAAAGATACCTGTTTTAAAAAACCGTAAAAAGGGGGCAGATCTAATAATCACATTTCTTATATCAAAACACCAATCTGACGGGAAGAAATTAAACTATTAATCAAGTTTGCACAAAATATATTCCCCGAGAAACAAAAGAACTACGAACAAGAAAGTAACCAAGTTTGATATCAAATCCGTTCAATTCCTTCTTTGTTCAATGTGAGTGATAGTCATGTTAAAAACCTTTAAAAAGGGGGTTGATCCCATAAAGATACAACTATGAAATTTAGTGCATTATATTGTAGACATATCAAACTACAAAATATGTTTGCACATAAGAAATATCTCAAATAGTTATTATCATATGGACAATTTTACGTGGAGTCCCCATGCCTTCCAATGGTAGAAAAATTGTCACATGTGCGAATACAAATGGGACAAATAGTTGGATATGGTTAAAAGACGCCCGTCTTATGTCCGATAAAGAGATACATAGCCATAGTAGTTGAAAAAAGGCGATATTCAAGCGGAAGAGGACCATCCCCCAACATCACTCCATTACCATTACCACAACTTCCGGAACCTCATCTTCCAGCAAAAGTTATAAGAAGTTCCCCAAACCTTCTGATATTCCCATGTTTGAGGGATTGGATGGGGCGATCTACAACAACAAAAAATGAAGGCACGAGGAATCGTCGACAAGAACAACAACTACTACACCCAGATTCAGCTGCGTTCTCGGCACTTCGGCATCCCGTCCGAATATTCCAACAGCACCCGTCCGGTCCGCTTCGTTGCACCAGTGCGTGCGTCCGAGCACCAGTCCGAGTATGTAGACCTTGCGCCAGTCCATACAATGGCACATGTGCTAGTCCGGTCTGCACACCTTTCCGCAACCAGACTTTCACTTTATGTAAAATAAGAACCTTTGGACTGTTATTGACACAATTTGGAATTATAGTGTCGCAAATATATGTCTTTTGGTGGTAATGATTGGCACAAGATTGTCGTTTTTAAAGAACAACTGTAAACTGCCAAGTAGGAGATACAAATGCTCTAGACCTCAGAGGTCGATTTTTGTGTATATATAAATAAAATAAATAAATCCATTTCCTTAAGCTTGTAGATGAATTATCCACCAGACAAATTTACCCCGTTTAGACCATTTTCATGCAGCAACGACATGAAGGGGTACATGTCAATGTTACGACTTATCTAGTTACTTCCCTTGACTAAACAGTATGCACATGCCATACGTCGTTACTCCCCTTGACAACATACAATTTTAAGGTGTTACAACTGCTCCATCGTTATGTAAAGAACCAAATACTTAAATAATAGGAAATGTTAAGCATACATACTAATTAATCAATTAGGGATTAAAATTACATACTTGTTTAGGATCAATTACTTCATATTAAACAAACAAATAAACATTTATTATTAATTAATAGATCTACTGTAGACACATAGGTAAAACATAAATTATTAAATTCTAATGCATAAATTGATTTACCGGGTCCCAACCTAGGATACTCTCATCAGGCCATACACCCCCCCATAATAACTAGACAATACGAGTAGCTATTCTCCCATGTATATGTGGTGGCCCTGAAAAGGGCCGTTGGGGTGGCATTATTTAGAAGCCTAAAAAGCTCTAAAAATGACCGTAGGCAGCAATAAGTGTCTGTCGCAGCTTCAGTAATATGCAGCGCATCCCCTCAACATTCAAATGAACCTGGTCCGGGGCAACGTGCTTAAAGTACCTAAGTTTAGGAAGCCTCACCAAATCACGGCCATACCACTTGGCCAGCCTTCTACTTACGTTGATACGCTGTCTATCAAAGCATTCCTGTGTCAGACCAGGACACTTACGGAAATCTCCCCGGGGGGTGATCTCGACTATGTAGATTTGGCTAACTCCGCCTCTACGAATAGTCTCCACCAGGTGACAAATCTGGTGGAAAATGTCCTTATGCCTAGACACTGGGGTAATGTCATTGCCACCCAGCATGACAATAACAACTGTCGGCTTAAACTCGAGTAGCTCCCCCAAAAGGCGTTGATCATAGCGCTCTGTGCTCATACCGTCCGTTCCATAGAATGAGGTGGTATAGGGAGGGTACAGCTGGGTGCCGGTCTTCTCCAAATATTCCCCAAGTCTCCGTACAAAGCTATCGCCAAAAACTGCAAGTCTAGGCATGGTAGTTGGAATAATGAGGGCTACAGGTCAGCATACAACTTATATAGCCAAATGTCAAAATGTAAATTTATTACCCGTCACAAACAGTAACATGCCAATTATAACTGCCAATAAGGGTAGTGTCTACCGATACAATCAATAAAGACTGAGCAGTCTGGAATATAGATGACATATAATCTAGGCGCCGTCACCTCACCACCTATGATAACACCTATGTGGGGACATGAGAAAACCCGGTAAATCTAAAAATAAAATTAAAAATAAAACGTAAAGATTAATTAAAAAAAACTTAACCTACGTAATTGAACATAATTTCATCAAGAATTATTAGTTGGAATCATAAAATTTGATATAAAAATAAGGAAATTTAAGTGTTCATATACCAAGCAGCATCATTTTTTTATCATTATAAATATAATTATTTTTGATAGGAATATAAATTTTTACAACTATTCTTATAATTAGTGCTAGGGTTACCATTAGCATATTATTATTATAAGTAAAAGAACAAATCCACACAAATATGTTTCGATTGTTTAATAATTTAATTTAATAAGTCTAAGTTGAAGGGACGCACGTCTCAGTCAGAGCTTGAGAACAAGTTTACTTAATTGTCTTAGCCAGAACAAGAGAGAAGTAAGTTAAAAGACGCATGTCTTAGTCCGAGTAAGAAGTAAGTTAGGACAATTAAGTAAGAGACGCGCGTCTCAGTCCGTGAAAGAGAAACGGAAGCAAAGAAACTGGAGTAAGGCGCCGGTGGAAAGGTGAACGTCAACAAACATCTTCCAGACCTTCAAGAAATACCATCTTCCAGATCTTCACACAAGGTCAAGCCACATCACCTCTACAAGAAATTCCCATACGCTCTCCAATCTACTCAGCTCAACTGGGTTTTGCGGAGGGGGTTGGGTAATCTACAAGCTGCCAACTACACAGAGGAGGCGTTCCGGGGAGTGGAATAACCAATAGCTGTCAAGTTTCTCCAAAATTTAAAACAACACCAGTCCGTGTCCGGCCCGACTCGTATCGCTGCATCCGTCCGTGAGTCTAAGCGGTGAGCTCCAGTCCGAGTCCTAGTCGGCGGTTCCCTCTGGGTTGCCGTTGGCGGGGCTGTGCATTATCTTACTGCTACTTCTAAGACCCCAAGGGACGCAACTCATATCAAAATAGGCAAAGTAAAAAGATACAAATGCTCTAGATCTCATTGGTCGATTTTTGTATCTACATTAAACAACACAAAAAGTAAACATTTGGCTAAAGCTTGAGACAAATTATCGGCAAAATAAATTTACCCTGTTCCGAACATTTTAACTTTCTCGACATGCAGGGATACATCCCGTGGTCCTACAAAATACCGAGATTAGACTATAGATCTCGGCAACTAGCCAATCAGCATGGAGAAAAAGTGTTGAATAAATCCCGTATGCAACACTTTGCTGTGGTATATATAACAAAAGATTGCTATATACTATAGAAGGCCAAGCAAAATAATTGAGCATAGCTATAATAATTTATACATGCATTTAGCACAGAAAATGTGGATGCCAAAATTTTTGATACCAAGCTTTGTTTAGACTATAATATAACAATACTATATTGTAAACAAGTAACTAATTGGACTTATTAGAATACATGTATATCAAACCTTTTTACGTTTGTTCATAATTACTGTCATAATCTGAGACAACAATTTTGATAGATAATTAACCAATTAAGGTATTGCCAAGGCAGCCAAGAAACCAGCTGCAAAGAAGGCTAAGACACCTAAGAAGGCTGCTGCCAAGCCAAAGAAGGCCACAAATCACCAAAAAAGACTAAGGCAGCTGCCAAGCCAAAGTAGGCAAAGACACCAAAGAATGCTGCTGCTGCTAATAAATAAGCAATTCCATCTTGTTTATTTCACCACAAAGGTACTTTTCAGGACCATTCATGTATTTTCCATTGAATTTACCTCTAAAATTGTCAAACTTTTATAGTTTCAGTGCTTATACTTAGGTGTATGTTGTATCTGAAAACAATATTCACCCTTATTATCACCCTTATTATCTTTCCTTATGACCAACATGTGCAAATACAAATGCATAGGTTTCCCTTGTACAAAATGTCTTGAAAATGTGATAATCCAAAGTATTATTAGTGTAATTTCTGATTTTATGTGCAGTTTGTCCATTACAGGGCATTATACTTGTTATATGGCACTGGAACAAATATATGAGTAACTACATGTGCATTTGTGCAGTGATTACGTATTCTTCTATAATAAATACAGTCAAACAGCATCATTTCATTCATTTTCACAAAATTAAATGCATTTCAAGTGTCTGGTACAGATGGGAACAATTTTGGTTAAATTTTAAAACTCTCTCAAAGTGAACACATCAGGCCGATTTTCATAATAATTTTTGGGTTTTCGATTAATACTTAGTCTAAATATTCAGAAAATGTCACATTTTGAATGATTTAATTATGAAAAAGTATAATAATCACCTAAAAACTGATTTAATGCCTTGCCTAAAATGCCTATAAGAGCTGCTCTCTGATTGGTCCAATTGCCCTAGTGTCGCACGGCGTGATTGGTTGCTTACAAGCTGAACTACCCGCTGAAAGGCCAAATCTTATTAGTGCATTTTCTTCTTGTGCCAAGTTTTATGGGTCTAATACAAAAACACAGTAGCTTAGATCCTTATTATCGTTATATAATCCTCTATGTTAACATAAGGTATATGTTTTCAGACAATATGTACTCTGTTTATGCGAAAAATCCACAAAAACCGAGAAAAGAAGTAAATGAGGGGAAACGTCTGCTGAAACGAATTATAGAAGCTTGTCTCTGATTGGCTGAATTGTCCTAGTCTCGTGCATCGTGATTGGCCGATGTGAAAGTGCACCTGCACGCAGTTCAGGGTTTGCTAAGTAGGTCATTACGATTTCAGGGGTATAAAAAGCTAAATTTAACGTATTGTGATCATATAAATAATTTTTAATATATATACATAGAATATAAATAGTTTTTAATATAAAGACATACATATATAGATTTTAATTATACAAATAGATACAAATAGATACACATATATAAACATAGCGTTCATTCTAAATAGTATTAGTACACACGCAAACATTCTAAAATAGATAATTTTAATATAGTCTAAATAAAGAAAGCAAACTATAAAGATAGAGAATGCTCGCCCATATGGGTTATCCCGGTGGCGAGGGTAAATAAATCCAACAACTGATTGTGATCATTATTCTCTCCCGTGAACGGATAACACTCGCAATCATGCCTAGGAAGATAGCAATATGGTGGAATGATGAATGTCACACTGCAATTAAAGCCAGGGAAAAGCCTACCATAAGAAAAAGAGAAAAGAAACACCGATTAATGTTGAAAATTGGAAAATTTTAAGAACTGAAGCATATAAAACAATTAAAAAAGCTAAAAGAAAAAGCTTGAAAAATGTCTGCAGTGGTGAACCCGACAAGGATGCCGTCTGTGAGGGCACCGAGCTGTCACCAATTACACCAGTAGCAAATTTAACAATTGCTGTCTAGTGTATATACAACAAACGGCCCTTTTTAGAGCCAATCAACTAATTTCGATTGAATGTCTCTCATACCGATTGTTAATACTTTAGTTTATATACACTGTTTCCCAATTCATATATATTTTTAATACAACCCATTCTAGTCTGGTAAAATAAATCGGACATTACACGATATACATGAAAATGCATCAAATACCCTAAAAAGTTGCATATTAATACAAAGAATGCGTTTATAACCTCGTGTTGTCAATCCCAGTATTTACCAAAACACAGTACTTTAGATCCTTATTGTCGCTGCATAATCCTATGTATAAACAGTAGATGTGTTTTTAGACAAAATATATATCTTATTAATATTGCCAAAAATCTACACAAACCTAAAACAGTAGTAAATAAGGGAAAAGGGGTGCCGAAACGAGTTATAGTAGCTCGTCTCTGGTTGGCTGAATTGCCCTAGTCTCGTGCATCGTGATTGGTCGGTGTTCAAGTGCACCTGCACTAATACCTGCGTTTTGTAAGTAGGTCAATCCGATTTCTGAAGTATAAAATGGAAAATTTCAAAAATTCCGATTACATGTCAAATTTGAGCAATTGTTGTCCATTCTTGAGCAAATTAATTGTAATTTTATAAAAAAAATCACACCCCGAGCAAACTAAGCCGGAGCGGAGTATGTGAAACACGCGATGGCTAGTTCAAACAATAGACTAATACAATGAGAAACCTAGGTCAAGTAAACAATAAGAAGGTTAATAAAACAATTTAACCAATTTAGACTGACTAACCCCAAATTAAACGTTATAGGGCGATATCACTCGGCATTTAGTAATTATAAACATTAAAATTAACAATATAATCAACTGGACCTCATATCTACAATCGTTTTCATTACAATACACTTTTAACTTTCTTTTGGAAAGTTTTCTGTGATTTTTAACCTTTTCCCAATTCTATAATAGAATCTATGTATTTTTAATCAAGAATTATATTAGAATAATTTTAATAGAAAGTTATTATGTTCTTCTTTACGGGTTGTTAATACTTTTAAAAACACAGGACTTTAAAATTACGTAATAAATCCGGCTTTATTATTATTATTTAACAACAGCAAAGACCTAAATATACTATTGACAACAGTTTTTCAAAGAAAATAATAGAGAAATTTATTTAAAAGAATTATTTGGACTGGTCGCAGTATGTTTTACCTAAACATAAGCGAATAAGGTTAAAAGACGCCCGTCTTATGTCCGATAAAGAGAAACATAGCCATAGTAGTTGAAAAAAGGCGATATTCAAGCGGAAGAGGACCATCCCCCAACATCACTCCATTACCATTACCACAACTTCCGGAACCTCATCATCCAGCAAAAGTTATAAGAAGTTCCCCAAAGCCTTCTGATATTCCCATGTTTGAGGGATTGGATGGGGCGATATACAACAACAAAAGATGAAGGCACGAGGAATCGTCGACAAGAACAACAACTACTACACCCAGATTCAGCTGCGTTCTCGGCACTTCGGCATCCCGTCCGAATCTTCCAACAGCACCCGTCCGGTCCGCTTCGTTGCACCAGTGCGTGCGTCCGAGCACCAGTCCGAGTATGTAGACCTTGCGCCAGTCCGTACAATGGCACATGTGCTAGTCCGGTCTGCACACCTTTCCGCAACCAGACTTTCACTTTATGTAAAATAAGAACCTTTGGACTGTTATTGACACAATTTGGAATTATAGTGTCGCAAAAATATGTCTTTTGGGGGTAATAATTGGCACAAGATTGTCGTTTTTAAAGAACAACTCTAGACTGCCAAGTAGGAGATACAAATGCTCTACGCCTCAGAGGTCGATTTTTGTGTATATATAAATAAAATAAATAAATCCATTTCCTTAAGCTTGTAGATGTATTATCCACCAGACAAATTTACCCCGTTTAGACCATTTTCATGCAGCAACGACATGAAGGGGTACATGTCAATGTTACGACTTATCTAGTTACTTCCCTTGACTAAACAGTATGCACATGCCATACGTCGTTACTCCCCTTGACAACATAAAATTTTAAGGTGTTACAACTGCTCCATCGTTATGTAAAGAACCAAATACTTAAATAATAGGAAATGTTAAGCATACATACTAATTAATCAATTAGGGATTAAAATAACATACTTGTGTAGGATCAATTACTTCATATTAAACAAACAAATAAACATTTATTATTAATTAATAGATCAACTGTAGACACATAGGTAAAACATAAATTATTAAATTCTAATGCATAAATTGATTTACCGGGTCCCAACCTAGGATACTCCCATCAGGCCATACACCCCCCATAATAACTAGACAATACGAGTAGCTATTCTCCCATGTATATGTGGTGGCCCTGAAAAGGGCCGTTTGGGTGGCATTATTTAGAAGCCTAAAAAGCTCTAAAAATGACCGTAGGCAGCAATAAGTGTCTGTCGCAGCTTCAGTAATAAGCAGCGCATCCCCTCAACATTCAAATGAACCTGGTCCGGGGCCACGTGCTTAAAGTACCTAAGTTTAGGAAGCCTCACCAAATCACGGCCATACCACTTGGCCAGCCTTCTATTTACGTTGATACGCTGTCTATCAAAGCATTCTCGTGTCAGACCAGGACACTTACGGAAATCTCCCCGGGGGGTGATCTCGACTATGTAGATTTGGCTAACGCCGCCTCTACGAATAGTCTCCACCAGGTGACAAATCTGGTGGAAAATGTCCTTATGCCTAGACACTGGGGTAATGTCATTGCCACCCAGCATGACAATAACAACTGTCGGCTTAAACTCGAGTAGCTCCCCCAAAAGGCGTTGATCATAGCGCTCTGCGCTCATACCGTCCGTTCCATAGAATGAGGTGGTATAGGGAGGGTACAGCTGGGTGCCGGTCTTCTCCAAATATTCCCCAAGTCTCCGTACAAAGCTATCGCCAAAAACTGCAAGTCTAGGCATGGTAGTTGGAATAATGAGGGCTACAGGTCAGCATACAACTTATATAGCCAAATGTCAAAATGTAAATTTATTACCCATCACTAAACTGTAACATGCCAATTATAACTGCCAATAAGGGTAGTGTCTACCGATACAATCAATTAAGACTGAGCAGTCTGGAATATAGATGACATATAATCTAGGCGCCGTCACCTCACCACCTATGATAACACCTATGTGGGGACATGAGAACACCCCGTGGTTAACTAGGAAAACCCGGTAAATCTAAAAATAAAACGTAGATCAATTTAAAAACTTAACTTACGTAATTGAACATAATTTCATAAAGAATTATTAGGTGGAATCATAAAATTTGATATATAAATAAGGAAATTTAAGTGTTTATATACCAAGCAACATCATTAATGAGTATAAATATAATAAAAAATTATTATTATTGATAGGAATATAATTTTTTACAACTATTCTTATTATTAGTGCTAGGGTTATCATTAGCATATTATTATTATAAGTAAAAGAACAAATCCACACAAATATTTTTCGATTGTTTAATAATTTAATTTAATAAGTCTCAGTTGAAGGGACGCACGTCTCAGTCAGAGCTTGAGAACAAGTTTACTTAATTACTCACTCACTGAATTAAATTAAGACATCTGTCTTAGCCCGAACAAGAGAGAAGTCTAATAAGAGACGCACGTCTCAGTCCATGAAAGAGAAACGGATGCAAAGAAACTGGAGTAAGGCGCCGGTGGAAAGGTACCTATTTGGTAACCGTTCATCTGCTATTCAAGCAGCAAAATCTTGCTTGTAGATGTACACCTTTACCTTTATTGAGTTGTGCTTTTCATCATTTGAGATCCCTGGACGGTTTTCATATGACGACTCATTTTTCCTTTTTGGCACATTTCTTTGTTTCAGTCAATAAGGCTTGCTCAGTTGTTAAGGTGATTGACAACTCTTAAATTTTTCTGTACAAGAAGTATCAAACACCTGATTTTTATGAAGAACCAAAGACCTAAATATATACAGATTGGACACTTAATTGAAAACGGGGAGAAATTGCATGCAGCAGATGCTGATATTTTGCATGCAGGCTTTTGTTTGTCATCCTTTTTTAATGACCAATACCCCATTTTAAAGAGCTAGGTTTCTTATACTGCATGATGTAACTTATTTTTTTCTATCTCTTATAGAATTTAGAAAATGATTGTTTGAATGAGGCAAATTGGGTATATTCTGATAAAATTGGAATTTCCATTAAAATGAGAGTAGGTCTGGCTCTTTGAGGTACATGTATAATGTTTTACTTCTTGAGTTATTTCAATCAATTATGTTTAATTTTAAAACAGAATAATAAACTTATTGCATAAACGTATTAGTTTTTTCCTATGTACACAAAAACAGAAGATATAAGGATTAAAAACAAACGAGATTTCGCGAGATTTCAGAAGACTGCCGCGAGATATTGCGAGATTTGGTAGATTTTTCCAACCTTTGTATATTTAGGTCTTTGGAAGAACAGACTCATGATAGTTATAGTGCAAACCCATAACAGTTTTGTACGGCTAGTTTTTTAAGATATTTTTAGATTTTGGGGAAACCCCCTAAAGACTGATATTTGCATTTTACCGAACAAGTTTGACATTTAATTTCATGAAACTTGGCATGCATGAAATTTTGTATATACATAATTACAAGATAACGTTTGTTTTCGAATATGCATGTTATATGCATTTTTAAATCATATTTTAAAATGTGATTTTTCATTTTTAAGTTATACGAAAAAAATTGTTGGAACGACATACACAGGGGTTCTACTGAGGCATAATGTACGGAATCCTGTTAGTGCCATTTTAAATATCGTGTATCGCCCTCCAAGGGCGAGACACGAGATAAGAAACGAGACACGAGAATTAGACGCGATATTTAAAACGAGACACGAGAATTGCGCGAGGCCTGAAACGAGACACGAGAATTAAAAATTGAATTCTCGCGTTTTTAATCTCGCCCTAGACCAACAACTTTTACAAGTTAATATCTAATATCGTGTAATTCTCGCGTATCGTATCTTGCCTCGCAGTTGAATATCGCGCTCGTTTCAAATATCGCGTCTTAATCTCGTGTCTCGACTTCCAAGGGCGAGACACGATAGTTAAAACGAGACACGAGAATTCAACGCGAGGCACGAGAATCCAACGCGAGACACGACAATGCTATCGTGCAAATATCGCGCAATTCTCTTGCCTCGCGTTTCTATTTGGTCAGCGAGACACGAGAATTAAAGCGAGACACGAGAATTGAAGGCGAGGCACGAGAATGCTATCGCGCAATTCTCGCGTCTCGCCGCGATACACGACAATGCTGTCGCGCAATTCTCGCGTCTCGCGGCGATACACGACAATGCTGTCGCCCAATTCTCGTGTCTCGCGGCGATACACGACAATGCTGTCGCCCAACTCTCGCGTCTCGCCGCGAGACACGACAATGCTGTCGCCCAATTCTAGGCGGTGTCAGTAAGAAATTTTAACTGGCACACCGGTCGAGACGCGAGAATTGGGCGACAGCATTGTCGTGTATCGCCGCGAGACGCGAGAATTGCCCGATAGCATTGTCGTGCCTCGCCTTCAATTCTCGTGTCTCGCTTTAATTCTCGTGTCTCGTGGACCAAATAGAAACGCGAGGCAAGAGAATTGCGCGATATTTGCACGATAGCATTGTCGTGTCTCGCGTTGGATTCTCGTGCCTCGCGTTGAATTCTGGTGTCTCGTTTTAACTATCGTGTCTCGCCCCTGGAAGTCGAGACACGAGATAAGGAGGCGATATTTGAAACGATCGCGATATTCAACTGCGAGGCACGATACGATACGCGAGAATTGCACGATATTAGATATCAACTTGCAAAAGTTGTCGGCTTAGGGCGAGATTAAAAACGCGAGAATTCAATTTTTAATTCTCGTGTCTCGTTTCAACCCTCGCGCAATTCTCGTGTCTCGTTTTAAATATCGCGTCTAATTCACGGTCTCGTTTCTTGCCTCGCGCAATTCTCGTGTCTCGCCCTTGGAGGGCGATACACGATATTTAAAATGGCACTAACAGGATTCCGTAATAATGCCCAATCCTGAAAACGAGTCACAAGTCGGTTTCGAATAACATTAGAAACATCCCTACACCTTAACTAGGTTTCAAACATCGTTTTATTATTAAAAGTTAGATTATGGAACTTCAAATGACCACAACTTTGTCAATTCTTAGAATTTTTTCATCAAATAACTTTTATTTTGTGCAGAAAAGATAAGTCTTCCTAATGCAGCAAATCCGGATTATGCCGGAATTGTAGGACCCCTGCATACTGTTTTCGTACATGCAACCAGTAAACTATTATAGAAGTTTTATCCCAAATTTCATGGCAGTTGCACGGCTAGAATTTTTTTATTGACACTCTAGTGATTTCGGAAATGTCCAAAACCAGGAGAGTTTACAAAATACGTCAACATTTTGAACACGTTGTATCCAGTTTTCACGATAATTTGTTTCGAAAAATGTGTATAATTATTTAAGGATGAGCCCAGGTTTAGTTATATGGTCTTTTGCATTCGATAGTCTATATTTTTATAAATAAATGCACAAGAACCTTTCTCTAAAGTGGTCGGGATGCTTGCTAAACAAATATAAAAACATGGATAAAATTTCGGGTGGACGCATTATAATACGTTTCACATACGTTGTAGCTAGTACAGTAAAGTTCCGCTAAAAAGACCACTTTGATTATTTTGGAATCATGCAGATTTGTGCCAGTTTAAGGTCCCAAAGTATTAAATTTAGAACAAAAAAGGTCCGCTAATGAGACCGATTCGCTATTGAGACCACCTTTTTGACTGGTCTTATTAGCGGAACTTCACTGTATTTGCGCATGTTGGTGTTTCAAACATTTGGAATAAACGACAAATAAAATTTCAGCTATAGCTTATTTTTGCATGTTTATTATAGTATACTATAGTAATAACTATACAGTAAATTCGCGATTTTAAGACATGAGAACATGCTGACAGATCAATTTTAAGTTTTTCGTACTATTTCATCATTGTAGTAAGACGCTTTCAATTATTATGTCTTATTTACACCGATTTCTAAACTTCCACTCATGAAGAGTTTGCAATCACCTGAAGTTCTAGAGTAATACTATCACACAGTCAGACCATCTGGTTTCCACTGCCTGGTTATGTTATGCTATCTAATATCTTGCAACTTAGGATTCAACCCATGCTCATTGGCTCTTCAGCAAGCAACAGACTATTTCTCCACATCTGGAGAACATGAGCATTGACAATGTCACAGGACAATCCCGAACAGTTTTGCCAATAGAAGATGTACGGCCAACCAGCAATTTTCTGGAACAACTCTCATATACTGAGCGCCAAGCAAGGGAGCTATACCAGTACTGTACTCTATGACTTTGGTATGACACAACCTGGGATCGAACCCACAACATTCTGTTTACATGTCATACTCTCGAACTAATCTATATCAACCTTCAAGAACATTCCCTACATAAAATACAACATAAGTCAAAACTAGCAATAAGATTTAATGCATGAAATTTACATTTATTCAAAAACATTGTTATACAAACAAATTATATAGTTGTAAGTCATATAATAAAAAGTGCTGACTTCATACACAGTAACATTAAATTATTACACTTCTCATTTAAGCACATATACTGTTGATAGCACTCGTAGTTCTTCATGAAAAAAACCAGGCATATTACCATTTAATGATACAGTAAAGTTCCGCTATTAAGACCACCACTGGGACCGACATAAAGTGGTCTTATTATAGAGTCGGTCTTATTAGCGAGACCGACCAAAATAGCTGAGACATTGAACTTCTATACATCTAATATACCGACAGCATTCTTGTTGACGCGTTTTAAATATTCATATGTACATGTATCTTAGTGCATATTGCATTTATTAATGATTGAGGATTGTTAACTGTTAATTATTCATGTAAAAATGAAAACGTCATGTGATTCATATATATATATTAAATAAATGATAAATATTTGTAACAGTTGTTTTCATTTTTCCTGACCTGTGACCTCTATGTACATGTACAATGCATATTGTATAAATGAAGCATGTAAACCCATGGCCATTAAAAGCTGCAATACTTTTTTTAATTATTCTGAAATTTATTAATTTGCACTGTACTACCGATACAGCACTAGTTTGACCGTTATTTAACAAACTAGTTGATCTGTATAAAGACCACGTACGTACGTGGTGTGGTCTTTATACGGGGTCTTTTTTGTCATGTCTTATTTATAAGAACTACATTAAGTTATGATTTTGTAGCTGCGTAATTTGATGTACAAACGCGCTAGGCTAATTAACAGTTAAAAATAATTATTTACATGAATTAACAACGACGTCCAAAATTACGCATCATCCGAAAACGTGCGACTAACAGCCATCGGTCTTTATTCTCCACAAATCTTTAATTATGGTTGAGTTAATTGTCGCCGATAGTTTCAATCGATCTATTGTCATTGATAAACATTAGAATTTCGTTTTAATCCCTGCGTATACACCAACAAGTGTCAATTTATCAGTATACATGTTTATTGTTTACTCCTCGCTGATTGCCGTAAACGAGTCTTCGTGTCGTAAAATTAATTATACAAAATGACACGCGCGGTATGTGGTCTGTTTATCGAGACCTAAAACTGCAATAAATTGGTCGTTGGGTCCCGAAATACTGGTCGTATTACGTAATATCGAGTCGGTCGCATTATCGGGACCTGCGACCATTGAAATATAGAGCAAAATAGTCGGGACCACGAAAAAGTGGTCGTATTACGCGAACGGTCGGATTAACGGACCGGTCGTTAGACGGAACTTTACTGTATAACTATTAAATTGGAACAGGTCAAACACCTCATGGTTCGATTTTATCTCTCAGATCAAAATCAAACTTTACTTATTAAACAATTAATGACTTTCCAGGAAAAACAGCTTTGGTAACTAGGCTTTTATTCTGTATTAACTGGATGGCATCTCTATCCATACAATAAATGGTGTTGAACCCTTTACTCCATACACGCTCAACTATTTGGAAAAGAAATGAGCTATAATGCTTACACGTCTAATATGCAGTTTGAAGGACAAATATCAAGACTGATCTCCCTTAATGAAACGTCTAGTTCAGTATATTTCTGTAATGGGATGGTCTCCCCTCCATACTTTTATTATTGGAAAGTAATTGGTAACAGACATGGGAAAGGGGTGTGATTGGATAGAGGTGGACATTGACATATGTATGGAGTAAAAGGTTGAGCAACAACTGTAAACAGAATGAAAGTATCAATAAATACAATATGAAGCCTACAATGCCATCGTTGATCCTTTTACATAAACTACAAACATTGAAGCACATGTTAGAGAGTTTGTATGTTTGAGTTGTAAGGTAATCACGTAGATTCAAAGTCAGGATTCTTCTTCAGGATCACAAAACCTTCCATAATTGGAGTCATAGGTAAATCTGAACGCACAGTTAAGGCAAATAGCTGTAACTAGAAAAACATTTGGCAGCAACTTGCATCATAATAAAAGATGGTGGTTGAGTTGGTTAAACTCTTGACTTACAGATCAAGAAGTTCCTGGTCTGAACCTCAGCCGGGTTTCAGTCTTTTCCACCCAGCTAGAAATGAACTGTTTGGTAACACAGATGAAGTACTGATGCTGTTTACATTGAGCATATTTAAGAACAAAGGAATCTATTAAAAAAGAGCAGGAACAAAACAAATGACCAAAAAAATGCAAACAAAGAAACAAACATAAGAGAAAATGTCAGATAAATTGCATCCGTCACAAAAGAGAATACTGATTTGCAGCTAAGAAAATGTTATATAACAACATGAAAGGTCAATGCATTTTCATTTAACAACATTTAACTGTACTGGCTGGAATCCATGAACATCAATAATGTAGACCTGCTGTGACTACACAAGTCATAATTGTTGATCAGGCCCAGATCTCCCAAAGCATCCCAAGAGAAATATCAGCCAAGACTGAGAGAATCCAGTGTACTAATAAAAGGATCTAATCTTGGTTGTAAAAAATGAAAATATTGCGCATTTTTGCAAAATCCAATGGGCTCACTTGTGATTGTCCCGACAAATAATGTCAGATAAACTGTTAAGTATGGTCATCTCTGCTCATCAGGTTCATTGGGAATACTATAGGTCAGTTTACTAGATCAAAACTGAGACGGACAGAAGGGTCTACTCAAAATGGAGCTTAACCTATAGATAACAAGTGATAGTGTAGGACTGTGTCACAATAGAAAGGATACATTCATCAGTAGCTAGTTCTGCTCTCTCACCATATGCTAACAGTACAGGTGTTGTATGTGTCTGGAATCCTGTGATTGTCTTCGGTTTACCTGCTTGACCAACAACATCTACAGCCTGTAAACATAAAACATTGGTTACAATATCATAGCATTGGTATATCAGATACAGGGTAATCTGAGAAAACTGAACTCCTCTAGGACAGCTGGACTGCCTGATTTGTTCGGATTTCACAAACTACTTTTATTTTTATCTTTTTTAAAAATGTGTCATAGTTGGACTTGATCGGTATTCTTTGATAGCAGGCACCAATCTTTGCATAATGTGCTTCGGATGTTTGATGAGGGGCTTTGAAAACAAATATTAATACAAACACACCTTTTATTTACACCAATCGTTATGTCAACCATTTACTATTTATTTAAAGCAAATCGGCATATAAGATATAACTTTAGCCATCAACGATAATATCCAAAGTATCACAATATGCAGTGTCATCGTAAAAAGTTTATGTAAATATCACACCTTCATAATTATTACATCAACAATGTTGCACTGTATTAAAGAGATTTAAATTGACAATTAACACCTTTGTAATAGGGGTCTTTAGCTAGTGTCTGTTTATTTCAACAGCTTTTAAATTGAATTAAAGAAGAGAAATTTCGGGACCAAAATATTTGGTCGGTTTGGACAACATTCCAGTTTTCTCACATTACACTGTATAGCAGTTGAAAATTAAAAATGTTGTTTTAAGGCACACTAGTCTACAACATTTTGTTATATGGAGACTACCTAGTCCTTGGCCGTCTCATTATCCTGACAACGTGCAAACTGGCAGTTACCAGGATATACCAGTACCATTTTTAACCACTTTGTTATTTTGCCACCCACATTCTTCCATTACCCAGGCAGAAGCTCAAACGAGTCAGCTATTAAAGGGACTGCCTCACGTATTGGTGAATTGCAAAAATAAAATTAAATTGTCAAATATTCATGTTATTTTGGTATAGTTTCCTGTATATGCCATAAACAACCACATTGACATAAAAAATAACTTGGGGAAACATTGGCATTTTGTAGTAATTTAGCATTTTTACACCCAAAATTCTATAGGGTATTAATACCCTATAGAATAAGCACTTCTATCACTTAAATTGCCTGAAATTTGTTTCCCTTCGATGCAAACGAATTGCGAAACGCACCGAATACCTCACTGATGTTTCGGCTTTAGTTAGTTGAAGTTTGATCATGTGTGAATTACATAATTCACAGAACATTTTGGAAGAAAACTCTGCGATATTTTCAAACAGAAAAATACTTAGTGCCAAATTTCAAGAGTGATTTAAATTACTTATATGCCATAATTCTTTCATAAAGCAACCACCAGTGACTTTCTATTATATAAATACTTGGTTAGGTAGGAAAATTACGTCAAACAAAACATTTAGCTCGATCTGTGAGGCAGCCCCTTTAAATTAAGAACGCAATAGCATGGAAAGTATGAGAGTAATGGCCTTGACAATAACTTGCATGCAAAACTTTGAACAAATTTTTTTAACGGCAAGCAAATACTGTAACTTGTGCTAAACTCAACAAAGAGTTATCTAACTTTTGTTAATTACATTGCAGGAAAGGCTTATGTAAAGTTATAATCTATATATTAACTATTCATGAACATTGTATATACAATATTTAACCTTTAGTGTGACTATTTAACTTGCAAATCATTATGGAACAATTTGCAGCATGTACATTACCTGACCAACTCTGACAGCTACAGGTAGGGGACGTAAATCTTCATCAAATGTGACCAACATTCTAGGTTGCATTGCTGAGACAAGATGATATAGTAGATAATGAGATTTTCCAAGGACCACTGAAATATAGATACATACGAAATGTTATTAACTTTATTCTCTGAATATTAAAAGAAAATTTCAGTTGTTCATGACTTTTTAAGCTCCAGTAGCAGATGGCTATGTAACAGCGAATTTCAGACTTTTTAATCCCCCTTCCCACTGTTCAAGGTCAAAGGTTTCAATCTTACATTTCGTGTCCGCTCCATAACTTTCTAATGCCTGTGCCAAATTGCATGAAATTTATAGCAAATGTGAAACTAATAAAGACAACGTGCAGAACCCACAATCAAACCATGCCAGCTCAAGGTCACTGTTCGAAAGGTTTGAATCTTACAGTAGATGCTTGGGCATAAAAATGATCTCCCTGGTTTTCTAAGTCATTTCCATAATTAGGTTGGCATGAATTGGCAAATTGTACACATTTTAGGTCTTGGTAGATTAGTGAACTTTGAATGGAGTAAATGGTTAAAGACTTACATGTTTTGACATCAAGACATGAAACTAAAGCAGCCATAAGTCCAGCTACAGCAACAGGACTCATCAAATTACGATCACTATGATAGGGACACAGCGTTAGTGTTCCTTTACCAAGATGTGTCAATCCCTGAGCTAGACGAACCATGAAGAGATTGTTATTGTCCTTGCTATGATATACCGCTAACTGGCGTAACATGGCTGCCAGTCTTGCATTATTTGTTCCTGAAAAAGCAAATATTGACAAGTTTTCTTTTTATATAAATTGTATTATCCGGTTGAATTTACTTGGCACTAGTTTATTTCTGTGTGCTTTCATTATTGTATCTCTAGAAGCAAAAACACAAAACTTGATGGATAAGCACACAATAATCATAAGTTCCAGGTAAATTATTTTGCACAATAGTCACTTAAATTATATATGACAGTAACAATTTTTAGTTATATACGGTGGCTGATTCACTTAACCAGTTTTCCTGGACTGCGTTCTAACCAGTACTACCTTAACCTTCTAATGAAGAACAAGCAAATTCTCCACATATATGGGTAGTTTTTTTACATAAGGCTCATTTTACAACAGAATAGCAGAGTAAAGTACTGGCACTATTTCACTTACCCGCTCCAACCAGTCCCATAGCAAAGATTGAGTTATGTGCAACTTCAGCATCTGTGTCGTGAGAGAATTTACTCAATGTATCAAGTATCTGTAATTTTGGATTGGAAACAGACAGCAGTCCTAGTGCTAGTGGTACAGCTCGTCTAATACCAACTTCTCCATAACGCAACTACAAATATACATATAGGATCCGTCATGAGTTGTCTTTGGAGATCAACATATCTTAAACAAGTCTAGAAAACACAGGTTATTAAGCAAGTCTTTTAATAAGTTGTTTTCGTGACAAGTTTAACAAATGTTCATCCCAAAAACAACGAGAGGTGGATTCTTTTATCACATTACCATAGTAACCAAGTCAAAACCACATCAGAAATAACAAATTTAAGTAGACGACATTACATTTTCACAACGTTCATTAGGGGCTGAATCTCAAGGGTAATTTTGTTAACTTTGACTGGATTTCAACAGTTTTTGGCAAAAAACCCCCAGTAATTTAAATGAGAAGAGGGCCATGATGGGCCCAGATCGCTCACCTTAGTACAATATGTAAACATGAGGTCACCAAAGAAACATTCCTGTGGAATGATTTTGAAATAGGGCTAGCATTTTCTATATAGATTCAGGAATCTAAAAGAAGACACTCTAAGCATCATTCAAGTAGTTTTATCAAAATTGGCCACAGCTGTTTAAGGTAATAGAATTCTTAATGACCGAAAAACACAGGGCTAACACAATAGCTAACATGAGCACTTTGTGTAGAGGACAGCAAAACATTCACCATTCTGTTATAACCCTGAGTGTACAAATTTAAGGAGTCAAATTATACATTTATATAAAACATAAATAGTAAGCATACCAAATGGCTGAAAGATCTAAAGCACATTTCTGATCCTATATCTTCTCCCATAGAGATAAGTGCCAGACCGAGTACAGCGACACCTTGTTGTGCTGTCAGATCTGGTCCTGCTGGTTTCTCTTCCTCCTTCTTATCCTTCTTCTTATCTTTTTTATCATCTTTGTTCTCATTCTTATCCTGAAATCATCATTCAGAGACATTACTGAGTGATCTTCCCTTATAACTCTCTATAACTACATTCGCCCTATAGTGTGCCATCGATAATGACAATGGTGAGAAAATTTGGTATATTCCACAAAGGTGGATTAATCAGATGTGCACGATTTGTCAGTGATGTTTTTATTAAATTATAAATACAATAAATGTGTGGAACTAAACGCCTATAGATATTTTATAGATAAAAGACAGGTACATATTCATTATTTTGATTCTAACATAGCCAATATTCCGCAGTTGACACAACACATTAAGACATAGTAACCACAGCACTAATTTCTTCCGCTGAAGCTTATTTGCAGTTTGAAGTTATTCAGCTGTAGCTGTGTTTATAGGTATTTTAGCACAACCTGGTTTCCTCTGTGTGTATATAGCTGAAACTACTGATTGTGTTAGAATACAACATAATACTCACTATTCTCATTGTGTTATATAAATAGAGACATACCTGATCCTTTTTCTCATCATGTTCTGAACACAGATGTAAAAGTTGCTGAATCTTTAATACATTCCCAGTACCTACAATGTTCAACTACATTATAAACATGTTCCACAAATACATAAAATTACGAATAAATCATCAACAGTGAATTCACGAAATAAAGCACTCGAGAAAATAATGGTGGTGGCAGTATCTGACAAAAAGAAATAAATGAGAAGACAAGTAGACCTCCAAAAAGTATGATTCCCACGGTAGGTGCACACTATTCATTTCATAACAGCACAATTTGTGCAGTGTGGCAGTCATAAAACTTTGCCCTGTACAATCATATGGTCAGTGTTGTTATCCATAGTTCAAACAGAAATTCCCTAAACAAATTCAAGTACTTTTTAACTCATTTTCCAGGACTTAAGACATTTTTATAAGGGTTTGTTGAGGCGAAGAAAAAGTAAAAAGGACTTAAACTGGAATGAATTCGAATGAAATAATGATAAAGTAATCTAACAAGCAATGTCACAGTGGTTATTTTCACCCGTATCTGTTAGAAAACCTTGATGAGTTATACAACATTGTGTTAATTATAGTCACTCTTTTCAAGTTCTGTCAATTATTAAGGCTAATTTATCAAAACATTGAGCTTTTAGTCAAACTTCATTCAAGTACTTTTCAACGATTTTTAGGCTGTGTCAAATCCACTTTTCAAGATTGGTGCAAACCTTGATATTCATAAGGACTAATTAATGTTATTGGTATGGTGTGATGTAGTCACATTGATACAGGTTATTTGTGTAAGCTTCCTGAGGTTTTTGTTATAGCAGTGTGATATAATGAGTTCATACTTTGCATTGCTATGTGATGGTGCCATTCAGAATAAGTTCAGACTCCACAATAGCTGCAAACTATTTAGTGCCAAGTGAACAAATCAGTTACAATCCCCGTGTAACTATTAAGTAATAAGTGTTAAGTCCTTAAAAACAAAGATATTACCTGCATAAGCACAGACATCCACCAACATGTACGCCATAGATTTCAGTGGTTCTCCTACAACTTCTAAAGCTGCCAGAGTAGCATCAACTGCTTCCTGTTTGCCTACAATATAATTGCCATTGAATTGGAATATTTCTTTTTGACACTATACGAATAGCATACATTTTAACAAGAAATAACTATTCTTACAACTGCATCAGGTTTTTTTTTCTACTGAGGCATTATAATCTTATCAAAGCAAATTGTTGATGATGAATGCCAAGACAGTGGGTAATCAGTGGGTAATCGCAATGGCTCACCTGGAGAGCTTTGTGCTCAAGTCACTTAAAAACTAAAGTCATATTGATATAGGACTCAATGAGGAATATTACATCTTCATGTAATTGTCTAATTTCATGACAAGCATTTACCTAGATAAGTAAGTGCCAATCCCAGAGCAAGATATCTAGAAAATGTATCTTTAAGGTCTGACTCTGACCGTTCCATCATAGTCTGTAGAATTGTAGATGTAACATCACCATTACATTTAGATACCGAGATCATACCACAAGCTAGAGCTGCAATACCCAACACCTGAAAACAAACAATGCAACAATCAGTATATAAACTTTGAGGGAACTTTTGTTTGTTTGCGTTTAACTGAGACAGTCATTAGTCGATTTAGACTGTAACAAGTGTGCAGTCATTTAGTTTTATCCCTGCCAAATTGACCATTGACCTCCAACTTTGAGGGAAGAAACCAATCAAGGTAACCAGATGTTTTAGCCTAGCTTTATCCAATTTTAAGACCTCTGGTTTGTTAACATGCCTGGTGTACAGCACTGATTCATGCAAGACTATCTCTGGGTTACCAACAAGTTCATCTCTAGTTGGATGAGAAACATTGAAGAGCGTATCAGAAATGATCAAGTGCCATGTGGAAGACATGAGTCTATCCTATGTTACTGAAGATCATAATCTGTCTGACTCAGTATTCAGGCAAATGAGCAGAACAGTACTAACAGGGAAAGTACATGTTTTCTATTTTATTGCAACAACAATGGTCCAACATTAATACTATAATCTATTGTTTTCCATGCAATGATATACAAAAGCATTCTAAAAAGCTTTTATAACTTATTCTTCAGCAGTTCTACAGACACTAGGCCCCATGATTTTATAGTTGAGCATGAAAAAAGCTGTATAATCATGGGGCCTGAACAGCAGACAATGAGTTATGCAACGCGTACCTCCATACTCGACTTAGAGTCACCAAGGACAGGAAGAATCAACTGTAGAACATCCTCTCTATTTGAACCAGCATAAGCAAGACCAAGTCTGAAAACAACAATATGCTTAGTAAAAGAAACTAATACATCTGAATATAAAACATTCCTAACTGATATTCTTTGGTTAAAATGCATTCAGGCATAATCTATAGTCATTTTGACAAATCGTCAACTTTCGAACGGACAAGTCTGGAAGACTTGGATACGCCCTCAGTGGTTTTTTGCTAATATATATGGAGATATTAGGCCCCTTTCTCTCTCCGCAGAGTTATTATAATATTTCTGAATTTTCCTCTTGGAGTATTGCTCAATTTATTTCCACATAAATAAAGTAAATTGCGTTGATAAATGAATGCACAATGGATAGAAATAGTATGTTTTGACCTCCCATACTTAAAATACCACCAGTAAACACTCATACTAGACATTTATGGAGAATTTAACAATTTATAAGTGAAAATTCCTCTTGCAGCTTTTCTGCTCAGTAATATTCCCCCTCCTATGGGCCCGGACCCCTTTCCCTCAAAAGTCAAAAGAAACAAAACAGCCTGTCGCTTTTCAATCTGGAACCGTTCCGACTGACTGGCCTTCATCCACAACTGTCAAATGCAAAATGGTGTTGTTAAACAATTTTGACGATGCGCAAAAAAGATTCATTTAACTGCGGTCGAATGAGTAAAAAGAATAGGGAAAACACATACTTTTCCTGAAAAGTGTTAAAACACATTAATTCAGATTTTCCAAAAATATTTTTTATCGTTTTTTGGGTTCAGCACTTTGTAGGACCTGACAGGACCGAATGTCAGACAATTTTTGTCAACTTTCGGGATGTCTGATTCACTGTTCATACCCTATAATAGCTCCGATCCTCATAGTATTACTGTTATGCATCACATAATCTGATAACAAGGCCAGTGCTGGATCACATTCATTTCTAACACCAGAATTCACAATACCACAAGCTAACAATGCTCCAGCCTGAAAACAACAATTATACACTCCTGTTAGAATCATAATACATTTTGTACTTAATAACATTGATGTAAAATAACTTAACAGGTCAAACTGTGCTTGACTAAATTTAGCTGAAACAAGTTTGGAGATACAATATAGATGGAAACATTTAAATTGTTAATGCCCACCTGTCAGCCAATTTTGCTAATCTAATCATTATATATTGTTCTGAAAACTATCAAGTAAACCGGCTAACTGACTACAACTATATCCATACAAGTGCTATTGTATGTCTCCGACAAAGGGCTGTAACTCTGGCACTACTCATCTGGCCAAATATGCCAGACAGTATGCACAACTAGGCTTGAAATCTGACAAATGATTATGGAGAACAAGTGTGGAAATCTTTGTGACATCTATCCATCCAGACAAACAAACAACCGGCACAAATCAGTAGGTCTCCCGCACTACAGGTGGTAGGCATAATTAATACTAAATACATTATACTGACTTTGATATAGTCTTCTGAAGAGTATAGATATTTATCTATCTGTGTAAGTCCACCATCTACATCCCACAGTAATATCAAACCCAGTGACGCTGTGGCTGTCAGCATACCTAAAAGTAAACAAATGAGTGTAAGAAATTTCATAATTGCAGCATAGATTTTTTATTTATTAACCTGGTTAATGAACCTTTAGATCAATTCTATGGTGGTACTTTCAGAGGTGCACCGAGATTATCAACTGGGATTTCAAAGCAGCAGACATCCAGCATAAAGTTCAATTAAAGACAATTTTGACTGGTATACAATCTTCAAAGCAAATAGAACATTAATTGGCAGGGGAAATAGCTCTGGATGTATCTAAACAAGGCTTAATTCCAAACAAACAGTTTGAAGTAGATAATTTCCCTTCAAAGGACATTAACACTATTCAGAATCAGGTCCCAGAATTAAGAACCCCTTGTTCTTTTCTAACAATCATTTGCCTTCAGTACAAGAGAACTGTCAGAGTGAGGAGAGCAAGAATTTCAGCTCGGGAAATATCAGTGATCTTGTATTATATTTTGTACAAACACATTCAATTCATTGGAATATAAGAATCCGTCATGAGCTTCTATGTAGGATAAGGATATCATATCTCACCCGAGGGGTCGGATTTTAACCAGGGACGAGGCTTGCCGAGATCCTGGTTAAAATTCCGACCCCAAGGGTGAGATATCCTTATCCTACATCGACTGTCTCATGATGGATGATTTTTCTCCGACGTAATTTGAGCAAATTAAAATTTAAAACAATATTTAGAGTTCATGGCGTCAACATGACGTCATCATAATGTGACGTTTGCCGTACGTTCTTATTCAAAACAATCATTAATAATAACGTAAATAAAGCGTACCCTGTTATGTTATTCTCAAGAATTAGCTTTTAACTGGTATAAAGCCTATTGGCGTTCGTCTCCATAAGCTTTTATATTGCCATTAACATGTTAATCCCGAAATTAAGGTCGGAATGAAATCACGCGAGGTGGTCGCTCATGTTAGATAAATGTTGCTAATGAAAGATAGGAGTTTCTTACATGAGCTGAAAACCTATCTTACACCAGTTAAAGTGGGAGAATATGAATATCTATATGCTATATATTCAAATATAATTGTTACATTGTCTGAAATAAGAACTAGTTCCGAAAGTGGCAGCTCCCGAATGATGTTGTTCTACAGAGGTTGTACAGTATATAAATGTTGATACATACCATGTTCCTTATTCTTATATAACCATTTATTTCCATCTTCCATGAGTAGTTTATCCTGACCAAATGCAGCATTAACAAATCCATTCACAAATGATGAAGACAAGTTTTGCCGTGCTGAGTCTACCATAGTAGCACCCACAGATCCCCCTATAATACAGAATGATATAACCGTCAGTAAAGATATACTTAACACGGTACTGAAGCTTGAAACTTCATAAACAAGTCGCTTGTCAACCCGCTAGCTATGTCTAATTATTCATTGTCAAAAGGTTCTTTACCAAGCTTTGAAAGGTTTTGTAGTGAAATCATTTGATTATAATGTGCAACAATTGAAGTGGACAATAAACATGGCCTCCACAACATGCAATTTTGCAAATGAGTGAAAATTGTTCCATCTTGAAGAAAACAAAGTGTTGTAATAAGTTAAGCAGGTTCCCAACTTGGTTTATGTTTTAACGTATGATAAGTGGTAGACTAGAGACTGACATAATTTTATATATAGTCTTGGCCTTAGGGCCGACTTTAAAAATATATTGTTTCCCCTCCCGCGACCCTAACCAGCTAGGGTAGGGTAGGTAGGTAGGGAAAATATTTTTTTTATTGAAATATTTTTTCATAAACTTAACTTTTTTATTGCAGAGATAGACATACAGGTATAATTTGGCACTCAATGAACTTCTTATTGAAGCATAAATTATGAATGTCAAAATCATTAATTAATGCTTTCCGTTGGTACACTGTTAAACAAGTCAGTATCTATGTCTAAACTGACCAAGACAGACCCTATTAAGTGCTAAATGGACCAAGACAGGTCCTATTAAGTGCTAAGAAGCTATCTTCACTGGTTGTCGTATGTGTGTTGTCAATTTGTGCATATGTTTGAAATGCCGTTTGTAATAAAGTCCAATACTGTGTAAATGACGTCATATTTGTCGACCGCGTATGGCTGAGTATCGTTTTCTCGGGCCGACACTTCGCATGTTACTAAGCCTTTATTCAAGTCATCATTCTCATTCAGATGACTGTGAGTTATGCCAATTACCTCATTCAATAGATCATAAAGTGTTTATTTGGACGACGCTTTGATAATGCACTTCTTAACAAGTATCCATGTAAAAACATCGTTTTTAACACTCACTGAAACTCAAATTGTGTGCTGCGCCGCCATGCTTGACGAAGGTTCCCTATATCGACAATTATGCTGAAATTACAGGAACCAGCGAGCAGCTACTAAAAATCGTACCAGGCCGGATCGGAGTGTTACGTACCCAAAAACATTCGCACCTGGACATTTTTTTATTTTACGGGGGAGGGGAAACAAACAATATTTTATTATTGGCCCTGTGAAGAAGTAAAACACTTACTAGTAGGTTCAAGATGTGATTTATAAATATCCTCTGGAACTTTGGGCTCCATAATATCCAACTGAAATAAAACATTCAACAGAAATTATTGTCAGATGTTAATTTCAATTGCTCATGAATAAATAATACTGTACATGAAAGAGGATATATCATGAGTTGTCAAATCGTATAAACTTTTATTTATCTCTCTCTCCTACTTTTTAGGATATATGTATGCATAAATTAATACACCGGGACGGCGGGCATCAAGTCGATATTGGAATACTAGGTTAGGTATTGGCTCAAGGGCATTGGCCCGAGTGCCAACACCGGCCAAGTGTGCCGATAACGACTTCATATATATGTTCAACTCCACTGTTTTTTTTCCAACTGCAAGATAAACAAACACACACACACAAAAAGAGCTTTTGTAAACTGTAAACAGTCAGAAAATTTGTTTACATCTTTCTTGTTTTCAAGCGCACTAATGATGCCACATGTTTGTGTATGTTAAATACCTGTGTCTCTTCCGAAATGACCGTATATAGCCTTGATATGGAGTTTTGGCACACCTGAATAGGGCCAAATATCAGTATTTGGCTGACTAGGCCTCATCGCAATGCATATTGTTCATATAAATTAAAATACAGCGCAATTCTGTTACTATATTTAGTAACACTTGCGATAAGACTCGGTACTCACCTCTCTGGCCAATGCCAGGAAGTTGTTGTTTAGATGTGTATTTGACATAATTTCTGTTAATTCATCATAATCTTCTAATTTTGCATCTAGCTCAATGTATACCTGTTGACGACCCAACATAAATGCAAGCTGTTTCTGTAGTAGGCTATAACAGAACAAACATATTAAGATGAGGTAAAGTTTTTATGATACAGTCATACCCATTTTAAGGAACAAAATTACGCGACTTTTCATAGCAAACTAAGATAGAAACTGACATCTGAACATCTGACAGCAACAATTTATACCAATCCTTGAGAGTGTTAGTATTTTGCAATATTCATTTCAGACTATTTTGACAATTTTCAAAGTGGAAACATGATACTCCAGACTTTTATTTGAAATTCTAGGAGATTTCTTTGACAAAATCAGCATAAATTGTATACATTAATTTTCTTAACAAAATTCATTTTCCGTGACTAGAACAGTTCTGCACTAACTCTGTGAAAGCTTTGAAACATAAGACTGGCATTCACACTCTCTCATCAACACACATCTAATTTCCAGTCAACATAAATTGTCGCAGGAATTTCAAAACATTTTATCTGGTTAACTTTTTTATCAAAAAGAACTTTTTGATGCAACAGGAAACTAGAGACCATTTGCGCCTAATGTCAAAATACCGTTGTAGCTCTGCACAAATCAGTTTCTATCCAGCAACAATATAATAGAGTAACCATAGCAACCAACTGTTGTTTTTGTTATTATTATAGTAACAAGTTTACCTGTCTTTACAAGAGTAGAATATATCTTCAATGAGTGTTTGATCATTTAGTTCCATGGCAAATCGTAATGCTTGAGGATACTGATTGAATTTTCTGTACAAATCTACAGCAGTTTTCAACAATGTTAAGTTTTCTGGATCAGGTACATAGGCTACACAACTGAAATACAAAGCATATTTATTATATATAATGTAAATACACACACTGTGATAAATATATGTACATATTTTCAAGGCCTATTTCTTACTTAGTGGAGCAAGCTGGAACTATGGTCAAGTGATTAGTGCGCTGGGTTTGTAAGCTGGGGATCTGTGTTAAACTGTTTAGTTCCAATTATTACAATTTTTCAGCAATTTGAGAAAGGACTATCCAAGATACATTCCTGCAAAGTATACTCAAAATGGCCAAGTGGTTTAGGAGGAGAAGGTTTGAATGAATTGTTAACACACACACACACACACACACACACAGAGCGATTCCCAAAGCCCATCTAAGAGCTAAAGTTGAGGAGAACTCACTTTTTGTCCCCACAGGGTAGTACCATGATGCTTATTAATTTTACTTGACAAACCACTTGGAAATCTTCCCACCAATTAAAGCCACAAACAAAATCCTGTTTCAACATTTGATATCTTTTTAGGAAAAAGCTGTAAGTTACCTGGTAAGATAAAGGCACACTCTGTTAAATGCTGCCTCATCCACATAATCTTGTAACAGATCAAGTCTTTCTATCTCCATCAACAAGTCACAGCCTTCAGCTTCAGCATTATGAGCCATGTGATATGGTACAATGTCCTTGGCCATCTTTAACAACCTTTCCTTCATTTCTGTATCTTTATCAGTAAGGTCCTGCCACTCGATAGATACCTGACCGGCTAAATGTCTGCAAAACACAAAACATATTGGCCAAATTTTATAGTGCTGTGCAACCTCTCTAGAGTGGACCTCACTTGTGCAATTACCACTGTTTAGCAACAATCGATATATAATTTTGTTCCAAAAGTGACCATTTTTTTGTTTTATTATAATATTAATTGACCTCCATAACAACCTCTGTACAGTACAACTACCAAACTTAATGGTGTTGCCTTAGAGAGCTTTTATTGTACATGACTTATAATATACAACATATCTGGTTAAAAGCTGGTTAATATAATCATTTGAACATACCCATAGTTCAATTTGTATACATGTAAAGATTTCCCAGACTAATTCCTGACTTTCTTAGACTTTGAAAAAATGTGACCATGGTCCATGGGAAACCTGCAGATGACCTATATATGGAAATACACTTTATGCATCCTTTGATTTACAGAAAAAGCCAGAGTAAACTGTATAACAACGTTTTTGTGTAACATTTAAATCCATTGGACCACTGTTGTATAATCCATTGTTGTATTTACGATTAGGTGTACAAAACAACATACCTAACATATTCATGTCCCCATGAACCAATTTCTTCTTTTGATCCTAGCAACCTATACTTCAAACTCTCTCTATTGTCACTAAATGTCATACCAAGCACGGAAATAATATCTGCACAAAATCTCTACAAGAAAAAATAATTTAAACTTTACAACAAATATATAAATTTGGTGTGATTAAAAATTTCACATGTATTTCATTCATAAAACAAATATCCAACAAAGTATTGAATTCATGTATTACGGGAACAGATTAACCTGGTCCTCGACATTTATGCTTGAATATACATATTAACAAACTTCTTACACAGAATATATGAAGGAATATCTCTGATAAAGGCATGTTTCAGAAGTCATTTAGATTAAAGTTTATAGTATGTCTCATGAGTACTCATTCATAATAATCTCCCCTTATGTAAATACAGGCCGAAATTAAATAAAGACAATCAACCATATTTATATGAGGGCCATTTATGCACTATTGAACCCTTGGAATACAGACATCCCGAAAAATCACCAGTCTGATAAAACATGCCCTGAAGATTTCGTTAGATCCAATTGAGAATCTGTCCAACTGATCAGCCATTATCCACAACAGTCCCTTATCAAAAATGAAATGGCATCATTTAACTATAGTATTTTGACTGTGCACAACCTCGTAAAAAGATATATCTAGCTGTAGTCCAGGTGCCAGCCAGTCATGTTCATATGATGAACCTAACTTTGGAGTCCGCACAAAATGTTTTGGTACCAAAATGTTCAGGATGTCCCCACTCAGAATCTGTTGTATGACACCTTGTCACCCTTGAGCATTTTCCAAGATGGCCGCCCAGTGATTTTTTTAGGCCATTTTTAGGGCCGAATACAGACACCTTCCCCTAGCAAAATAACCTCCATTTCCCCCAAAAAATCTTAATTTTTTCCCAAAAAGTATGCATATTTTCCCTCTTTTATGCTGGCTGGTTTCAAAGCAACCACAGTATAGCTGTTTTAAAGTTAAAACAACAGATTTTCAAACTTGCAAAAGTCGTTGCCACATGTGACAAGAGTATTATCAGTAGAAAATAGCAAAATATGAACACTGTAAACCAAAACAATATTTTTTAATAATTCCGAATTTCGCGAATTGCGCGCTAAAATTTCCCAATTTAAAAGGCACAGGCTGTTCAATTTTGTTCAAGAAAAATCACTGCCGCCAAGATGGCCGCCATAAACTGCCAATTTATACACAATATTATGTTTCAGTGAGGAAGTAATGAATGAATGTAATGCTAAATGTTTGCATTCATAGTATTCACTTGATGGTGTGTTTCAAATGGGCATACTACACTGACCACTATGAGGCCAAGGTCAAGGCCATTTCAAGTCAAAGTACAAAAATAGCTGGAAATGTGATATTTTGCTCTACCTTTGTACTAGAATATATATTTTGTTTGTATATTGTATAGGTGTCATGCAACAGATTCTGAGTTGGGACATCCTCCTGAACATTTTGGTATCAAAACATTTTGTGCGGACTCCAAAGTTAGGTTACCCCCTCTGGCACCTGGACTATGCAGTCAAACCCACAGAGCATAAAGAAAAAGGAAATCACATTAAATCCTTGAAAAATGTATGAAACATCCTAGATTCATCATTATTAACACTGTTCAATATTGTGAAATATTTGTCCCTAAATTGGACTTTATTCTGAGATCATCATTATTAGTTAAATAAAACAAAAATTTGCATTTTAAAATAGAGTTGCATTTGGTTTTATTTGTATTTGTTCCAGCTGTTTTGCTTCTGGTGTAGCTGTTTGTAAGACTTCACCCAGGGCTCTCTCTCTACTTTTGGGGACTGGGGCCTTTGTTAGGGGAAAGTTTGTGTAGTTTGAAAGCCTAGGGGGAATTGTGTATACAATAATAGATATAGTGATACTGTTTTAACAGTTTAGTTTTCATTCGTAGCCAGTTTTAAATGGTACAGTTGGCATTAATATAATTATATATACAGTAGAACTTTGATGCCTCGAACAGTACTTGCCTCGAACACCCTAGATGCCTAGAACTGGTTCTTCGGTCCCGGCAAAGCTCTTCTATATTCATATAGTGAAACAATAGATCACTCGAACAATATCTAGGTCGAACACTCGAACTGAGTGGACGGTCCCTCGCTATGATTTACCTGTAGATGGGTCGAACAATGCTAGTTTTCGCACCTTTCATTAAGTGTTGAACTCCATTGTTCGACCGCGGGTATTCGGCGACAGGCGACAGGTGTATTAACAAGTTGTGATAATTACTGTATAGATGTATACCTAACAATTGTTTGCATTGTATAACGAGTTTTTGAGCAACTTAAACACTTAAAGATCCATTTAATAGCTAACCCTTTAAATACCTTTTACATAAAGAAGGCCAACCAGGAAATTATAATTTAAAGAAGTTTGGTTAATAAAATTCAGAAGCAACGATATATCAGAATAGAATAATCATTTTTTTAAGTTCTAAGAACATTCGAAGAGCTTGCCGAAGATAAATCAGATTTCAGATCAATTTTGTCTAAATATATTATATTTTATTATTATAATGTTAAACAAATGATACACGTGCATTATGCAAGTGAAGTAATTATGCAATGCACACACGGATTTCCACGCCGACATCAGTTCGAACTTTTATTTGAATACCATAGATGCCTCGAACACCCTAGATGCCTCGAACTATTTTCCCGGTCCGAAGGTAGTTCGAGGCATCGAAGTTCTACTGTATATTGTTTTAAATTTAAATGGTACAGTTGGCATTAATATATCTAGAAATAATTTGGATTGTTGGGAAATAGATCTACATGATCTGTAAAAAAACAGTTTTAGGGGAATTTTTTTCAGAAAGAGAAAAAAGTTACTTTTTTTTGGAAAGGAGAATGGAACAAAATTTCAGCCCCCAAAAAGACCTGCTAGCGGGCAAAATGTTCGACCATTTTCGGGATGTCTGTGAATATAATGGGCTAAATATTATAATGTATGGTAATACCTGAGTTTCTTTATCTTTAATCTTTTCATAAGCTGTTTTCAAAGTGTCATAATGCGGCCTCAGAAATTTCAGCGGTTTAGGAACTGATGTCATAGAAGTGGTAGAAGCTCTTATCTGTGTTCTCAAACTTTCCAGTGCAGGTTTATACAAGGATTGGTTGGGTTCCTATAAGTATAAAAGAACAAATATTTAGTTTAATAATATTTTATTGCATTTATTATACACAAATGGATTGGGCACAAGTTATATTACAATATATTACAAATATATTACAACAGTCTTCGAAATTAGGACTCGCCCGATCGCCATGGCGGGTAAATTTTTTATTCGGACGTGTAACATTCTCCATTAACGTCTCCCGACTTGGCGAGTAAAAAAACCCCAATGCAATTTGCCTAAAACGTTTAAAAATACATATTTACACTCGCGAATAATCATTATCTTTGACGGAAATCCGGAATCTGTTTACGAGGCTAAAAATAGCCTAAACAACATCACCAGCTGTATGACGTATAGTCTTAAAATAGTTTCCACCAGAGGGCGCCCTCCGCCAGACGCTTGTTTTTGTAACCACATTTCCGTCGATTCTACCGACTTTCCGTTTTAAAAATAATTTCTATTCGTAAATATTTATTTTATTTTCGTTTCCGGTAAAAAGTAAACAAATACTAAAGTAAAATGTTGTGGCCTCTGAAATACATCGAGGGCGCCATACCAGGTAAGGCGATCAAAAGCAAAATGACGGAGGGCGAACAACAAATTGTGAATTTTCTGAGACTGTTGTATCAAAGTTAATTTCGTTTTACAGCTCAGAGACTGACTGATTATTATGCTTAAGTGAAATAATAAATAACAGAATCAATAGTTTTGAACTTTTTGCTAGTTTATTGATGTATGAGCCCATCGTTCAGTCATTCTGAAAGTCGCCGGTCCAACGGACAAGTCCGGCAAATTTTAATACGGTCCGCCGTTTTTCATTCCATAACCGGTCCGACTGACCGGCCTTTATCCACAACTGTCAAAACAACAAGAGGGCCCAGAAGGCCCTGGATCGCTCACCTGAGTAATATTCGAGTGATGTTAAGTCGAGAAATGAACTTTTTCTACATAGAAGTTCATTTTTTTTAGTGCAGCTAATCCTGATTCTCGGATTATTCCGGAATAGTAGGATATGCCTCTATGATAATTATGTTTAAGGTTAATGACCTTATCTGTTTATTTAATGACCTCAAAAAACATTATAGGGGTCATCTATTGATGATAACCAACCTCAAAGCAAAGTTTGATGATCTTAGGCCAAACTGTTCTCGAGTTATTGATCTGAAACCATTTAGTGTACCAGACAGCTGACATGTAGAAAGCATGTAACCTGATATGCTAGCATAACTGTAAGGTGACATAACTGACCATTAACTAGCTGAACACACAATAAACTTCTCCTACTGACTGAACAAATGACCAGATGGTCTACACATGTTTGAATTCAGATACCAGAGTCAGGGTTTAGTATATCTCATTGAAAAGTCATTAATGTCAGCAAGAAAGAAATATCCAACATTATTTCTTATCTAAAGGTGAGGTCAGTGGGAGTCTGCATTTTGGTATAAGAGAAGATTTTCAAAGTTTTCTACAATAACATAGTGACTGGGGTAGGGGGCTATTTTAACCCCATGGGGGTAAAATTTGTACAATCTTGTTAGAGGACCCCAATAATTATGATGTTACATGCAAAATATCAAAGTTGTAGGTCTTGTGGTTTCAGAGGAAAAGATTTTCAAAGATTTCTCTCTATAACTCTATTGCAAAACAAGTGACCCCGGGACGGGTGCAGTTTTGACCCCAGGGGCAAAATTTTAACAATCTTTGTAGAGGATCTCATGATGAAGCTTCATGCAAAATATCAAAGCTGTAGGCCCTGTGGTTTCAGAGAAGAAGATTTTTTAAGTTTTCACTTTTAAAATCTATTTTTAGCTCCTGTGACCTATTAATAAATTAACCAGAACCATTTGAACAACTTTGAAAGAGGACCACCCAAGGATCATTCCTGTGAAATGTGGTTAAATTCCATCAATTGGTTTAGGAGAAGAAGTCATTTAAAGGAATTGTTGACGGACGACGCCGGACGCCGGACAGCCACCTATCCTAAAAGCTCACCAGTGAGCACTTCGTGCTCAGGTGAGCTAAAAATGGCGTCGATAAACAACGAAGACAATGCGGGAGCATGTAAAATGATTGATTTAAGTGCGGCCGTCTGCATAGAGTATAATTAGTTAGCAATTTTTTTTTGTCCGGCAGTTTTGCTTTTGGCGGGTACTTTTAAATTTGGGTGGGTGTTTTTCTGCAAGTAACCCGCCCGACTGGCTAGTACAATTGAAAAGCTAATTTCGAAGACTGTTATATATACTATATAGTAATACTTATCAAGTCAAAATGATATCATGCTATAGTGGTATTAAAAACCACTCAATGTGTTTACAATAATTTATAGTACACAATTACTAGGCAAATAATTCACCCTGGAATGCAATGAATTACAAAATTGAAAAATCAAATTTATATTTTTTTTGGTAACACATCAAATGGTTGAATTTATTAAGATGTTTCGTTATCATTATTTATAAGGAAGATATTATAAAGTATTCCTATCGAACACTTACAGTTAATCTTTCCACCAGCATTGTTAACTCTTCCTGCAACTGCTTGTCCTCCTCCGACTGTAAAACATAAAATACATTTCATACAAATTACAATTGTACATCTTATTCATTTTTTAAGAGATTCATGAGCCAGTAGCCTGTTAGCTCAGTTGGAATTGCACCAGACTTGCAAGCAAGGGGTCTTGGGTTCGAATCCTGCACAGGGTAGATCAATACTAATACAATAATGGCAACGACGATAATTTGGACAGTTGCGAGCTATATCTGCGGAACAAGGTTAAAGAGCATGCAGATGCAAGGGCTATACTTCGTTGAAAAAGGAACAGTTGATGCCCTCCTCAAGATAAGATTCCACTGACAGTTCAAGCCTTCAAAATTAAAGTGAGGAGGAGTGTTGTGATTCATGAGCCAGCAGCCGGGTTAGCTCAGCTGGTACATGTAGAGCGCTTGACTTGCAATCAGGGTGTGTGGGTTCGAGTCATGCCCTGGGTAGATACTTTTTTTCCTCAAAATACAATAACTTAATACAAGTTTGCATTTTATTATTCAATTTCATACTTCAACTTCATACTGCCGACAATCAATTACTGATTATTACTGACAGGCATTATATCAAATACCTTACTGCAGGTGCTGTACAGAAAGGATAATATATCTTTCATTCTATGTATTTTCTATGTATACTGCTAGAGCCCCTTTCTTATAATCACTTTATAAAGTTCTGTACATGTATCCTATTGGTCACTTGCGGGGCTGTTTCACTAATACGGGAGACATTAGTCCAAGGTCTTTGACGATGATCATTCCATTTCATCGTCAAAGCTGTTTGTTCTTTGAAACTCAACAGCTCAACGACTCAGTTTGAGTCGCGTTCGTTTTATGACAAAACGCACGTTTTAATAATCATCTATACCCTATCAATTGGACCATATTCTATCAATTTACCCCAAAAAACAAAATGTTTCACAAGAAATATCATCAATTCCGTCGATTGTTTCAAACCTGTCCAGTTTCAATGTTTTCTTTTACGATCGCCATTTATTTGAATGGGATAATAACAAAAGTGTTCCGAAACGAACCACGTGATCAATGTTTTGATTGTCGGCTGCGTAAATTGCAATATTTATTTGTGTAAAATGGGAGTTACATGATTTATAGCAAAAATGTGTTTGTTTCTTATGTTAAGGAATAACTAAAGGTTTTATTTAATTTTAAGACGTTTTGGACAATGTTTCATGAAATAACGGATTTTCCGAAAACAGCTCTCGCACGCACCTGCGACAAATTAATTATTCAAAATGGCCACCGAAGCTAATCAAACGCGGAAGTAAATAAACTTTAAGCAATATATGACTATCAGTAGGTGTTACATTTAATGACGTCACTAGAATTTGCATAAAATAACACTCGTATACCTGAAATCCTGACCTTTGAACTTAGTGTCGTAAAATCACGTATGATCGAGTTTTCACCTTGAACGTAGCATAATTCGAAACTTAAAAGATTCAGTATGTCATTAAAAGTGCAATTTGCTACAAATTTCAACGAATAATTAAGAAACTAAATAAGACCGCCCTAGAAATGTGTATCACTACGCGCTTTCACATCATAGATCCGTAGTAGGCTAGGTAAATCAGGAATCTACGAACAATTTAGCAAAATAATATTAATTTTGAGTGCCGAATGACGTTCGAAAATATCTGATCTACAACTGAAATCAGCAACAACATTGTGAATTACCAAATATTTCTATGATACAAAGATTTTCCAAGGAAAAGTAATCGTGAAAATGAACTGTTCTTGGTCCGCATGGCATAAGATTACGTCATCATTTGTCTCCCTTGATTATAGTTTGCATATTGAGGAACCAGTCCATTTCGACCATGACCTTTAGTGGAAAAGCGTAAACAAACAGACGATGGCTAAAAAATTGATGTAAAATCTATTATTCGGCATGATTTGAATGTAAATCGATTGGAACTATTGGGCATTACAAAATTTGACACATTTTTGAGTCGAATCGGTATCGTCGGGTGACCTATTTTGACGCTGACCTAATTCGACGCCATGTTTGTTTTGACCTCGCTTTCGAATTTCGGCAATCCCATGACGTCATTTTTCCCGCGGATTAGTTTCGAGACGAATAGCAAATGTCGATCATGTCAAAATAGAGTGTTAAAAATATTCAGCATCCATTTTCTGATCGTTTGTGGATGCGTGTCCGAAAAATGTGTTTTTTGCTTAGTTCCAATTAAACTCCGTCTAAAAGTATCTTAATTTGGTAGAAAAACTTAATAAAAGGGAAACTTTCTACAGCCGACTTCGCCGCACCGCCATTTTTGGCAAGTCATGTGACTGGCATGTGACCAGATCGATCAATTTGTCTGGTTTCCACTTTCTAGTAGGGTGTATGCGTTATGTTACGTCATACGTTAAATAACACAAGTTATTTGTAATTGAAATTTAATTGGCTATTAGTGATGGCTTGTAGTTGAATGTATCATCAATTAATTAAAAAACATATCATTGCTTATTTATTTCATGTTATTCAAATATTCAATTCCCGTACCGCTAAGACATCGGCAATTGCATAAGGTCAGACAGGCAGATGATTTCATTTCACCCACTGCATGGGATTTTCGTCCAGCAAAGGCATATACAGAATAATATATCTATAAACAAATGCCAAAATAAATCAGCCTAATCCTTTATTGACTTGTTGATTTATTTAATTATGCAGCAAAGCTGGTGCTTTTAAGCCCGCACACGTTTAATACGCATTGTACATGTTACTAAACAGTGATTGTAATCTCTAAACCCAGCAGCCAATGAAAGGCGTCGTTTTAGGTACCTGTCAACAATAATGGCCGCCCCCATGTAGATCATTGATAAAATGAGTTTTGAGTCAATTTAAGTATTAGAACCTGACAAAAAGTAGCCTATAAAAGAATAAATATTCCAAAGAAATAAGTTAACAATTATATTCATTTGCAGAAACATTTTTTTAAAGGAAATGTGCCCCAGATCTCTTTAGGGCGTCGAAACTGGTCACTCGGGGATAATTATCTTATTTCTTACGTTAATGAAATGCCATTTGATTCATTTATGGATTAGAAGGTCAACTTTGACATTCCTTCATTTGGTTTTCCCGCTAATGACGTAATAACTAAACTATCAATAAAAATATTGAAAGTAGTTCTACTATAACGATTACTAGGGTATCACGATTTGAGGTTACTCGACTGAATAACCACTGCCATGTCAGAAAAACACAGGACATTTAAGTTGATTAACACAAATTGAAACCAAACGTGCAGTTTACTCGTACAAAAATTATCTATATAACCAACAGCCACTTAGATCCTCGTAAAAACGTATTTATCAAACAGCGTCTGTTACCCCACCCACCAACCAAATGCATAAGTGACAATGCAAGATAATGGATGACGCATGAAGACAAAAAGAGAGAAGATACAATCACTAAACGTTGATGTCAATTGAATGGCAAGACACTAATATATTAAAAATTACCAATTCCATCTCTTTCCCATCTTCCTTCACTTTCTTTTCATCCTTTTTCTCTTCGACCACTTCTTTCTTGCTGGTATCCGCCATGTTTGCCGGTAAATTGAACCCAAAGAGCGAAAATTACATTTGGTTAAGGAAAATATTTTGAGCGAAAGAATTAATTGTAGCGCAAAGATTAAGAAGTACATAGTAAAACGCACAAATCAGGCCGTATATCACGGTATAACTTGGCACAAATGATTAAATAATTGGTAAATTTACTCAGCTAAATCAGCATTTATATCAAAAGTAAATTAACACTTATCTAACGGTGTTAGCTACATATCATTATGTGGAATTCTCAATTCTCGAAAAAACCTTAATAGCAATATTTATCTATAAGCTGTACATTCTCGGTTGCTAAGCAATTTTAGAACACCACTAAAAATCTACCACTAGTTCACTTTATAATGTTGCCATGGTAACACAAACCATCTAACATTTTTAAATTAAAGTTGTCTTTATACATATATGGCTGTGAGGTAAACATTCAGAGCACAGTGGAATTTACGGCAGCATCATTTGAGTGTACCGGTAAGGAACCACTGATCATTGGTTCTATCTACAGGCCTCCCAGTAGTGACCAACACCATATGGAGGAATTATGTACACATATCAGAGGACTACATACACAGTACCCACGATCCGCTTAATGGATAGCTGGTGATGCAAACCTTCCCGATATAGATTGGGACACGAACACGATATCTGGATCCAACTATGGACACCCAATCAGCCAACATTTTCTCAACACTATCTATGACACAAGCTCTGAACAAGTTGTCCGATTCCCCACAAGAGGACAGAACACCCTTGATATCGTCCTGACAAATAGACCATCCGTCATCTACAAGTGCAAACCCACACTCCGGGTCTGAGTGACCATGACCTCATCTTCGTAGAAGCAAAGGTCTTGGCACCAATGAAGAAACAACCACAGAGAAAGATACACTTGTGGATACAAGTTGACCTGGATGGCATGAAAACAAACATCCAAACGTCTTCCAATCTTTTTACCCAGGAGCACACAACTGATACATACATCAACACACTATGGAACACCTTTAAAAACTTTTGTACGGAGGCAATTGACACTAACGTCCCTTCAAAAATGACATCATCTCGTATCCACCAACCCTGGATCACTAGTAAGATCAAGCGTCTATCTAAAAAGAATAAACGCGCCTACCACAGAGCACAGAGGAGCAGTCATGACCAGGAACACTTCAAACAGCTACAGAAGCAAACCCAGCATGAGACTAAACGAGCCTACAATCAGTATGTTAATGATCTCGTAACACCAGACACTGACAAGAACCCAAATTAAAGAGAGTATACTCCTTCATAAACGGCAAAAGGTGTGACAGCAGTGGCGTTTCACTACTGAAGAAGGATGGTGTCTCATAAAGCGACCCTAAGACCAAGTCTGCCATCTTGAACGACCAGTTCAGTAGTGCCTTCACAAAAAAAAGACATGTCTTCGATGCCAACCATTACTGGTGAACCTTCACCCAAAATGGATGCATTCACCATCAGTTGTAATGGAGTGAAGAAGCTGCTGAGTGGCCTCAACCCACACAAGGCACAGGGACCAGACGCCATCCCATCACGCTTACTGAAAGAATGCACAGAAGACATATCACTAGCTCTGACCCTTGTGTTTCAGACCTCCTTGAACCAGGGTGCAGTACCAGATGACTGGAAAAAGGCCCTCGTCACGCCTATCTTCAAGAAGGGTGATAATAGTTCTCCTGGTTACTACAGACCAATCTCACTCACCTATGTGTGCTGCAAAGTCATGGAAAATATTATCCACAGTCAAGTGATGCACCATCTGGAAGCGCATGACATCTTGCCAGATTACCAACATGGTTTCCGGAAGAAATGCCCGTGTGACAGCCAGCTTATCCAGACTTTGCAGGATCTCTAAGCCGGACTCGATGAAGGGGAGCAGATAGATGCAATATAATTAGACTTCTCTAAGGCCTTCCACAAGGTACCACACCAGAGACTCTCCCTGAAGCTGCGCCACTATGGCATCAACGGAACAACCCTGCAGTGGATTGAAAGCTTCCTCAGCAACCACAGCCAGCAGGTCCTTGTCGAAGGTCACTCTTATTCATCAGCACCCCTCACTTCACCCACAGGGTACAGTCCTAGGGCCTCTGCTATTCCTTCTGTACATTAATGACCTGACACAGAAGGCAACATCAACACCTCGTTTGTTCGCCGATGACAGCCTTCTATACAGGAAGATCCGCTCTCCCCAAGATTCTATCGCCCTACAGGATGATCTTGACCGGCTGCAAGTAGTGGGAGAAGGACTGGCAGATGAACTTTAACCCTTCCAAGTGTGAGGTCACCAGGTTCTCCAGGAAATGAAACACAATCCAGGCCAACTACGCCAGCCATGACCTTGCCATCATAAGATCTGGCAAATGCCTAGGTGTCACACTTACAGACAACCTATAATGGAAAAACCACGTGGACAACAGCACGAAGAAGGCCAACAACACACTCGGCTTTCTCAGAAGGAACCTTGCCAGATGCCCTAGGAATACGAAAGCACAGTGCTACACTAGTCTGGTGAGGCCCATTGTAGAATATGCTTCAACCGCCTGGGACCCTCATACTAACAGGAACATCCAAAAACTGGAGGCGGTCCAGCGGAGGACAGCTAGGTTTGTCACTGGTGACTATAGGACCACTAGTAGCACCAGCCAGATATACAGAATCACCCACTTCTTCATTGACATCCCAACTGAAAAGTATCTGCACCCTGCTACACTAGCCATACGCGGTCGCACAACCAGGTACCTGCTCCCATTCTGCAGAACAGATGTGTACCGCCGCTCGTTCTTTCCTGCTGGTATTCGTTTGTGAAACCAACTGCCAGAAGCCTTCAAGGAGGGGTTAGGGGGCCGCAGCAACTGAGCTGTACTCAGGGTTTATATAGGCTTTTATCTGTTTTTATCGTTATAATGTGTGATTTGCAACGACCTTGTACATGGTTATTTCATTTGCGACAATGCCCCAGAGTGGGCCCTGAAAATTATTCGGAGGAAGAAGAAGAACAACAACAGATTGTTTGATTCTGTAAAGTTTATTTGAAGAAAATCTGAATTTTAAGATGAAAATGGCAAGCATATGAATTTTGTTTTGATATTTTCTAACGATAAAATGACCAAATTTACATGGGTGTCAATTGGAACCGCATTTTCTGTTTTACTACTTCCAGTTTTAAAAACTCGCCATTTGACCAACTGACATCTTAATAAGAAATGAAATAGACTTAAAAAAAGTCTTAAATGAATGACAATTATTCCTTTGTAACCATGACAATCAGGCTAATCCCATAAGTCATGAATTTTCATTGACATTCTAATATTGCCTAGCAACTCGAAATGTAACACATACAAATTATTTTCTCTTAAGAACCAAATCATAATTACATTATTCAAGCATATGGTATCAAATTCTAACTCGGTAAATTGCTAATAATCTTGTCATGCAATTCTAAATACATGTACAGAAAATCTGTCGAATTTTCAACGAAATTTGTACTTTGTAAACTTTAATTTGGCATCTGACTGTGTATATTGTTGCTCATTTATATGAGCTCTCCAACGCTGGAGGTAAAAAAAGTATTATTATGTATATTCCCTGTATCCTCAATTCTCATATTGTCGGACTTTCTCCTATTACCGACACGAAACACAATTTCGTGTCTGAAGTATGGCATGAATTATTAAGATAGAGTTAACATGTATTATACATGTATATCAGTTGATTTTCATAAAAAACAATCGGATTTTTACAAAAATCGTAAAACCAAAAAACATCAGTACTGTACACGTTTCAAAAAAGGGAAACAACAAATTCCGTATTTACATCACAGTAATACGAGGGATGATCCATATATAACGAGAAAATGCTAATAATTTTCTTATGATACTTTAGATTTTACTCAAACTTTACCTGGAAGTAATAACAAACATTAGCAATGTTTCCCTGAATTTCCATGATTACAATGTCACCATGCTAAAATCTATGGTTGCTATGATAACCCTTGATACGCTTAGGCGGGGCATTTTGTGGATTTTTCACCGTTTTCGCGCAAATTCAAACCGTCACAGTTTTCATGTAAGCAATAGCAATGTGATGAAAATTGGTACTTGGGGACACTTAAGACTCGCCGTACTGATGGTGATGTCATACACGGGTTGTGTTGCCATTCGTTACATCACGCACGTGTTATCGTTCCGTGATAGCAAAAATAACGGACGATAAACGATTATCATTAGAATATTTAGTTTTGAAGAAAACAAGTAATAATAAAAGTGTGCATGCTATTCAGTAATCGTTTCGTGATCATATCTTGTCAATAGCTTCGCTTTGTGTACATGATAACACATTAAACATTTATTTGAAAAAGGCAAGTGATCTAACGCAACGTAGGCGCAACGTGACGTCGACGTCAGAACTAAGCACCACAATATTGAATGTTTTGAACGAAATTCCAAAGGATGTCTATCGTGCGTCTTTTTCAACTTAGTATCGCATTGGCGAAGACGTATACATATTGAAGGAGGATAATCTGACTTTTTAAAAAAATTAATACAGTATTAATACAGTATGTGATTGTTAAAAAGATCATAGTTAAATGCTGAATGACGTTAAAAAGTTAAAAAAATAACGTTGCCCCGCCTAACGGTTTCATATGTCGGCAAAAATGTTCCAAACAATTTATTGTTCAATATATCTCAAACATATTTCGCACGTTTTCTTGTAATATAACAGTTTAACAGTTTAACAGTTTATTTCAAATATACATTGGACAATGTGTCCATGAGTACACAATATTAACATTTATAAATATTTATACATAGATATTACACCCAAAGAACATTACATAACTACAAATTTGATGCATAGGTACATAATAGCTTACAGTGCAAAACATACATTGATAACCTTCATGAAGAAGCATGTATATAGCAAAGGTAAAATCGAGATTAATGTGGTCACATAATAATGTGATACTTAATTAAACACCAAAGAATTCCTGACGTTGAATGATTTTTGAACAAACATGGATAATTTTTTAATTACGTTTTCATTTTCGGACGATAACAATTCAATAAATTTTGGGAGGTTTGGCCTTTTCCAAAAGTATTTATGTAAATATTGTTTTCTCAAATCATCGTATAATGGACATTCTAATAAAACATGAAACTCATCTTCTAATTTGGAACAAATATCACAAATCCTTTCATTGTATGGTATTGCCTGTGGTTTATGCCATCTCCCGGTTTCGACTTTAAGTCTATGTGAGGACATTCTCAAACGAGATAGAGAAAATCTAAATTTTTCAATATGTATACATGTTAAATAAGGTTGTAATTGAAAATTGCAAAACAATACATATGTTCTAGCACGTGTTGATTCTCTTAACTCGGAATACCAGTTTTGTATAAACGTATCATTTATTCTTTGCTTAAAAATGTTCATAAATATATTTTCATTTCCTACACCTTGATTGATCCAGACATTATTAAAACCTAAAGACTGTAACAAATTTCTCACGGATTTTGCCCATGACGCACAGTTTGGCTTCTCGTTTAAATCTATTAACATTACATTATAAATAACTTTAGCATATTTTGTGCTCTCAAGTTGAACAATTTTTAACCAATATTTAATAACATTCATAGCTCTAATTGTTTTTAAAGAAGTTCTTCCAAGTTCGCCATATACGAAATTATTCTTTGTATGCTGTCTAACACCTAAAGTCTTTTTACAAAACTGCAGGTGAATTTTTTCCAATTGAGAACTATCGTTTAAACCCCATACCTGAGAGCCTTAATTGAGTATTGGTAGTACAAGTTTATCAAACAAATCTAACTTATGTTTTATGGTAATACATGGAAATTTTATTAATTCTTTTTGAAGTTTATATAACGCTTTAAGTGCTTGTCCAGACAATGTTTCATAAGTAAGATTGAAAGAACCACCTACAGAAAAAACAACACCTAAGTAGCTAAATTTAGTGACAATATCGAGATTTTGGTTCTTATACCTAAAATTTAAATTTTGCCTAAGTCTACCTCCCTTTTCAAAAACCATGACTTTAGTCTTAGTACAGTTTACTGTCAGTTTCCATCTGTCACAACATTCTTCCAAAAGTAATAATCCTTTATGTAATCCTTCCTCGGTTTCAGACATAACAACTATATCATCTGCATACAACAGTAAAAACAATTTTAAAAATCCCAAGTCTATACCTTCAAACCCATTTAACATGAAATATTCCTCGATGTCATTAAGATACAAAGAGAACAAAAAGGGAGATAATGATTCACCTTGTCGTACTCCTAAACAGCAAATAAAGTCTTCACTAAGCATATTATTATACTTAATACGGGAGCTAACACAATCATACATCGACCTAATAATATCTATCATTTTACCTCTAACACCAAGTTTTATAAGTTTATACCAGATGACATCTCTAACTAAATAGTCAAAGGCTTTAGTAAAATCTACAAAGACGGCATACAATTTCTTATTATGATTCAACAGATGGTTAATTATACCTTGCAAAATGAAAATATTGTCAACAGTGCCCATATTTTTTCTAAATCCCGCCGGTGCTTCAATATAAACATGATATTTTTCTGCCCACACATTGAGTCTATCGTTTATAATCTTTGTAAATAATTTGCCGAAAGTGCTTAAAAGAGTTATTCCCCTGTAATTACTTGGATTATCGATATCCCCTTTCTTATGTAATGGTATAATTAATCCCATCAGACCAACTTGATGGGAAATACCTCAAGTCAAACATTTTATTAAATAAACACGATATTACATTCACGAACTGTCTACAATTGGAACTCATTCAATAAGTAATCAGAACCAGCAGCTTTTCCAATGTTTATATTGTTGCATGCTCTAGTAATTTCTTCAATGGTAAAAGGGATATTTAGTTCTGTAAACATAATATCCATTTCCCCATTTAAATATCTTTCATTAAAATATAAAATGTCTTCATCTGGTTGGTAAAACACAGACTCAGGGTCATTTACAGACTTAAAATATCTTTGAAAATCACCAGTTGTCAAGTTACATTTATCATGTTTTAAAGCATAACCCCTCAACATTTTCCAATATAATCTAGCATTACTAAACCTAACTGTCTCTAGCTTCTTTGTTTGGTCTTTATCATACAAAAATTTCTTTTTTCTAACAGTATTTTTATAAGAACTTCTGGCCTGTACCATATCAACTCTAGTTTCCTCACAAGGGTTGTTTCTGTAATAATTTAAACATCTATAATACTTCTGTTTTAGAGATTTACACTCTTTATCAAAATAAGGGTTATTATTTTTCATGTTTTTTGACGGTTTACCATTGTCACCTAAATTTCTTTTAAATAATGGTGTACAAATATTCTCTAATACACTACAAAAGCTATTTAAATTTTCATTAATTGATGTATCATTTTCGGCATGATTTAATTGAAAACATATGCTATCAAACTGGTTAACAATATCATCATTGTTAAGTCTATCTAAAAATAAATCCTTCTGGTCTGCATTCCATCTATACATATAAGGTATATGGCTGACATTTTCCTCTTCAGGATTATCATTTTCAACATAAATGGGACATGACTTAAAACTAAAATTCACATAACAATGGTCACTCAATATATTTGGATCACCGACTTCAAAATTGCATACATATTTAAAATCTTCCTTTCTACACATGACATAATCTACAACACAACTACCTTGTGTGTTTACACATGTAAATTTACCAATATTTTTATCCTTACCACATCTACCGTTTAAAATTCTCATTGATGTTGTTTTGCAAAATTCAAGTAAAAGTTTCCCATAATTATTAACAGTCTTGTCCTGGCTATGTCTAGTTAAAAATTCTTCCTGCACATAATCATCTGGTAACATATCTAATAAATGAAGGTGACCATTTTCATCAACAATATGGTCTGGTCTTTCCCCAATTCTTGAATTAAAATCCCCAGATAAAATAAAATGACATTCACTTCCAACCATGTTTTCAAAATATAACATATCATTTACAATAATATCATAAATGGACTGATCAGCAATATATTCTCTAGAGCTACCCTGTGGTGTATTGTATGCTAAACATAAAAACACATCATTATCAAATCCAAACAACGTTTTACAAAATTTATCCAGATAATACAATCCTCAGAGTTTTTTACAAACTCAACATAATTTTTCAATCTATTGTGAACATATATAATAACACCCCCACTATCCCTTTTTGCCCCTCTAGATTTGTATTTTCTGTTTAAAATAAAATGATCAAAACATTCAACATTATAATCATACATATCATTTGACCAGGTTTCAGTTAAAAGTAATACATCATTTTTATCAAATAACGATTTCATTTCACAAGACTCTAGTTTGTTATAATGTTTCCCAACAAGTCCCTGTACGTTTAATAAACATAACGTAACCTCGGTTTTACCCAAGCTGTTCTAATTGTGTCCATTATTTGCATTGGTCTTTCTGTTCGATGATGAAGGATTTATCAACGGTTTCTCAATACCCACTGTCTCCGGTAATTGAGAGCACTGTTTCGGTTTCACGTCACCCCGTTTCCCACTAGATCTATTTTTAGATCTATTTTTATATATGTATTAGCCACCACATAGCATATTGTTGGAAATAACAGGTAATAGCAAAGATATAAGCATTTTCTCGTTATATATGGATCATCCCTCGTATTATTACTAAAATGCGAAGAGGATTTATTCACACTTTTGGAGCAGTATGGTAGTTTAATGTGCTATCTTAATAGAAATAGAACACTTTTTCCAAACTATTTTATATACATGTATTTATTAACATTTAAATACAAAATCTATGTATATTTATTAGCTATCACATATATATCTGCATAATGAATTACGTTGCTGTATAGAAGCACATTGTTATTATTGTAATGTACTTTGTCCATGGTTGTACAAATGTATACGTGTGTTATTGAGACTTGCATGCTTATATATTCTCAAAACAATAAAAGTTTAGTCAGTATATTTCAATTGCGGTTTAAATCGCGGAATATTGACCAAAACAGTCGAAAATTGACTATGACATGTGAAGAGAGCATATCTGACGATAAGCATGGTACTTAATTTTGCATTTACACAGTATGTGTGACCAGTTTTCAGCCAATATGTGCAGGTCAAGGTAGTTACAGTAACAATGCTGATGGTGTTATTCTGCAATAATTCAACTGCCCTGAATGCACATTTAAAAGGTCAACAGAAATAACTTTCAATTTTCATTTTTCAATATGTTTGGCGGCCATTGTATACAACGTCGCACAGTATTCTAACGTGCATGGTCACTCAGTTCATCATTTACTGGTCTGGTATAGACGAACTAACAGTAGAAGTGATATATTTCGATCAAGAAGACCGAAGTTAACGACACAACACGTCGATCGTCATCAGATATTTTATTACTTCCAACCATTTAGATAAAAGTAGCATAAGAAATCCTACTGACGTTTTGTTTTCAGTATATAGATCTGTATTCATTTCAAATCGTTTTAACCATGTTTGCAACTGGAAATACATGTATTTGTAGCATTATTTCTTGATAAAACTAGCAAAAGACTGTATTTGTTTATTAATGTAAGAGCCACATAGAGATATTTTCAGTGTATTGAAATAAAATGTGTTAATTCAGATGAACATAATAGAGCTACAGTATATCTTTTTAAGTATTTGTTACTTAACCACTCTATATCTTTCAAAGTTTAAGAGATAGTTATTGCTTTAATTATTTTTGTTCACTGGTATTTGATCTAAGGTTTGTTTATACACACAAGAGTAACTGTTTTTACATAACAAACAAATATATCCCATAATCAGATTTTCAATTTTCAACTACATTGTTTTTACATTGTATTTCTGCAAATTTCACAGCTAAAACTGTTTTTCTCTGAATGGAAAAACTTGTAGTAAATATCATCACAATCATTTTTATAAATGCATTTTGAAGGATAACATGTTGACTTAAAGCATTACGTTATGATGCCGCGCAAATTGCAGATAATGATTGAATAATCTTTTGAATGGCAATCTTCTATATAAATAATTTTGATCGACTTCTGTTCGACCTATTAGAAACTACGGTAGTCAATGTCATCCAAATCTATAACGAAAACACCACATATCGTTATTCCATAACACAGACCTCTTCACATCCTTCACTGTCAATACAGAAAAGATTTTGACGCCTGGAGAAACCAGGCATGCACAGATAATCGAACCAGACTAGACTATAGCCAAAACCCAGCCCATAATTTGAGGAGTTTCAAGATGGCGCATATATAAAACAAGGATAAAAGCAAACTAGCGGTGGTTCGACCATAGTTTAACCCTTGGAGATTTTCTCGATCTCTATTTGAACTATGGTAACCATGGTTAGCGCCAAAACCCAGCCATTTTTGCGTTAGGTTAAATTCAAGATGGCGCAGATTAAACAAGAATAAAAGCAAACTAGCGGTTGTTCGACCATAGTTTAACCCTTGGAGATTTTCTCGATCTCTATTTGAACTATGGTAACCATGGTTAGCGCCAAAACCCAGCCATTTTTGCGTTAGGGTAAATTCAAGATGGCGCAGATTAAACAAGAATAAAAGCGAACTAGCGATTGTTCGACCATACTTCAACCACTGAAGGTTTCTAGTTGAACTATAGTAACCATGGTTAGAGACAAAAACCCAACCCTTATCCTTGCCCAAACTCTTACTTAAGCATGGCGAACTTTTTTAACCATCGTGAATTACAGTATTTTTGCGTCAACTATCGATAGGCGGTTTATACAATTACTATATATATTTTTATTGCTATATATGGCAGCGATCTCAGCAGGGTGCTGATTTTGTGATAAGATAACCATAAGCTATGTATACTAAAGATCGATATGAATATATATAGATGTACATGTAAATATACATTTTTTTACATGTACGGAGAATTTGTATTTGTTGAGAGAGATTATTTTTTAAATGGTAATGTTTGAAAAATAAAAAAGATAAAACTTAAATATCATAAAAATAATTTGTACCATAATAAGATTTCAATATAATAATTATAAATTACTTTTTTATAAATTACTTTTTATCAATTAAGCTATGTCTACTTTTGCGTGTATGTAGTACACAGAGGCGTCGCGACTGGGGCGTCAGGGGCGGCGGTCGCCGCCCCAATATTTCAGCGAGCAACGGCATTTTTTTCATACAAATATACAAAATCGCAATTTTAGCTGAACATTGGAGAGGCAAAACGGCGAAAAAAGGGCTTGGGGTTTCCTTCCTTCTAACATAACATGTGTCGATGATGACATCTTGTTAATTATATGTATCACTAAGGTGTGAAAATGTACGGTATAGATAAACATGTATCTAATTAACTGTCACAGTCCGTTAATCGTCGTGGTGATAATTGGATTACCGACAAACGCAAGTCATAATTAAAACAACTTTAAATTTACTTGTATTTATTCAAAATGTACTACATGCATTTACTTTTAAACATAGGTGTTTCATAATAATAAATGTTAAGGTTGTTTTAACGTGCAGTGATAGAATGAATAAAAATGTATAAGACTAATACTGGGGACCCTATATTCAGATAGCTTCCCTGAATAAAACAATGTAAAAGAGATGTACATTAAAAAGTATCTTGAACGTTAAACGTTAGCAGCATGGTGTAGGCAACAATAATACAATTTCCTCAACTTTAATCATGTTGAACAAATATCGACAAGTATTTCAATAAAATTTCTATAATATGCTCCTTCAAATACTACAATCAGGGACAGTATAATAGAGATATTTTATTCTTCCCAGCTACAATGAAACATAAAAAAATCAAATTTATTATATAAATGCAGAACATTTTATTGGATGACCGACTTTAAAATAACTTGTGTCGTAAAGACGTTTTTTATAAACACACTTATTACATGGAAAATGAAAGCGTTCATGTAAACCAGACCAGTACATTGAATCTGAATCAAATAACTTAGTGAACAATGAGAGGTTGTAATTTTTATGACACCTGCTTCCTGTTTATTGCTTAATCACCAATCGATAAAAAGTACTTCGGTTATTTTAACAGTAATTAGGAGCATTTATTGTGTATACGCGTATAGTTTATAAAAACATTACGTTTTGTGAAATCGCATGTAAATTGAACTCAATAGCCTGTAAGCCTGTACACGCATGTTAATTAACATGCGTGGCCTGTACTGGAACCAAATAGACTAAAGGCCTGAGAAATGACAGGCCTGTTCTATTTTTATATATTCTGAATTAAGAAAAATGTGCAGAAGACCATTTCCCTAAATGTGTACGGATATTAGCAAAATAAAAAGATTATTATGTACTTAATGCTTTTACCAATTATTGGTAAGGCGCGTAATATCACGTTTTACATACGTGTACATTGATGAGACATTAATAAAGAAAAATACAAATATATAAATGCTGTAACAATTTTTCCCGAATGTTTGGTGCTTAAATACATTTTGAGTAAATAGTCCGAAGATATTAAGCTAAAAGTGATTCTGCACTTTTGTATAATATTATGTAGTTGTATTTTCTACATAGTTTAATAACAATTATAATACAAGAAGAAATACGTACACAAATATAATGCATATGTCTCTTTGTAAATTACGTTACTGTCAAATAAGATACTAAAAAAAGGCAGCATCAATCTCATCTTACTAACATCAAAGTTCAGAAAACAAAAAATATCGGCTTTATAAATGATCACTAATTTATGATCAGCAATAAAACCCCTACAGCGAAGTAAACAAGTTATTCACAGCGGGGGATGTCATAAAGGATTAACGGGGTCGTTATATTAGAATCTTCGGCAATCTACGTAAAATGCCGAGTACTTCCGAGACGATAAATTCTTATTTAAATTGAAATGTCAGTTGACTAAAAGTTAAATAGGACCGCAAAGATAGCTATTAAGCTTAATTATTTTTATATATCTTAAAAGAAAAATAAATTACCAAGACAATGTTATAGTAACATTTCTTGTCACATTTTAACAAAATAGTGTAAATTTGAAACAAAACTGAACAAAAATATTAAAATTGGCATTTTTATCGGGTTTTCAATAGAAAGTAAAGGCCGTTATAAAGACGAAGAGTTGCTGTTTTTAAACTTATGTAGGACCATTGATTCATTATTTTAAATTAATGAAAAAATATTCATAAGAAGGCAGATAAATTAAATAAACATTTGTGATAGTAACAAATTTTGTGTGTTAAACGTAAAACAAGTTACAGCGATTTATTCAATTATAGCCTTCTTACTTCTATATGTAAACGGCTATCGGGTTTCCAATATCGGATGGTTAAAAAAGTTGGGGATGCTGGTTTGCAACCACAAATGAAAATATACACATGTGCCCGAAGGACAATACTACAAATTGGACCCCATATAAAGTTTTTAAGTCGAGGCAAATTACGAAAAAATCGGGAATCAAAGAAAATGCTAAATATATAGACCCTACAAGTTAGAATTTTGGGTTTTTTAACTTCGAACAATCCAGACAAAAAACTAGACAGTAAATCTGACTTTTAAACAAACTGTGATATTGGCAATTTCTACCTTTACATTTTGATTTCAGTTTTTGGTCCTTCAATAACCCATGCATATGTAGCTGTGTTGCTCCCGGGGACCATGTTTTTAGAATGAATTTCAATATGCATGTACACTTAACAAATATTATAGGTGTTTAAGTGTTGTGAAGTCTCCCCCATCTTCACTTCAGTGTAGTTGTCATTCATAAGTTCTACTTTTTATCATTGTTTTCTTTATTTCTGTCTCCGTGATAAGCGCAGACACATACACTTGAGCTTTATCAGCAAACTAGGAACACAGCTACATTAACAACAAAACACGTCCGAATGACACAGGGCACAAAATGTGCAACATTTATTTTTGTTAATGTCTTTATTTGCATTTTAGGCCACCGGCCCATACACACAAACAATATACAAATATTTACAATGTACATATCATGACAGAGACAGAAATGTAACATGTAGTACACTACGCCGAATTTCTAATTGGCCAGCCTATAACATTTGATGCATGTGATATATTTAATCAATACATATAAAGTTGTGTTATGTTTTCATTCCAGACACTAATCTATCGATTTAAAGAAATAAAACATGTGTTCAGGAACAAAATCATCCTTGCGGAACGGTTAGTGCGAAGTGGCACGTGGTGCTCGTGTACGGCATGGAATATGTTCGTATTTGGTTGGATTGTATCTTTCGTGGATTGCTTTTAATGAAAAACATTAAACTTTGAGAGATTGAATATTGTGAAACTCGCTCAAGCCCTCGGAATGATGAGTTTCAGCACTAAAAACAACCAATTACGCCACACGTCTTTTAAAAAAATGAAAATCTTTATTTACGTTAGATTTAGCGCAAAATACTGTGAGAGACATGTTGTCCTATCAATATAAGTGGACATAATCGGGTTTCGATCATTTTTATTCTTCTGCAAACACTTATTCTAAATAATATTAAAAAACACGTGGCCAAACAGAACTTTTTTGAAGTGCATGCATACATCTGACGGCTTGAGCGCGTTCCGCAACTCATATTCTCGCGAGGTTTAATGTTTTTCAACAAAGGCACCCCATAGAGGATACATTCCAACCAAATGCGAACATAGTCCATGCCATGGATGATTTTGTACCAGAACACGTGTTTTATTTCTGTAAATCGACAGATTAGTGTGCGGAATAAAAACATGACACAACTTCATGTGTATTGATTGAATATATCACATCTTATTAAATCCGTTATAGGGTGGCCAATTAGAAATTCGGCGAAGTGTATACATGTATAGGTGTCGTAAAGTTATAAAACAATGTAGCAACATTATTATTTCAGAACGGACCTTTAAAGCATAGACAATGAACAGTGCCATATTTGGTACTGTTGTTTCATTCAAACATGTCATTAAATAATTACATTTATGTAAATTTGGTCTTTTACAAGATCTTTAGAAATGTATTTCTGACGTAGATTGTCATAAAGCGGACACATTAAAATGGTATTCACACTCAATTAAATTATAACAATGAATACAGAAACAATTTTCAAATGGGATTCTAAAGTGTCGACTTTTCGCTGTCATTAAAGGAGAAGTAGTAGTTCCAAAGCAACCGAGCTATGGGCAACTATGTACATTCACATTTATATAAGATTTGTTAAGTTTTATTAAGTTTATAAGGGAACAAATAATAATACAATGTATGACCGAACTACACATGGTAACTTTTACGTGAAAATTATGTAAATTTTCCGGAGGATAAATCATGTGTTTTATGTAACAGTAAGGTAGAAATACACCCCTCTCTACAACAAACACTTTCGTCAGTCTCCGAAAAATATCGTTCATGAGAAGGACCGATGTAATGGAATTTTAAAGCAAATTGATAACAAATCTGAAGCGAACACATATTGAATATCACAGCGTAAAGAAATAGCATTCATACTCGCCAAACAACAGATACATGTACCAGTTTCATGACATACACGCGCAACACATACTATACATTGTTATAATATGAATGATTGCATTAGTGAATTAGTGAGTTGTTAAAACAACATGAGTGCACCTTTCGTACGCTAAATATACAAACTATTCTGATTAGCATTATTATATGTCACTGTATCATAGTTACGGCAATTAGACGTTGGAGTTAACTAATAAAAAGAGGTGGTACGAGATTCAATGTTAACTCTTTTCAAAGAAATAACTTTTAAAGGAATAACGTTGGTGCAGTCTATCAGTATCATTCACGGAAATTATTGTACTTCATCAACTTAAGGATGGTGTCGTTGGCATCCCATTCCAGCACCAATTATACACTTTTCCACATCGAGTGTTTGTATATATAAACCTTGCTTGTTGTCAGATTCTGGTGTCACAGGAATGACGAAAGAGCTAGACAAAGCGTATTCGCACGCACGCACGCACGCACGCACGCACGCACGCACGCACGCACGCACGCACGCACGCACGCACGCACGCACGCACGCACGCACGCACGCACGCACGCACGCACGCACGCACGCACGCACGCACGCACGCACGCACGCACGCACGCACGCGCAAATATATAATGGAATAACTATATAGTATAAAACTCTGATTATAATGTTGTCTAAATGAAAAAAATCTGCTTTTAACTGCCGCAATAACTTGCAAAATATTGATCGAAACTAAATATCAGTTAAAATATTGTACCATACGTATATTTACTAGTATATTTATAACGATTTATAAACGAGACCACGAAACAAAATATTTTTCAAATTTCAAGACCTCTAACTCATGATTTGAGCAAAATATCAGTTATAAACTGATATTTCTGTTTGAGATGTTTTGAGGGATAGGAAACATCAGTATGTCATCCGTATATTATTTGATATTATTGATTGTATAATTGTATCACTGTTAACCGGTTAATCGGTTCCAGTCTTAAAATCAATTGTTACGGCGGATAGATCTCCCAAACTTTGACTGGATGCAGGCATGCTAAACGTATGTCCTTCAACGTTAAAATGACCGGACTGTGCCACTGGGATGCCTTTGTAACTTTTGTTTAGGGGGTTACCAAAATTAAATGAATTGTCTCGATCCATGGAACTGCCCTTTTCACTGTGATGAGTAGCAACGTGTCCGCTTGGTTTCCTGTTGAATAACAAGCATGCATTTTTATTATTTAATACACTTGTTACCATATATAGTAACATAATGAGCCTATTTGCGGCTGATTATGGCCATAACGTGATTGATTATCGCCTATCCACCCGGTCCGCAATCTCACAATCATATTCGGACCGGTTGAACGGGCGCACGTTACGTTATCCATGTAAACATGACGTCACCATAAACACGATTCCCATTAACGATTAGATGCGAAAAACACGTGATGGCTGTTGTTATAGTTGCATTGGCTATGGCCTATTTTTGTGACAGACCGGATGCAGAATAATGATTCGGTAGACTGAATTTCACTTCCCACTTCCGGTAGAGGCAAGTTGTTGCTCAAGATTTGAGAACCAATCTTGTTTAATTTATTTTTTCCATTATGAAATATAAATACAGTTCCACTCTTTTATTAACGTTTCGGCATATAAGCCTGATTCAAACTATGTCAATTATTGAAAAAATACATATCTTATTTAATCCAACGTCAAAAAAACAATATGGCGACGTCGGAAATGACGTCACTTCATTTAACGCACCGTCATCGCACGTTAACGCGACGTTGTCGCACCGTATAGCGCACCAACTTGTGAATTTGTTGAATTGAAATATAAATAGCAAATAAAAGACAGGTGTAAAACTATAATAATTATTTAAAGGGCACACACGTATCTGTCCAAACCGCCTCCTTTGTTCGCCTGATCTCCTATGTGGTGCTGCGAGGCAGCCAGAGGCTAGATCTATAGTGTCTTTGGAGCAAACAAACTACATAGTAATTTTTTCCTCGATCAGATTATCTAAAAACCTGATGGAAAATCCCCGCTGGATGCAGTGCATTTGTTCATATTAAAATATAAAAAATGTATGAATACACGAAATATCTTGTTTTGTAATTTAGTGAGGATACATAACAAACAATTAATATATATATAGTACATGTACGAGTATAAGTGATTACATACCCTTTCATACCACTGCGCTTCATCTTCTTGAATCTGATTGCAATGACGACTGTTATGACCACTATAACAATAACAATGACGGGGACACCAGTTGACAAACCGATTATGATTCCAAACGAAAGTGTCTGGGCCTCTGGAGCAGACGTATCGCTTTCTGGCGTGGATGACAAGAGAGTACTTGCAGCGCTAGATATATCTGTTTTTGCATCGGTAGTTGTCGATGTAGAGGTTGGTGTCGATGTTGACCTGTTTATTGTCGATGTAGCGGACGTTTCACGTTCTGTCGTGGATGTCGATGTAGTGCTTGCAGAGCTAGATGTGTCTGTATTTGCCTTACTGGTTGTCGATGTAGAAGGTGTTAATGTTGACGTCTTTATCGTCGATATGACGGATGATTCGCGGTCTGGTGTGGATGTTAAGGTAGTGTTGATACCGCTGGTTGTGTTTGGTTTTGTGGCAGTTGTAGTCGATATAGACATCTGTGCTGATGTTGTCTTGTTTATCGTCGATGTGACAGATATTGAAGACATGGGAGACGTAGTAGTTGTCGGCAAGGTCGTCGTTGGACAAGGTTGCTCTGAAATATATCGGACATGATTAATAAGGTAATTTGTTATTGTTCTTTTGTGGCTTATACTTGTAAACGAAATTTGCAATTTGATTTTTTCTTTCTATCCTACTTATTAAATCGTCCTTTGGTGTTTGCCATAATTTGCGTCCTATTGCATAAAGAAAACAAACACTAGATTACGTCATTGCTTTTTGTTTCACATAAAATAATATGACAAAGTCTTTATGTTGTAATGTTTTGTACATGTAATGCAATGGTTTCATAAGGTAACTTGATATTTCGTTCAAATGCATGCAGTCCAATTTTATATCTGATACATGTAGATGCAATTTCGACCAGAGAATATTGGTCCTCAAAATAGAATAATAACAACAAACCTGTCCAGTCGTACGATTCTACCGATGACTGGCATGAAAAACAAGTGTTTGTTTGTTTGTAAGACCAATCACCATCCAAGTAACACACACCGTCTATAAAACATGTTTGATTCTGCAAAACATTAGGAACCTGCATCAACATACATGTAGTTGGTAGTATTACTAATTAAGACATAGACATACTCAAAGCTCATGTTGTTGTCTTCAAAGTGTCAATTAATTGAAAAATAAAACTATTTGTGAACGTTTGAGAGGTGTTTGATTCAATAAAACGTGTCATTCGGCGAGATGCATTCAATACAGACCAAAACAGTGGACAATGGATAAATGTTGCATTTATCGTTGTGTAAGAAAATGGTAAATGGTTAAATACAACAGCTTGAACAAATTTAATTTGATAGCAATAATGACATTTGTTAACTTTAGTAAATATACATGTTTAAAGCCAGGATATTTTACATGAGCATTTATTTACCATAACACCGCCACTTTAAACTTTCAAGCTGTATCAATCGAAGCTCAAACGATGAATTAGCGCTGATTGAGGTATATTACCCAATGCTTTGAATGCAAAATTGTGTTTTTGTTCAGTAAGTACCTTAAATAGCGTATTAATCCACCGATTCGCCGTTAATTATGAAAACCCAAATAATACTTTCAATGATAGCTATCTGTCATTGCAACTAGGGTGTTTTCCATCAAAATAAAATAAAACGGTACATTTAACCATGAGACAATAACATTAATTTTTATGAGGATTACGTCCAATTACTACTATTTTATAGTCAAGGGGAAGTAATCTGTTCGGGATTATCCGTTGAGTGGGCAAAGGTCAGCGTTTCTATACACCTACATTGAGCTTTATTTTTTTTAGAATTGTTGTCTTTGCGATAAGCACAGACACTTACAAACAAATTATATCAACAAAGCAGGTACAAAGTACAACTACACAACGTGACAAACGCCGAAGACACTAATTTTGCAACATTGTCTTTTGTTCATTTCATCATTTGTTTATTATGTTTGTGACATTTGTGATCAGAATGAAATAAAATCAATTGAATTGTAATTCAATATTATCTAAGCTTGGTAAATTTATCAATATTATACATGTATTGACTCAACTGTAGGTAAATATATACATGAACACTAATAAAACATGTAACGTGTTTACATTTGTTTTACATTTTACCTGCTGTATATGTGCGTTATAATGATATTTAGTAATCATACAAAATAATACAAACTACATCTAAGTAAAAATGTCATGTCGTATGAAACATCCGTACTTACTGCTTGAGTGAAAATTTTATTATTTATTACTCATTAAGAGGTTTTATTGTCCAGTGTATGGTACAAGTACAAATGTGTGTATTTATACGGTGATGAATGAGTTTTATAGCATACAAACGAAAACATTTATCCTTACCTTCAAACTAAACGGTGTCTTTGCGTCAGTGTCAATCTCCTGGCAGGCAGAATTCAGGACATGTACTGTTGCTATGTTACTGAAAACTTCTCCATTGTTGCTGATAGAAACCTCATAAACCAATCCAAATTCATTGTCAGATCTCACATTATCATTGTCACAACATACACCGGTAAAAATATCTTCATACTCGCCTTTCTCAATACTTGTCGGGGTGTGATGGTTTGCTCCGTTCTTAAAATACTTGTTAAAGATATAATATTAAGGTTGAAGAAATTAAATGTTGAAATGTACTGAAACATTTTCAGTTCAATTAAGTGTGTATAATAGAAACCAATAACTCCATAAAGGTTAACGTTTATTCGTTTATACAAAAATACCTGTATCATACATGTATGGTTCACAAAATGCGTCATTTTACAGATTTGTTTGTAAACGTGACTATAAGCGATTGAAATTATTAGCCATCCTAAATCTAGAGTAGTGATGATGTCATACTCAAATATAACATTTCTTAGTTCCATGACATAATTCGAAGTCACCACATTTCATATCATTGATTCGCAAGTAGACTATTAAGCAGGTACCACTGGCAGCGACAGTACATTAGATTTTGACCCTCTCAGGCCTCTTTATATACCTAGGTGACGTACAGCAATGAGGGTGGTTCTTATGCTCATAGAAACTGACCAGTGACACAGACGGGAATTCAACCTGGACCAGTCGACCCAAAAGCGCACATCGTACCTACTAGGCCACCGCCCTAATGTATTTTACATGGGCTGTATGTGTGTACCTATGTATAATGATTAACAATAAAAGGAACATAATAAGGCTTACTAAAGTTGTTTGTATTTTACATTTGTACCCATCAAGTATGTTGTCAGAACGAAGTGTAAAACAAACACACTCGTCACCCTCAGCCAAATCACAGACTCCTCCACCTTCTATGTCGTCAATAATGAGAGCGTCTCTTTCATCAATGGAACATGTAGCTCCGTGATAGTACTGCTTACAAGAACAATCGCCTGTAAATCAAATAAAGGGCTACACCGTTAAAGGTTTAAAAGCGATGTAAAATAAAGGTGTTAAATGTATAACGTAAATGGACGGGGTTAGCAACAACATCAACTCCATAAAACTTGTTCAGTTCGTGTAAACAAAGTTGTCATTGACTTGACTGCGACAGAAGTAATTACAAGAAAAATATAGTTAGGCACTGTTACAATAAGGCCACTCAGTTCAACCTTACAGTTCCTTTTCATTCTAGTAAGTACGTAAACTTTATTTATAGTAGATAAAGTGCTGGAGCTTAAATCATTAGTGTACTTTAGAAACCAGGAATATACACTTAATCACACTCCTAACGCAACACCTATATTTTTAATTATTTCTGAAGCATTTATAGCATTTTATGATTGGGTTAAAATTTGGCATGTATACATGTACATATTTGATAGATGTTTTTGTGATTTTTTCAATCAAAATCAATAAATTGTATGATGAACATAATTTAAAGTGTGATTAAGTGTAAGTATAAAGTCTGTTGAAGTCCGTTTGCAATATCTTCTTGTGCATATTTTCTCAAAAATTAGAATAAACCGGCATAGTTTCATTATAAATGAAAATGATCATGGGTCCTGTGGAATTACGTTGACATATTGAACAGAATCACGAGATTGCTGTATCTTTACGAATCCTACGTAAATACATACTCAGTAGGTGATTGTATTTAAGAACTGTTTGAAACGGGTATACCTATTACAAAATGAACGCTAATGCTAATACCCCAATCAAACGAGAGTCGGAATGAGCTGGAATGCCGTAGGAATGGCAATTTGAGTTACATTCTGGTACGTTCGAAATGCATTTTGTCTAAATTCCGAGTGCATTTCATGTCTGCTGGTCATTGGGAATGATTTTCAAATGGTATAAACGTAAAATGTGTATTCACTCAAATACTCCAGATTGCACAAAGACAAAATTATACGGAATGTCACCAAAATATAAAATTCGAGGGGTATCCTGTGTAATCGAAATGCATTCTTATGAGATTCCGACTTATTCTGTTAGCATTCGTAGCACATTACATATATTCCAAGACACTCTTGCGGCCACTTCGAATGTTTTGCGCATGTTAAAAACTATCGAGATGCATTCGAAGTCGGCGAAATATCGCATGGCTTTCGAAGTGTATTCTTCCTACATTCTTATTACATTTTAAATATTCTTACGGCATTCTTACTGTAAAACCAGTATTTGTACTGTTATTAAACACACGCCCGTGCGAAATCTCGTGCAAAACGTCCCAATGATTGAGTGTACCGTATTGTGAAAGCATATGTGTGCACGTTCTCCGCTATCATTCAAGGCGGATTCGAAGTGTATTCGAGTTATATTCTAAGTATATTCGAATTTTATTTGAATTGTATTCGAATTGTATTCGAAGTATTCCAAAGGCATTTTGCAATAAGTTTGTTCAATTCGAATTGTCATTTGGAATGTGTTTCTAATTTTTATTCTTTCTTCATTCCGACTGATTCGGGCCCATTCCGGCTGATTCGAGATTCGTGTGATTGGGATATAAGAGGCACGCTTTACAAAACTACAATCCGAAAACGACGGATCTTTCAAACAACGACGGTTACAATCCAGCGAAAAAGGAAGGATATAATGTATACTTGTACCATATATAACGTAAAATGTTTACGACTCGTGACGAGTAGATGTACATCACAAACATAGGATGAGAAAAGAGAGACGTTAGGCTCAACACAGCAGTGACGGTAACATAGCCGGTGACGGAACAAAGCACGTAAGGGGCACACTGAACATGAGGGGAACACTGCACATGAGGGGATACTGCACGTGAAGGACACACTGCACTTGAGAGGAACACTGCACATGAGGGGAACACTGCACGTGAAGGGCACACTGCGTGTGAGAGGAACACTACACGTGAATGGCACAATGCACTTGAGAGGAACACTGCACATGAAGGGGAACACTGCACGTGAAGGGCACACTGCGTGTGAGAGGAACACTACACGTGAATGGCACACTGCACTTGAGAGGAACACTGCACATGAGGGGAACACTGCACGTGAATGGCACACTGCACTTGTGAGGAACACTGCACATAAGAGGAACACTGCACATGAGGGAAACATTGCACATGAGGGAAACACTGCACGTGAAGTGCACACTGCATGTGAGAGGAACACTGCACGTGAGGGATTGTTCGTACACCGGTTAGTATTGTATATTTAGTTAGTGACATATTTGGACAATGTTTATTGTCATCACAATCATGTATTTGATACTCTAATAATGAATTACCTAACACGTCCGTATATCAACTGAAAGGGTTTTTAAATATACCTTTGTGATCACAGTGTTGGTTTCTATACATGTATCAAAAATAAATTACCCGATTTTGTACAATTGCCATTGTCACTGCAGTTTCCTGGACATGTATTGACAAGGAATGTTTCTACTTTTTCCGAATTATTGATCACATAAGTTGGTTCATATTCCATCATACTCTTGACAATGATATTCACGGACTCCACATGAATATTCGCCCATGACCTGTCGTTTCCAACCTGTTAATAATAACAAATATGATTGGTCGGTTCGTTCTGGCAAAGGTTAGAGATTCCATTATCATCAGAGGTTTTCCAATCCGTTCGATTGGACTTCTTCTGTTTTCAGGAGCGCTACCTTCTCTCCCGCTCGATACTTGGAAGAGGCCGGAAGAGCAAAGCAGATATCATAAAACAAAATTGCGACATCCAGCGAAGATATGATGTGTTCGATTATCGTCCTTTTCGGTTGGCTTCTGAAAATACTATTTTCTGCTTATTAGAGACCACACGAATAGGTCATGTAACAATTCAGACAGGGAAGACACACTCAACAGAAAAAGCAGAGCACGAAATGCACACAACGACAAACCACAGACCAGAACTTCAAGTCACAATGATACAATGAAAATAAAAAAGGAAACCTTATACCCAAAGTTCAAAACTTTAATTTAAAGCACTTGATTTATATAGCGTTTTAACTACAATGTATGTCAGCAACACAAGTAAGACACCCATTTTCAGGACGAGAGTAGAAAAGCTTAAAACATCGGCATTGAGTATTTTCGTTTATGATGTTTTTCAAATAATCGAATAGCGATATATGAATGTCAATTCATGTGCATAACTGCCCACAGTCCGCATAATTAAAACAGCCATGATAAAACCACGGGATACGTATATTGTTTTACCTCAACATCAAATGCGCAATTTTCAATGACAGCATCTGGGTCTTCATCCCCGCCTACTTCACTGTAATTTCTGATTGCAAGAGAACCGTTGATCATGTTTGTACATAAATCCCTCGCTTCTTCTGCTGTGATATTCCCAGAAACTTCTCTCTTTAAAATGTACAGTCACATGCTATGTTAAATTACAAAATATCTACACAAAACATAATATAAATAAAAAAACATGTCGGTGGTTGCATTGTTTATAATTCGGCATGATTTACTTAGTGAGTCATATTTTGTCCTACATTCAGCTGTGATATTCTCCAACCCTTCTCTCTATAAAATATGTAATCACATGGGGTGTCATATTAAGCGTCCAATTATAGATACAAATAGAAATCATGTCAATATCTAACCTTTGTATTGTTTGAATTGCATGCGAGTAGGTAGACATGCGCTCAAATGTACAATGATTCACGAGTTGATAATCTCGACTAAATGTCTTGCTTGGATGTAACATTTTCTATCAAACTGTGCACAAACATAAGTAATATATTTTATTCGTTACTGTATTGTTTATTCTACTAAATGAACGTTTAATGACACCCAGTTCGCAATCTAAGTGCATAGTTGTATGTATATTTCCAAATCGGGAAAACCATCGGCGCGGTGAATGTCACACACTTTCTCCCGATGGTTCGCGATGTTTTTGCAGAACCTGTTCCCCATGCCTGCCGATAGCGCCTAAGTACCACCGAGAGTGCATCACCAAGGCTTTTGAAATGGTGCATAACGTCGGGTACATATCGGACATTTCCCCGATGTGTCTTGATACCTTCACTCCGATTCATCTCGATTCCAACCGATGTCACAAAATGTCCCACGACTTACCCGGCACTTTCCCTAAACCACGAGGAACCTGTTCGGGGATTGTTCGGGGGTGCAATACCGAGAAGGTGAATGTGTCACCAAAAATATCACCGAAGGTCCTGACACTGTGAGGCCCAAATAGAAGATTGGGAAACCAAATTTTAATCTCGTTTAAATAAAGTCTTTACTTAGTTATTCGTAGCGATACATCGCTGATGTATTGGGGAAGACCATGTGTTGCCTCGCACAAACTGTTTCACGGAAGAATCCACGAACATTCCCCGATGATCTGTGTCTCCCTGGATATTCCCGACATTACATATATGCATTGAATTTTCCCGATGCACTCGCAATGTCACATCTAAAATCTCACCGCAGCTTGCCAGAAATATCAGGGATCTTCCCTGAGACATCGGGGTAGAAGTTCCCGACAACTCCCGACAACTCCAGAAACTTCTAATTCCCACCACGAGTACATCACCGAGGAAGAGGGACCGCCGCATAAGGTAAGGAACACATCTGGAATTCTCCCGATATGCCTCCCGATACCCCCCATTCATCACGATCCTCCCGATGTCACAAATACCTCACGACCTCCCCTTAGCTTCCCATTGACCAAGATAACTCGCTTGATACTATACAACAAGTAATTGTTGAGAAAGATTTAGGGATTTTTGTTCAAGATAAGTTTAATAGACATAGTAGTCATACTGTAAATCGTGCAAATATTATTGTGGGACTCATCAAACGATCTTTTTTATAGCTTTTGATTGCATTTTTTTTGTCTAATCATCCCCTGCTCATTTAATTATTTTCTTTTGTTTACTACTATCAGACAATTATAAGACTGCGGGGTTTACCATTTACTGTTATTCTTAAGGACTTTTTGGCAACTAAAACTATGTCTTAAGCCTTTTGTATGGCTAAAACTAGGTCTGTTTTTCATAGCTGAAACTATATGTGAAAATAGTTCATTCGGCTTTTTGACAGCTACAACGTGGATTTTCAGAGGTTTAGTTTCATTTTCTGCTTCAGTTGCATGTTGGGTATTGTGCCATGGGTATCCGACCAACTCACCCCCCTACCAACTCACCCCCCCCTACCAACTCATCCTGGATTTGGACAACTCGCCCGATGTCAATTTCGAAATGTCCAACTCACCCCCCCCCATCAATTTTATATGTAGAATATTATATTTATTTTTAAACTTAGTGTTAATTCATAATGATAAAGTGTATTTATACACAAATAAATTAACAGATCTCTGCTTTCTCGAATACTTGCGAGTTTGTTAGTTATTTACCTTCGTTATTTTCAAAACTTGATCGTTCGGAAACTATGATTTTCTATGCAAGTTATCTAATTTTCCAATGTTTTTAAACAAGGTATTTGACTGTTGACAATTGATATAATAGATCTAATTATAGTCCTAATTTTTTCAATCATAATGTTTTTTGACAAATTGTTTTATTTTTTTCCTTTGTTTTTCGCTTTTTTCACTGTCATTACAGCGTTTTCAAAATGGCCACTGTTTGAAAATACTGTTAATTTTACAAAAAAACGCCTCCAATATCACATAATTGAACATATTAATAATTTCATAATAAACTATTACCAATTAAAAGTGATTTTTTCCAACAAATCTATTAAATTTAATAAAAATATCTTTAGGGGGGTGAGTTGGTATGTTATTTTTTTAAGGGGGGATGAGTTGGTCATTGCGTAGGGCGAGTTATCCAAATCCAGGGTGAGTTGGTCAGGGGGTGAGTTGGTAGGGGGGTGAGTTGACTGTAAATCGTGCCATGTGATTGTGGTCTGTTTTGTTTCTGTTGTCTGTGCCTGCTTGTTTCAATTGAGTACTGCCTTCCTTGCCAGACTATGTTTTTGCAAATATTGACAGTTTTGAGAGGCTTTTGCTCTACAGAGGTTACATTTATATTAAACAATTGGCTTAGAGTTATTTTGAATACTAGTATCAAGCACATATATATAGTTTTCCGAGTACTCGATCGGAAGAATGACCGAGTACTCTAGTACCGATTTTAGTACACGTTGCCATCACTAGTTTCAATAGAGAGGTTGTTACTATATGTACAAAGGCATCTATGGAGAGGTCGTACGAGCGTATTGTATAATCCATTCTTAAAATCAAATATATTCATTTGGTGAGATATTGTCCATAAACGTCGTATCTTACCTTTACTATTCTGTGCTTTGACTCAGAATTCATCAAAGCGAATAATCGGTTTAGTTCTTTGTCATTGTTATGATCGGCATTACGTTTACTACGTCCCTTTATTCCACATTTGACGTGTGTTATCGAGTTGGGTTTGGCGCACTTCAAATACTGTGTTGGTGCACATGTGGCTACCATTTCCGCTCCTTCCTGTGTACATGTACAGTAAACACCATTTCGTGCTGCCCAGCTTGATAGTGTTCGGTTTGGTGACTTAAACAAATGTTCGCTATCTCGTAACCTGTTTAGTCAAGTACAGTACAATGTTACAAACAGCGCACAGAAAAGTATAATACGTATGTGAGAAATTCGAAACTAAAGTTATATCAGAGAAAGGTCATTGTTTGTATTAGACGTTCTGAGAGTGGAGTATTGTGGTCTATTGATTGTGAGGCTTAATATTTTGAGTGGTCAATCCGTACTGTTTCCCCAAAACAACAGTGTGCTTTGTTATCAAGTAAACTCTGTCCCAGATTGAGAAGAGTTGAACGTGCAGCGAGTTCTATACAAATCTTTGGGATTTTAGTTGTCTGGACAAAACTAAAGCATACAAGTAATCTGGATGACGTATGGTGAAAATTTATGTACCCTTCGTGGCCTCGTTGATCAAATGTTGCAATGTGACATCATTCAGATTCCGTTTAGGTATTTGGTATCGTCCAGGGTGGTACTAGTATTCAATATTGATCTTATTTAATTGGAAAATAAGGATAGCCAATCATATCGCCGGTTACTGACCAAAAGTTAAAAATGGTGTGATCTGATTGGTTGTCCTTATCCTTACGTTTAAGTAAGATCAATATTGAAAACTATCCCAGAAAACAAAAACATCAAAACACATTTAGCACGCTTATCCAGGAAATTGCTGTTTACGAGTATCAGCCATACCATCGTACTAGAAAGTCTAGATAAAGTATAAGATTATAAAATTGCTTACTTCCAACTTTCCGTGAATGCATAAGGATGTCTTTCCAAAGGTGTGGTGATACCGTTTCGACCAAATAAGTCGTTAGTCATGACGCCATCAAAATTACCACAAAGACCATGCACATTTCCCAAGTCCTTGGGTGCCATTGTGATATCAATATTCATTGTGCCAGCATATGATCCAGTATTCAATGTGATAGCTATTTTTGTTCCTATCGGCGTGAATACCTGTGGGTGACAATGCAAACAATTGTCTCGAGTATCGTTCAATTGATATTTGTGATTTATAAGCGATAAAATGTCAGCCGATCTCCTTTTAGAAATAGATATTTCAGTAGCCTCAATATATACGAGGGGGTTCGGAAAGTTTCTGGGCAAGTGTCGTAATATGTCTATGCTCCCCGCGGTCGCTGCTATGTCCGTCGGTCCGTCTGTACGTCCGTCACATTTTTGTCCGGGCTATATTTTGAACAGTACTAGAGATATCGCAACTTCAAAGGTGGATAGATCTCATTTAGGGGAAATTCAGTGCACAAGAACCTTAAATCTTCATTGCATATTTTTGGAGGTATTCACCTTTGTAATTTTTCATACTTATTTCTTGTCCAGGCTATAACTCCTATAGTATAGGAGGTATCGTTTTGAAACTTCACAAGTGAATTGTTGCATTTAGGAGAAGTGCAGTGCAAATAACAACATAACTCTACCTGACTTAATTTTAGAATTATGTCCCTTTTCCATACAAATTAATGCTTGTTCGGCCCCTAACTTCACATAATGATATAATTTATTAAGTGCCGTGTCAAAGAACCATAATCCTACCTTACTTAGTGTTAGAATTATCACCATTTTGTATAAAAATTAATGCTTGTCCGGTCCATAACTTGAATAGTATCGATAGCATTTAGTTGGAACATATACATGTAACTGAAGTTTTCTTAGTGATTAGAAATTCTGAACATAATGCATGAAAACTATGTAAATTATGAAATAATTAATTTATATCTGTGTTTTATCTATAATAAAGCACAGTCACGAGTTCGGATGGGTAGTATTTAATACACACTCGTTATTTCAATTCTAACATATATAATGTTGTGGTACTTTTTTCTGAAGTTCGTCAAGGTTAATACTTCACATTGGTGCATAATTTATTTCTGTTGCAATTAGTTCTATGTTAGGCCTATTTTTTAGCTAGAATGACTGGACTAATAACCAATTTCCGCATTTGACAACATTCCAAGACATAGAAACTGCAGCGCCATTTTCTTCCTCATAAGGCTAATGATGTGATTTGCTGTATCTGTGTTTTATCTGGAATTGTATGCACACCGTAGGTTCCTCTATGTGTTTATTGCTGAAACCACTGATTGTGTTAGAACAATCAATAATTGATTTTTCTTACACTTAAGATACGTTTAATTATTATGTAAAAAATAATAAACCTTCAACAAAGATGCTTCATACATATCAGCCTTGACCGAGAACCCTGCAAAATAAAATTATCATTAATACATAACTATTAATAAAGTTACCTCGTAAAGATTATCATTTTTCCTCACAACTTGCAGTATACCACCATCGTCACATCGTGTGAATCCTATATAGTTGATTTTTCCACACCTGTTGATCTTAAACACGTCTTTACCAGCTCTGACTGCTATTGCACAGGCGCATTTTGCTCGATTGTTATTGCAAAGTGCTGTTTTTTCTTGAACCTAATACATATCAATGAAATGACATGATTACATTTTGAATATCTAATAATCAGATATAATTGTATTATAAATAATAATTTAACGAAAAGTATGGCGCCGTGGGTGATGAAAATTTAAACAAGAAAGAGTGTATGAATTAGATAAATAAAGCACGAAGTGGTATCAAATTTTTAGAAATCAATTTTGTTCTATTTTCAATTAAAAAGGAGGTACTTGCACATTTTTTGCAAATTACCCAAGTTTCATAGGTGTAGATGGTTTTATCGTGTAATACTTTTAGCAATGCATGATTTTCTGATCGAATTCTTAATATCAATATTAGTGCCAATTGTGTTGATATTTTGCCAGGTCTTATTTTGTATACTTAGAAGAGGTGCGGAGTCCCCTTATGGCACGATTCTCGAATTAGCCGGAATGGGCCCGAATGAGTCGGAATGAAAATAAAATAAAAATTCGAAACAGATTCCGAATGATAATTCGAATTGACCAAAAAAATACAGCTTTGTCAAAATGCCGTATTTTTTTTTGTCAAAATGACGTTCAAATACTTCAAATGCCATCCAAATACTTAACACAAAAATACTGAATATAACTCGAATGCACTTCGAATCCGCCTGGAATGATAGCGGTGAACGTGCACGCATATGTTTCACATGACGGTACACACAATCATTGGACCGTTTTCACGGGATTTAGCACTGAATTTTGCACGGGTAGTGTGTTTAATAACATATACTGGTTTTAAGTATTTTTCGAATGAAGTCATAATGCCGTAAGAATATTTAAAATATAATCATAATGTAATTAGAATACACTTTGAATGCCGACTTCGAATGAATCTCAAAAGTTTTGAGCATGCGCAAAACATTCCAAGTGGCCACAAGTATGGGCCAGAATATTAGGAATGTACTACGAATGAAAACACAACACAGACGGAATCTTTAGAATGCACTTCGATTATAAAGGAATACACCTAGAATTTTTAAATTTGGCGATATTCGGACGGGTAATTCCGACGCCGTGCGATCTTGAATACACATTTTAGGTCAAGAGCATTTGAAAAATATTTTAAATGACCAGTACATATGGCATGCATTCGGAAAACAGGAAGAATGCATTTCGGACATACAATAATTGCTATTCCGTCGGCAATCCGACTCATTCCGACTGTATTAAATACAGCGACTTGATTCTTCATCTGTTAATGTTACGTTTTATTTGACAACGTCATACATTTACATCCAATTACTACCATTTAATTCATCAGTACACGTCTTCAGAAATGCCCTTACCTCAATTCCATAATGTATATTGTTGAACAACATAAACTCGCCCACTTTCTGATTCTCAAAGTAGCTGAATAAGTAAGGATTACAAGACAGTACAATTTAAAATGTTGTTTGCGCAAATTTTTTATATATCGTGATTGTCCAACCTAACCAAGCATTGATGTAATAGAAAGCCACTGGTGGTTGCTTTATGAAAGACTTGGTGCAAATAGGCAATTTTAACCACTCTCGATATCGCCCACTGACTATTTTATCTTGAAAAAACCACTAAGTTCCCCTCCAACATGCTTTATTTATTGTGTTATTAACACGTGATCGAATTGTAACATCAACAAACTACAGCGTAAACATCAGTGAGGTATTTAATTCGTTTTTCGATTCGTTTTCATCAAATATCAACAAATGTCAGACAATTTAAGTAATAGTAGTGTTAATTTTTGACGCTAACATAATAAATAACTTTCTCAATAAGTTTCTCAAGTTATGTTAGATGTTAGTGTGGTTGTTTATGGGATATACAGGCAACTATACCAAAATTACGCGAATATTTGACAATTTTATTTAAAGTTTGCAATACACCAATATGAGAGGCAGTCCCTTTAAGAAAAGTAATTGGTTATTCTCCTTTCACAACTGACTAAGTTGTATAAAAACTAATTCAGTCACCTAGCTATCCAACATATATGTGGTACAATCATACTTGAGCACAACACGGACCACATACAAGATAAATCACAGATCACAAGCACCTGACAAACTTAAAAGTAAGCAAGACATAATGATACTGCAAAGCTACAAAGTCCTACTTTCATGTATCAATTCGGCCAAGAAAAAGTAAGTGAGTGATAAAATGAGGCATCATATTTTATCCTTTTTCTGATGGATTCATTACAGTTTATTTGAATTGGTTTAAGTTCAAACAGATATCGTTTATTCAATATTGATTACACTTACACACAAGAGCCGTTACAGACGGGTTGTGCTCCCCGTGGAGCGTTTGTCACAGAAAAAATGCTAAAAATATGTTATTATTCTTTGCCATTGCACTGTATTAATAAGATTTATTTATCAATGAATTTTCAAATTGATATATCCAAAACTGTTTGAGTTATGGCCTGGACAAGAATTAGGTATGAAAAAATACAAAGGGGAGCAACTCTAAAAAAGGAATAAAGAGTTATGGTTCTTCTGCACTGTACTTCCCCTCAAGAGTATTCACCTATGAAGTTTAAATTGACATCTCATATACTGTTCAAGTTATGGCCCGGACAAGAATTAAGTATAAAAAATTACAAATGAGAATAACTCAAAAAATATACAATCAAGAGTTATGGTTCTTGTGCACTGCACTTCCAATCAATGAGGTCTATTCACCTATGACGTTTCATATTGATATCTCTAATATGGTTCAAGTTATTGCCCGGACAAAAGTGTGACGGACAAAGCGGCGACTATATGCTCACCCTCGGGAAGCATAAAAATCCGCTGATATATTTTAGAATTGCGTGACGACGCAATCACTCTTACCATACTGCGGACACCCCCTTAAAGAACACCGAAATAAAAACCAGGTACGATTGTTATTTTTAGAAGAATTACAATTATGCTTTTTATCTACCAAAATACGCAATTTAGCATAATATTTATACGTATTGTCTATGTAAGTAATAAATATACTGTTGGTCTGATGATCTCATGTGTGGGTCAACGTGTGAATAACAAATCTTCTTCTTGTAAGTGCTCGAGTCGTTAATCTGAACCTAAAAAATAAGTTCATGTTAATTCCGAATTAGAGCGTTTGAAAAACAAAGGTGGCACATATCGAAGTTTGAAAAGTAGGCTTTTGGTGCCAGTGCCAAAGAAGTATATGAATACGAAAATGTCGTCTATTAACTGCGACAATTAACACAATAGTATTAATAACGTGTGTACCATTGAACAGAGTGGTTTTTCAGATAATACAATCTTACAGTCAACTACAGGCAAAAAATCAATAGTAAAAGGGTTTCTAGGGACAGACGAAGGAATACTGTCAATGGTACTATCGTGACGTCTATAGAAATAATCGTCAATAATATGAGCTTTCGTCAACTCGAAGAACGGTCTCAATGAAGCCAGTGGGAAGTTCATAATACACTTAAAGGCATGAATAAAAGTATAAATTGTGCAGAGTTTGTCAAATGACACCAAAAAGTGTTACGTCATTGTTTCTATTTAGAAACACTTGAGATGCTTATCAATAATGCAAGTGATGTTGTGCACGTTATTGACATCATGACAAATGCAATTTTGTAAAATAATAATCAGATGGCGCATGTAATTGAAATTTCCAACTTACAGTGCATCGTATGGTTGTTTTAGTGAAACATTGTTGTGTTTTTATTTCGTGATATATGTCTACAAACGTTTAGAACACATCTCGTACATGTATGCTACCAAATAGGTTTATGATACCTACTTGTATATCTGGAAATGTGAACGTATTCCACTTCTGATGACCAATGCTTTGATCGAATTCTAGCTTCAAAATAAACGTAAGTTTATCCTCGTAGTCTTCATCAATTGTAGCGATATCAAACGTGAACAGTTCATCTGCGTCGAATTGTTTACCTACTGACAGGCTCTGAAATGTGGCACATTGCGAATCTTAATTCCATTTGTGTTTACGTGTATTTGTATCAACTAACTGTTGACTAAATGACGGAATAATTAATTCGTATGCATTGCAATGTTGACAAGTTCAATTTCCATGTCGACGTTTTTACAATCACAAATTCTACAAACACTAAGGCAAGAGTTTCTTTATTTTTCGTTACCCAGACCCTCCTGTCCAATATTTTGTAATTTTCTTAAATAAATGAAAACCTAAAATTGCATCGTATGTCAAATGTTTTGATGGCAAGTACACAACTTGTTTTGTATACCCACATGGTTGTATAGATGTATGCGTCTTGTTTTTCTATCACTAAGTATTTTATTTTTTAACGGTTTTAACAATAATGTTTCTCCACCTTACAGGGTGCATGTACCACGGTACGGTTTGGTTATTTTGGGGTTCAAAACAGTGGAGGATTCCGTCGACTCAGGTAACATATTTCTATATTTCCTTCATTTTATCCTTCTATATAAAACAAATGGTACATGAGAGCTGTCTCATTTACAGTAGAACTTCGATGCCTCGAACAGTACTTGCCTCGAACACCCTAGATGCCTCGAACTAGTTCTTCGGTCCGGTCAAAATTCCTTCTTTATTCATATGGTAAACAGTAGATGACTCGAACAGTATCTAGGTCGAACACTCGAACTGATTGGTCGGTCCCTTGCTATGATTAACCCGTAGATGAGTCGAACAATACAAGTTTTCGCACCTTTCATTGACTGTTGAAATCCATTGTTCGACCGCGGGTAGTCGGCGACAAGTTGTGATAATTACTGTACCAAACAATTGTTTGTGTTCGACTTCATTGTTTAACGCGTTTTTAAACATTTATACATCCATTAAATGGTTAATGAAGGCCGTCCAGGAAATTGTAACTTATTTATTTTTAAATAAATCGGATTAAAATAATCGTTTTTCAACGTTTGTCAAAAGAATCTGTTACATTTCCATTTATTGATTTGTAGTCGAACCTGACCCAGGACATGATGATATTATGTGGCTTGCAGCTTAATTTTTATACTCGTATATAAATATGCTGTTTAACGAGAAACCTTACATGCGTGAACACTCGAAGAGCTTGTAGGAGATAAGTCAGATTTCATGTCAATTTGGTCAAACTATATTGTTTCATTATTGTTATGAATAAAGTTACAAAAAAATATAGACCTATATTAGTTATACACTTAAATTATGCAATATACACACACAATTTGTAAATTTACACGTACCGACATCCGTTCGAACTTATACCCATGCATATTCTTGGGTACCATAGATGCCTCGAACACCCTAGATGCCTCGAACTATTTTCCCGGTCCGAAGATAGTTCGAGGCATCGAAGTTCTACTGTATATGTATTTTTATATCCTATCATCGATTCACTATGCAATCTGTACATAATACCGACAAGGTGGTAATGCAGCATGCACGAATGGACGACGGACTGATTGATGAATTTATTGTTAATTGTGTGTTATTCCCTTTTTTTATTTTAGACACAATTGCAAAACAGAATATTTGGTAAATGTATAGATAAGATACATTGTCATGTCAAGTTAAGATGGCGATGGTATACCTCTATTCCTTTTGAACATTGTTTATTGTCAACGTTCGTGTTAATATTAGCAATACTGCCTTTGGTGCATGCATGGCCGGAAGTTTTATGGTCAAATATTCTGACCGGTGCCCTACAGCTACTCGTATCGCTATCATCATAGTTACAACCAATAGGTACTGTCGCTTTCATTTTAATGGTTCCTCGTTTACCCTTTGGCATTGTAATAACGGGGGTCAGTATCTGCAAACAAAATTAAGAATCGTAGTTAAAGAGAATTTGTCTACTAGTTATCTTTGTAAACCTTATACTTATTTTCATTAAATTGAGATTCAATTTTATATTGCAACTGTGTGTTTTCGTATGATAAGAAAACAAACATGCAGAAGAACGTACAAAGCATGTAACTATGCAGCTACATGGTTATCTATTTACAGTGTTCACATACACCTAACGGCACTTCTAACGCTACCCTTAGATTTTCCTTGATATCTCCTTAACCGTTCGAGATAACCTCATCAAATTTTCACCCAACTAGGTTTGATGCATGTGCATGTTATCACACTAGTCAATTTAGAAATTGATGCATATGAAAAATCGCGGTTAAGGCATAATTTACGTCACCCGATTTTCAAAAGTCACAAAATTAAACAGCGTATTTATTAAGGGTAAACTAAGTATTTTCATTTTTTTTATTTCATTACTGTTTTAAATGTTTTATAACGCGTGTACACAATAAAAATATTCATGTACGTCCTCTACATTGCAACTAGGTAGCAGTTGGTAAGCTAAGACCGCCTCAAAATAAACGCCTTTTCTGAATAAAAAAATCTATACGTTCGATATAAACGTTAAACCTAAGGAGAGCTTCATTGTTTGTACTTGAAAGGTAAAATACACATCGTTTCTAAACATCCGATATGTGAACGTATGCAATAGAAATGAATAAAATCAGTTTGATATCGTTTGTGGTCACCGTTAGTTCCAATTTTAAGTTGAGCTCGACTCCCCGAACTCGCATGAATCGTATTATCTCAACATACTCGTTTAGATAGCGGTTATCACTAGCTTTCGCAGCAAAAACAAACGTCAGTTATTGACTAGTCGGTTGTTGTACAGTGAAAATAATTATTTAAGACATGATGGATCCAAAGCTTGATAATATCAACCATTTTAGGGAACAATGGCATCTTCAGTCTAAATAACAAACCGATGACAGCTATTGCTTCTGACCGTGTGGACTGCAAATCATCTGGTTTAATATGCCATGAAACTGTGTATCGGTGCTATGCACCGGGCACATAAGAGAACTAGGCGCACTTCTGCAGCACCGGACATGCCTGTATCTAATGACTCTCTCCCCTTCTGGGGCTTTTTATCAGTATGTCCCTCCGTTCAGATCATGCTGTGTCTGCACTGGTAAATGATGCACCTATACAAATCTGGTAAACATATACATGTATTTTTAATAAACAAAATTGATACATGTATTCCGAAATTGTATTTCAAATATTCAACGTTCCGTATAGTTAATCGTATGTATGCTTTAAATTAAGAATATACATAAATATTGAATATTTTTCAAATCACAACTGAAAAGACAGAAACACTGTTCTAGTTGAATACACTATGTCAATACCCAAACACTCTTCAACGGTTATTTCCCTAATACGTACATTAACGAACCATTAATGATAACATCGCATTATCCATTTGATGTTTCCTAGCAACCCGATTGGCAGGACCGTTCTTAACGATGCTAGTTCATGTATAGATTTATACATTACTGCGCAAACCAAAAACAACTGCTGTAATCTAAATAGTAATGATGGAGTTCATTCACTGTCTACTTAAATGATTATATACTTGACAGTGTTGCAATATTTGGGGAGGTACTAGAAATCTATTACACAGGACGGAGGTATGGGATAAAAGGAGTATTTAAAGAACTGGATAATAATTATGAAGTCCTCAAATGTCATTATTCGTAATATTTTGACTCCGGCTTCTTTCTTGTAGACCAAGCTATTTTGTTCTGTAGTATTTTATGCCTTTCAGGCTCATTCGTCCACAGTCCGATTCTTTTTATTTTTTGGCTGCCAACCGTTGTAAATCATGTATGCAGATGCACAGGTATACCATTTACAGTTATGCTTGAACTTTTGTCACCTGAAATTAGGACTTTGTAGATGTTTAGTTTGATTGTTTCTTTTTCTTTCACACATTCGTACCTGTCGTTACTGTTTTCCTTTGTTAACAACCATTAGAAATCATGTATGCATCTGCAGGGTTATTTAATTTACAGTGAGCTTTTGGGGCTAATTGGACACTTGAATTAGGACTTAGCAGCTCTTAAGTTTCATTTTCATGTTCAGTATTTCGTTGGGCATTGTGACATGTGTTTGTGGTCTGAGAGTTTATTTTTTTCATCTACTGTTCAATCATTTAATTTCGTTGGGATGAAATTTCGTTGTTTTGGTTAAAAAGACCATTTCGTGGGGACGTAAATTCGTGGATTTCGTATTTCTGTAAAAAAAATAATCGGGTGAAAATCTGCACTAATCATCAGAATTCCATTACTTTGAAACATCAATCAATGCTAATAAGTAATATTGTTAATATAAGTTTCTTTATAAACTGACAATCAAACATGGATTAATGCATAAACCCTCCAATTATAGTCTAGATAATTATACGAATAATGTATGTCAAACTGTTGGTTGCAATGTGTGGTGAAACAAAACATACGATATAACAATTACCTAACAATCCATTTTATTATCCACAAGTGTCATCTTTTCTACTCTACTATTGTTTATGTTCGCGCATGTAATTTATAATTTGTGTTAAATTTGTATGGCCTCCGTAGCTCAATGGTTAGCGCGCTTGCCGTCTAATCTGGCCTCCGGGTTCAAATCCGGGTGGGGGGCACACATATATGCTTGTCATATTTCAGCATGAAGCTGACTGGCAAATAAAGGCTATGCTCGGCATTTAAATATAAAAATAGACATAGTGGTACTGTGTAAGTTTACCTGTATGTACAACTAGTGGAAGCTGGTTAAACCCAGATATAAGGACATACGCAGTTTAAACTACGAATACTGTTAGTTGTGTTTATGAAGTTACAATTAAAAAAAAATAGTATCCCTCATTGGAAACGTACTATTCTTTGATCAGGTAATGAATGGACAGTCTGATAAAAAATAATTATGGTTTAAGCTGTGAGTAAACTTTAAAAATCCTAGACTCATTTATACAGGAAAAATGGCGGCCGCGGTAAATATGCACTTTGTCAATTTACATATTAGTTGGTAAAATTATTCGTCGGGATTTGATTTCGTGGTTGAGGTAATCCACGAAATCCACGAAATTTAATCCCCCACGAATATTAATGATTTTACATATTTTATTTTGTTCGTGCTCGACTATTTCTGTTGAGTGCTGCCTTCCTGATACGATTTGACATTTTCTTTTTGTGTGCTGCAACTTAGTGCCAGAGCAACGATTCTATTAACGCATGTATACGGCAGCTACTAAGAGAATGTGTGCCGTGTTAAGTTAGTTGAGCCTTCTATATAGATAACTAGTTAAGTGACTGCTACAAGACAATGGTACGGAAACCAGACAACTGTTTCAATGGTGCTCCAACCAAGCATGTTTTATAAGTATGTAACACTTGTTTATCTCATCTGATAGATCTCCTCTAGACCTCGTCTAATTTATAAATGTTAACATGTGAGTGTAGTGACTATACAGACGAGACTTATTCTAGCTGTGGTCTAATCAGTGTTTTGTAGATACTTCCTTTTCATGTATAGTTTCAATGTTGTGTTTGAGAAAACCTATTTATGCGTTATGTGTTACAGTATAGATCATGATTGATGAAGCATATGCTTATTTTTTGTCAGTAGCCAATATCTATGTCATATATGTGGATATTTTCAACGTCATTTTTGTTGAAGATATTTTGAGTACATATAAAAGTACAAATGTATAGTACGACAGCAAAACTGATTGGTTGGAATAAAGAAGCAATGTCACTCATTGCAATCGAGCATTGTAAAAATACATGTATCAGGACACAACCGGCTAAATGCACACATACACAAAAATCTGAAAATGGTACTGCATGTCTGGTCTTATGGTGGGAAAAAGCATGTGCTTCAATACTGTAACGGTACAATAAGGAGAGAGCTGCTACATGACCCACCGAGAGACTAGACCTCAGATGGACAACGAAGTACATTTTTGAAGATGAAGAATAAACATATAGTAAAATTATATGCATTGAGTAAAGCCTGTATTCCATGACCGTGTGCATGTTTCGCATTCTCGATCATCCGTATTCTGTATGTGCATTATTAGAACACTCGATTTGATGTTGTACGAGTACGCAAACTTGAAATAAGGACACTAGAAAAGCGGTTGAATTTTGCGCGTCAGAGTACGGATGGCACATGTGGCACACTCAAACAAAGTTATGGAATATCGGCTTAATACCTTGATTCCAGCATAGTATGAAGTACTGTATGTCCTGTCTGTTTGTTGTCCACATTCTCCAGTGGCTGCCCTAACAGCACAACTTATCTGGAATATAGTGATACATATAATATTAAACATATTACATGATTAAATGAAAGTATTCGTGTTCATGACACTTATAACGACAAACATTTATCAGTAATTATGAACGCGTATTTATAATTATAAACTCACCTCAATTCCTAACCTGTCGATCTTAGTTTCATGGAGAGTAAGGTCGTCAAGTGCAGTTTGGTTCGCTGGTCCATATGACACAAGAAATCTGCCATCTACATACCTTTAACGTATAAATAGGAATCAAAAGTTGAATAAATTCATTTTTTTCACATAGCACCTAAACGTCTGCAGCAACTGAAAAATAAGTTTATAAGTAGTCGGGGGTGTAATAGGAAGTTGGCACACAAAATGAAAAAACCGTTCAGTGACAAAACCTTTCTATAATACGTTACATACCAATCAACAACATAAACCATATCCGGACTCGACTGGGTTCTGAAACCACATCGCATTAAGAAATATGGCTTGTGATTTATTTTTGCTCCTATTGTCACATCAGTATGGTAGAGTTCTGGAGATACAGTCACTTCTCCGAAGTCAGTCGCAGTAGGAGCTGCAGCTTGGGTTCCGTCGCCGCACAGGGATTTATACTTGGCTGCAATACAAGTATATGATCGTTTAAGCAAATATAGTTAATTGCATTTTTTGCATGTATCAACGTACAAATTAACTGAATTAAGTGAATTTAATAAACATTCATATGATACCTACATGTGCATAAATTATAACTGTTGTGTCTCCTGTTTGTGTTACTCATTTTACTAGCCATTTGATTTATTGAAGTACTTAAATAGATATGAGATATTCTCGAGGAAAACTCGTGATGATATAGCGTTAGAAAGACAAGACTCCGTTAAAGAGTTCCTAAAAATTGAGCAAAATATAAAATTCTTTTACGAAGTTATAGACCTTAAAAATTAACTACGCTCGCATACTTTTTGAGTGACGTCGCAAACGTCATTCAACCGTTACTTGACGTAACGCTCACAAGCATTTCACAAATCCAGTAGTTGATAAATTTGTGAGGTAAACTTTTAAAATAGTATCATATTTAAGATTTGAATTCTTATTTTGATAAATCATACCCAAATCTTGAATGTTTGTTTTGGAACAAAGTAGCTAGCTTCTGTGTTTAAACACTAACCCCTCGTTTCTCAATATGGTACGTTTCAGAAATTGGTCACCATAGCAACGACAGAAGCTATTTTAACATACTTCATGAGAAAATTTAAATTCTAACAGATAGTATTATATTATCCAATTACTTCAATTATCCAATTAAATTAAAGAACATGACCTTTTCCTCATTTCAGAGCATTTTCTAAACATTTACATAGTTACTATATTAATGTCACCAAGTCCTGTTTTCCTGGAGAACAACTGTAATGGATTGTTTTGTTATATGTCCAAACATATGTTACCTTCCGAAAATAATAATAAATAGTATTGCTATCATTATTATATTTTTTAAAATCAAATGTTCCACTAGAAACTGATTAAGGATGCTGGAGCGGTTTAATGCGCATACGTCATTTGTCATAGTACGTTATGTGCCTTATAAATGTAAATACGTATGTGTCAAAATAATCTAAAACAAATCAAGTTGAACAGTTTTGATAAGTATTATGCAATTAAATTTGAAAATTCTAATCGAAATGACGGTTTCCATTCCGAGAAAAATATTACATTACAAAATAGGTGGGTGGGGTAAAAAAATAAAAATATTGCTATTTATGCCAAATGACTTTTTTGGGAGTCAGGTTCGTTTGGTAATGTTTGTTTATTGTGTGTTGATGTGTTTTCGCGATATTTACATGTTCAATAAATTTTATTTTAAGCGGTTTCATTAATTTTCTCAGCATTTTAGCCACATTTAACCAAAATAAAAACAAACATTGCGAAAAAGATACCTCGGTGACATGTATTTTTATTGCATGATTTTGAAGATCTATGTCACAAGACTTATTTAACAAAATATTAAAAAAGTTTAAGGTGGGAAAAAAAGTTATTTAGGATTTTACCTTGGTGCTATTTTGCTGCATGAAATATGAAGTGGGTGGGATAAAAGAGCAATATATATTAGACCAAAATTAAATATATCCTTTTTGGTATCTTGATCATGTATAAAAATGTGTACCCAAACAATATTGAAAAATATTTTATTATTTAGATCTCAGACATCAAATAAACATGTCAAATTTGAACACCACCACCAAATTACCAATTTCCTTGGAATTATAAAAAAATTAATTCACACTTCAATCAGGGCTGATTACCCGAAAAACGAGTTCCGTGACCCAGTGTTTTTTCATCATATTTTGTGTCAGTATAGATTTCTTTACTTCCTGGCAAAATTTGAGCAAATTCTGAAGGTGTGATCCTAATCGTTCCAACATCCTTAACCGTCGTTTCAGACTAGAAAAGTTGTTTAAAGTAATTTACTCAAATTCAATAATGTTGTTGCCTAACTGTACACAAAATACATGTAAAGGTGAAAGCTTACAAAAGCAGTAGGCTGAATATTGTATTGTAGTTGGCAGATAATATTGCAGTTCGTTTCCACACTTTCGTATCTGAATATCGGCCCTTAAACCACATGGGAAACCATCAAATCTAAGACAAGCTGTAGCATTAACAGGAGCAGCAAAAGGTTTTAACTCTGGATGAGTCCCTGTAAATACATGTACGTATATCAGTAAATGTCAGTGTTGTATTGTACAATCAGGTATTTGTTGTTTTTAGAATTTCGATGCCCAGTATAGCCTTTATTTGCCAGTCAGCTTCATGCTGAAATATGGCAGGCATATATGTGTGCCCCACCCGGATTTAAACCCAGTGGCCAGATTAGACGGCAAGCGCGCTAACCATTGAGCTACGGAGACCATATAAATTGAACACAAATTATAAATTACATGCGCGAACATGTAAACAATAGTAGAGTAGAAAAGATGACACTTGTGGATAATAAAATGGATTGTTAGGTAATTGTTATATCGTATGTATTGTTTCACCACACATTGCAACCAACAGTTTGACATACATTATTAGTATAATTGTCTAGACTGTATAATTGGAGGGCTAACCATTCAGCTACGGATGCACCCATATATGATAAAGGACAATGACACCAATGATCACAGGTGCACGGTATGTATGACACCTCCTGGTTTCCTCCAAAACCCAGCAACATCAAAAACAAGTTAAAACTTTATCATACAAAGCTTTTGCATCAAACACCGAGTTTGCTTGAATGTTCAATTACCATATAAAGGCATGTCTCTTTGCTCATTCAAAATAATCACGGGGTAGCGGTAATGTTGATTTCTCGTTTAATTACCATGGCCGATTTTCATAAACATGCTTACTATATTGTAGGAGGGTTGATACCTGTTACAACAAACAATAAAACATTTATCCTCGAATCATGAACATAATAAAATGACCAAAAAAAACACCAAATTATGCTGTCGATGCCTTTCTTATTAACTAGTGCTTTCTGGACTCCGGTAAGAAATGTTGATCTCAAAAGACGGATTATGGCGGATCCTATTATTTTATTATACCTACCTTCTAAATATATAGGCCAATATGTGCTACATGTGCCGATGGTTGGCATCATGTTTGCGTCTGTCATAACATAGGTCCATGCACCCTCTGTAGTTTTAAACCATCCTTCTTTTAGCCCATCATCACTCAATAAAAGTCCTTGACCGTCAACAAAAAAGGTACTGGTGTTGTTTGGACTTCTTATTGAAAGATCATTTAGTTGCCCGATGGTTGGATCAATGCATGCTTCGTCTGAAATGTAAATGCATCAATACATACGACGTAACCCACTTTTCATTAATTCATAATAATGCGGTATACAATTCTATTTAACCTTGTGTACGTGTATTTATCAATAGTTTTGCTGTTGTTTACTTTTTTTCAGAAGTATTTTTTCTTGTATTATAACACTCTAGCCAATTCTACGACACGTACGTCATCATCATAATTTTGGAAGCCGTAACCGATACGAGCAGTATTCAACTTAAAGATATACCATACTATTCTGACAAGTTACAAAAAATGAACCATTTGTGTTCACATTGACTGAACGATCCTTAATTCAATCCATTGTGATAAAATTGCAGCTCGGAATTTCTTTTTCTTATGGATGGCAACGATTACTCGTTCGATTATCGAATGATAAAATCAGTACCCGAGGACTCGGAAAAATGTTAATCCCGTCTAGTTCCAGTACTCATTTGAAATTCCTAGAAAGATTACTTAATATTAAAAAGAAACCACTAATGTTGCAATTTATGGTGAGTTAGCGAGATTTCATTTAAGTCTAGTGCGTAAAGTTTGAATCATAGAATTTTGGCTAATATTTTGGTATACACATTATTTAACTTAAGAAACCATCAAGGTAACTATGTCAATCCAAGGACTCTGGAACTAAAAACACTGTTAGACAATCTAGGATTGATTTTCTTATTTATGGAATAGTTACATTACAGATGCTGAAATCATGACTTTCAAACAATGTTTGATCAGTTCCTTCAGCAATGGTTTTCTGATATTTAGAAGCATTAATGTTTTTAAGTTAAATTTCCAATTCGAAAAATATTTGACATGTTTAAATAATTCAAAACATAAAACTGCTTTTAACACGATTACGGTGTTCATCCCATATCTTACTTATTGAGGAAGGTCAGCACCGAAACATTGAAATAAATCAACGCTTATGTACAAAATGCACTATGCAGTGCGTAGAAAACGAATATCATTTTAAAATAGTATGTCCAAATTAAAGAAATCTTAGAAATAGTCCAGCAATTATTTCCTCAAAAACCGGATAATCATTAATTTTTTTAGGAAAGCACCAAACCTGGTATATAGAATGGGGAAACATATCTGAACATTTTTTTCATGAGACCCATCTCGTACACAGCATGAAAAGTTACGTTTAATTTACTATTAAACGTCACTTAAATTTAATTATATTCGGAATTTAAATACATTTAATCATAAAAAAGTAGCCATTAAATTCCATATTTAAGTTAAGTTTAATACTACATTTAAGTCGAACTATTCCTACAAGTTTAAGTCACATTTAAGTTGCATTTAAAGTTGATTAAATATAGAATATAAATGGGATTAAATCCACGTTTATGCAATATAAACGCAAACTTAAATGCGATTAAAGTTTAAACGCAAACTTAAATGCGATTAAAGTTTAACTTAAATTTCAAGCATTTAAAGGTGATTAAATAATTTTTTTTGGTTTTAAATAAAATTTATTCTGCACAATTGTACAAATAAGACAACAAACCGCTCAGTAGTAGAGCTTTAAAAGCAAAAAAAACCCAATTCTTTGTGCGTTTTATAAAGTATAACCATATTTTTTTTGTTTATTTTGCTTTTATTTATCCTCGCCACCGGATAATCCATATGGGCGAGGCCCCCAGAAGAGGCTAGTCACTTTAGTGTTTGGGGGATAGTGCATGATCTTTTACGTGCCGATGTAAAGCATCATACACGGGACCTCGCTTAACGTCTCGTCCGAAAGACTGTTAGTAAGTTTAGTTATGTTAGGTGGGAAACACTGAAAAGCATTTCACTTTTTGACCGTCTGGAGTAGGGATCGAACCCACACCCTTTAGATCAGCAGTCAGTAGCCCTTACCACTAGACCATTAGTCCACCTATATATATAACCATATGTTTTATGTTAGCTATATGTACTGCTTTTTATTTCAATGTTCATGAGCAAATATCAAGTAAAATTTAAAGATGTTACGCATACACTAGTTCAATATGAAACTACTTAATGGTATAATTTGTATTTAAAGTATATTTAACGGCAAGGAAAAGATATATACAAATTTTACTCATATTTTTATTCAAGGGAGGTTATAAAACAATTATGGAAATTCTTCTAATTTTAAAATTTGTGAAATAAAATGTGTAGATCTGCATGTAAACTAAACGCGAATCTAGTTGGATGCCTGTACTAGTAATATTTGTGATTATATAAATAAATAAAATTTTGTTAATATACGGAAAATAAATCGACTTAAATATGGACGTTTTTGTGAAATTCCGAATAAACGGAAAGATAATATAGTATTATTTGCGATTAAGTTTTCAAATTAAATTTAGTTAATATACGGAAAACAAATCGACTTAAATTTGACGTTTTTGTGAAATTCCAAACAAAAGTAAATATAATAAAATATTATTGGCACTTAAATCCGTTTTTTCATGCTGTGGTATGGGCCATTATTGTTACCATAGCAACTATTGTAAAAGGTGACCGTCATTTTTATAAAACTACATGACCTTCAATACATGTCTTTATTTTTGCGTGTAGTAAACAAAACTGATTTATAAAAACATCCCTCCTATGCGTTTAAATGATAAATTATATTATATTGATATCTTATACATACAAATAATAGTACAGTTTTACAAACAAAACAGTTAACTTAATTACACATACTGTTTGCTAGTTTTCCAGGTTTTATTGGCTAATTGTAATGTTACTTTAAAGCACTTTAAAACACAATTAAACGCATTAAGTAAAATAAAACGTTATTTCAAAGAATATGACTAGTCAATAATTAATCGCATAACACATAAATACTTATTTTGTACGTTGCCATGGTAACAGCTTAAACAATGAAACAAAACACTGACATTGAGTATTAGATTATGCGCTAAAACAGTAACGAAACAAATATTAACAAATTGAAGAAATAATGATACAGATACTAACTGAAAAATTACAAAATTCTCCAGGAAAACTGGGCTTATGCTGGCTCTCCACAGCGAGCCAGTATTACGACAGGAATTTACTATAAGACCCACCCACACTTCCAAATGTGGTCTCCAGCTTCGGCCTCTTTATGCCTTTATCACCAAAACGAAGCCAGATAACAATCCGAATGTCCGGCAATTGTAACAGACAGCACGATTGTTTAAGACAAATAAAAGCTCCGCGAGTCGCATGTGTCGCCTGACGACATGCACATTTGTCATGGAAAACTATCCACTATTGGGCTACATATCGACTCACAAGAGTTCTATAGTCACCTGAACTAAAAACGACAAAGTGATGCTCTGGACAAAACAATGTCACAGCAAGAAACAAGCATACCTATCTTGGAGTCATTAATACTTATGGTGACAAAGTTATGCCACGGACAAGAAATGCTTATAAAATCAATCAAAGGGACAAAAATAAAAAATGGCACAAGGTAGAGTTACGATTCTTGTGTACTGCACTTGGACTTTTGGTTAGAAACATGCATACAAAATTTCAAGTCATTCAACCTCTTTGTGACAAAGTTATCCGCCGGACACGAAATGCTCAAATTAAATCAATCTAAGGGAAACAATTCAAAAACGATGCAAGGCAGAGTTATGGTTCTTGCGCACTGCACTTCGGCTTATTACAAGAAACATGCATACCAAATCTTGAGTCATTTGAACTTAAGGTGACAAAGTTATGCTCCGGACAAGAAATGGTCTAATAAAATCAATCAAAGGGAAATAATTCAAAAACTATGACAGGTAGAGTTATGGTTCTTGCGCACTGCACTTCGGCTTATTGTAAGAAATATGCATACCAAATCTTGAGTCATTTGAACTTAAGGTGACAAAGTTATGCTCCGGACAAGCAATTTGTGACGCCGCAGCCGCAGCCGCCGCCGCCAAAGTAACACCTATATGTCGCCTTTTCAGGCGACACAAAAATAGCCAATGAAAAACGGCCTTTTAAAAGCGGTTAGGATTTCCCGGATTTCTCACAGGTGCGGCCATATTAGTTGTTGTTGTTACTAGGGTGTAGCTAAATACCAAACAGAAACTCAGAAGTCAATCACCGAACATGAGCAATAAAACTTATTTTAAACACAGATAGTCAGTACAACTAATGTAATTAGATTAAATGTAATTACTTGAACATAAATGATGAACAGAAATACGGATTTTGACTTAATTCATTATGTTTTCACCATTACCGTCGTATGAACAGAACCATGCATTTACCAACTGAAACACTACACAGTACAATTGTTACTAATAAGTCCATTGTTCAAGATACTTACTCATTGTATGTTAATTGGTGTCTTTATGTTCGGTATCATTTCTGTTCGTGAAATCAGTGTCTCTTTGATTTAGCATGTGCACAAACATAATTGTTTGAAGTCTTTCTGTTCGGTATTATTCAGTCTGTTTGTTCAATGTGTGTCTCTGTGATTTAGCAAAGATTGTGGCTGTAAATTAAATCTGTGCAACTAGATATTACTAATAATGATAATTTAATAATAATAATTGAAAGGTTTCTATAGATCCGTTGTGTGTTTGAACTTATGTTCGCAAAAAGAATTTTTCAAGATTTCTGTTCGGTATTTGTTTTCTGTTCGTGAAAACTATGTCTCTGTAATTTAGCACAGAGTTTAAAGGGTCTGCCTCACATATTGGTGTATTGCAAAAATAAAATAGAATTGTCAAATATTCGCGTACTTTTGGTGTAGTTGCCTGTATATTCCATAAACAACCACACTGATATCTAAAATAACTTGAGAAATTTCGGCAACGGAAGTTATTTAGTATTTTTACCTAAAAAATTATATAGGGTATTAATACCCTATAGAATTATCACTACTATCACTTTAATTTCGTGAAATTTGTTCGCATTTGATGAAAACGAATCGAACATCGAACCGAATACCTCACTGATGTCTACGCTGTAGTTTGTTGATGTTACAGTTCGATCACATGTGAATTACATAATTCACAAAGCACGATGGAAGGAAACTTAGCGCTTTTTTTCAAGAAAAAAATACTCAGTGGGCAATATCAAGAGTGGTTAAAATTGCTTTTTTGCACCAAATCTTTCATAAAGCAACTGTCAGTGGCTTTCTATTACATCAATTCTTGGTTAGGTTGGAAAATCACGATATACAAAAATTTAAGCCCAATATGTGAGGCAGCACCTTTAACTGTAAATGCAATTTCGGTGATTAAATACAATAAATGATAAAAACACAACACATTTGTGGCTATAAACAACCATTGTATCAAATATATGCGCAAAAATCTGTATCTTTTATTTCTGTTTGGTATTTGTTCTGTTTGTGATTGTTAGTTTCTGTGCAGTTGGGATCGGTTAAACTAAAAAATATTGAAATCATACAATGTCTGATAATCAAATGCCATCAATAATGATAATATTTTTTTTATTAATAAACCACCATTTGATTAAAAATGTTTGCTTACAATTTGGTATCCGCTTCTTCATGTGTACGTGGCGTTAATAATTACAGGTCTAGTTCTGGAGATCCAACAACGTCATTGCCTTGTTACATGTAGGGGTTCGGAATCATTGACCATGTTTGCTTGACACCACCTTGGTTGCTTGAGGAATTTAGTCGACGATAATGCTTTGACTTCATTGATATTTATCATCTATGGTGTGGCAGAAACAATAGAGTGGTTGCATGCGGACAAATTTGCCGAGATCGGTCGTTATATATGGAGCTTTTGAATTACGTTGAGCAGAATCATTGAGCGTACCGACCTACGAGGGATGCTACAATATGACTATCACCCTTATTTTCAATTACATTTTTTTAAAAAAACTAACTCGTACATGCATATGTTAAATACAGTGACATTGAGGCACATGATCAGTTGAGCAAATGACACATCAAGAAAATATAACAAGCACACTAAATGTTTTATAACAATTAATATTTTATTATACCATATTTATACATCACTTTTATCATGTAATTACACGTTCAAAAGTGCTGCACAATCACATTTCAGACAGTGTTTAAACAATTTGAAATAGATATATGCATGCAAACATAACAACACATGTATCTTATACAGTTTAAAGTTTAAGGATAAAATATGAGTTTGCAGCAGAAAACTTGTAATTAAACAAATATAAGCATTGCATGTTTTAAATCCGATTGGCTTCGTAAGCTATATGGCCAGTCCACACGCGCATCAATCCATCAGCCGGTATTATATGTTTAAGAAATAAAAATCTGTTCGGGTATTTTGTCGGTGAATAAAACATGGGCAGGAGTTCGAACGAGTGCCCGTATTTTATTCACCGACAAAATACAAGAACAGAGTTTTTATTTCGATTCTAAATACGATAATATACCGCACTATTTAACTGCGCGCATTCCATTTTCACCCATTTGACATTTAACATAATTCCACGCTGAAATTAAGTGGCTTATTATCTGGTACAATTACCTCCCTCGTTAATGAAAACGACCTTCGTAATTTTCTGAAGGAAATAACACATTTTAAACATTGAAACAATTTTAAAAACACGAGTATAGGATAGCTATTTAATGAAATGAAAAATATGAATGAATTGATTTTAAGAAGTTTTTATGAAACTTAGTTTCGAGATTATATTGGAGTTTCTAAAAATAGATGCGTCATTGCTGTAACACTGGATTCTCGTGCAACTTAAGACGCGTGGAAGATTTTACTATAAAGTTTACGTTCATTCATTCATAAATAGGTCACGTGATACGGGGCGTAAATAGTAACAGCCAATTTGAGAGGTTTTATGGGATAATAATACATGGTCAGGTCAGCTCTATGCTTAATGGATTAATCCGCAGATCGTAATAGAATATGCATTAAAGTTAGTCCAATGAGTCAAAACAACTCACTGAAAACCAACAATCTCTCTTTTACGACGAGATCATGCACCAAATATATAACGTAAACACTGTTTACTAATGCACTAGTGTTTAAAGAACAGCGTCACATACCACTGCTTCGAGAAACCGTCTCCATAGTTATAGACGTACTACCTTTAAGAAGACCCCTTAGAAGTCAAATTAATAATCAGCCAGAATAAGCTTTTGTAAAACAGTGCGTTGTTAGCGCTTTCTTGAATTACCGGTAATGTTTTACTATCTCTGAGTGTTGTTGGCAGTGTATTCCAGAGCTTTGGTGTTGTAGCCATGAAACATCGATCGCCATACGATACAGTCCTCATCCTAGGCACAACTAGAAGAATAGAGTCATTTTGTGACTTAAGCTGTCTTTGAGGAGTACATATTTCCAACGTACTTCTTATGTAGCCTTGGGACTTTCCATGTAGTACTTTGTAAACATGAGTCAACACCTTGTATTCCACTCTGTATTGTATAGGTAACCAGTGAAGATCCTTCAGCACAGGAGTGATGTGATTGTATCGCGGTATCCGTAAGATGAGGCGGTATTTTGAATATTTTGTAGTTTGTTCAGAATGGTTTTTGGGGAGCCACACAACAATGAGTTGCAATAATCAATCAATCTTGATGTTACTAAAGAATTGATAAGGGATTGTGTTGCATCAACAGTCAAACGTTGTCTGAGTTGACCTATTTGTTGGGTCTGCATGAAACAAGACCTGGAGACAGAGTTTACATGTTGGTCCATGTTCAGGTGTGAATCAAACATGGCACCAAAGTTTCTCACCACCGATGATGGTCTGATCACAGCATCACCAAATTTCACCGTGAGATTTTCAGCATGAAATAGTTACGATTATGAGATCAGCGTTTTACAGGACTATTGCAAATTTAATGATATGTAATAATATAATACTTATTACAAGGAGAAAGTGCACGTAACAATTTTGGCATGAATGGGCAGATGGCATCATGTCAAAATTTGATGTCGGTATGAAATAGTCGCAGTGAGTAATGATGTCCGAAAAACACTGACATTACCGGGATTATGACGCTCGTCCTTGCACTGCTAACGTCATCAAGGAGTATATTGAAAGAGAAAGTTATGAAGTTCCGCTCTCCAGACTATGCTATGATACCTAATGAACACGTCGCAATGGGCTCAGCTTGCAAATTCAACTGACAAGTCCAACCACGATGAGTAAAACGAAATGAATATATTGCCAAGTAACATAACATACTCGATATCAATGTTGGATTATGTCTCTACAGCTAGTATTAACCCATTTTATTTGTTTCAGAACTGTTAAAATGCCCATTTTCCATCCGTGTTATATCCAAGGGTAATAAATAACAACATAAACATAATTTAACATCATAACTTTCAAGGCAGTGTAGTCCTTTGCTGTGGAAACTGTGTCATTCAGCTAGTTACAATTTATTGTACTTTTCGATAGCTTGGACTTGGGCGGATCTGCGCTTGTTTAGTTGGGCATTGTGTCTTTTGTGTTTTATGTTTCCTGTGCTCGGTTGATTCAGTTGGGCATTGTGATTTGTGTGTTTTAATGTTTCTGTGCTCGGCTGGTTAAGTTGAGTGCTGCCTACCCTGTCTGACTTAATATAATCTTTTTTCAAATGAATCATCGAAGATAATAGCAAACTATAAAATACTACGACGTAACGCACGAAACTAGAACCATTAAGCATCAAATGACGTTGTTTGTTGGCTTTACGTGGGTTAACTAAGCATTTTAGACAAAAAATGACATTTATGTATATAGTCTATTTTTACTGTTAAGTTAAACTAACACGTTGCTACTGTAAAGATTTGGTTTGGACAATCGAAAGTGTTAGTTTATACTGAACTATAACTGAGTACATTGTGCGACGTTATTTCTCGCAAGTCGGACGAATCAGTGGAGTATGCAAAAATAACGATATCAGTCGAGTAAGCCTCCTATTTAAAAGTTAAAATTTCATTTATAAAAATAAATGGAAAGGTATTCTGGCATGTTTTTTTTCGCGGTTGCCATTGCGATAAGTGGTATAAAACGGTCGCCGAAATTCCATGTATAACTTTTAACGTTATTTTACGCGCATGGGACAAATCACTGGACACAGACAAACTAACGGCATTTTTCGAGTATGTCCCCGATTACGAAATCCAAACTCATTATGCAAATAAAAAATGTTATGTGGTTATTTTAGAGATAAATGTTTAAAAATTGTGGTCGAAACTTCATGTTTTATTTTTAACGTTATATTTGCGTGCATGGGACAATTCACTGGACACAGGCAAATTAACGGCAATTTCCGAGTATGTCCCAGATTTCAAAATAGAAATTATTTATGGAAAAAAATTAAAAAAGGTATATTGTCAAATTTTTTCTTTAGCGAATCTTTTAGCGATAAATGTTTTAAAATTGTCGTCGAAATTTCATGTTTTGTTTTTAACGTTAATTTTTACGCGCATGGGACAAAATCGGCGGACACAGAAAAACTAACGGCATTTTTTAAAAATTGTATCCAATTTAAAAATCAAAACTTTTTATGTAAACAACAATGAAAACGTATTCTTAGATATTTTCCTGATGTGAATTCCTTTGCAATAAATGATGTAAAATAATCGCCGTAGTTGACTGTTTTAATTTTTCAACGTTATTAATTATATTGTGACACGTTTCGGGAAAATCTATGTACAAATAAAAAGTAACGGCATTTAAAAATGAAAACTACGTATGTAAACATCAATACAAACGTATTCTAATGTTCTTTTTATAGTTGTTCTCTTTACGACAAAGATTATAAAATTATCGCCAAAATACCATGCATTTATTTCTTATGCAAAAACGCAACGTTGTGACAGGTCATTTTTGAGTCAAATTTTATCTTTGTTGCCTATTTTTCATTTTAAAATTATTTGTCATCTCCATGAAACCTATATCATTGGATTCGTCATTGTATTTGCTTTCTAACGATATGTATATTACGCACATAGAAACGTTTGACATTATTTAGTATGGGCTTAATTACCGACGACAACCGATCTTAACGGGGTGGTTCCAGTATTGTGCGTTACGTGTATGTAATTATTTAAGCATTTCGGTCAAGGATAACCCATGAAAGCGCAAGCACTTATTTCCAATGGGGTCCTGCTTTTTGCTGAAGGGACAGCGAGTAGAAGAAAGAGGTGTTAAACAGAAAATCCGGGTGCGTTACCCTAGCTCGTTCCGAATAGACTCCCTGGTTCTTTAACGTGCCCGGTGTATAGCACCGATACACGCGAGACTACCTCTGGGTTTCCAACCAGTTCATCTCTAGTTGGGTGGGAAACACTGAAAAGCGTCTACATGAATTACCAAAATTTCAACTCATTACCTCTCAAACAAGACTCAAATAAGTTATTGAAGCTTTGTCTGGACAAAGTTTGAGTAGTTCATGATTATATATGTACAAACATAAGTCATGCGTATAATTAGGTTTGTACCTAAACATGCGCATGTTGAGACCAAAAAAGTTAAAGTTAAGTTACAAATTTTCGAGGGCTGCTTTCAACAGTTCAGCCGTTCAGCCACCCTTTGACATTTAAACTCAATTACACAATAAGCAGTAGCTTACAAGTCTTATTGAGCAGTTATTGTTTCTCATGAGCAATGTAAAAATCCATATAGGTGGTGGAGATTATAATTGTTGATTTTCATCTTTACTCATTGAGTATTATTCGTTAATTAATATTTTACTAAATAGAGAATGCCGGCTTTAGAAATCTGATGAGTACCTGTGGTGACGTTACATGTCCGTATGTGATGTTTAGAATTCCGTAGGAAATTTATTTACGGCTGTTATTCTTATAAATCATATTTTTTGTAATCTTTGGGATGTTCTCTATCTGCTGAAATGATCAAACCACTTCGTTTTTGTTTTTTAACACGAAATAACGATTTCTTTTGGATACACTATAGTCTGGTTCCCGACGTTCTCTACAGTAATAGTACATCTGGCACGAACGACTCATGGTATCCTCCATGATACAAACGACAACAACAACAAAAACATGGATATTGAAGGAACAACACACGAAACGTGTTACATAAAAGATAATAAAATATTAATTCCTTATAACACCTTATTAAAAACCGATACATTTGTGTAAATGTACCTGCCAGTTTACCTATATTTAAACACAGCGTTTAGTACGAAAGTACAGAGTTTGACTAAATAATGGAGACATACGGGGACAGGAAGAAAATGAAATGGATTGCCAAAAAATCCAATTAGAGTAAGAGGGGTCATGTGTGGACAATGTCTTTAATTGGATCAAAGCTTTTATGTGATAAAAAAACTAAGAAATCAGTTGTGGATGGTATATCAATAGGTCTGGCTTCTGAAATCACAAGGATCGGTTTAGCACTATCCTTTTTCGTCCTTTATACAATGTTCGTTTTTTATCGACACATTAAACGTTTTCTTAAATTATATAATCCAATGATAATGTTTCCCTGCTGTGTAATGAAACTGACAGCAAAGCAATGTTGATTCAGAGGTGAATAATTACGTTAATGATAGCCAAGTGTGATACCAAACACATTACTAAAGATATATTCATTGTTTCAAAGAAAACGATAGCACCATTTATTATGTTTTCCTGCATCCATAGAATGTAGGTTTATTCTATGTTATTAAGTGTTGTTTTAGAAATGTTAGGACGGCATCCATAGCATGTAGGATTATTCTATGTAGTATATAGTGTTTTTAGACAAGTTAGGACGGCACCCATATAATGTTACGCATAATAAATGATGCATATAGTGTTGTTATAGACATGTTAGTGCGGCATCCATATATATTAGGTGTATTCTATGTTGAATACAATGTTGTTACAGACATGTAAGGATGGCATACATAGAATGTATGTGTCTATAGCAACATTATATTCAACATAGAATAAACCTACTATATATGGATGCCGCACTAACATGTCTAAAATTACACTATATACAGGGTGTTAAAAAAGTTCGTTCTCAATGTTAAAGCTTTAGTAGTTTATTGTTCTGATGTTAGAAGACTGTAAAATGTTCAGGTTGAAATCCAGTAAGTTTTACCATTGTTCTAATCTCACTGGTACTAAATAAAGCTATTAGAGTAAGAAGTTAACATTGTCTACTGCGTTCATAGCTCAACTAAAACCTTATATGAATTTAAATTTTGAGAACGAACTTTTTTAACACCCTGTATAACATAGAATAAACCTAAATTCTATGGATGTCACAATAACATGTCTATAACAACACTACACACAACTTGAGAACACCTATATTCTATGGATGCCATCCTAACATGCCTATAACAACATTATATACTAAATAGAATAAACCTACATTCCATTGATGTCGGCCTTCCATGCCTATAACAACTCTAAATACAACATAGAATATATACAAACGTAACTACATTCTATTGTTGCTGCCCTAACATGTCTATAACAACACTATATACAACGTAGAATAAACCTACATTATTTGGATACTGCCTTAACACGTGGTCGGAACTTTAATTTATATACTTTTATTTATCCAAGCTACCGGAAATTATAGTCCGCCCAGGATAATGTGATGTTTACAAACATGAATCGGTTTGGTCAACTGTGGCAAAATTGGTTTTACAAATCACTTAAATAAACAGATATGGTCAGTATTGTACTCTAAACATCATTGATAATTGGTGCACATAATTGTAATCCACCTTTGTGGAATATACCACATTTCCCCGCCTATCACATTATCCTGGGCGCACTATAATATATGGGCGAGGCCCACAGAAGATGTTAGTCACTTTAGTTTTTGGGGGATAGTTCATGATACAGAAGATGCTCAAGTTCCAGAAGCATCTCTTGTTCTTTTACGGGACCTCGGTTCTAAAGTCTCGTCCGAAAGACAGTTAGTAATTTAGTCCTGTCAGGTGGGAAACACTGAAAAGCATTTTTTTTTTATCCGGCTGGACTACGGATCGAACCCACAACATTCGGATCAGTAGTCAGTAGCCCTAACCAGTAGACCACTTGTCCACCTATATGGTCGGAAGAGTTAGAATCTAGTATTTGTAGTCCTAACGCATAGTCCAACATAAGCCGTGTCCCTTTGACAGTTTCAGGCGGAGTTACGAAAATTGCCGTTACCTATGTTATATGGATGACTCGGCTAAATGGATGCCGATTAGCGATTACCTACACCCGTATGTTAAACAGAAATTGACGCAACGATATTTAAAGATAGTCAACTAGGCCCATTTGCCTTTTAAAGACAAGGAGTCGCTTTGCTGTACTCGAAGTTACACAGAAAGACACATTGGCATAAAAATATATTATGTCTATCGGGTACCATAAAACACCCTTCAGTAATTAGTAGTCTGTTGATACATAGAGGATCTTGCATGAGTGCTCATTACATACGAGTTTTATTAAACGAGTGGACAGAATGATATGATACGAGGCTTTGCCGAGTGTCATATGGTTTTTGTCGACGAGTTTAATAAAACTCGTATGTAATGAGCTCGAATGTAAGATTCTATTTATCACATAACATTAGAGAACGTTCATATTCGTTCAAAATGATGATGTACGCTGCATAGGTTTCAACCAAAATTTAGCGGTACAACGAACGCGACGTCATGACGACGTTGGTATTATCCTGACGTCATGGGTCAATCAATGCATGGATTGGCTTACGTCGCATCAGGCTAATTTGCATATTTATTGCACAGTCTGGGAGTGCCGAACGATATTTACGGCACGACTTTACGGCACTGCTGGACCGCGGGTTATGTGATAATACAATAATAGACATATGTTAACTTGGTAAATAAAGTTTCTATTTTCTTTTCGCTCCCTTTGTTCATTTCCCTTGGAAATTCCTTTTCGTATTTTGGTCTGTACAGGAAAGTACATGTACATTTGTAGACACTGTACACAATTGAGTTGTATATTCAAAAACTGAATTGTATTAAAGTTGTAAAATAACTTGCTCTGCTCATGCATAGGACATTATCAATATCGTTTAGTATATACATATTGAACTTAACATTTCATTAAATCTACAAAAACGTTTGTAAATTCATTTTAGTCTGGATTACTTCCCTTTTTTATAATATTATGATAAAACGAACACGACCAATAATTACCGGAGCGCGCGCAATGTATTATGGGTTCGGCTCTTTATTAGACTTGCCTATTTATTTTTTGTATGATTTTTTATTAGTTCAACGTGAATATTTCGTCGTGTTTTGATGATTAATGTAATATCTTCTCATTGCTTCCTTTCAGATTTAAATTGAGTATCCATCTTTTGATTGTCCTAAATGAAAATAAATTAATTGTGTCAATAAACATAATACATTTCATTGACGATGAATTTTGCATTTATTCCGATGTGACGAGCTTGACTATCATTTTTTATCAAATGTGTAGCCAAAGTCTAAAACGTCGTGATTGTATGCAGTGGTACAAATTGGACTACATGTATTTGTATGCGGCCCAATGAGAAACAGATAATATAAAATACATATACATGTATGTATTTTAAACCTTATATATAGGTTTAAATAGAAAATATCTGCTATGTTTGTGTTACTTTATGTGATTTCAGTTGTTATACTTATTGAACGGCTTATGTACATTCACATAATTCGTGCAATCGACGTGTTTAAAATGTTTAAAATTAATTGAACTCCTCTCATACTAGTATATTTTATAAACCTCCATTTTTATGCTTATTCATAATTATATGGAGACCAAACCTGTGTTAAAGACAACATATAAACAAAGATCATCTCACATAAGTTGTCTTTTTAATAATATCAACTCTGCTAGGAGAGACCGCTACTCAACAAATATCACTTTGCACTGTTCCCATTGGTAGTCTTTACAGCAACGTGTGACTGTATTGAAATGAACTCGTAATGTGCACCATATTTTATACTAGGTCTAGAATTTGTTTAAAAGATTAAGCTCTTATAACTTCCTGTAAATATTTACTTCTTTTCTACAGTTAAGTGTACAGTATACCTCAAGGTTAACACGTGTACTCCGCTTGGTATTCATGTTGCACAGTTTCTAAAGTCACTCGTACTAAGTATATACTTCTTAATGTATATTTGCGACCAGTTGAAGGCAATTAACAAAAAGACTCCGCAAAGCAAATATGTCGAGGTCATGTTTTAAATCACGAAATAGCTAAGGTATAGTGTACCTATATATCCCCCTACCACGGTAAGCATAAACATGTGTACCTGTCTGTTCATGTCGCAGAAACGGTAATAACTGTTAATACAAATTGAACCAAACACTGGGCCAATCTCAAGGACAACTATTCTTAATGACAAAAATTCGAAAATCAGGGTAATGAATCGATATAATCAACATTGTATTCTGGAACAGTTTCTGATAATTTAGGCAAAACCAATTATCCATTTACAAACAGACCTTAAACACCAACTACCTGTTTCTATTTTTGTAGGACGTCACAAACTTCATTCAAATGGTGTTTGACATTACTGTAACAATCCTTATGGTCAATTGTTTACAATAAATAAATCCAGATTCACGATTTGACATAATTATTAAAGGATTAACTATCCGACCAGGGATACATGTACCTGACAATGACGCCAAACTGTGTTTATGAGTTGAGATTGTAAAAAACATTGGAATCGATGCACATGTTTGCATAATCAAATGTATTCGCTTGATAACATTCGAGAAACACTTTTGACAAAACAATGGAATGATCGTGCTCTACACTGACGTCTGGTCAATATGCCGAACATACAGGTACAGGATATAAGGGTGTAGTCACACCTCGTCGATAGCCTAGTGATAGAGCGTCCGTTACGAGCGACAGTATTTTTAGCTACAATATAATTAACCCCGATTAAAAATTACGAATACTGACAATTCATGACATTTGATAGATTATTTAATATTTAAAAATATCACTATAAACAGCATTGGAGCTTAAAATTAAACCTCATGATCACCATTGTAAAGTAATAAATACAAGAGGGCCATGATGGCCCTGAATCGCTCACCTAAATCACCTTGCTCATGATATTGTATATATAAAACTGTAGCCTCTTAAAGAAGACAAGTGCCCTAAATTTGAGAAAGGACCTTATTAGGATGCTACAGACCAAATTGTATGAAGATCCATCAAGCGGTTCAAGAGAAGAAGTCTTATTTTTAAAAATCTGTATATCTCTTATGTCTTAGGAGTCATGATTTGGGCATTCTTGGTTAAGGTCCACCACACAATGCTACTAGAAAAATACCTGAGCTCTATTCCTTGTGGTTCCAAATAAGAAGATTTTTTAAAGTTTTTCTATATATTTCTTATTTAAAATTATGAGGTGTCTGGGGTGGGGCCAATATTGACCCGGGGTCACAATTTAAGCAATCTTGGTAGAGGTCTTCTAGACAATGTTTCATGCTAAATATCTAAGCTCTATGCCTTGTGGTTCTAGAGAAGAAGAGTTTTTATAGTTTGTTTGTATATATCTCTTATACAAAATTAAGGGACCCCCTGCTTCATGCTAACTATCTAAGCTCTATGCCTTTTGGTTTCTTAGAAGAAGATTTTTTAAAGGTTTTGTTACCTGGTTGCCATGGCAACCAGAGTTCTAGATGGATCAACTTTATTTGAACAATTTTTAAATCCCCCTATGTCAGGAACATCCAGGCAAAATTTCATCAATATTGTTCAAACGGTTACAGAGGAGATGTCATTTGAAAGTGTGGACGGACGTACGGACATACGGACGGACGACGGACGGTGAGTTATCACGATAGCTCACATTGAGCACTTCGTGCTCAGGTGAGCTAAAAATACGAAACCAAGGGCGGATGTAACACCAAACAGAAACAGCATGGCATGAAAAGTACAAAAAGGACCCATACAAACAAAAAGGCACTATGCTCAAGGACAAAACAAGCAGCAACAAAAAGCACGACGTCCTACTCGGAAAGAAAGCCACCTCAGTCAGCAAGAACCAGGTGACAAGGTGAGCAGGCGTAATAAGTTATATTGTAAAAGCCTAAATACACCTAAATAATAATTGTCACTTACTGAATTCCAAGCTACTTAACAGGAATAAAATATATACGACCACTGTCATATTTCCCCTCCGGAATGGTATGCACATTTACACGTCTTGCAGCAAGATTATCGAACGTTATGTCTTAAATACAATCAACAGTCACCTGTAAACGAAAATATAGCTTAGCTAAACTTCCTAGCGAATCCTTTTTCATTGGTCCATGTTTAATGTAGTATCATATTTCTTACTGAACAATATCATGTTGACGAACGTTACCACGTTTACGAATCTTCTTTGTAAAGTTGGTACTGAAGGACGAAGTTAGGCCAGAGTTCTTTTATTTTTCGTTACTCCTGCCCTAATTTTTGTCATTTTCAAAAATAAATTGGAAATCTTAAATTGCATATAATTTATTATGTCAAATGTTTTGATGGTACATGTATTATAGTACTATACACCTGATCGATATTTTTGTAGACAGACTGAGGACAGACCAGTATAAGATTAAAATTTTGAGGACAAGACCGACCACATTACAAGACGCTGTTACATTTGCAACAACGTGTTTCAATGTCAAGTAGTAGACATGTAGAACCATGTTGACAATGCCAGACCGAAAATAAGATGCTTTAAATGTCAAAAACTAGGACATACGATGAAAACTTGCAAATCAGTAAACATTGTTGAAAATGACAGACCAGTGAAATGTTGGGGCTGTGGGGCAACAGGTCACACACTAACATTTTGTAGGAAACCTGACAACCTTGAACGTAGACCAATGGGACATGGACGAAATATGCAACGCAATTTTGATGACCGTTTAAACTAGATCATCTCTCGCATACTGAGGCCGGTGTGAGAGATAAAACCAAAGCTCAGCAAAAGTCTGAAAATATATTAAACTACAATATCAACATAGCTGGAAATCCAAACTCATGCCTAATTAAAATTGGGAAATCTAAATATAGAACACTTGTAGATACAGGTGCTGAGGTGTGTTTGATGCATCGCCGAGTTTATGACTTATTAAAGGTTACACCGAAGTTGCAAAACAGAAGGGTTTATCTTCAGTCAGCTAATGGTGAAACTCTAAAAATGGACGGGTGCTTCAATCTTACTTTCAGCATAGGTGGAAAAGAGATGACACATTTGTTCTATGTTGTCCGTGACTTAAATAGAAATTTGATTTTAGGAAATGATTTGCTCACTCAAAATGGAGTTAGAATTAACTTCGACATTGGCTGTATAAGAGTAGGAAATACTTACGTTAGCTTAAAACAAGATATTCATATCTCTTCATTAGTTAGAAATAAGATTACTCTAGTGATCAAACCTAACTCAGCTAAGATTTGCTATGGTAAAATTAAGCGTAGTCCTGATCTACCTGTTCAAGAACATTACCAGATAATTTCTAGTGATAGAGGCTTTATTAGCAAAGAACCAAGTATTGTAATTGTAAATTCAGTAGGAATAGTTAGAAAAGATAGGTCTTTACCTTTGTTGATAGTCAATAATACAAATACAACTGTTAAGATTTTCAAACATAACATTTTAGGAAAGTTAAAAATATAAACCAGAAAACGTTGAAAAACGTAAATTCTATTCTAGGAAATTCTAGTGCCCAAAACAACATTGACATTAATGACTTACATGTACCCGATGAGTATAGGCAAGACATTGAAAACATTATTTTTGAAAATGAATGTTTATTCGCAAGCAAAGATTCAGAATTAGGTCACACTGACACAGTTAAGATGAAAATAGATACAGGTAATAGTCCACCTATAAAATTGAGACCATATATAACTCCTATAAATAATAGACAATTTCTAAACAAATCAATTGACGAAATGTTAGAAACAAAAATTATTGAGCGGTCAAGATCACCATGGTCATTTCCGGTCGTAATTGTGTTTAAGAAAGACGGGACAAGACGTTTGAGTCTTGACTTTAGAAAATTGAATAATGTCACAAAGAAAAATTTATATCCTTTACCATTGATTGATGACATTTTGGCTGTGTTGGGACAGGCTAAATATTTTTCATCTCTTGATCTGATAAGTGGGTATTGGCAGGTATTAATGGACGAAGCTGACAAAGAGAAAACAGCATTTGCTTGTCATAGAGGTTTATTTCACTTCCGTGTCATGTCATTTGATCTTTTTAATGCACCTGCAATATTCCAAGAATTGATGTCAGTAGTTTTTCAAGGTTATAGTGATTTCTCAACAGCGTTTTTAGATGATAATTTTATATTTAGCTCAACCTTGGAGGAACATCTTAAGCACTTGACTATGATATTTGATAGACTTAAACAGCATCGGCTGAAGTTGAAGTTAAAGAAGTGTAATTTCTTAGAAAAGGAAACAAATGACCTTGGTTTCATTATAAATAAAAATGGCTTAAGCCAGATCCAAAGAAAGTAGAATCAATTAGGACTCTTCCTGTTCCCTCCTGTGTACGCGAGGTTAGGTCATTTATAGGAATATGTTCGTTCTATGGAAGATTTGTAAAAGGATTCTCTAAGATAGCTGACCCAATTATAAGCCTTACAAAGAAGCATGCTCGTTTTAAATGAACTGAAGAACACCAAACTGCATTTGAGTATTTGAAAAATAGCCTAACTGTAGTTCCATTGTTAGCTTATCCCGATCAAAACAAACCATATACTCTATACACTGACACAAGTGACACGTGTATCGGAGCATGTCTTACTCAGTCATGTGATACACAAGAGGATTCATTGCCAAATATTCCAAATGAGAAACCAATTTATTATCTGTCACATAAATTGAGTCGCACGCAGCACAAATGGTCTACTGTTGAAAAAGAAGCCTATGCAATCCATTACTCACTACAGAAACTTGATTATTATTTGCATAACGCTGAGTTTCCAATAAAAACTGATCATAAACCCCTTAAGTAATTATTAGAATCTCCAATGCAAAACAAGAAAATTCAACCATGGGCACTAAGTATGACTGGTTACGATTGTAAAATTGAGTATATAATGGGAAGTGTTAACACTTGCGCTGACCTTTTGTCGAGGAAACCAGATGTAAATGGTTATGATAATAATAACGTGCAGGAAGACGTTGTTCTTGATGTTCAGGATAACACTTACCAGGTCAATGTCTTAGATTCAAATCAATTCAATCCTAAGGAGTTTGCTAACTGTGAAATACCTTTTGAAGATTCACTAGACAAACCAAGTAATAAGATGTTAGGTCATGACATGTTAATATAGCAAGTAAAAGACTGTACGATTCAGGAAATTAGGAAACAATTGTTACGGGGCGTATCTAGCAAAGATTTTCAAAGGAAATTTCTTATGGTTGAAGATGTAGTATATTTCCTTACTGACCCTGATGGTGAACCACTTCTAAGGTTATATGTTCCTCAACATTTGACATCATTATTTGTTAAACAGTACCATGATGAAAATGGACACATGGGTGTACAGAAAACCTATGACTCAATCAAACAAAAGTATTACTGGCCTTATTTATTAACAGCATTGTATAAGCATGTGACTGAATGCACCATCTGTCAAACAAGATGTTTACAGAAAATAAAACAACCATTACAAGAAACTGGCATACCGCCATATCCTATGGCAAAACTAGGTTTAGATTTGTCTGGACCGTATCCAACAACCTTGTCTGGGAACAAGTACATTGAAGTTTTGTAGATTGGTATAGTGGTTGGCCTGAGGCATTTGCTGTACCTGACAAATCAGCCGATACCATGTCACACTTATTAATACCAGAAATATTCAGTAGACATTGTTCTATTTTACAAATCGTTACAGATAACGGTACAGAAAACCTAAATAAAGTCATGCGAGAAACCTTACAATACTTGAATATACACCATGTAGTAACCGGTGTGTACCACACCCAAGGTAATGCTAAAGTAGAGAGGTTTCACCGTACTTTACATGACGTATTGGCCAAACTGATATCTGAGAAACAAGATACATGGGACCTAAAGTTAAATAAGGCATTAGCAAGTATTAGGTTTAATATTAGCGAAGTGTCTAGGTTCTCGCCATTTTATTTGCTGTACAATAGAGATGTTGTTCTTCCAATAGATAATTTAATGAAACATAGGAGAAAATATCATGGGGATGATATGCATCAAATAATGCTTCAGGAACAGCACAAGACATTCCCAATTGTAAGAAAACAGTTAAAGAAAGCTAACAGTAGGCAGGCAAAATATACAAACAAAGGTACCAAATCGATTGAATTCAAAATAAATGACCCAGGTTACTATAAGAATAACCAGAGAAAAGGAAAACTTGATGTAAAGTGGAAGCCTTATTTTAGAGTAATAGAAAAGAAATGCCCAGTAACATATATCATTAAAATTAATTAAGTGGACAAACTAGTCAAGTACATGCAGAACTACTTAGATTAGCACATGTTGATGAATGGAACATTCCAAAAACAGGTGATGGTAGAATTCTTAGGAAATCAGCTTATGTAGTACCCCCTAGTAGCTCTGATTCAGAATGTAGTGAGTCACAGGAAGCACCCCTCGATAAATAAGTAAATAAACATCGCCATGAGCGAGATAATTCAGATGAGGAAGATGACATACCTTTGATGGAGTTAGCTAAACGGTTAAAGTTTAGAGAAAATAGGTTAGATAGGAAAAATAGAGCAGAACAGTCAGTTTCAAGTAGTGAGATGAGTAGTTGTGAGTCAAGTGACTGCGATCATTCAATTGAGACAAATGTTGATTCAGATGACCTTGTTAAGTCTGAGAATGATGAGTCAATGGACCTTTCCGATGAGGCTATAAGTGATGCCATGTCTGTAAATGTTTATCACACATTTTGTTCTAATTGCATTAGTTAGCCATGTTTCAGCTATGGTTATACATGAAAATGTATTTTTTCAAAAGACAAATGAAATATATTTAAATAATGGACGTTGTACTGTGACTTTCATTCATGACTTAAGGCCATACGAAACGCTCATTGACAAAATAAATTATGACCTTGACTCAACGCATGGAATTGTATCGACAATCACTGAATACTACCGTAGAACAAACCAGACTCAATATATAAGTACATTTGAGAGTTTACATGAAGAGATTTATTTGTAAAATAGTACTTACTTAAGTATAAAAGACGTTTATAGTGATTATCAAGCTCTTAAAACTGGTAATATAAGAACCAAACGCTCACGTTTGTCTATTATAGGTCAGATATCAAGTTTATTATTCGGTACTGTTTCGGAGGATGACTTGGTAAATATAAACATAAACTTGCTAGTTTGGCACGAAACTAAGAAAAGATCATTCATGATATTCAGCAAAGTTACACTTTACTTAATTTAACTAGGACAGAAATTGCTGAAAACAGAAGGCCTATTATGGACTTAATTATATATGTTCAAAAGCTTGATGCAAAAATTGAAGAATTACAAGAATTATGGAACAAACGATTTGTTTAACTAGAACAGTTCATAAACACTTATTTGCAGTTCAAATTAATTTTGGATGAAATTCGACAGACAAGTCAAAACGCTATATTGGACTTAGAAAACTTGAAAATGGAACTAAATATGTTATCATTGAACCACTTGTCACCAAGTACAGTTTCTCCAAATAATTTGAAAAGATTGTTTCTTTCAATCAAAGATAAATTACCAGTAACTTTGAGATTACCGACTGACCCTAGATTAGACATTTGGTATTTTTATAACACTCTAAAATGTACCACTATTTTAAAAGACAATAGAATACTAGTAATCCTTCCGATCCCATTGATGAGTATAACTGAGAGGTTTGACATTTACAAAATGCATAACTTACCTTTACCATAATATTACACTAAATCAAAGCCGAGTAAACCCACAGTGGATTTAGTTGCCAAATATGGTATTGAAAACATGGCATCAATGATAAACCGTGATCAATCGGAGTATGCACTTATTACTGAATCACAATTAAATGCTTGTAGCATGAAAACTATGGAATCTTGTAATCCACGTACTATTTTATCAAGTAAATTTAAGTAAGTCATGTGTTATTGCATTATTCTTGAAACTAGAACACAATAATTAAGTTGTACTGTACCAGAGTAGTGAGTCTAAATCAAAGATTACCTCATGTATAAAAAATATTTATGACGAATACTGGGCAATTGCCACTAACCAAGCAATTAAAATTGTAATTAATTGTCAAAATGTAAGTTTGCAACATGCTGAAATGACAATCGAGCCACCATTTAGTGTAATCAAAATAAACAAAACATGTAGAGTTTCAAATAAGTTCTTTGGCATTTATCCCCTCTATATGAATGAATTGATATTTCAATATACAGATACTCTCTCAATGCTTTTGGCACTCAGAAATACTACTAGATTTACAATGTGGGATAGTTTAAGTTCAAATAGTTCTAATACTGTACTAAAACCAATAACCCTGCCTGTGGGATTATCAAATGTGAAGGCAATTCCAATGAGAACGTTTCTCAAATCTTTGAGCAAATATGAGGCATATAATGATAATAAACGTGGTGTGTCCGTGTGGACATATATTGCAATCATACTTTCAGTGGTCATAATAATAGTTCTTGTAATCACTTATTGTGAAACAAAGATAATGCATACATTGGCTAATCTGTGTAATAGAGAAAATGTTGTGACAGGGTCTTCCCGGACCGGAAATTTGGTGTCGTCCATAGATGACGGGGGCGTAGCAGACGTACCCAGAGAGCAACGGCCTCCTGCACCATTAAGACTTGGAGACATGGAGCATCAGTTGGGTGCTCTAATGAAACAGGAGTTTCAGTAAAAACAATATTACCATATATGTACATAAAACTGTGACATTATATATACATGTACATGTGTGATGTCTACAATAGCTTCGTATGTGTGTGAGTAAATGTATACACCCGTACCACCTGAACTTTGATTACCAGTACTACGATGCATTGTGAAGTTCAAAAACTGCTTATTAACCACGCCCATAATTATGGACAAAACAACGATTATATATGTTTGGACTATATACGTTTGTACGAGAACATCTGATACATGTAATTCAACAACGATATTGATACAGCTACAAGAAAATTAAATATAATTAAATAAAACAACAAACAATCAGAACTTTATTTGATTATACATTGCTGATTCCAAAATATCGATCATTACAGAATGGAAATACAAATCGAGATATGCTTCTCCCAAGAAGGTCCACTCAGCAATGACAGTAACTACGAGGAGATGGAAATATCCATACACCAGGAGTTCGATGAATTACTTTCAACTATAAGAAACGATGAAAGATCTATTAACGATACTGATAGTGATGATGAAATGGACTTAACAATCAAAACTACAAAAATAATTTCAACACCTACCACCAAAACGGCGACTACGATGACAACATCAACAGTCATAAATATCCAATGTAAGACAGAATCTACCACAACTACCACAACCGGAACCAACGTTACAATGATAAAACCTACAACCAACTCCGACTTTGACATTTGAACACTGCACTTGTTTATATTTCAAGGATGAATGTGTGAATGTTGACATTTTGTTTAAACTTGTTTAATAATTTTCAGTGGTATAATTATATTGACATTTCGGCGTATGGGATTCACCAATTGTGAAAAGAACATACTGGAGTTACAGTGACACTTGTATTTTATTGTGTTTAAGTCCATGAGTACTCATTATATTATTTTAATTTAAATATATTAAATAAATCAATCTAATTGATATTATTTCGATGTGGGTGATAAAGGTATGTTACATAATGAGTCTCGTGATAAGTATTGATTATTTTGATTGGATTAATACGCAGTATATACTTCTATGATTATTGTTAAGGATGATATGTGATACGCATTTAAAATAACATCATCATACATGTAGAATTGGAGTACACTCAAATATTAGTAAATATACCATCAGGTCTCAGATGACGTACTTATTGATAGTTTAATTTTGTTGTAAGTTTCAACACAAAAGTCTAATTTTGATGTAGATTTTGGCATAATCAGGTACCATGACATTTTAGACGAATATTGCATCAGATATTGCATCAGAAAATTCGTCTTTAATTTCATTGGTTGAATTAATAATTACCATTTAATTTGGTTGGTCAAAATTAGCACCGCATTACTTGTCAAAACACAATTCTACATGTTATATATTACAAAATCACTATTTTCAAATCAGTCTAAAGTTTGAGTCTAAGTTTCAGTCCAAGTCTTGGACAGTTAAAGCGAAGATCACAATTCAATCTTGCAAACTTTATAATTACATATAATTATGTGGGAAATTAAATATAGCAAACGAACTTGTGTTTGATTGGTGACTTAGTTTAAGTGAAAGACATTGAAAGGTGATGGTAATGCTACATTTGTCTGCTGTTGAAACTTACATTGTTGCTTTCAATATTGGAATGTCATTGACTACAGTCCACAATCAACAACATGGTAGCTACATTTTGGGAGTCTTTATTTTTATGTTTTCCCCTCCACCTGTGGACTTTTTGCTAAATATGTCCGAGTACTAGTAACTAAAAATATTTATGAATAAAATAAATAAGCTTACTGTATAATTTGTAAAACCCGTAAATCGTTTAAAAATCATCTAATTTGGAAGGACAGAAACACACACACGCCTTTATATGTTATACCAGTGGGGAGCATAAATAAATCATGGACAGTTATTGAGCACTTGAATTGTCATACGGCCCGGTTTTCTTACGATATTGCATTTAAGTTTAAAATTTTATAAATTGCCGTGTTCAGCAATCAATTTGCGTTTTTTTTATTTTCCAAGGTGTAACTTACGTAAGATTGACCTCCCATTTCATGTTTACCAACAATGTTTTAAATTTGCGGTCGAGGTAGTTTGCGCGAAATCAAGACACCGTGAATTCAAAAGGATCAAGAAACGCGAATAATGGACCCCGTGAAATATACCCGCTATACAGTAACTAAAAATTTAAAAAACTCTGGCCTTAGGAGAAAGAGATCCGATATGATAGACAATTATTTGAATCGTTTTTGTGCAGTTGGTTGAATTATTATGTCTGTTCTTGGTTGACACAGCGTAATATATTGGTGAACCTTTTTGAAAAAAATGATTGAAGATCTGTGCCGTTCTAAACATAGTCTACAATATCACTATTACACTGTCAATAAAAATCAAAACATTTATATTGTCATAAAAAACATGGCAACAAGTCTTACTTTGAATGCTCAATCATGAATATACTTAAAATGAGACTGTCTATTATACTGACGCATTCTACTGACAACATACAATATAGTTTAGTTAGTTACAATAGTTTATAGTGGGATTTCACTGACGAATGTCTCTGAAAAGTTAAATAAAGAAGGATTTCTGAGGCGTGGATGATTAAAAGTGGCGATTGTGTTTCGCTCACCACAAGCGGGCTCGACAAAAACCCATATATCTAACAAAATATATTCAATATCATTTTAATACGTGGGACGTGCAAAAATAAACAGGACCGGGACCCTCACGATTTCAGTTTGTAATATTATACAAATATCATTGCATAATAAGTTATTGAATCGGAATTAAATTGCTAAAAATCTATATCAGTGTGTTTTAATGGTTTCTTTGCTCGGCTGGTTAAGGTGAGTGCTGCCTTCCCTGTCTGACTTAATATAATCTTTTTTTATCGAGGAACATTGTCATGTACGTACATAGTAGTTCATTTTGAATCCATGGTAACACTCACCCGACGCAGCCCATCAGTTTGTGACGTCAGTTACAGAGACATGTCAAAATACCAACATTTCATTGTACGAATTATCGATCAGATATTCGATGTAAGGTCTGGCAAAATACTTGCGATAACGTGTATGTTACAGGAATGTATTCACCACTATTGTTACTATGAACAGCGTATTTCATATCCCTATGAGGCTATGAGAGGCTCACACGCCGGGTAAAATAATGTGACCCTATTCAGACCCCTGTAACTCTCGGACTATGTATTTGTCCATAAGTGTACTGTATGTAGACAAGGGGTACTGCATTCTGATGATACATATTTTTTGATTTATATTGTTTAGGCGTGCGGTCATTATGAAAATAGTCCTGTTTATTTTTGCATGTCCCTCGTACATATAAGTATAGATAGCCACTGATGATCAGGCGGCAATCGGATTGCATTTGTGACCGAGGTATTAATTGCATTGTTCGGTCAAAAGGTCAGAAGCAATATCATTTACATAGTTGATTTTGGTTCTAACCGAATTGCAATTACAATAAACAGTGAGTTTTTACTTGATAAATTATTATAAATTAAAATTACTACATGTATACACCATTGAGACATTTGATTATAATTAGCACAGAACAGAAAAATATATAATGTTCAACACAGTTCAAGTGGGCACCCCTCGTATATTATAACTGTATTGTTCTGGTTATACACGTTTGTATTTTATATATTATCAAATAAAATTATGTTTTGTATAAAACTTGAACCAACTGCACCAAACGATTTCTATCTCCCTAATTGCTTTCTTACTTCACAATAAAAATCTTCAAAAGTCGTATATGAACACTCACCCGTTGGATGACAAGGCATTTATAGAAGGCAAGTGGCGTGTCCGTTTACTAGACCATTCAGTACATGGGTATATCAAAAGTAATGTAACTGACTTCCTGCTTATAGGCTTATTTTCATAAAAACGGTATCAAAATGTACTATACAGTAATATTGATTAACATGAAACTTGATATACTAATATTACTTGATTATTATAACTGAGTAAGCCTACCTATCCTCTTCGTGCCGGCCCCACATAAGGCTGCTACCAGAGTTTTTCATTCCTGTCTGTCTTTCACATTTTTTTTCAATTTCTCCGAGAGCTTCCCCATAGTTTTAATCTCATTGCTGATGGTCCTTCTCCACGTCTCTGTCGGTATTCCTGTTTCCTTTTTCACCTGATGGACGTCCATTTTAGTGATGTATTTGTGACGTTGTTTTGGTCTTTTCTGATGACATGACCTAGCCATCTAAATCTAAGTTGTTTGGTTAAAGTTCTGATGTTTTTGTTCAGTGTTCGTTCGAGATTTTACTTGGCCAGTAGAGTTTGAGTAGGCTTCTTGTATGGAATCCGGATAGTTTCGGACTGTTTATTTGATATAATTGAATAATATAAACATTTTAAATATACCATTTACGTCCGTCATGTCGCTGCACATCAACATAACACTCAATGTTGAAAGTCGCAATCTACTTTTAACTCGCTGATTACTACGCGAAAACAAAGCAGATTTGTGACAGAAACGACTCGTAGTATTGCATGTTTTATATGAAAGTTATCTTCAGAAACTTCACGATACACACATCGACAACATAGTCCCGTATTGTATCAACTATGAACCAGAAGACTGGTATGTCTTAGCTCAAACAAGAACACCAATAGTGTTATTAATGCCGTCAATGCAGCTCGACATTCAGCAATATGATCATCGTGGGGAGAGTTAGATTTTAGTTGTCTGATTGTCCAGACACTAAAATAATTTGAACCTTCAAAGAGTGAGTTTCAGGTGGATTGCACATCTTTAAAGGACGAGTTTATGGCTGCATAAATTCAAGGGTCTACGAAGAAAACCAGACATGAGTTAGGTTCCCGTAAGTATGTAGAATCAGTGGCATTAATTTTGTTAAGTCAGAGAGGGAAGGCATCACTCAACCTAACCAGCCGAGCACAGAAAACATTAAAACACACAAAGCACAATGCCTAATTGAACCAACCGAGCACAAGAAACACAAAACACATAAAGACACAACTAAACAAGCGCAGATCCGCCCAAGTCCAAGCCGTCGAAAAGTACAATATATTATAAGTAGCTGAATGACCCAGTTTCCACAGCAAACTGGCTATAATGCCTAGCTTTATCTGTCAGAAAGCTGTTTAAAGGCTGAATAGAAAAGATTCAGCAAACAAAAGGCGGAATGCCTACGCTGAATGACCTAGTTACAACAGTAAAACTGCTGAACTACATAGTTATAGCAGCCTTTAGTCTCAAAAGTTAAATAACAGTATTAAAACGTTGAAAGGCCCGTATAGTCGGATGACCTACTTTCAATTATTACCCGCGTAGTTTAATGTCATTAGAGAAAATAAAACAAAACAACAAAAGTTTGTAAACATAATATTTTTCAGTTTTATGATACCAAGTTTTTGAAAGAGTGAACCAATCGAAACTAAAATTGACTAGGAAGTTCAGCAACGTTCAACACACAATATTGTATACCTATTATCTAACAAAGATTCTGATTGGCTTAGACGGCCTGTACGAGAGGTCTATATATTTTAATATACACCTCCCGAAACCGAGGCTGGGGTGGATATAACTTTTTTATGACGTGACGTCATTTCCTGCGACATAACGTTCCAAATAACGTAACGTTATTTCCCGTATTATTTGACCTACAGCTGCTCATACATATTTATAGGCTCCAACCTAGCCATTAATGATAAATGCCTTTAATAAATACGTGAATACATAACATAAGAAGAGCATTGTTAGCTAGAACATTTGAAGAGTCGTCTTTTGTTTCTATTACATACACTTTCCTGAAGAGAGTCTGAAGTTATTTTAATTTAAAATGAGTCAATATGTTTATTTCCTTGACTTATGGCATGGTATACAATATAACAGTTGTCGACTTATGTTTCGATGAATGTGATGTTTAGCTGACCTTTAAAAAGTTATATTGACCTCTGACTTCGTCATCGGTCAATATCACTTTTTTCAGGTCAACAAAACATCATATTCACCTCAACATAAGTCAACAACAGTATATTAATCTTTGACTGTCTTTGAAAACAAAAAGTTCGAATATAAAAAGTAACAAGTTAAAATTTATTGTCAGACATGCGTTGGTTTTACAGACTGTACATTGTTCCCTCAGTTGTAGTGCCACTAGAGGTGTGAATTCCGGAAGACAAATGATGACAGTGGCAGTTCATATTTTCATCCACGGCGTTTTGTTACTGCTCAGTGCTTTGGAATGTAGTGAGTGAAAACTTTTTATTTATTTTCATTCATGTAGTTTTATAGCATATACAAGGTGAATGTCATGCCCAGCGTATCACTATTGTTCATGGCGTATGTGGAAGTTCTGTGCTTTAGTAACGTGTGTGCGGGTTTCGACGATCACTTGGCGGAATGATTATCATTTTGGTATCGGCCTGCGACAGTTAATGCAAGCGTATCTATTCATCATTATACATTGTTTAAAACATGCCCCTAATGTTGGAAATGTACATAAGCGTGTTTACCATATTCTCAATTTGCAAACGCTGTTGAAATACAATTAAGCGTGACAGCGTAATTACATCATGGTATAAAAGGTCGAGCATTGTCTATGTGTTTAACGTGTAACTTTCAGATGCAACCATTGGAAACACATCTTTTCAGACATTCCACTTGGGTTTTTTTTCAAAAAGATAATATTAAGTCAGACAGGGAAGACAGCACTCAACTTAATCAGCCGAGCACAGGAAACATTTAAAACACTAAAGCACTGAAAACACGACACCCCGTCCCGAAAGTCTGCCGCTTCAGTCAGTTAAACTAAAACGGAACTAGAGCCATATGAGGAGCAAACAACAACCGGACACCACACACCTACAGCATATATATAGTGTAATGCAATTTTGAAAGATACGAAGTAGCCTTGTGCTGGACAACGAAATTGCAGAATGGCACATACAAAATGAACAAAGTTCAACAAAAAGGCACAATGGCGAAATATATTTGTATTTTTTACATGAGTTATCGTTAACCCTATACATGTATGGACATAACAATGTTCGTTAGACTTCGGTTATTATTTATCATAGAATGGGGATAGGTAAGTCTGAAAAACAACATACATGTAAGTAGTCTAAAACACGTCGCGTAGGTCAATGGTAGACCTCGGATGAGCGGTCGGTATGCTCACTTGTGGGGGTCTATACGATAGATCAGTGTTACATTGATATTAACCATCGTACTCATTATCATGTTTAATTTGTGTGAATACAAATACGCCTTAAAGAAATTTTAAAAAATGCATTGGTAATCACGAGATATAAGAAAAGTGTTATATTCAAGTGCGATTACTCTTGAATTGGTACCCCCCATTCTGGGTTCATTCATACTGTAAACTTTTATTGTATAGTTGAATATTCAGTCGTTCTCAATAAGCGGGTGCACATCAGTGGTTTAAAAAAGTGAATTTTCAAGCTTTTTATACAAATATTTTTAAACTTCCAACCATGTTCGTTATATGACATCTCCTGTCGTCAATCCTGTCGTCAATCTAGTTTAAAGATCATGAGTTGCTATTAATTACGACACAATGCTTATTTTTGCTGGTGATGCATCAGACGTCTATTCTGCAAAATAGGACTTTGGCAGGAAGCATTATCTACCCAAAAAATAAACTTTGCTCTTGATACAACGGCTTAAACTTGGTGAAATATTAAAGGATCTTAAATGTTTCAATGTTCATTGCCTTGTTCTCGAATGAAATAAACATAACTAAAATCGTTTGTGAAAAACAAGAGATATTCAAAATAACTACGGATGACAAGTTATGTGAAACATTTAGCTCATTATAGATTTATTCAAGTTAAGTCTAAGTTTTAAGACTTTGAACAAAGTAACGAACATTTCGTAGCAGGTATAGTAATATATGAACCTTGATGAACGCGATTGAAATTTAAAAAAATAATTAAATTTCAATCGCGTTCATCAAGGTTCATATATAATAAGGTTCATACAACTAGACACGTGCCATTAAATAAGGTATTCACACTGATATATCAGTAACAAAATAATGACGCGTTTAAATTATTTTCTCTTCCGTTGTATTATACCTTCAGTAACACTATATGTTTATTATGTCATAGAAAACTTCACAAAATGCGTTGTTCACCGACATAAAGTTCAAACGTAATGTATAGGATTTCATAAAATGTAATGAGCTAAGCTGTTATATAAACACATATGTATACATCGTTTAAACAGGTCAGTCACCTGTTTACATAATATGGTGTATATAAACATTGCGGACTATTATATACATATTGACAAATCAACTTCAGCTTATAAACAATAACATTGTATTCAACTGTTTTAAATAAATACTGGTAAAGATTGAAAAAGAGTTCTGAGCCGTGACTACAATTTTATATTAGCTATTAACTTTATGAAGTGAATACCCAAAGGTCACGGCTCAGAGATCAGATTCTACCAATATAGTGCGCGTAGGATAACGTGATGTTTACATACATGAATAGGTTTCGTCAACTGTTGCAAAATTGGTTTACAAATTACTATTAATATGTACCCTACTACTTCACAAGTCATATCAACCTTCTCATTGTTTACCTATATAAGAAAGGTTACTTTCAATATTTCCGATTATAAAAGTGCCTGTCACATTTGTAGCCGTGTAGGTTTATTATTCATTGAAATGGTATATTACGGGTATCAACGTGTAGCTACTATATTTTACTTTCAGGATATATCAACACTTTAGTCCTTAGATACACACCCGTTTACACACCGAACGTCAGAATCAAGAATACAATTCCTTAATTAGGTCGCTAACTAAGACGTTCAGCAAAACCCAGATTTTCACGCTTGTAAACGTGAATTTTGCCTTGAAACAGAATGTATGCTTCACAAACGGGCCTAGCTAGTCATCCTTTCAGTTAGTGTAACTAAATAATTTACCTCACATGCCAATTAAACATCGCAATATTTCACTAGATCGATAATTAAAAAAAAATGTACGAACTTCGCCACCGTCAATTTCCAATTTTATTTAGTATTCCGATAACCTTTCGACCTCAACAGATTTCGAAGCGATCGTTTAATTGGCTAGAGTGTGTGTCACGTCATTCATAGTTGTTCAATCGTGTAAGCTCGGCAATTTCCGTTTGTGTCCGGTGTATATACTGAACTTCTTAATTGATGACCAAAAAAAATTCGCGATTTGACTTATATTGTGTTAAGGGTGTGTATTTAAGGACTAAACTGTTTATATATCTGGAAAGTAAAATATCTTGGCTACACGATGATACCTGTAAGATAGCATTTGAGTGAATAAATAAAAGAATACGACAAGTTATGTGACAGGCACTCCATTCTTCGTGATTCACCTTGTCATAACATAGTAAACAGTGGTAAAATCCGATTTGGCCGGGGTAGTATTTGGGTACGTGCTGACTGCCTATGGTTGACAGCGTGGCCTATAGGTTAAGATGATCTATACTCGGAACATTAGCATACTTTTATATGGGCTGTGGGTTCGAGTCCGCTGCTAAACTCTTTTTCAATAATTGTATTATCATAATACATGAGTTTTTTATATATCCTATTACTTAATGAATAATAAAATTATGCTTTAGATTTAATACAAATTTGCTTTGTTTATTTTATTTTATGATTTTAGTCCGCACTGGATATTGTATTTATTGCTCAGATGACAATCGGGTTGAAATACAAACTGTTTTCATCATTGTTTTCGCTGAAATCACTACTCTAAGAATATTCTGAACAAAGTCAAAATTAATATGCGTTTATTCTGGTTATATCATGGAGCACAGTTTGGGTGACCGTTGACCGGTGTTTCTGTTCAACAGTCTTGACGCGAGAATGTTTTCAAGGATTAAATTACAAAGGAAATAGATATATTTTAGAAGTGTATATAAAATAGACATGCACGTGCATGTTTGATTTAGCCAAATTAAAAAATAATATTCAAAATGGTCGGGATTCGAACCCAAGCAAAACAATCTACGTAGATCCATAAGCAGTAGCTTAGCCTACTGCGTCATGGAGGACGGTGTAAGCTACAATTTCAAATAATTGTTTCTTTTCCGAATACACCCTTTTGCGTGGATTATTTCATTATTAAAAGTACAGTTACGCCCAAACGATTGTGGTTTATCTAAATAGATTGTCATTCCACATACCTTAGCTAAATGTGAAAAGTTTCGCAACTAAATTGAAAATGCCAAAAGTTTGGATTGTTGGCTTGAAAGTCCATGAGAGTACCATAAGTGGTTATTTTAACATATTGTTATCGTTTTCCGCCCGCTTGAATGATCACACTGTCATCAAATGGTACTAGTATATTGTATATCGGGTACATTTGTATTTCATTTTCCACTTAATTTTCACTTAAAGACATGCTCTTTGGCACTGGTCTAAAGTGTGTCTAAAGTTTCTCAGCATGTGGTCGCTGTTGTTTTTTTAATTTTCAGCTAAATCATGTAGCCAATTTATTAGCCCGTCATAGGAGGGAGAGGGTCGTGGCACCATCCCTTCTCCCACCTTACAATAATAGCATGATTATACGAAACACTTTAATTATATTACAATATTTTCATATTTCAGAACATATTACAAGATTTTCATATTTCACAATCCAAGAGGAGCAACTCAAACATCATTATACTGTTGACAAGGTAGAGTTCCTTACCTTGGGTTGTGTACATAGTCTCCTTTCTTTGTATTGAAGAACAAACATAATTATTATAAGCCGATTTTCTTTGCATGTATATCTAAATTATTTGATTTATTTAGATATTCTGTTAATTAATTGACTAGAGGTCCTAGTGGTAGATAATAAAACAAAAAGAGTTCCCTTTATGATATGACAGTAAGTTATAAAGTATGTTCATAACAAGAGGGCCCAAAGGGCCCTAGGTCGCTCACCTGTCGAACTTGACCTAGATTTTGTTCAGATGATCATTGTGACCAAGTTTCATACAGATTAGGCCAATATCGTGACCTCTAGTGACTACACAAGGTTTTTATATGATTTTGACCTAATGACCTAGTTTTTGACCCCAAATAAACCAATATCAAACTTGACCTAGATTTTGTTGAGATGATCATCGTGACCAAGTTTCATACAGATTAGGCCAATATTTTGACCTCTAGTGACTACACAAGGTTTTTCTATTATTTGACCTTGTGACCTAGTTTTTGACCCCGGATGACCCAATATCGATCTTGACCTACATTTTGTTGAGATGATCATTGTGACTGAGTTTCATAAAGATTAAGTAAAAATTGTGACCTCTAGCGACTACACAAGGTTTTTCTATGATTTGACCTTGTGACCTAGTTTTTGACCCCAGATGACCCAATATCAAACTTGACCTAGATTTTGTTGAGATGATCATTGTGACCAAGTTTCATAAAGATTAATTCAAAATGGTGACCTCCAGTGACTACACAAGGTTTTTCTATGATTTGACCTAGTGACCTAGTTTTTGACCCCAGATGACCCATTATCGAACTTGACCTAGATTTTGTTGAGATGATCATTGTGACCAAGTGTCATAAAGATTAAGTCAAAATTGTGACCTATAGTGACTACACAAGGTTTTTCTATGATTTGACCTAGTGACCTAGTTTTTGACCCCAAATGACCCAATATCGAACTTGGCCTAGATTTTGTTGAGATGATCATTGTGACCAAGTTTCATAAAGATTAATTCAAAATGGTGACCTCCAGTGACTACACAAGGTTTTTCTATGATTTGACCTAGTGACCTAGTTTTTGACCCCAGATGACCCATTATCGAACTTGACCTAGATTTTGTTGAGATGATCATTGTGACCAAGTGTCATAAAGATTAAGTCAAAATTGTGACCTATAGTGACTACACAAGGTTTTTCTATGATTTGACCTAGTGACCTAGTTTTTGACCCCAAATGACCCAATATCGAACTTGGCCTAGATTTTGTTGAGATGATCATTGTGACCAAGTTTCATAAAGATTAGGCTAAAATTGTGACCTCTAGTGTCTACACAAGCCAATTGTTGACGGACGGACGGACGACGGACGACGTACGACGGACGACGGACGACGGACGAAGAGTGATCACAAAAGCTCACTCTGTCACTTTGTGACAGGTGAGCTAAAAATAAACTTAAGTGACATATTAGTTATTGCAAACACCTTGATGATCATATAAAGGACAGATTTAATGTAAATAGTAAGCTAATCAATAAATATACTGGAATGTATACATAGATAAAATAAAAGTGCTAAAAGTAAGTAAGCATTTATTGGCCCCCAATTTTAATTGAAGTAATAGATTATATTCATATATGTATACCTACTAGTTAGTGGGCTGATTTATGCCTGATAGTTGGCTGAATAATGCCTGATTATAGTGCCCGGAAAACGGCTAATAATAATAATAGTCAATCCTGCATAACTACAAAGCCTGGAAAGGCTGTACAGGACTCATGGTCAGGCCAGATACTGACAACCAGAGCACCGTGTTAGCGTGCTTTATATAGTATTTGACTCCGCCACATGCTACGTCACTACGTTAATGACGTCATTGGCTGGCTTCAATCGGAGGTGGCTGATAATTGGACCGCGCCGTCACGGGCGTCAATATATACAACGATAAAAACCGAGGTATCCGAAGAGTAGGCTGAAAGTCGGCTGATTGACTTGAATGGCGGAAAAAAACATGAAGTGAGAATATTTACTGATTTTAATAGAGTCTTTAAAACCCAATAGTAACATAATGTCGACTCGGGTCGATGCACTGGTGGTGTAAACGAATGCATGTGGCATTAATAGAAGGGAGTAGGTCGCTTCTGAGATTGTTCTTATCGTCAAAAATGGATCGAAACTGGCTTTATTGTACGGTCGAGTTTGACTCGAATTTATGCAGACGAATAGTGAAATGAGTGGTAGCTTAGTCGTTACAATATACCATATTCTCAACTGTGCGACAATCACGACTGGTTATTACTGTTGTCCATTTCCTTGTTGTCGTTTTGTCTTTGAAATCAATACAACGCTAACATAAATAATAGAAGGTTTGTCACCGTACCTTTTCATTCAATGGCTGTTCTTGTGGTATTTGGTTGTCTATGTGATTCGTTATTTGTTTAGATTGGATGTTTGACTGTCTGATGCGACAGGCTGTCTGGGTGTACAGTCATGTCGATTCGTGTCGGGTTCCCTTTCATCACAGTGTTTATGTTTGGTCTTTTGGTGCTCTATTGTACTATACCTGCTAACGTGCTGCCTTCTCTGTGGGAAGTATAATACTTTATTATACTTTTAATTATATTCACTGTCCTAAAGAATTGAAATATGAAATAGCACATAAAAAGATGGTTCGGCCAGTGTCAACTAATGTGCCATAAAATCATGGAATTCCCGCTAAACTGAAATGTTAACAAATTCACATAGATCGGTGAAGCCAGAATGCATATAAAAAATGTTCGATATCTGAGGCTGAGAACACTATATAGCAAAATCAGTAATCCTGTTCTACATCTTACATTGCTCAACACCCCCATTGTGTAAGTCCCAACATGCTGAGCATTTAAACTGTCTCTATTTATTTGGATAGTCTGTCTTAAGCCCATAGTTGATGTACCTCGGATAGTCTGTCTTAAGTCTATAGTTGAGTCTTCATTAATATTCAAAAGATTGGAGATGAATTCAACTGCAACAATATATACTGTGAACGACCATACTTTGGTAAATTTCTCCGACAAGTTCAATAAGAAAACGATCATATTGATGTGACCTATACATAAACCTATTTTCTTGAGTACACTGTTGTCAGGTCGGAACATAATCATACAGTTGTACGCCATAATAAACCACTTCAATATGTATATAGTGTTGTGTTGTATACAACAGCAAAAGCTTCAGACATGTTCCGCAATTTTATCATGAGTGACGTAGTGGTACGCTGTAGAGACATCTTTTGTAAAGCTGATCTCCAACCGTATTGTCCTAACCGTAAATCTGTATATATTAGATATACGATACATGTCCTAATCATTATTTCAAACACAATTGGAATGTAACAGCGCTTTGGGAACTTATTAGCACCACTGATAAAAGTCCATCTTGAGTCGTAGATTTGATAACAATGCATTGCTACCATCGTGGTGATAACAATGCCGAAATTGGAGATCGAGTACCAAAGAAAACTTGCGCCAATAAAACAAAATGTTATGTTTTTCCAACTTACAGAATTGTAACAATCACATACCACGTGGTAGCGTGTTCGGAGAAAGTCCCAGACAACAAGTGACATAACAAAATGCAGCCAGTTGACATCGGTATGCAGTACCAACGTAACCCAGTAGCTGCAGTTGATCAATGTATAATATATACACACTGAACGGATGATTGTTGGTCTGATGGAGTCCGCACATTCTCTTAACACTCCTAGAAAAACATGGAACCAAAGAATAATGGATACAGAGCGGTACACCGTAACAGCTACCGGTTCTTGTTCCATAGTATACGTAGTACTTTCACTAGTTGCTTGTTTCTGAAATATCTCTGCCATAGCTTTAGTGCTCTGGAACAACTTTCTATTGATTTCGTAATGGTGCAGCAATTGACTCGGTAGGATTAGTCCAATGTTCGAACTGGCTTGGTCTAACAACTTTCTTTTCTCTTCAGCGTGATCCCAGTGTAAACTTCTATCATATACGGTACGTTTCATGTTTCCTTGGTAACGTATGATTATCTCATTTAACATATCTAGAACACACGTTGCTATATCTCTACTGGTACAGTCACAATCATGTTCAATAACGATAAGTTTTATATCAAAGGATGACAGGCCTATCCCTGGTATCAACGATCTTAGTTTTTCACCCTCTTCGAAACCATTAAGTAAATATTTCAATAACTTGTAAACACGTTGATGATTCTTAGACAATTTACATCGCATGTAATCAGCTTCAGCTGTGGAAAACGACAATCTTTCAACATAGAAATAGTAACCCATGCCGTTTGTAAGAAGGTGTTGTTGGAAACGTTTAGATTTGCAATGCGCATCGACAATATCTGCCATATTTGAATCAACGATTAGAAATGCTGGTACAAGATCTACGTGTATAACACGTTGTTTAATCCAATCCGATCCCTTCTTGTAACGAATTTCCAATTTGGACGATGGTCCTTTCTTTTCAATATAATCATGGATCCAAAAACATCCATCAGCTTCGACATCATCATTACTAATATATTGGAATTTCCTTCCCTTCACGAGATATTTTATTTTCCGGTGAATATGTCGAAATTCAAAGGGAGGGTAATCTAGTTGTCCATTTTTACAATACACTTCTTTCCTAGTCGTACAATCAACCCGACAAATTACAAGCAAAAAGTCAAACTCATCTGGGAATCCAATTTTTGTTCCATCATAATAACTTCCTTGTCCAACAACCTCCGACTCTCCAAAACTGGTTATAGTGTCAATACCCAAATACGTTAGTCCATGATGTTCAAATTCTTTCACAGTGTTCTCTATATCAAAGTCTTTAGAATTAACTACCGCCTGTGTTAATTCTTTAACTACTTCTTTGACGCCTTTTTCTATAAACCGAACTTCCTCCTTGGGAAGTTTAAAATGGATTTTATTTAAAAGTGTTCCGTTTAAAAAACAACTGAGGTTATCCGGCATGATATCGACATAGAATGTTGTAGCATCGTGCTATTACTTCTTAAGTCCATACGTTTAAGTTTTATATTCTTTAAACATTGAGTTATATCGTGGTATACATTTCACGGTATATGCGATTATAGGATAATTTACATATATATACTTATATGCATATGGGTAGATATGACATTGCTATAAAAATAGAATATTACAAATCAGGAATTCCTAAAGTTCAATTTTAGATCCGTTGAGAGGATTGCAACTCGTGTACATGTATGTACGTGTTATTACCAGCTTGATATGTATATATAATTATATATAAATGTAATACAAGCAATTCAAATGTAGTAGCGAAACAAAACATAGGTTGAAACAATGAATAGGTTTGAGAGTGTTCTTAATCTCAAAGTGCGATTGCATTGGTAAACGTTTATTCAATCACCCCCGATACATTAAAGGTGTCACTTCTGACGCGACTGCTCGGTTGTTTTGGTTAATAACATCGGGATTACCTGAAGTAATCGCGGACTACACTCACGGACTACGCCTCACCTGAATCAAAGTCAAATATTGTTTTTATTATTTATCTGATTGAAAAATAATTGTGTGTACTTGTAAATCAATCTTTCCTACGCATGATTCAGTTTAGTTTATAAAAAAATGATATCGCGTTATTAAATGAGAGTATCCTATGTACAGTCACTACAAGGAATTGTGTGGGATTTTGAATATCGATTATTTCATACACTCATGAAAGCTCCAAGTCGCCTGACTTAACCCCATAGGGCAATTATGGGATGAAATTGGGCGACGTCTGCGTAAATGTTACCCAGCACCAGGAACATTACAGGAGCTTTCTGACGCTATACGACAAGAGTGGAATGATATTCCTCAAAAATGTGTTCGACGACTCTGTGCGTCTATGCGATCTCGCATAAGGGAGTGTATTAGGGTTAACGCTGGACATGGTCGATACTAAAAATCCCACACAATCGCATGTGGTGAGTGTGATTAAACTATCCTCCTTTTGTAACAAGACTTTGTTTTATCAAAATTTAAAGTGGATTGTACGAACAATGATTATATTATTACACTCATGTAAGTGAAGTGTCAATTAAATAATCATTTTTGGGTTTTATTCATGTGAGGCGTTTTTAAAATAATCGATATTTAAAATCCCACACAATTCCTTGTAGTGACTGTAATTAGGATACCCTCATTTAATAACGGGATATCATTTTTTTACAAACTAAACTGAATTATATGTAGAAAAGATTGATTAACAAACACGCAAAACGATTTTTCACTCAGATAAATAATGAAAACAATATTTGACGTTGAGTCAGGTGAGGCGTTTTTAAAGTCCGTGAGTGTATATTTTTCCCTAGTTTAGCCCTAGGCATATTAAAGTGGTTTGTCAAGTTGCTATATTACGCTGATGCTGGTTAAACGGCTCTGAGTAGGATTATACATGTCTATAGGCCGTTTGCGGCGAAAAAATCGTGTAAAATAAAGATTTCTCAGTATTTACTGCACCTACAAATATGAGATTTTGCACGATTGAATGAAATGTGTCTACCTAATACCGGTATACAAATAAATTTAAGCAACATAGGACATTTGTAAAAAAAGTTTTGTTCATAAGTTATGTGTAAAATATTTGTAGTTTACGATGAAACTTCATGTTAGAAGACTTGATACATGCAACAGCCAATTTTATGGTCACGTGACACGTCTAACGGTATATCTAAGTATTGGTAAGCTCTTTAATATTACATATACGAGGCCCGTCTGTGAATCTGACATAGTACTGTTTGTTTGTATCATATTTTCAGGTATGTATATCAACATAAATTCTGAAAATACATGAAACAAACGCCCAGTACAGTAATACTCAAATAAAATTTACCGAATACGTAAATAATGGTGAAAAATATCGAGTACTTGTTTTATAAATTATACTTTTATACATACCTATTGAAAGATGCTTTAACTACTGAGTTTTAACATATCTGGGTCAGTCATAAGACTACATGTCATTGTGTACATAAACATTGAAATGCTTTTATTAAGTTCTTAATTTAACATTAGTATATGAACATGTATGAGTATGTACATAGCTCAGTGAATAAGGTATTGGTTTTCACTGCCTTTTTATGATATTATTATACATACCTAAATAAACCGACTGAAAAGGGCCTCATAAATTTCGCCTTCACCACAGCAATGTCAATCTCGTTGATCACGGATTATATCGGTTAAAAAACGACAGTAAACATCAATGGAATACCAGATTACCTCCCTGCGTTAAAATGTCCAAATTCATGTAATTTCAATATAAAATAAAGAATAAACTTGTTCTAATAATTAACTAAAAATTATGAAATTTGGAATAGGAGTAGGTAGGATGTAATTATGGTTCTTCGTAAAACTTTACCAACATCTGATGAATTGGTTTTCAGAAATTTAAAATTTAGACGATTGTTTTCGCCGCAAACGGCCTATACCAATAACTATGTTATATCACTAATTTGACATATCGGAATCGTGTTGAAGAGTTCCAGAAGACGTTAATTAAAAGATGCAATACAAAGTTAACGGACTGTTATATTAAAGTTTTATTGCACTGAATCATTAATGGGTATAATGTAATGATCTTCCTACGGTATCAACTATCTACTGCCACTGTCATCATCGCCGTCATGATAGCCGTCATATCCATCATCGCCGCCATAACCGCCATCATCCTCCGCCATCATCGCCATTATCAGCAGCAATGTTTTGCCTTTTATGACCATATGTAACGTTTGTTGCCATGGTAACGATCACCAAGAACATCCAGTATGCCTTGTTCATCCTTTAAAATGCTGTAACAAAAAGTGTCAGTGTGTTAAATATATTCTTATATGAAATGGCTTCTACACTAGAATATACTCAAAGTCAATGGTTTGAGAACAAGTGCAACCCTTGATTCATTCAAGGTAAAACGCTATATTCAGGGCTCTATTTCCAAGTTTGGCAAGTTGTAAACTTAAAATAGCGAATATCATCGATCCCCTTATGGGAAGAAATAGTAAGTTGATTCTGTACGGATGAGCTAGTTTATATTAGTTCAGTTGACAATTTAGGTCAATGTTGAACTTACAAAATACGAGGCCAGTCCTGGTATTTTATTTATTCACATTAATAATTACCACCACTTATTCCATTTCATACATTTTAAATGGTTTTAGTATGTGTACATTGTTCATCTTACGAAAGCACTTAAACTCATGCACCAGAGATTATAACGGTCAATAAATGATAATTTATCATAAATGGAATGCTTAAGAATATGATGAGGTCTAAACTCATCTATGCGACAAAAAAGACAACTTTCTTAATGATTAATAAAAACATATGAGACGTTGAATGGGAGTTGATATGGTGTAATCGTGGTGCTATGACAATTTTGGCCGACATTTGATGATTCGATTTTAAAATATCGGTCGGTAGGTAGGTACCGAATGTGTTAAAATTATAACTAATAATCCGTTATAACAATTGCTTTTAAGGACACCATAGTGCCTGTTGTTATTAGAGGAACTTCACTGTACCAGTCATCTGAAGTTCAGTAACCTCAAACATGTATTCAGTCATTCATTAGCAGTAGATCGTTGTGCTAACAAGTTTTCACTGAGTAAGCACCCATGGCTATCCTAGTTAATCGTCTCTTCCACAAATACCAGACATCTTCCACATATTTGAAGGACATATTCGTCGTCAATGCTTTGACTTCGTGTTTGAGCGTTTGTCCACTCATTAACAAGTGCTGATTGTGCGAATGAGGTTTTAACTTTTTCATAATTAATTAGCAACCATTCCCGGGATCCTACAAGTAACTGTCAATGTTCTCACCATTGAGGGACATGACCTTAGCCAGTATCATGTACTAGGCTACTCGTGTCAGCACATTATATATCTCATCCGAGAATACTTATTCCAAAATGTAGAGTAAGACAATAATTACGGTCCTTATACAAAAAGGTAGGCTTGAGGAGTTGCATGTTTTGAATTATAACAGTAGCGTTGCACAGATTTCAGGTTGTTGTTTATTGCCCTGCAGATATCATAGTTTGCAAAGCAATGTGCCAATTGAATATATCTGTAGAGATCTCAACATACATGCTTGAATTAGCAATACATATCACATGCATAGATTTTAAATACCTCATGAGTTAAAAGAATGTGTTCATGTGTGCAAAAACTGTAACAAAATTGCGTTTACGTTTAGAACATGTCAGGTGTTTATTTTTAACACCCTCAACATGTATTAGTAAACGCAGGTGTTGGGAACATGTTTTAAATGCGTTTCAGAAGTATACACAGGTGCTCTACTTTGGAAACACTACTGTTATAAAAAGATGATGTAGCTGTATTTTCCTCAATCTTAATATTTCTTATGACTTAATTGTACATTTATTACTAGCAAATACTTTTTGTATAGAAACAAATTTGTATAGCTGATCTTTCCATAACAAGAAATGTTTAAATATGTATTGTACGAGAACTGAGCCGTGACTGCACTTTGAACTATATGCTCATTCGTTCATTCGTTCGGCACATAACACAACCCAATAAATAGAGGAAACATTGTATTTGTTGTTCAAACTAAATATGATTTATATCTCATCATGGCATGGCATTTGTTGTGATAAAGTTTTAACTTACATTACATAATCATAGTTGGTTAGGTTAGATTAATCGATAGTATCCGATTTTACATGTATTACTGAGTTGCATATACTAATTGAATGCTCTTCTTACCAAACTTTTAGAAATGTCTTATTTGATAAAGCTATGGATATCAATGTAAATTTTAATGATATGGATGATATTAACAAATGTATGTTTGTTCTTTCTAATGTTGAAATTGTTAAATTAACCTCCAAAACCTGTTTCCATATACTGAAAGTTCGTTCAAATACTTTGTATATTTAGTGATCGTACATACTGTAAATGCACTTTTTTATTTATTTTCAATGTAAGAATAGTGTAATGTGAATATACATTAGGTATGCTTAGCTATATATATATATATTTAACGGTAAGTATAGGTGTTTTATTATTACTATTATTTTTTTACTACTAAGCATTTTGATGATTTTTGACATGTGATAAAAAATATGTTTTTGCCTTTTATGTTTCAGTCATTAAATTTTAATTTAGTATTTAATATGTTCTAGTCTCTTATTACTCTGATTAGAGTGGCAATATAATTCTATGTTTTTGTTTGATATGTGTAATTGTGTTTTATCTGTATTTGTATTGATGAGACGAAAATAAACTATCAAACCTGTATTTGACTTATTTGAACAGATCTCTACATTTAAACAATACAATACAATACAATACCTTTATTACACATAATACATTTACATGTAAATATGAGGTGAATGACATTCAAGACATACAGATGAGGCTACACACATATTAAATTGCAACACATATCATGATCATTATAAATGGAAACTGTGACATGGTATAATATGACATACTTAAGTAATACATACATACATTTCATCGTTAACACTTGTACAAAATAATATAATTATGGTCTTATCGTTATCAATATAATTTTAACAAATTTAAGTAATTTCAAACATTCATCTTCGTTACTGGTACATATAAGATTTTCTAATTTAAACATATTTGGTCGCCTATAATATATTGGTTTCAAATACTGTTTTCTTTCATTATTAAATCGGTTACATTCAAACAAATAATGAAATTCATCTCCAATCATATTTTGGCAAAAATTACAGTATCTTTGGTTAGTAGGTATACGTAACCAGTTCCCGGTTTCTACAGGTAAATGATGATTTCTGGTTCTGAATTTGATAAAGTAATATAACAACGGGGTCTGTAAGCCAGACAAATAAGATTCAATACCAAATGACTTTTTGAAAATTCTATAAAATGTACTATTGCTTGAGTTGTCAATTTTAGAGTACCAATCAGTAAGAAAAATATCTTTCAATCTTTGTTTCACTGCTAGTTTTAACCATTTTGGGTTTGGGAACGCATTTTGTGTCCACACGTTTATATATCCACATTTAATTAAATATTCTTAACATTGTATAACCATGGGAATCTTCTTTTTAAAATTTCATCATTTAATCCTATAGATGATTGTAAAATATGTTTGTAAACGGTTGTTGATAGTTTTTCAGTTCCTTTATTTTCATTTGTAATGAGTCTTGACCAAAACGAAATAATTTTTTCTTCAATGTCTACTGATAAAGGCATACATCCTGTTTCACCATAAACAAAGTAATTGGGCGTTTAAGCTTTAGAATATATTTAGAAACTTTAGCTGTACCCTTTCTATAATTTGATTGTTGCCGAAACCCCATATCTCAGCACCGTAAAGTAATATTGGCTTTATTGTCTTATTAAAGAGGTCAATCTGTAGATCGATAGGTAGATTTAGTCGATTACTATTTTTAATAAGACTGTACATTGCTCTGGTTGCTTGTTCTGATATATGTTTTTTGCAGTTTACAAAAAAACCACTTTTATTAAAATAAATGCCTAGATATTTATATTCAGTTACAACTTCTAGATTTTCATTTTTAAACTTAAAATTATAAACTGGTTGTCTCCCTTTGGAAAAAAACTACAATCTTTGATTTGGATATGTTTACTTTTAGTTTCCATGTGTCACAGTATTCTTCATATGTATTTAGAGCTGCCTGCAATTCTGATGCTGACTCAGCGACGATAACGGTATCGTCTGCATATAGTAAAATAAAAATTTTCAGAAGATTAAATAAGTTATTCACATTTTGATCATTTTGCATAGTAATTCCTTGTATATCACTATTGTTTTGAAAAAAAGCATGGAGGTCGTTCAAAAAAAACGAAAAAAGCATGGGTGACATATTTTCGCCTTGTCGAACTCCTATATTACAGGAAAAGAAATTAGATAGATTAGAGTTTACCTTTACACAGGATTTTAAATTACTGTACATATTTTTTATAACTTGAAGGCATTTGCCATTAATACGAGTATTCAGTAATTTTCCCCATAATCCTTGTCTCCACACGGTGTCGAAGGCTTGTTTAAGGTCTATAAAAGCACAAAATAGTTTCGTTTTATTATTGTTAAGATACTGAATTATATTGTGTAAAATAAATAGATTATCCGAGGTCGAGAACCCTTTGCTGAAACCCGCTTGAGTATTATTTAACATATTGTTTGACTCAACATAATTAGTTATTGTATTATTGAGAACACATGTAAATACTTTACCTAAGCAGCTGAGTAAAGTAATGGGACGATAATTTTCCGGTTTAGTGATATCTCCTTTATTTTTGTATATATGATTTATTATACCGGTACCTATTGTCCACATATCAGGGATAATTCCGGTGTCAAATACTATATTAAAAAGTTTAACAAAAATATCTTTCATTAGCGGTAAAGAAGCTTTTATTTGTTCGTTGACTATATTATCATTTCCACTAGATTTATTATTTTTCAGTGTTTTTATTGCTTTCTCGATTTCTTTATAAGTTATATGTATATTTATTTCCTCATTTATTTCTATTTCTTGGTTTTCGTCTTCTTGTATATAATTTTCATTTTCATTATAATTAACATTTTTAAAGTAGTTATAAAGATCTCTTATGTCTGCTTCATTTGTTTTTGAAGATCTGCCATTTAAAAGTTTCCAATATTGTCGAGGATCTTTAGTTTTAATATTTCTAATTTTATTTATGTGTTGGCGTTAGTTTTCGTTATGAAAATGATTCATTATATTTTTATAATTGTTTGCGTTTCTTTTCAGATTTTGTTTTGTATTATTATTTTTTCTTAGTTTATAAAGATGCTTCGCTCTATGAAATCTTTTCCTAGCTATTCTACATTTTGATCCAAACCACGTGTTCGTCACATTTTTTATCTGAGTATGTTTAGAAGCGGCTGGTTTTGAATAACCGAAGGTTTCGAGATATAATGATGATATATCATTTACTATTTCGTTTATATTATGTAGGTTAGTTTCATTTTTGAAGATATGTTGCTAAGCATATCATGTACTTTATTCAAGTCAATATTATTAATAAAGTTACTTGCTTTCGATCTATTCCATAATTTAATTGATGGTAGGTCATTATTTTGTTCTTGGTTACTGTTACGTAACACCGTAATACATTAGATCAGAATCCAAACTGCAAAAAAACACATCCTAAACAATACAAGTAAATTATCTGCCCGTAGAAAACTATTTGACTTGTATAATTAATTGTTGTATGACACATGATTTGACAATCAACTATTTTGTTTTATCAAGTTTCGATAAATGAATGGAGATACCATTAGTCTGTTTACAGTATGTGCCTATCGATAAATCAATCATAATTAAGATAATCTTGATATACATGCCGAGCGTGGATTGTGATAAGATTACCCACCTGCAAAATCACTTGTCCCTAATTAACCAATTACAACATGATGAGTTAACCACGTGTTATGATAGCAGAGTGGATCATTAATGAATTTCCCATCAGTTTATTTAAAATATTATGAAACAAGGCACTTAGTTGACTTTGATCTGTCAAGTGTTATTATTTTGTTATGTTTTATTGATGTCATTTCCACCTGTTTTTGTGATTAATTCAACTTTGTCGGCATTATTCTTTGTTTTGATTGTTTAACCTTTGTTTCCATTGTTCTTGAAAAATTAACAAGTGTATATTCCCGATTAGTGAGAGAATGAAAAGAGAGGAGGGTGAAGGAGAGTGAATGAGAGAGACATAGAGCGAGAGCAGTGGGTGTAAGATCCCATCGAAGGCTGTTAAGATGTTATATTCATGCTTGTTGAATAAAAGTTGTTGTTGTTGTTGCTGCTTGTAAAATAAAGTTTGGTGTTTGTAAAAAGGACTTGTCACTTTAAAGCAACATAGTTAGCTACGTGTGGTGTTACATTTGCAACGTAGTCTATGGTATGAATATTGACATTGTGTGCGTTATTTCTGACATTTTGTTTTTATTTTCTGGGTATGGATATTGATATTTCTGACATTTTGTTTTTTTATTTTCAGGGTACGAATATTGACATTTTGCGTTATTTTTGACATTTTATTTCTTTCTATTTTCTGGTTGTACCATCAACGTGCATTTAGGGAAAAGTTTACAGGCTGTCACGGTATCGTAAAACTTATTCTCGTGTTATACCAAGGGACTCGTTTGACAGTTAAGCGAAATTCGACTGAAACAGATGACGAAGAAAGATAGTTAAAAAATCGGACAGTGAAAGCAGCACTCAACAGAAATAGCAGAGTACGAAAGGAACAAAAGGAAGGCACACAAACAAAACACAGATCATAAGTACAAACTAAAATGATCAAGAGAAACAGAAACTTAACAGCTACAATATCCTACTTTCATGTGTCAGTTTGGTTCAATAAAAGTACATGTATGCGAATGTTAAACGAAAGTTAAAACTTCGGGCAATATTAATGGTTGCCAACAAAAAGGTAAGCACAAATTGGATAGTCCTGACTTCATGAGCGAGCACGATAGTCACAGAAAGAACAGTATACGAACAAATTGCTGGCTCTGCATGAAAATGTTCCCGGTCAAAAGGACGAATACTGAGTTTTGATGACTTTTAATGACGCTCGTCCTTGGCTGACAAGAAGAATGTCACCGTTCGCATGTGCGATATACGTGTCAGTCGAAAAACACATATTATACGATAGAAAAAAACCACAAATAGAATTCGCTGTTTAAGTAATGCAATCTATGTTTAAAACGAATCAGGTGTAATGATCATAACGATAGTGAAATCAGAAATACAAAATGTATTTCATGACTTTGATAAAAGTATTACATTGTATGCCTACTAAATCATGAAACTGAATTGATGTTACATCCGTATGTTTAAAAGAAGGTAACGCAACGATATTTAAAGATAGTCAACTGGTCTCATTTGCCTTTTTACAGAAAAATAATTCGCTTTGCTGTACTCTAAGTTACACAGAAAGACACCTTGGCATGAAAAATCTAATATCGAATACCATAACAATATCCTTAAGTAATTAGTATTTCGTTAATACTTCAACACTAGAAATATGGTAGCTTGGTAAATTAAGTTTCTAATTTCCTTTCACTCCCTTCGTTCATTTCACCAGGAAATTCCTTTTCGTATTTTGGTTTGTACAAGAAAGTACATGTACATTTTAGACACAGTACAGAGGCATATTCATATACTAAATTGTATTAAAGTTGTAAAAAGCACTTGCTCTACACATGCATAGGACATAATCAATGTCGTTTAGTATGTACATATTCAACTTAACAATTCATTATATCTGAAAAGTGTTTGTAATTTCGTGTTTAGCCTGAATTACTTCCCTTTTATATACTGTTATGGTAGCGTAAATAGTATTTCGTAAAAAATATGAGTGAACAGAGTGACACATGCCACATACTCATTGGATTATGATATAAGATAACATAAGTATTTAAGATATGTAAACAGTTTTATTAGTACATGTAACACGTGTTATGTGCTTTCCCTTCTGTAACACATACGTGGAACAACATGTGACCAGTATGACCAGTATATCGGAAGTGTGGTCGGGGCAAAACATTCTATTCATAATTTTAACTAAAGATGAGGCGTATATACGTTCATACAAACCAGAAATGAGACGACTGTTACCTGAAGATTCGAAATCCTGATTTACATCGCGGTGAGTAGGCCGCGGCCCTGCTGTTAAGAGTGTATGTGCGCAGTTGCCTGGCAACTCGAATAAAAGGATGACTATGCCCATGTTTCAATGACTAACAAACTCTTATTTAGTTTTGAACTGAAAAATGTATACTTTAAAAGATAATCAAACATTGCCATTTTTCTACTTTCGGTTTTGTTTGTTAACGAGCAAGATTTGCAATGAAAGTGTTGTCATATTTCAATAAATTCACTTTATTGATATTTATTTTTTGTTTAACGTCAAGGCTAAACACAGTGCTTCATAGTACTATGCTTATTGTAACCAACACGTTTCAAAATGCTTGAAAAACATACACTTGAAATTTTACCATTTATTATAGGAAACCATTGTAGCACTTGCGTGTGATGTGAAATGTGCCATATAGTCGCCTTATTCCAATGCTAACACTAAAATAAAGGCGATTTTTGAATGAAAAATGCAGCATTTTTTTCAAAATGTCAACCGTTATCATCATTTTATTTTGTAACACGAACTCATTGAATATACTTTATAATCAATCATCGCAAGGGCATGCCAGGCTTGAAATTAGTTGCTGGTGTTTTGTTTACGAGAAAAACACCTTCATGTTGATGTGTAATTTCGACAAGGAAGTCGCCATGTTTGCTTCCTCCTGTCACCACAGTAAACGTACAGCAACATGTTTTTCAAACAAATTAATCAACATAATCGATTGCCAGATCGAATAATGAACTTTATTGCATTCATAATTTATCAACTTTACAAACGATCATACGATAATAACAATGAAATCCAAATATTTATTATTGTTTTCATCTCGTTTGTTTACGAATTTCGCGCTGTGTATAATAGCAAATTTATACTCATGCGCCAAAGATTAATCAAGTAGTAGGCTGGTAAACGAAATCTAGTGTAGCATCATGTATCGGACTAATTGCAACAGAAACATCTCTCTTATTTTCGTAAACTACAATATGTGTAGTAACACAGGGAAAAGGTTGCATTTACTTGGGTCAGGCATTACTGAGAAAATGACCTTTCATTAAGGTCATATGAAATAATTTTAAAAAATTACATGTTCGGATGGTGTGGTACTTTCCTTTATATTTCGGGTTATTTTCAAGCTTTAATGTATACACCATGTACTTGCAAACATGTTTAAATGCATTTTTGACATTTTTTTATCTTTAAGGTAATAAAACAACGAATATATTTTCCTTTTTGGGGGAACTTACCCCACCCACCTTTAGGAATATACTAATATCTGGAAAATAAAAAAAGAAACAACGTTATTTCTGTTAATTATTATTTAATTGTCATATATTTGCCTTAATAATGAAATATCAAATAGATTTAAATAAACAAGACTTGTTTTAATATGATAAATAATTAATGGTTAAGAAAATGAAGATTTTTTACACAAAATACATGTAAAATTTCACAAGAATCCCTAACACAATATGTTCAATACCACGCACATTAATTAAATTTAGGCTATACTGATTTGCCAAATATCAATACATTGTCGATAGACTATGTTAAATGTAATTAGGTACTACGTTAACAGCAATGATAAAGGTCAAATGTCAAGGTCATTTCAAGATGTTTTGAATTTTCATATCAAAATAGTTAGAAATCTATAATATAATGGTTCAATCGGTGACGACTTTCAGTGTATGTTCGAATCCCACTACAGGACAATCATTCAAGTTTGTTCAGACTAGCACACATAAATAATCAAGATCACCACCTCCCCCAAGGACGGACTGCATATACATTAGGGATTATTGGACAGTATGTAAGAACCAAGTACATGTGGAAGTTGGTGCAACTTAGTAAATACGTCACGAAACAACGCTCTTCCAGCAGCTGATGCATTATACTACCAATCATGTTTAGTCAACAGATTCTTAAGGCGTTTGAACAGATGCTAGTCCACATACTTAACAGGTACGACCAAACTATCATATTCGGTATACGTACAGTATTCAAACAAACGGACAGTCTAGACCGTGTTTCAGAAACGATAATCATTTACTGTCGCACTAAGCTTTGCAATCCCATGGAATGTGGAAAGACCATCAAATGTACGAATTTGCGATGTCTGCTACGAACGACAGAAAATCTCTAGGAAACAAAGATAGTTGTGTTAAGATTTGTTGCAATGTTTAATTGAAGCATTGAACATATTAATATGAAATAGATTAGCAATCAACTAAATACCTAGTACAAATGCACACCAAGGCATCATATGTAAAAGTGCCAAGAGACTTTGTTGCACTATAACTGGACCAATTGATGCGAAATTTAAACATCGGTATCATTCCGACATAATAATACAGTCATCAATGTGTGTAAACATTCATTGGTAGAAAATGATGAGCAGAATTTCTTTTGGATCTTCAATTTGGTAATGAGCCGCACCATCTTTAGAATGTTGTTTGCATCTCCCCACAGCTGGGTCTCGAAGATCATGTCTGTGGATCAAACCTTCTGCCATGCCTCCTCCAGGCTGGGGCAGATTTGCAGTTTATGGACTGGTATATGCCTCTTTAGCATCTAGATGATTGACTCCACAACACCCAGTCTATTAATATTATATGTGTCCACAAACCAATATACGTATACCGAACATGATAGTTTGGTTGTACCTGTTAAGTATGCGGACTAGCATCTGTTCAAACTCCTTCAGAAACTGGCCAAGCTGACCCAACATGTTTGGTAGTATAATGCATCAGCTGCTTGAAGATCAGTTATGTTAGCGATCCTACCAGAATTGCATATTGTGCACAAACTACTAGTATGCCTTCATGTTTGAAGTCAAATACGTCCGATGATCTTTTTGTATTTTTGTAACATGTTATATTACATGTACTAACTTTTATATCAGAATTACTAGAAATGTTTCTTTTATAAATATAGTCTTTTTTGGAGTTCCTGACCAAAAAACATGTATTTTCGATTGACTCTCAACAAGGACTGGCTGTCTTTATCCTGTAGAATCAGTAGTTTGTTGCAAACACTCATATCAATATCTGAAATGAATAATTATGTCCAGTTGAGTAAATTCCACAGTTTAAACCTATTCTTTGCCGTAGCGATAAAACATTCTTGAACATTCTTGAAAGAAGTCACGAACACAAAATAGTCAAATTAATAAAAACATTTATAAGGAGCTCCATCACTTGTGTTGTTTTAACTTTTCTAACCAGTGTGTATTGCGATGCAACGGTCTATTGATTATGATAAGAAATTAATATATAACGAGAATGTTATTTGTCTAGCAATACATGATTAGCATATGTATACACATTATATAAGATGTGGAACCCTTTCACCTGATATGTACCACTGATTGGTACATTTGTAGCAATGAAGCTCGGTATTGTTGAGTATACAAAGATATGTATTATGAAAGAACTGTAACAGTTAGTACCAAAAATACCAAGTACCTTGGCACACAGGGTTATTTTCTTTTTAAAGTTATTATTATAGCATGTATTATTGATGAAGCGTTTACTGCTACAATTGTAGTATTTTTCTGCAACAGGCTGTTTTACAAGATTGTTATTTAATGTTAGTAATGCAAATTACACGTACAATGCTCAAGTGTAGTGGTGCTGTTGTCCCTTGATGTTGGCTGGGTTGTTCGTGTCTATTCTGCACTTGAAAAAGAAAATTTAAGAACAGGTCCTCTGGATGATTATATTGATAGACATATCATTAACACTACTGTTATCATTATAATGATAGACATATCATTAACACGACTGTTATCATTGTATTGTGCTGCAACATACTATAAATATTGTAGATAAAGTAATATGGCCTTACAGAAATTTAATGTGTCGAATATCAAATACGAGGAGTAAACTGGTTTTGTTGTTTTGTTATAAACAGCTTATCAGGGTAATACATGTATTTAATAAATAAGGAATACCACTGCAGTGTGTTGATACGTTATGTCGTATTACCTTAAGTTGTCTGTGTAAGAGTGAGATGCGGTATAACGCAATAAACGAGAGATAATACGACCAAAACATATCAACACAACTACATCGGCATAAATTGGGCATATAACACAACGTCCATTTGAAATACGGTAATTATTCCATTCTGTGATGCCATTTGACGTTAGCCTATTTTCAACACAAAACACGTACGTTCTACAAGCATAATACGGATTGAGAAAAAAAACCAACATATAGAAAATACAATCCGTCGCACTGTATTTCACTGTGCTATTACAGTCTACAATACAATGTACATTGATAGGTAAAACTGAACTATCCATGCAGCTTTTGCTTGATTTAGAAAGGTACAGGAGCTAGACAAATTGGGAAAAGTTGCGGATTTGTCGGATTTTAATTACATGTCACGTACTATGATTTGTGTTGTGTAATCTGTCATATAAAATTACACGGTGTATAACAGTATCGGTACCCTCTCAGTGCAAAATGATATATCGGTACCCTCTCAGTGCTGGCACCGGTCTCTCTCAGTGCAAAACAATGAATTCGATTGACGAAGATCCACAGGAGAGGTCAGAAAATCATTTTTTGTCCAAAATACCGGTTTATGCATAAAAATCGATAGCCCACGGAACCCCCCGATGATTAACCATTGTGTTCCTGTTGTTAAAATAGTTATATCATTTTTCACAAGTTCTGGCGTGGCTGGAATGTTGACCGAGGGTCGTTGTGCGAATGAACATCAAGCCATGTTTATGAAGCTTAAATGCGACTTTTCTTCAATATAGCAAATATCTAGTACCTTAGACGTAAAGCCGTTGATCATATCTTGCCCCTAAAAGCCTTTTATTCGGTAACTTCCATCAAATTTCTTAAAAAACACCCTACTTTCGGTTTAGGCTCGGCACCGGTACCCTCTCAGTTCTGGCACCGGTAGGGAATTTCTTTCTTTGAAATTGGAAAACAGATATTTTTCTGATTAGGAAGGTACGTTTACGGGTACTAAACACCAATCGCCACCATGAAAACATGGCGTCATGACGATTGTTATTTTTAAAACACATAAAAGTATGATACTTTGACCGGTTTAAGTGTATTTTCAATGTGTCATATGTCTAAAATGATGACAATCATAAAACATACAGTATGATAAATAGAGGATATTTGTTTGTTTTGATCGAATATGGTTTATATCTCATCGTGTAGTGATAAAATTCAATATTTTCAAGAGCGCGTAGCGCGAGTGAAAATATTAAAATTTTATCACTACAAGATGAGATATTAACCATATTCAATCAAAACAAACAAATATTCTATTTATTTAATGCTTTAATGGTGTCAAAACAGGTACTATTTATGCCAAATTACCACTGTGGTTAGGCTACGTATGAATATGTTATTCCATTCATATTTTTCACTTTAAAATCCGCCATCTTGGATTATGGTGAATAGGTGAAAACGACTTTATTGAGAATTTTGCATTAAATCATACACCAACTTGTAGGAAATGGTCTAACTAAGAATAAAACCCCCCACATGACATGTTTCCGTTGATTATAAGGCCTAAAAAAAGAGGTTTGTTTCCGGTTACCCGACCGACCGTGTATTTTAACCCCCGACTCAAAAGTTTTTATGTACGAAAATCGGCAACGCGTAATTAAGCGTATTTTGATGCTTACTTTTTTAATTAGACGCGTAAAATTACCGATCTACGACTTTTCAGGACGCGCCGTTTTTCTATCGCATGCGTTTGACCTTGGGTCATAAATTCGTCGCATACGCTGTATTCTATCCAACATCAGTTGTTTCGAGTAATTGACAGACGAGAGGCGGAGTTAATTACCCGTTAACCAATCAGCGTTCACAAGTCAGCATCAGGAACATTTGATTGACGCGTCGCGATAATCTTGAGTAAAGCCATATATTGTGTTATTACAAACCGTTATGTAAACATGTACGCTTTAATTGATTTATCGATTCAACTATCCAATTTATTTGATTGCCGTCTGATGATTATTATAATAACGATATTTGTCGTACTTGGTAATCGTTATTATTTTTATACGCATATTAATTTTGAAAACATAGAAATGATGACTCAAAAGTTCAAAACGAATGTATCTACAATTTGCAGTGCAAATATCGAGTTTTCAAGGAATATATACCTTGATATTCCGTGCATTAAATTCCCAGATAAAACATATCACAACAATCCAACAAACTTATGCCAAAATGTGAGTCGTCAGTTTCATCAAACGCGTGAGCGGCGTCAATCTCTACGCTAAGGACCTTTGATGTAACCGACGCGCGGTTCACTTCATACACTTGGTGGTCTTTGATCGTGCGGCATGCGAATTTTGTCCTGTAAATTGTGTTCGATATACGTGTGTTAAATTTAAGAAATTGTTACCGATCGGAGTGATGCAGCGGACATTTTTTCTGCATATTACAGAGAATGATTTGGTCACTCGCGAACATTAAAATCGTGTAATTGGTGAAATGTTCGGAAGCATTAAACGGCGCTGATATTATTCGAGGTTTTAACAAATTTAATGCCATTCAAATATTAAAAAAAAAATTAAAAATCGACCTACCAACCCATGTTTTTTTGGGCATGTAACCAGAAACAAACCTCTTTTTTTTTAAGGCCTAATAAAAGGATTTATCAAAGCATTTGATTACATAGATCCTCTTACTGTAGACAAGTTTACAGTAATAATATAATTTTAATAGCACAAGCATGCATGAATATTTAAACAATCGAAATCGTATTCTAATCATAGCACTGTACGTTGTCAAAACTTGTGAATTAGATCATCTTACTAGTTTCGGGTTTGTCGGAATGATGGTAAAATTGCGCTTCCGTACTTGAAAAAGTGAACATATTTGATTGCTCTAAAAACACGTTTTTATTATCAAATAAGTGTTTTTTGCTTATTTTGATCATTAGTATTTGTTAATATCAGTACATAAGTATCACAGTCACGTTCATATCCCAACGGCTGTATGTTTATTCGATATCCGACCTTGGCCCCGACTCCACCGGGAATCAACGCAAATGAACACTTATGCACACGCAAAACGCGTGAACGCAGACACACTACTTGGAAATCATTAAAAATAAACATAATCGTTTCTTACCTTGCCTATTCAATCGATAATGACACTTCAGGACGATTGTTATTGGTTTTTTTACTGGGCGCCGCCATTAAATTTCGTACGTAATTCATGACGTCATTGTACCTCCCGCTGAAGAGTACACACTACGGTGTGCTATACCGGCCATAAGTTCAGTTGGATTTTTTTCATTTTTTGAAGGTCTATATTTTTGTTTTGCCTAGGACTAAAGGTTGCAACTTTTGTTTGGAATATACTTATATACTGTACTTTCGCCCAGTATAAATTTAGTTTCTGTTGCAATTAGTCCGATTGAAAAGTTTCGTTTACCAGCCTATATTTAACCATTTTAACACACAAACTGACCAAATACAGCATTTTTTCCATGTTAAAAGAACGGGCCAACGGACGGAACAAACGTTATCAGGGACCAGTACGACTAAAGATAAATAAGCAATTTCTTTGGTATACATGTATTAGCAAATAAAATACAGTGGAAAGGAATACCTAACTAAATATGTTTATAATTGAAAGAAATACTAAAGCTTTAATTAATTTTCCACAAACCTGTTTCAGTTCTTTCGAGGCAACTTAGAACTTGTACAAATAATCAAGTTTTAAGTCTTATAGACCCGATAAAATCGGTTATTGACAAACCAACAACTATCTGGTCCGTCAGGCCCACCGTACCCTAAACTATTTAGGATTTATTAAAAGTCGGCCTTCACAGATGCACATGTGATATATTTTAATTCATGTTGGTGTATTTTATTGTTCAAAATCAATGCATTTTGACTGCTTTTATTTAAATAAATGGGCAGGCATGACCTTGATCAAATATTTGACAACCACAATTTCTAATTTTTCTAGCATTTTGTTACCCAATAAATGAGACTGACATTTTGAAAAATGTATACCTATTTTGTAATTAACTTTTTATAAATACATTGATTATTTGAACTTTAAGCTACAAAATGATGTATGAGACTAATATTCATTTTCGGGAACATATTCCTCGTGGTCTATGGGAAGATTCGGGAAGTCCTGAGACGATTGGTTATATCGGGAGGGATTGCGATGAATCGGGTGGGTGTATCAGGAGACATCGGAAGAACTCCCGAAATGTGACCGACATTATACGTCTGCCCCACTGCCTAGGGGATGTACCCCTGATGGTAATTCAGATCTTCTAAAGTCGTTAAGAACAGGTTCCCAGATGTCTTACGGAAGCTCCCTTATATTTTTCGGGGAAGCTTCGGGAAGTATTGAAACATTTAGGGACATCACGAGTACATGTATATCAGTATATTTCAATGCATGTATTGAATTGTGCCTTATGTACTGGCAATTTCATGACGGGAATATCTCGGGGAGGCATCCCGAAAGACACAGAGCCTCGGGAAAAGATCGGGGATGCTTCGCTCAAGTGTCAGGAACCTTCGGGAATATATAAAGGTTTTGCGAACAATTGGCGATATTTCGGTAACACATTCACGGTCTCGAGATTTATTCCTCGAATATTTGCTGTATTTATCAGCGATGATTCAGATGTAGGGGGTAGATTTGGTTCTGGTAGGCACCGGGAGAACCTCCGATGTGTTCCCGATGGTGTACATCGGTCCCACTGTCTCAGGGATGTACTCCATATGACAATTAGGCGCTTCAGAGAAGTTTGTGCAAAAACATCGGGAGTAACGGGAGCCATCGGGAGAAACTAAGTGTAATCCCACATTGACGATGACGAATTCCTCAGTTTGGCCTAGGCTTAAACAAGTAAAATGTATTAAAAGGATAATACAAAACAGATCAATTGTATCAGTCAAACATGCATTTACGAGAAAATTCAAATCTGGTTGTACATAACCAAATGAACTTTTGTAACGAAAATTAGCGCAACTAGTAAGAAAAACGAAAATTACGTTGATCAATGTTTTGAAAACAGGTACTAAATATAAAACACGTCTCCCATTTCTGTGTGTAATAAATATTCTGTTCTTGTTATGTATGTATTGATTGTAATAAGGAGAAGTCAAAGGCAGTATTCATGGTGTAACCATCCATTGGAAATAGTGCAACATGAAGATAAATATTTTGAACGGCAATTTTGGCATTTGTTGGGTATTTTTCTTAATATTTATAGGAATAATATCACAGTAACGGACATTACAAATCAGTATTAACGTATAAGAAGATTCTTATTCGCTTGAGTTCTGTATGCTATTACTTTTAGGAAATTACATTATTGTTTGAGAATACAATACAATTATTGGTGTTGTTTCGTATTTGGTTGTTTCAAAGAAACTTTTAGGGTGGTGACGGAGGTTTCATTTATTATAGTGATGTCCAAAACGTGATCATGTACCAATATGTTTTAAAGGATTACATGTATAGATAAAAGATAATAAGATACGTTTTAATAGTAAAACAGATTAGTAATGAAAATATATAAATATGCCTTGCAACCAAATGCACTTTGGTAACGTAAAATACCACGATTAGTAAGAGAAACATATGTTACAGTAATTGATTTGTTGCAAACAAGTACTGTATACCATTTCCTATCAATTTGTACAAGAAATAAACATTAATTCATGATACAGTGAGTTTAACTGATGAGTTTTAACCTTTGAAAGGTGTTACATTTCAGGTATATTAGGCCGTTTGACCATTAGATCAATAAACGTCAATAAAAAAAGTTGCCCAAGGGTAATCCCGATGTACCTACCTGATTTTATACAGTGAATATGTGCTAAATCATAATCAGAAGAGGAAAAAACTATATACCTCAAAGCAAGGTTCATCAAAAAAGTTTCCATATCTAGCCCAGACTAAATGTGTTTTTATGCCAAAAGGGTATTTAATTCACTGAAGAAAAATACACATTTTCGCCAATTAGAGTGAACCTTAACTAATAATTATACGTGTAGATTCTAGTACAATATATGATCATATATTGCATTGACTTACAACCGACGACACGTCCGTCCAGAGACTATAGATAACAGTTATCTATAGTCTCTGGTCCGTCCCAGATACTTCATAATATTACAATAACTTATTTATGTACAACCAACCGACGTTACGTATCTATGACATACCGCAATGGATCGGGCATCGTTACTCATTGGTACAATGGTACAAGTAGCCCGGTGTAGTGGTCACATGTTGGTACGGGTGTACTGGACAAGTGGTCACATATGGTACCGTGTTCTGGTCACATATGGTGTGGTTAAGTGGTTACATGTGGTCCGGTATATTGGTCACTTGTGTTCCGGTATACTGGTCACATGCTGTGTGATGTAGTGGTTACACGTGTTCTGGTGTACTGGTCACATGTGATCTGATGCACTGGTCACATGTGTTCTAGTGTACTGCTCACATGTGATCTGATGTACAGGTCACATGGGGTCTGGAGTATTGGTCACATGTGGTCTAGTGTACTGCTCACATGTGGTCTGGTGTACTGCTCACATGCGGCCTGGTGTACTTGTCACATGTGATCTAGTGTACTTGGCACATGTGTTCTAGTGTACTGTTCGCAGATGGTATGTTGTACTGGTAACATGTGATCTGGTGTACTGGTCACATGACTGTGTTCTACTGTACTGGTCACATGTGATCTGGTGTACTGGCCACATGTGATTAGTGTACTGGTCACATGTGATCTAGTGTACTGGTCACATGTGATCTGATGTACTTGTAACATGTGATCTAGTGTACTGGGCACATATGGTACGTTGTTCTGGTCATATGTGTTCTAGTGTACTTATCACAGATGGTCCTGTTTATTGGTAACATGTGATGTGGTTCCACGGGAAGGGGTTCCATCGGCTATTTTGCTCAGGGGGTCCAATGGTTATTCTGTTCTGCTCTGTTCTGTTCCGCTCCGATCCGTTTTGTTCTGTTAGCTTTAGTCGGCTCTGTTCTGTATGCAATGTATTTGTTTAGAATGAACATTTGTTGTACATTAGGGAACTTGAAGTATGTTATGTTCTGCTCTAGTCTGCTCCAGTCGGCACTTGTCGGTTCTAGTTGGTGATAGTCGGCACTGCGCTATATACGATGAATTTGTTTAAGATGAACCTACCATTATCTGTAAAACTAAACATGGCTACATGTACACAATTATATAAGAAACAACACAGCAGACGGGCATGTATTATATACAACCAATTATATTAGTTTATAGCAGTGAGCGCGCTGCAAGCACTGACTACATGTCAGTTATACACTCGCCTGCTTTCACTTTAATATCTTGGCATATATCTCAGAATCAGCAATAAGACACAGGGGCCACTACCCGGTAGTTCACATAAGCATATTGTATATAGCCTTTGAATTGATTAGAACATATTCGTTCTATATAACCCATTTAGAAAAATCATAGTTACGACCATGGAAATGTGGCAAATTAATGGTAGGCATCAAACTACTGATTACAAAGCATTGAGAACGTGTTTTATCCTCGGTAACATTATTAGTTCAGATTGAACCGCGTCCCTTTTACGGGTAATGAGAGGGGAAACACAGCTGACAGGTGTTCATGTTAAAAAGACTTTTTGAATTAAAACATTCCTTATTATTAAATATCTTGTTTAAAATAAATCTGGAATCTAACTAGTTTATGAATATTCGTGTTCATGTTATTTGATACAAATTTCCTGCTGGGAATCTGACATATCAGCACTGGACAATTTATTCGTCTGCTTGTAAATTTGCAGGATTGCTCAGTTGACAACACTTACCCAAGTATCAAGTAATTGAGTTACAGACATAAACAGTCTTCCGGACTTATATGTCTATACACTTTGACTTTCAATATTCTATTTTGAAAAGACAAAACAATGATGATGTTCGTAATAGGTGTGCGATTGTGTGTATACTGGTGATTCACTTGCTATGGAAGGTATTTGTCACCAGTCAAACATGATCTTCAGATCTGGAAAAGCACCCATAAGTCTTGGCCGACTCGGCAAGATACTAAACATGCATTTTAAATTTTAAACGTACTGATTGTTCTAAAGATAATTACACACTTAGAAAAATGGCTTTCGTCAATTTGACAATATACAGAATCCGGCAGTTTGGAAAAACAGGAGATTTATGTCGGATAAAGAAATGTTCCTTTACATCTTGATTTAGTGTACAACTTTATCAACCTTTGTCTCGAAATTCCTTCGGATACATTTGCATATATATGTGGTTTTCGTTATTTTAAATTGTTTGGTGTCACATACTCTCTGAAATACAGATGTGTGATGTATGTGTTGCTATTATATTCCAACAGTTACTTCAGTTCATTCTTACAACACTCCACAGTCACACACTTAGTACTATTGGTGGATATAATACATGCCATGGTATTGACATGATTGCTAGTTTGATCTCGGATTCATACATACGTACATATAAAGTAAGTTTCAAGTCGCACTGTATCCAAGGATAACGAAGTAGAGATATTATTTACAACCAGTGATTCACAGAAATAGTTGATAGAACACGCCGTGTTGTCAAGAACCGATACAAATTTAGAATACAAAGTTGGAAGTAATATACCTGTATCATCTATATAGTCAAATTAATGACTTTTCCTATACCATGACGTCCATCTTGAACGCCATCTTGGATTTCTCTGAGTGATTTCCGGCATAAAAATGACAAATTTTGTATGTGTACCAATTTACATTTATGATTTAATAAACATTATGCACGCCATAGTTCGTTTGTGAAACTTCCCAAATACTCGATTACACATTCATTGTGTAAAATTGGTGGGTGGGGTAATAAAACCATTTATTACATGTCAGACTGTATGGATGCACTTTGTTTCAATTAAAGTAGTGTTTTTTATTTAACATATTATACTATTTATTTATAAAAGTGTATTTTAGATATGTATTTATCAACATTATAAATCATAACCAAAGACATAAGCGATTTGAAAGGTGAAACTGTCTCTGTACCTGTTTTACGTATGTTTTACCTGCAAATAACCTTGACATTGCTTTTTGAAGATTTTCAACATAAAAAAGTGTATCTAAAATATTTGTTTAACAGACGTTTGTGATTTCTTTAATACATATACATTATTTAAGGACATTAATTTCAATGAATTTGTCAAATATTCCTACTATTTTCATGTATCTATTTTTGTTTCAAATGGTAATGCTAAAGAAGACGGCCATCTTGGACGCCATCTTGAATCTTCAGAACGCTTTCATTTTTGCAATTTATGCTTGCAGTGTCAGAATTTTCACATATAACCATTCATTTCGGTAGACAGTATACCTCGTTGATCTAGAGGTTACACCGGAACTTGTTTCTGAAATTGTCACACTCCATTACCCCACCCACTTGTACTGGTTTTTAAACATCTATATTAAATAAAAAATGGTTTTATTTGTTATCTATACCACGTTATTTTCATCTGTTTATAATATTGTTCATATTCCAATTATTTTACTATGTACTTTATCGATATGTGCACTTGGGTTACGTGGAAATGAAAATAAGCACTCTCATAAAAGTAGGTTTAGTGTTTCCAATAGTGACCTTAGATATGTTAATTTTTCGGCAACTTTCCCATCCTAGATTTTTCTAGACTTTTGATATGTTATTTGTTAATGTCTTCCGATGCCCAAACAGTCAAATTTGTTTCTTTTGCAATTTGTTTGAGGTTAAGCCTATTTTTACCGTAGAATGACTGGACTATGTTGCCTGATACGTGTACAGGATAAAACATGAATAAAGAGTGCTAATTATTATATAGTCCGTTTCAACATGAAATGTAAGCGTATATATGTTCCCCTCGTCTGTTTGATAAAAGGCAAAAATACACCAACATAATCAGAGACTATAGGTAACAGATAAATGCTGCCTTTAGTCTGTGACATAATGTAATACAATGAAATAGAATCAATATATATACATGTATAGTCCAGTCAGGACCGCAGCGGTCGAGTCCACTATAATGGTGTAAAACCAATTATAAAGGCTTATACTGTACAAACAACAGTATAATTTAAAAGCTAAACTAGCATACTAAACTTCGCTCTACCTGTTTAGACAATGGTTGTGATTTTTTGCCTACACTTAAACTACAACGTCGCTGTCACAATATAGTCCAGTCAGGATACAGTGACGCAGCGGTTGAGTCCACTTTTACTGTGTAAATCCTACTATAAAGGCTTATACATACAGACGGCTATAATTTCAATGCTTAACTAACATCACTACCAGTTCAGACAGTGGTCTCGATCTTATGTGTACACATGAATGGCTACGTCACTGTCACTATATCCTCACTGGACTGTAGATCTATAGCAAAGTACAATGTCAATCTCATTAAAACCAGAGTCTAACATTTAGCTTCGCTGTTATATCAGTGTAAAGTAGTGAAGCCTTATATGGATTTGATTTAAATGAGATTGAGTACAATATAATGTGTTACTTATTAACATGAACGTATATATAGCTCCCCGTCATCAGAGACCATATAGATATAACGTACTGTCGTTATTAAATAATAGTCCTGGTAATCGCTAATGTAGATCTATTGCCCGGGTGAAAATCGTTTGAAATTTATTGATATTAGAATCTACCTCAACTCTAGATCTTCTGCATTTACATACCATCACCCGTATATCATATTATTCCGATAGTTCCATGGTAGATCTCGATTTCTATACATTTTATTACTTTTACAGCCATGAATTCACAACAATGATTGCTATCAGATTCACACAGATCTATGAAACCACGCGGTGTTTTAAATAATGAGGTATCCGACCATGCACGTGGCGGCCCTGTAATTTAAACACGTGTCAGACTATAATTGATTTTGACACATTTTTAACCAGGATCGGCGAAATATCGAGATCTAATAGATCAAACAAGCGACTATAGATAAGAGAGATATGCTATATATAGTTTAATTAAATGAATCCCCTGACAAGCTCTTAAAATTTCCTGATTATTCAGACTAGAATTCCAAAATGCCATGACCTTGAAAAGGATGTGTTTTCCCTGACCGTGGGAACCCTTCTGGTAGGTCCTAGTAGAATCTAGGTCTTAATCTACCAAGTTGGACCCAATACAACCAGATCTATTACAATCATTATGTTTATCACATGAATGTGCTTATGTTAAATGTTAAAGCACTAGATCTATAATAGATTCTAAGAACATGCTTAGATCGTATGAATTGTGTTGAGTGCTTTTACAAAGCTGACATAAATGTCACGAATGTCAACATTCACAACTCGCACAAAGAATGACATTTTGATTTATTTCCCACTCACATGAAACATTGCCCCGCTGGCGACCCAGACACAGTGTTTATTGCCTTTAAACTGGTTCTCAACTGGTTTATTTCTGGCTGAAGCCAGTTCAATCCAGTTACGACCGGTTTGGTGCGGATTTTTACCACTCAATAAACAGACAACCAATAGCACGCCAGCACTCGCGCACACTAATGTTATGTGTTCTATTTTTAGAACTTCACATGATAAGTGATGAAGAAAATGGCCGATGTGCAAGAGCAAAGTAGTGGTACGGAAAATGAAGAAACTCAGAATAAAGAGGAAGGGATTAAGTGTTTTAAATGCAAAGAAGTGTTAACTGTTGAAAAGAACTCTAAATTATTATATTGCTTACACAGTTTTTGCGATGAATGTTTGCAGACGTTTTCAAAGCAGAAAAAGTCCAATGGAAATGCCCCGGCGGAAGATACACCACCAACGGAGACTGAGAGCGGTCAGTCACTGACTTTGAAATTGCCCAAACCGCCTGAACAGGAAGGTTGGTTTCCATTTATACATTATAATTCATTAGTGTACCTGTATTGTTGCTTGTTGCCTATTGTCACGTGAATGTTTCATTGTTTTCATTCATTTGAACATGTTTTTATTTTGTTATCAGCCTAATAAATGATCAGTGGTGATTAGCATGCTTGAATTTTGAAGTAAGTGCCCTGGCCCATTGTAGATAAATGTATGGTTTGTCAAAGTGTCTTGTTACTGACTTCAGTGTCATACTGTCCGTATTTCTTTTGGAAGTGGCTAGAGTAACTGGACATCTAGGCAATATTCTATTCTAGGCAATGCTTGTAGGAGTCTAGGACAGACTAGAGGTCCGGTAATTGATTCGGATATGTATAAACTACATACTTTATTGTGTCAAGACTAATGGCTAACCTCATAACACATCACAATAAGTTCAGTCTGGGACAAGGAGAGGCTATTTGCAATATGCATGGTCAACACACGCTGTCACTTTGGCGGCCGCACACAGAATAGTGAGACTGGCCAACATACATCATACTCATAGTACGTACATTGGTGGCGGAACCGGAGGGAAATCATGTAATGTGCTCCAGTTGTGAGACTCAAACACACTCCCAACAATCATTAGAATAGGGCCATGATGTACATTAAGGGGGGAAGCTTTTCCAGTGTGGCAGTAACACATCAGTGGACCATATTGAAAATTGATATTACTGTCAAATATGTAATCCACAATAATTGAAGTTGTTATTATTTTTATTATTATTATGCTATTACTATTCTAACCTAGTATGGTGCTAGAGCTACAAACTGAGCCAACCCAGCAGCTGACTGATCTACCCAGGGCGGGTTCAATCCTAGGTTGTGTCATAACAGTGATAACACGGACCAATCAATAGGGCTATTAAATATACATGTACTATTACTGCTAATTGAGGTGGCACATTATTGTGCTCAGATTAATTTTCACTGAATTTTAAGTCATATTTTTTAGTCAATGCTATTTCTCAAAACAAGTGGTGGGATTTCAATGAAATTCACAGGACTTCCCATCAAAGCTGAGTCGGGGGGTATTCATTACCTTCATTACCGTCACACATTCACAGGGGCGAATTTAGCACTTGCTTACTTGCAAAATGCAAGTAGATTTCCCAAAATGCAAGTGGATAAAATCATCACTTGCTATTTTTTGCAAGTACAACTACAAATAATTTCCGAGGTCTCGGGCGCATAAAGATGCCAACAAACTTCTGCTAGAAGAGGTCACAAATGACTCCCAACAAATTTACAACTTGCTGAAATCCTGTAGTCTGATAGATGTATAACAGGTTCACAAACAATATGATTAAGCTCTAACTATGCTACCTAGGTATAATACAGGTCGATATTGTAACGTTTTTAATTGAATGGCTAAATTTGCAAGTAGATTTTCTGATTTAGCAAGTAAGAAAAAAAGCTACTTGCTAAAATTTGCAAGTGACCAAAAAAGTTAAATTCGAGCCCTGATTCAGTACAGAAAGGAGAGGGTTATAATAATTCATGGTATTTTCTTATAATACTTATTTGAGAAAGGATCCTGTATTGACATGATCTAGCTTTTGTTAAAATGTAGTTGGACATTGTTAACCTGTTGTTATAACCTGACTCCTACTGGCTTGGCAATATTGCTCTACCATTGTTGTTTTTATCACTATCAGTTGGTGTTATCATGACAGGTGTTGCATCTTAATCTGTTGCCATAGATCTATACAAATTGTGTGTGAAGTTATGTAAATATGTTCTACAAACCAGGTACTCCAAAGGTCATTGATATATAGAATGTAATTAGATTGTACTGTAGGAGTGCACCTTTATTCTTATAATTCATAAAATGTGCATCATGTTAGACAAATTTAGGGTGAAAGTAATGTTTTTAGTTACATGACCTTTTTAACTGAAAAAGTTCTATCAATGAGACAGAGCAATCCTTACCCAGTATGTAAGCTATGCAAGGTCATAGATAGAGAGCTTATCTACGGGAATGAATATATGTAACTATTGCATGCAAAAATTGTTTTAAAGTATGGTACATTCATAAAGCAAGCATACAACTGTAAATATAGCACTATAAACAGTGTATAATATAGGTTACTCTACGTTGGAGGTGATAGTGTTATCATCAAATGGTTCTTGTATCCCAAGACGAAGAGGGGAAATATAAGAACAGAAGAAAGGAAAGAATGGCATAAATCTGTACATACCGGTTACCAATCCTTGTGTATATCATGAGATGCACAAGTTTGCATTTTAAATCCTACGCTTGTAAGCATACATACATATATATGACAGGCTGCACTTGTGTCATGAAGTCCTATGTAGTTGGAATGATTAAATACAGACTTCTAGTCTATCTGGTCTTGTCAGATAAATACACTGTATTTCTGACATGTTATTTCAACAAGTTGAACAACACTGCAAAAGGCCCCAGCCCCAAAGTAGAGAGCCCTTAATTAGCCATTCATGAGTATTTTAATTTTAAAAAAAAGGGTTTTCCAAAAATGCTGAAATCTCTTACTAGATTTTACCAGTAACAAACAAACAAAATAAAGATTTTTCCATTTACTCAGATCTATACTATTAAATTAATGACCAAAATGTAGTAGCTGTGTTTAATATTTCAGCATACTATAAGTGTCATACAATTCAAGCATCAAATGGCAATTCTTGTATAAATCACATGGAATGTGTTTCATTTAATCCTTGAAATTGACCACTGTGTTTATTTTCAAAAAACAACCTTATTTGACCAAGGCATAAAATTCTGGATGAAGGGCCAAAATCAGAATAACCTTATTGCAATGACCCTTGATATTTGACCCCTTGTGAAACCCCCTGAAATTTGTGTAGGATTTGAAATATACTTTTGTTGTTTTGTATTTCAGTGAGTTCTACTGGAGATGACAAGTTACGTTGTCCAGAGTGTGGGCTGGTGTACACAGAGAAAGACGTTATGCCCAATCCCTTTATTCATACAACAAGAAAGACCGAGCCAAACCAGGAGAATGGTTCTCCATCAGCGGAGAAATTTCCAGTCTGTACGTCTTGTGATGAAAATGAGAAGGCTACATCATTCTGTATGGAATGTTCCGAGTGGCTTTGTGGTCCATGTGTAATTGCACATAAACGTGTTAGACTTACTAAAGATCATACCATATCAACAGATGTAAAACCAGAGGAGGTAAAGGAGGGCGTGGTCGGTGAAACCAAACCTCAACGACTCATGTTCTGTCAGACTCATAAAACGGAAACCCTCAAACTGTTCTGTCTCACTTGTGAAATTCTGACGTGTCGTGACTGCCAGTTAAATGAGCATAAAGACCATAAGTATCAGTATATAGAGCAAACGATTGAGGAGCAGAAAAGAGCATTATTGGAGGGAGTCAATGAGCTGAAGAAACGACTGGCCTTGAATAAAGATATGTCGCAGAAAATTATCGAGAAGGAGGCGAGTATTACAAAGCAGCAGGTTGATGTGTTTTATGAGGTTAGACAAATAGCTGATGTCATCACAAACGAGTTAATCAGCTGGTGTAAGAAATTGCTTAACTTTCTACAAGGTGTCTGTCATGGCCGAATCAAAGATCTAACATTCAAGAAGAACGAGGTGGAAACGTTTGACAAGAAAGCTAGAAATACCATTAATTTTGTGGAGTCTGCATTGGAGTCAGGCGATGACTTGTCTGTACTGCACGCTAAAAGCTTCATGGCAAAAAGTATTAACACTCTGAAAGACCAGACTATAAACTTTCAAAATACTTTATTGGAATTTAATATAAAATATGAGAATGATGCAAACTTTCTTTCTAAACATGTGAGTAAGATGGGATTCATTAATGTGAATGGCAAATCTTATCCACACACGGAACCACCAGCACCTCCAGCGCCGCCACCACCACCTCCACCAGCGCTGACACAGAACCAGTCAAAGGAAAACTTTATCGCTGACCTTATCAAACAACAACCAGTCCAGGTTCAGGAGAAATACAAATCTCTACCAGTGGAACAGAAACGTGTATTCGTGAATCATTTGTTACAGAAGATGAAGCAGCATGCTGCAGCCAATCAAAACACACCCCAGAATGTGCCGCCACCCCCTAACATGACCGTATCCCAAAGACCATCTAATTATAATACTGATAGTAACGCAATCCGTGACTGGTATTCAAACCGGGGAGTGAGACAGCCAGTTGCGCCGGGTAGATTTGGTTATGCACAACCTCCTCAACTGCAACAGCATCAGCAACAACAACAACAAATCAGACAGACAGGAACATTCCATCCACAGCAGTATCGTCCTGGTGGCGTACACATGCAGGGAACAAACTGGCAAGGTATAGTATGTAGGGTGATCAAAAAGAAATGAGACAAATGCTATAATTTGTAAAGTGTACGTGTTTTAACCATAAAAATATCATATTCGTTTAGGTGCATTTAATGCAGATTTGTACGTGTGAAATATAATTTTCTACTATTAGTAGTGATTTATTAATAGAATGTTAAATATAAGGTGTTTCGCTATGTCGCCGCATATCAAAACGTCAGTTTTCGTCGTATGATATGGGAAAGCATATGACTAATATTTTATTAAATATTCCTCCAACATTTGTCAAATTAACTGGACATGTTGTCAAAACATTGAATAACCGCGTCTAAAAAGATTTTGTTTTAAATATATGACGTGAAAAGTAACAGTACCGTCTCAAAAACCACGTCATATTTCGGCAAAAATCACAGCTTGAATATATACAGTTTTATCACAAACTATGAGAAAAGACTAAATAACCATTTAAAATGATGAAATGGGCATCGGAAGGGAAGTCTGGCAGAAGTATACTTATATATCGTTAGTACACAATGTTTTGTGGCGGAAAATAAACTTTATTATATCAAGCAGAGGTCCGAAATGCATTAGATGAGGGTTCAACTTTGGACGTCACTCGCCAAGACGGACGTCATACGCGGACGCCGACTTTAAAATGATAATGATGGAATAATTATTTAACATATCCGACAGTCGTGATATTTTATTACAACTGAAATGTTTTATATAAACAAACTATCTTTCTTGCTAAATACTGAATAAATTGCAATTGTAAGCAATACGTTTTGAGATATGAGCTATTTATTTGAGCAATGTGATGTGCAAATAGTTACCGTTTACGTACATGACGTCATTGACGTCAAATTTGTACGGCGAGTCGCTTAACCCAAAGTTGCGAAAACGCTGATATCTATTCAAGTAATAAATGAATAAATATGAAACTCAGCACACAGAGAGAGGATATATTTTGTAATAGACATACAACTTTTCTTATTTCTATCAGTATGCATTGTCATTTTACAGCGTTTGTCTCGTTTCTTTTTGATCACCCCACATATCTAACAGCATGTTGGCTAACTTTGATCAATTCTTTGTTTGTTACCCTACCTACTCTAGAAAATCTATTTTTAGCCTTTCAGGAGACATTCAATTATTCACATGATTTGTGTTTGCAGGTAAAAAAAGTTTCAAAAAATTTCACAACAGATTTTTTGTATTGTAGGATTGAAATAACAAAGCAGTATTGAGTAATGAATTCAACTTTTGTGAAATGAAATATGTTCTGCAATACTTTTTATGTTTAGAAAAAAAAGATAAAACACATTTTCCAACCTACCCGGGACTAGTGATTTTTGGCATGGATGTATAACTATTAAAGTGTTCATCACATTTGATGATTTCAGGAAACCGTCAAGTAAACCATATGCAAATGGCATCACAACAGCGTCAACCACCAAGCCTCATTCCTGGTGATAAACTACCTCCTGGCAGAATAGAGTAAGTACATCACTTTAATTCAGTACATTTCATTTATTTTATCAGGGTTGATCCTGCTATTCTGGAATTATCTGGATTTTACGCACTTGAAAGGATGAACATTTCAGGAGAAAAAGTTATTTGATGAAAATATTTGAAGTATTGACAAAGTTATGGTCTTTTGAAATTTCATAAGCTGAATTTTAACAAAAGATCATTGTTTAAAGTTTTGGAGTATGGGTGTGTGCTAATATGTCAGCAGAAACATACTTGCAACACATTTTCAGGATTGCTCAGTATAACCCCCTGATATTGAAGAAAGCACCGATTACAGCAAATTGTTGAATTGCATGGTTACCAGGAAGTAAAATTCATAAAATATCTTCCTGAAACAACTTATACATGTACTTCTTGATATGTGAAAAGTCTGAGTCACATTATCAAGGAAGAATATAGCATGCTATCGAGGGCATGATCTTACAGAGATTGGCTATTGCCCAGGTATAGGTCTAGTACTTAACCAAATGCGCTATCCACACAAGGTCATGTTGAACCTAATTAATTAAATTTTAGCCTTGCGCTGGCTGAACTCGGGGTATTGATGCATGATATTTTATATACCTATGTTTGCCTTATAATTGTAGTTATATGAGAGGTAAGACAAACATAGACATAATATAAGTACAGTCTAACATGTATTAAGCGACCACCCTGGGGAAGGTCTGAAAACAGTCGCTTAACGGAATGGTCGTTTAACACAAATGTAAGAAACATTGAGTGTAATCATAGGGCATAGATAACATAATAATATGTATCGAACAGCTCCTGGTGTAAATAACGAATTTCCAATTTTAGGCTGTCCGACTACTATTCAACTTCAATTGATTAACATTAGTGTGTAGATAAGTTTTATGATGATTCTTACTTGTTTGCATCATCTTCATAAGCATTTCAATTTATCATTTTAATAAACTTCATGATAAATTACACAATACAATTAATGTAAGTCAGTTTTGCTTGCATTCGAAGAAAAAAACCGGAATATATCGGGTTTTAGCCTAATCTAAATAGACAGTGACAACAAGCTTATTGCAGCAAAAGATACAACAATTAATCCGTAATAATGTATGTAATGAGATTAAAATCATCTGAATGACATGCCCTACGGACTCAATTGTAATCATCAATGCTGTTAATTGGGGCCTAGTTAACAAAGGTCAAACTCTGAAGTGTGAACAAACTATGATTTATGACAAGGTATCAGGTAATTAACAACCTGTCACTACAGACGACCAGTGATTTACAATTTTTTGGTCGCTTAATGCACTTTTACCAATCAATTAAAGTGCTTAAACAGTGGTCGCTGGTCGCGTAAGACAAAAGTCGCTTAATACAATAGACAAATAGAGCAAATATGGTCTGGAGGAATCGAAACCGGTCGTTTAAGACAAAGGTCGCTTAATACGCGTGGTCGCTAGTACAAGTTAGACTGTATATGTCAATTATCTCAATTCCCTGTGGGGCTAAATCTAGATATTTACAAACTTCAAACATGTGATAAATATTGTATTTCACGATCTGCTAAGCTGTTATCTTAGTTTTATGCAGTTGTCACTTGCAGGAAGATTTTTGTCATTTAAATGTAGGGCTAGCTCTGGCCAACATTTTTCTGGGGTCAAGTTTGGCACTGGTCGATTTCAGTGTTTCGTGGACGCATGCTATTTCACTTGGTAATACAAACACATAAAATGGAAAATTTAATTATATTGCATTTTATTCTCTACCTTCAGCATAGATCCATTAAATCTTCGTGGTGGCAGTACGGACCCAGTACGAGTTAAACAAGAACCCAGAGAAAAGGATTTTGCGTCTTGTCAATACAGTGCTGAATCTCAACAAGTTAGTAATATGTTTCCATTTGTAAACAAACATCATTATCAAATCCTCTTTGTACTTTTATGTAACTCCACTGTACTTGTTAGATAATAATAATAATTACAACTATATATCCCATGCCTATATTTAAATTTATTACTGCCCCAGGTATAAATCAAATACGTTTAATTTCCTTGTTTATAATATTTGTGTATACTGGTTATAAATTTCTAATTTCTGTACATTTAGTCGGGCTAAATTTAGCAAATAAACACAATGATGACATTTAATTTACCAGAAAAGTTGGTAGATATGATTAGGCTACATCCTTATTTTATTGAATGTCTTATTGAAATTTCATGTGCTGAATTTACCATAAAACAGTGATTTGGTGTAGGGGTGTGTGCTAATCGCACTCGAAACATTTTCAAATTTTCAGGATTGGGCATTATGATGCCTCAGTAGAACCCCTGAGAATAAAAACACAAACTATCGTTGGAAAGGAGACCTTTAGCATTACCTACTGAGCTAATTTCTCATAGATTATATTTCATGAAGTTATTACAGAAATTGGTTCACTTTAGGTGAAAATGTAAATAAGAATGATTATATTCTGTTACTACAGTATAACCTTGATAAGACGAGCATTGATGTCACAAGCATCCGACCTATGTCGATTCAAAGTTCTGGCCAATTTGTTTTATGTTGTTTATTCATCAATCACAGTGGAGTATCATTGTTACAAGCAACCAGTTGGGATGATTAGGGTGATTTATATGCTTGTTCCTTTCAGACTGCAGCAAATACTGGGAACTCCAATGCTAGAATCCAGTCACCCTCCACAAGTACTACGGGAATTCATCAGTCACCTAGTCACACGCCTAGTCATACACCTGGTCATACACCGAGTCCAAACCATTCCGACGGAGGTACACACATGCCTGGGCAGAGTACAACATCACTGTCTGTTATGCCGGATATCAATGTAAATATTTAATTAGAAAGAATCACAGGTTTTTTATTGTCGAGCCGCTTGCAGTGAGCAAGACTTGGTTGCCACGATTTTGTCTGGACCATAACTTTGTCATGCTTTGACCAATCTTGCTTACATTTGGCATAAATGTTCGTCTCCATGAAGCAGTGTCTTACCCAACCCCTAGGCTCCTATCGCAAAGGTCAAGGTCATAAAGGTAAAAGGTCGAGTTGATGTTTGTCCAGACTATTTCTTTGTCATACATTGACCGACCAATCTTGCCTATAATTGGCACGAATGTTAACATCTATTAATCTGAGTGTTGTGAGCAACCCCAGGTTCCTCTCTCAAAGGTCAAGGTCACAGTTGGAGGTCAAAGGTCAAATTGAAGTTTGCAAGTATAATTTCTTCTTTATGCATGGTAGGGTTAGCTGTAACTTGGCACATTTAAGTTGGTGCTATTTTTAACGTGCCCCGAGGTTGACATAATTTGCCCGAAGGCATAAATTTCTAGTTTGACCATAGATCCTTAAATTGTGCATATTGACCCACAGGGTTCTGGATCAAGAATAAATACTTTGTACCTGCAGTGACATTCTAACCCATACTGTAAGGTGCCATTGTCTAGCGATGCAAAGATCTAAAGCATTAGAAAATATACCTTTAATTAATTTCCGCCACAGAGTGTGAGGGGGAGTTAAATGAATGGTCTCCGTCAGTCTGCCTGTAACAAAATGGTGTCCGCTCCGTTTCTTTTTAATCCCTGGCCAAATTGCATGAAACTCATAGAAAATGTGTTACTAATAAAGACATCGTGCAGAACCCACATTCCAACTGTGCCAACAGTACAAGGTCAAAGGTTTGAATCTTGCATTTCGTGTCCGCTCTATAACTTATTAACCCCTGGGCTGAATTGCATGAAACTCATAGCAAATGTGTAACTAATAAAGACGACGACACACATTCCAACTGTGCCGCCTCAATGTTACAGTTCAGGGTCAAAGATTTGAATCTTGCATTTTGTGTCTGCTTCAAAACTTTTTAAGGCCTGGATGCATGAATCTTATAAATAACAAATGTCTTACTAATGGAAGTGATGTGCAGAACCCAATGTTTCTACCTTGTGGAGTCAAGTTTCAACCAAGCTGGCTGGCATACAGTCAAGTCTTAGTTCGATATTCATTGATGTGGCGGGGGATTATAGCCGTCGTTTGGACTGCCTTGTTTATATTTGAATTTTTGCTGTACATTAAAATTAATGGTAAAATTAATTTCAAAATGACCCTTGTGAAACCCCATGTAGGTTAATTATGAATTTGTTCATTGTTTTTATGCCAGGCATCTACTGATGCAGAAAGCAGGAAGTGATTGTCATGTCTGTTCATTGGTTCATCCTTCCTATTGAAAATGTTAACAAAGGCATTGCTTTCAAACTTGGCATACTTGTTTACCATCATAAACACTTTACGTTGTCAATGCCATGTAACACTATCCAACATTTCAACTGAATTATGGCCCCTGATTGACTTAGCTAGTTATATTGTACACGGCTTCCACCAGGGCATAAGCATTTATTGAACAGTTTTGTTTCTGCTATGCTCAGTTGGTATAATACAGTTTCTTTCCAGACAAGGCAGAACAATGACTTTGTGAGTGGTAAATAATGTCTCTCAAGGGAAATCAATTGTTCCAATGATAGGATAAATGACTATAACGGATTTTCCCTGATTTTCAGCGGAATGTCAATCATGTGCAATGGTCATTTGACATCAACTCAGTTATTTTGGGATACCAAAAGGCAAAGAAAAAATCTGAAATAATCCAATAAAAAACTAAGTTGATTGTAAAAAAACTTCTCATTTAGTGATTTGTTAAATAAATTATATTGAATACCCAATTAAAACTTTGTCAAACCCCACTTCGAGGCTCTGTAAATGCTTTTAGAATTGTCAGTCTGAATTAGTAAAATGATTGAGTTGTATAGGAAAATGCAAATTTTGTGTCGATCCGATGCGAGACTGCTAAAACCTTATTTGTTGCTCTGTATATAATACAAATTGTTACATACATTGGTTTGTAGGTGATGGATTCCGATAGAAACGAGCTATTAAATGCTTTAGAACACCCAAATGGTCAGAAATTCAACAAGTTTCATCTACATCCCAAACATGATCCGAACGACCCGTCTGAGGATTACTGTGGCGTTTGCCATAATGGTGGAGACTTGCTGTGTTGTGATCGATGTCCTAAAGTATTCCATTTACAATGTCATGTACCCTTTATCAACACTAACTTGTCATCAAGGTAAGTTCTTGTGTCAATGAGAAATTAACTTCTTGATTTTGGTTTTTCAAATAGACTTGACGTGATATTAGTGTATAGAAATTGAAACTTATAAAAAAACTGTTTATATTTTGATGGTTATATACAGTACACAAACATCATCACCAAAGTGATCATCATTCTACAAGTGTTTTCCCCCTGATCTATTTGATCTATTTTTTAAACAAGATCCGTCACTACTTGACCCTTAAACTGACACTTAGGCCCCTTAAATTTCTAAACAGGGATATTTTACTCTTCGGATTCTGACTAAATGGTAAATTTCTTCAAATAATATATATTTTTGCTGTAATTTTATAGCTATAAATAGGTTAAATCCATTGCAAAATTATCAAAATCACCCCTTGAGATTCAGTGCTTAGATTTTTAACTTCCCAAGCTTATCCTATGAACCATAATATTTGTTTCATGTTTATCATTATAATAGTGTGCTGTTCTAACACGGTTATAGTGAAAAAGTAGTCTTTCACAGTTAGTTGGTGATTTGTATTTTGTGTACAGTCAGGACTCAATATAACGACACCCGATATACTGACAAATTCATTATAGTGACATCATATTTGGGAACAAAAGTATTAAAACACTCTTTGTATCAATTCATTATACTGATATTCGTTACAACAACATTTTTCTTGGAAAGAACAGCGTCATTGAATAGAGTTCTGACTGTATTACATTATCACTCTAAATCCTTTCTCATATTTACCTGAGTTTCAGGGTACTGTTCTTATCAAAGCACTTATATAATCTGTAACATTTAAATTCCTTATAATGCTTTCACAACTATAAATTAGGTACTTGAGATTTCAGTAAGTGCTTTCATAAAAAAGTACCCTGATGTCGCTATCATCCCCATGGATGATGCTAATTGCTCTCTTAAGCAGCCTACACTGTAAAATCAGATATTTTTGCGAGGGATGACAGGGGTTCCATTTGACTTGGGAGTAGGGGTTTTGTTCCTTAAAGTTTAAAAAACCCACATTTTGACCCTCAAGATTTTTGTTTGAAGGGTCATTTCCTCAGAAAATCATGGGTAATTTGCCTATAAAATTGTATTATTTAGTAAAGAGTATCATAATGACCCTTAAGCGTCAGAATCCAGTGGAAACCCTGGATTATATCTTTAAATTACTATATTTGCAGCGAAGTTGATAAGTTTGTGTAATTCATGGTTGTGTACTTAAATTATAGCAGTAAAACACAGAAATACATTGCAAATTACTAGAAAATTTACGAAATTTTTACCTCGCAAAAATGTATGATTTACAGTAGTTTATTTTTTGCACTTTTGGTGATGCATACAGATTCTTGACACTTGTCTTAAAAAAACAGTAATAGCCCTTGAGCAGTATGCAGTATAAATGTTCTCATAACAATGAGTAATAACAGCATATTAAGATGATAATACATGGGTTCAATAATGTTTTTGACTTTGCCATGGGCCAGATAAATGTTATATTACCTGTGTACATGTACCAGTATACTTATGCTGTATTATTTGATTAGGTATGCTAAAATGATAATAAGATGTGTTTACCGGTAATTATATATTATAAATATATAATAATACTATAATGATGTCCATTCTCCTAGTTCTTAATGGTTTATATTGATAGTTTAAAAGTTAATGTTGACATTGTTAATATGTATTAATGTTCATCACTTAAAACCTTTTCATTAAAACTAAACTTTGAATTATATATGTGGGCTTTTCATCATCTGTTTTTTACAGCCATTGGTTTATTGTTAATTATTTTATCCAAATTTGGTTGCAAGTTGGCTAATTTCCAAATCATTCCTGGAAAATTTATAAAGTAATGTATACCTTTTAATGTAAGGCGTGAGGCAGATAGGCACATTTTAATTATTATTTAACAAGCTGGTGGCTCACTGACCATTCATATCAGAATGGACCCTTACTGGGGAGCCAAAAATGTAAGCTTCCACTCCCAAGGCAAATTCTTCAACTTCTTGGCTAGAAAGCTATAAGTGACTGTAATGTGCAAGCTGTTCTCTTTCACAGACCTAAACCAAAACTGGAGGAAAATCTGTGTGAAGTGTTAAGTACTAAGTAGTGTCATGATACACCCTGTAGCATGTATATGTGCTTTAAGTTGCTGCTACTTCCTTATTTGAATGCCTTACACTCAAATATTTTATCATGTTTACTAAACAGAGAGAAAAGCCCTGTATATAAATATATTATACTTTATTTACATCTATAGAAGGATAAATACTGTATGTTACCGGCCAGAAGTCACATTCATCCATTAGTCATTGTGGAGTGAACTTCTCTAATTTAGAAATAATTTACTGATTTGCAAGGTATTAGTGGACTGCCCTTGACCCACATACCAAATGACAAGGAAAATCATATGTTCTTTCATGTGTTTTCTTTCTTTTTGAGGGAAATAAAAGTATCCCCCACCCCCAAAAGAGTGAATTTTAGGTGACTTATAGCCAGTAATGTACAGTACTGATGTCCAGTCTTGGATTAGAATGTTTTGTTAGATGTTTAATATGATTCACATTGGGTTTGGTTGATTGAACAATATCTTGTTTAATCTTATATAGACCCACAGTGTGATAAATGTCAATCAGTACAATGAAAACTGTCCGATTCATGTCAAATATGTACTGCAACTCTATATGGGCATTATTTGACATCAATTAATCAGTGTACTGCAGATTTGAGTATATTACATTGATGAACATACCACCACTGGCTGTCAGCAAGTTCTTATTGAGCTTCATGACTTTCAGCTAATTCATCAATATACATTTTGTTCTTGTTCATACAGCCATCTATGACAGTTGCCATCTTTGGTTTTGAACCATGCTCTGTCATATTCATTTGTGAACTTTTTTGTTTGATTTTCTGGTGTTTATTGATGGTCATTAATTATTATTATCACAACTCTTGACTGCAATGGTTTCAATCCATTGGTTACACCTTGAAAATTATCCTTTTCAATATATGATTGACATTTTTTTTGGAAAAAAACCACTTCTTGCTTGTATCCAAAATATTTCAAAACCTAACAAGGTTTGGTGGGATAAACAGTTCTAGCGAAGCAAATAGTTTCCTTAGATTAATTTTGTTGTTGTCTATTTGACTGAACATAATACATTTGGCTTTTTTTCTATTTGCAAATTTACTTTACTTTCATATATTACGTATAACTTCAGAAGAGGAATCAAACAAAAGAGCTACACTTTTGCGTTGTTACATCCACTGGCCGAAGCTAAATGGTAGCTATATTATGAAAACAGTGTTTCACCAACATTTATGGACAAAATTCTTCCTAACTTGTGTTTGGATGTAAATGATTGGGGTTTTATTTTGTACCCCTGAACTTTCCAAAAAGCCCTACCTTAACCTTGCATGATTCTAGATATTGAAGGGTCAAGTTATCTTTAAAATATATAGATATTTTGGCTTAAATGTGTTAAAGTCTAATAGAAATTATTTTTATCAAAATGACCCTTGAGTTTCAGTTTCTAGTGAATTCCACTGAACTAAATTATTCCTGTGACATTTCCTTCTTGCATGTCTGGTAGTGATATTAACCAGTTGGATAGTATTGAAATGTTCTCCTAAACAATGAAAACTATTTTTTTCTATTTCCAACAATGTTTCCAAAAACAGCATGGTTTGTCATAGTCTTTACTGTTATATTGAACAGTTTGATAACCCTTTACTTCTTTAATAGTACATACATCAAATCATGGCCCTATCCATTGTCTATCTTAAGTTATTTTCCAATAGTAAGTATAGTGGGAAGACAATCCAATTAGTAGTATGATCTTCCTAGATTATTTACATGGTAAGTCAATTTCTGTAATTATTACAGATATTGACTAACCATGTTAATAATCAAGGGAGATCATTCATGATATTTGTCACAAAAAGCACTTACGGAAATTGTACAGTTGCGCGCAAATTTAAATTCTTCATAATTCTTGCACAAATACACATTAGGAACATATGTGGTTTGAAGGAATGCATTTTACTGAAACATCATTAATATCACAGACTCCCACAATTTGCAACTGTTAATGAATTACATAGGGTTTAAATTTGAGTGTAACTTTAAGATTATTGTTAGTGCTTTGATAAAACAGTACCAAGATGTATCCATATTTCGAGCTTTTATCAGAGTAGTGTATGGTGTACAGATATGATAGTGGCAATATCAGCTTGATTCAGCTATATGTATAATAAGGCAAAGCTGGACTTCTTTCTTGTGCTGTGTACAATCGTTTAATAAAAACACCTCTGATAAAATTCTGTATTAACTGAAGACATATAATAATATTATTGGCTAATTCCTTCAATTCTATAAGATATTTTCATCCTGTCTGCCTTGATGAACGTTTAAACATTTGAGTTTTAGGATTACTTGGTCATAACTTTGTCATATACAAGTGATGGCCCAACATGTCAAAAACTTCTTTCAGTGCGGAAAAAAATAATTTAACAACGAACACTGAAATTTTGTTTTCAATCTGTGTAGGTCTGACTCTGCAAATCATACTGTTGGATATTATATGTTGGTGGAACACTATGCAGTCACTTGTAACAGTTTATAATCTAGAAATCATTGTTGTGACATCATTCTCTGATTTGAATGTATTTCGTTATTAACCTGATTTTCTATAAGAAAAGAATGGTTATTAAGATTGGCGAATTAGTCTGGCATAAACCATCACGTTTTGTGACAGGCCGAGACAGTTGTTACTTGACTGACAGTGACATATATTCTAAGAAGGGCCCAGACCATGATATGCTTAATGATGGACTGAGACCGTGATATTTTTGTGACAGGTCAAGACCATTATATGTTTTTAGACGGGCAGAGACTGTGGTTGGCAGAAGAGACCATGATATGTTTTGTGACTGGTCAAGACTGTAATATGTTTTAAAGACAGGCAAAGACCATGATCTATTTTGACGGGGACAGACAATGATGACATTGTCCACCTAAATAAATTTCTTGAAAATCTGATTTTTTCATGGAATTTCTACAATTCTAGTTTGTGATTCATATTGTCCTATAGTCTGTGTGTATATTATGATCTCTATAGATTATAGTGCTTGGATGTGAAATATGTTCGTACCATAACAACTCAGTTTTATTTCATGGAATATGTTTTAGCTGTTTATCCTTGTTGTTCAGTGTTTTTTTCCTCAGCTTTTCACAATACACAGTAAAACCTCATTGTCTTGAATGGTCATCATAGCTAGAAAATTACTCAAATAACTATGTTTCAAAGAATTTAGTTAAGTTCAATTCCATAGTACTGTCTTTTCACACCCCATCTGTATAAAGCAGTGATATTAACCTTAACTCCATGGTACAGTGATTTATGCAACCCTGTGTCTACTTCACCAATGTATATGCAGGGCTGTAGAAATGTTTTCATGTAGCCAGTTTTAACTTTAAAAGTAAGTCCTGGATTTGAGGGTTCTTATTATGTAAAAAGAAGGAAATGATTAAAAGTAACTGGCTAGAATGCTCTAATAGCCAGTTGATCTTGCAGCCTTCTGGACTTTGTCGCCTGCTGGCTCATTTTTACACCCCTGTCTATGGAGTGAAGGGTTTAAGTCAAAGTTACAGCTGGTTGATGGAACCCATCATTTCTTCATGAGATATCGACGCAGCAATGGTCAGCACAAGCTATTAGCGCAAGCTTGTAGACAGCTTAGACCAATTGTGCTTGATAATGAGGTTTTACTGTAAAACAAGTCCAGCTTTGTCATTTTTGGTCTTCATTTGAAGGCTTTAGGTAGTACTGTACACTTATGATGTTCTTATTTACCAGCTTGCGTGTGCAGTATTATAGTTTAGAGTGTTGCGCAGTCAGAATTTAATAATACAGTAGAACTTTGATTCCTTGGTTCTCATTTTTGCCTTGAAAAACCTAGAAACCACTAATGGGTAGATTGCTCAAACTGTTTTCTTTGTATAAAGGCATTGGTGTTCTACTGCGTACTGAAGCAATTAATTATCCATTGACAGATTAGACTTCTCAAATAGGCTGTACTAAATGTGCCTGTGTTAATTCTGGAATAGGAGTGTTTACATTAGTTCAGGACTTGAGCGGCTGCTTGTAAGGGAGCGGGGAGGGGGGGGGGGGGGGGGGGTCAGTGTAGATTATGGGTTGGGGTCACAGCTTTCTTTTCGCATACTGGTATACATTTAACCTGTGTTTACATCATGATTATTTGAATGGTTGTTTTCAATTTTTTGAGATAAATGCTTTCATTACATTTTAAATTCATAAATAATCAACAAATCTGGTAAAGATATTTTTCAAGAAGGTATTGGTGACTTTGTGGTCACTGCCATGGTTGAAATTTAAGGTTATGGAAAGGTTAAGGACTGTAAAATTACTTGTACTGTATTAAGCAGGCCATTGTGAGTTCATTATCTTAAACTGCTTTTTAGCTCACCTGTCACAAAGTGACAGAGTGAGCTTTTGTGATCACTCTTCGTCCGTCGTCCGTCCGTTGTCCGTCCGTCAACAATTTGCTTGTGTAGACACTAGAGGTCACAATTTTGACCTAATCTGTATGAAACTTGGTCACAATGATCATCTCAACAAAATCTAGGTCAAGTTCGATATTGGGTCATCCGGGGTCAAAAACTAGGTCACAAGGTCAAATCATGGAAAAACCCTGTGTAGTCACTAGAGGTCACAATTTTGGCCTAATCTTTATGAAACTTGGTCACAATGATCATCACAATGATCATCTCAACAAAATCTAGGTCAAGTTCGATATTGATTTATCCGGGGTCAAATACTAGGTCACAAGGTCAAATCATAGAAAAACCTTGTGTAGTCACTAGAGGTCACACTTTTGGCCTAATCTTTATGAAACTTGGTCACAATGATCATCTCAACAAAATCTAGGTCAAGTTCGATATTGGGTCATCCGGGGTCAAAAACTAGGTCACAAGGTCAAATCATAGAAAAACCTTATGTAGTCACAAGAGGTCACACTTTTGGCCTAATCTTTATGAAACTTGGTCACAATGATCATCTCAACAAAATCTAGGCGAAGTTCGATATTGGGTCATCTGGGGTCAAAAACTAGGTCACAAGGTCAAATCATAGAAAAACCTTGTGTAGTCACTAGATGTCACAATTTTGACCTAATCTTTATAAAACTTGGTCACAATGATCATATCAACAAAATCTAGGTCAAGTTCGATATTGGGTCATTCGGGGTCAAAACAGAGGTCACAAGGTCAAATCTTAGAAAAACCTTGTTTAGTCACTAGAGGTCACAGTTTTGACCTAATCTTTATGAAACTTGGTCACAATGATCATCTCAAAAAAATCTAGGTCAAGTTTGACAGGTGAGCGACCTAGGGCCCTTTGGGCCCTCTTGTTATTATTGATGCATGATGTCAGGTTTTTCCAGTTGAATTTGCTTATGGTTTTTGTATTCTTTATAATGTGCACTACTCACTGGTATCAATATATTATATTTTAGTTGATAGATACTAACTATTTAATCTAATGTTCGCATTTTGGTATTAAGGTTTCAAATACCGTATTTCCCCGATTGTTCCCCTCTAGGGGCAAGCATTTTCCAAAAAGGAGGGTTTATTATGACTCCAATTTGCAAAATGCATCTAATTCGGGGAAAACAGTAGATCTGCAGGAATAACATTAACATGAGCTTTTGCTCTAATTCTATCATTTAAACAATAATATAAATTCACCTTTAAAGGTACACATTATAAATGAATATATTATGTGAAAACTAATAACATAATTTGTATAAAACTGTTGTACGCAAAAATATTTTCAATTTTGTTGAAATCACTGTCTATCTTATCTCTATATTTACTACATTGTTTGATACTCATTATTAAGAATCTCTTAAATACTTGTAGCATTGGATACCATCAGGAATGAAGTGTTTGAGAGTGATTATTATATTATATATTGTAGAACTGTTACCCAGTCAACTTTGAGTTTTTAAAAAAACTTATTCTGCAACCTTGTTTTTGATCATCAGCATGCTAATACTCGCTTCTTCAAGTATTTTGTTAGTCACTAGTCATATATTAAGTGAGCAAACTAAGTTGAATCTATTACTGACTCTGAGTAATACTTGACTTTATAACAGATCAAAGATAAGGACACGCTATTGTTTGTCTGACATTGTTTGCCAGATGTTTGCAAGTGAATCCATGTGCAATATTTTCCATGTTTTACAACCAAATGAAATCCTATCATTCTCGACTTACATCATTACATAATATTGTGTAAACATTGTAAGATCAATTCTGTGAAATTGCAGTTACCGGTAAAGAACAACATTGGATTTCATTTGCTGCTTGTTGCCACACCATTCTTCTCATGTAGAAAAAAACATTAAATAATCCAAGCTCCTTTGGTTGAATTTCACTGAGAATTTCAACTAGACTAAGGCTAGTTTGACCCAGTTTATACTATTAAGTAGATGTTTGGATGGGAGGAGCCTCCTTAAAGCTCCTTCAAAACACCATGAATACTGGTAAAAATGTATGAAATACCTGAGGTTTTTCTCTCACAATATCTTGGTTTGTGTCTACAATAAAGTTATGTTTGAATGTATTGATCTATTACAGTGAGCAATGGACGTGCACAATGTGTTTATCTGATGCAGAATTAATGATAACCTCTCCATTACCTCGAGACACATTAGAAAGTTCAGGGAAACGCAAAGCACTGAATGGACTTCTGGATAAAGAAATTAAAGTAGGTTCAAGAGTGGTCTTTGTTGACAAGTTGTATAGAACTTATTACTAAGTCAAATATTGAAAATTGGGCCTGATCTTGGAACAAATCTGTCCATGTCAAACTTATCCGCATGTGGATGACGTTTACATAGCCTAAAGAAAAACATAACCTGTTCAACCATGGAATAGAACCCAGATCTCTAGGGGCCGTTTTTCAATACTATCTTTTGACATCAAATTCATACAAATTTTCAAAGGAATATACACTTGAGGACTTTAAAAATGCCTGCCCTGACCTAAAGTCAAATATCACTTAAATTATTTTACGTGTTTGTTTATTAGTCTTTCCGACATATAATTCAATTTAGTTTGTGAAAGAATGTTATCTCGGTATTTTTTTGGAATCATGCAAGCGCACTCACCCTAGGCAAAAGTGTTGGGTTTTCAATACAGGCTATACGTGGCATTACTCTTAAGTGCGCTCCTATTTGTATGACGGTGTAGGCACACTTATCCGTTGAATGCACTTGTTAATCGTTTTCTACCTTATAAGTTTGTATTAAAGCATCTGCAAATTTTCATAATGCTGGTTTATTTTAACGCACGCACCAACCTACCTCATTTCATTTCCATGTTCAAAAGGATATAAGATTTTGAATTTGCCAATTTTAGTTATAAACCTTAAAACTTGGTGATTTTGAATGTCTGCCTACATGCGTAGACATTCTTTTCAAGTTTTGTTATTGACTTTGGCCATGCTTGTATAAAATTTCACAGGTGATTGTTGTATTTGAACATGCATATATATTATTGTGAGTATCTTATTAGTGTAGAAAGTTGGTTAGAGGACTTTGTAGATAAATGTCATCTCACATACCGGTATTAGGAGTAGTTGCGCCCAAAGCCTGTATTGAAAGTCCCACACCTTTGGTGTGTGCACATGCAGGATACCAGAAAATAATGAGATAATTATCTTTTACTTACATAAATTGAATATTATGTAAGAAAGATTAATAAACAAACACTTAATATAATTTTTCAATATGAAATAAATAATTTTAGCGATATTAGACTTTAAGTCAGCTGAGGCGTTTTTAAAGTCCTCAAGTGTATACTTACTTGTTCCTCTTCTACACATAAATGAATATATAGCTTGCATATAATTATCCTTGTACTGCATTTAATAGTAGAAAGGTTTTTATGTTAAGTGGAACACTTGGTAATAGTTTAATTCCAAGAACATCTCTGCATGTGTCTAACTGTAGTGAAGTGATCCTGGAGACAGTTTTCTCAGGTCTGCCATACTGTTTACAATACACTTTATCACAAATGTTCGTTTATCTAAGACATATTGTTATATTACAGGTATGTGAACGGATATTGTTAGAGTTATTCTGTCTGGAAATTAGTACAGTGTTCCATGAACCAGTTCCAAAATCAGTAAGTGTAACTATTCTATTCTTGTATAATTCATTGAAACCAATAAAATCGTGTGTGTAACGAACAACTGACATATAATTCATGTATACAATCCTAATACAAGACTAGTGACAGGATGTGAATTTGTGTTAAAATGGTGTTAAAGGGCAATTTAAATTATTGACTTGTATAGTGATGAGAATGTAGTTTATTCTAATTTTGTAAATAGATTGAAATTCTGCTTGCCCTAGTTAACTGTGCGGATAGAACACTAAACTTGACTCTTGAACGATCCAGGTTTTATGCTTGGTCAACAAGTTATGTTCCGTCCTTGACTTATGCAAAGGTCATGTTATCCACATGTGGAGATGATCCCAGATGTTCGTTGCTTGTGGAAGGATAAGTTAATGTTACTGGTTGATGATTGATTCCAGGAAAACAGTGAAGGTTGGGTCAGCTGACCGACATACATGACTGTAAAATTGTTTGAAAAATACCAATAAACACGATAGAAATAAACTAATTAAGGCTATCTTAACTACTTTACAAGTACTTCAATGATTTGTTGCTGAGTATTGTTTTGGTACGATGCTATGCTTCCTTTGTTACAGGTTCCAAATTATCACAAGATTATACAGTCACCCATGGATTTGTCAACGATAAAATCAAAACTGCGAAGAGGTCATTTTGCACACTATGACACTATCATGGATTTCATCAGTGATGTTAATTTGGTGTTCAAGAACTGCTTTAAATTCAACCAGCCCACATCAGACGTATTTGCTGTTGGCAAATCTGTGAAAAATTACTTTGAATCTCTTGTGAAGCATTTTCTGCCCTGCTTTGTAGATTCCATGCTTCAGGATATGAATACACCTCTTGAAGCTCAGGAGGGTAATGGTTTTGATGGTCCAAGTCGTAGCAAGAAGCGAAGAAGTCCGGCACCTGACTCGACGAGGGAAAACAGTAGTCCACATCATATGCTCTGATGAAAACATTGTGTACATGTGTTTGCATTAACTGTTCAAGAGACATTAATTTAGCTTTGTGACAACTTAAGGTGCACTCTAATGTATGAAGCTGTTTATACTGTGTTTATACTAGGTCTGAGTACAGCATATCAGGTGTTTGACCTTACGGATAGGCATATACATGTATATATATAAACAAATATTCCAAGTATTGAAGCATGAAGCGTGTTAACCTTACTTCATGTACAGTATAGTCTGTATATCAGCCAATGTATGCTCCTATTTCATGTATAAAGACATTTAACGGAGATATCGGTATTTCACCTTTCAGATATAAGCATATCGGTATGTTTCCAGGTTAAACACGCAATATGGCATTAAGGGTACAAACAACTTAGTTTTATTGATAAGAAAAAAAATAGTCCCACATGGGACAAGTGAATGAAAATTATCTTACGTTAATCAGTATCATTTGAGCTACACAAGGCAGGTGTAATGAGTACGGTTTGGTGATTGTGATAGAAATATTGTTGAAAGAATTATAAGCCTTGAAGGCTTTTATAGATGTTTGTGAATTTAGAAGGGTTTATAAGGTGTTACCAAGCGAGATGGCTTACAGTGTGTTCATTCTGTGTATGTAGTTACGTTTTTGTGTTGTCCTATGTCTATGTACACATTATTGTTTGTTATTACATTTTATAGCAATTTGTTTATGCATTTTAGTGCAAGTGTTGTTTCACTTATGTTATTTTACTTTAACTCTGACGCAAATTATTTTTTGGAAAATAGTTACAAAGTTTTCTGTTGATGTTGCAAGGCAAGAACTGTGTTAACATCTATAGAATAATTTTACATATTTTATTTCTGGCATATGTTGCGTGTTCCAATTGATTTAAGCTGATTGCGATCGAAACCTTCAAGCACATTTCAAGTAAATTTTATATGAGTTAGTTATTGTACAAATTCTTGAGGCCACCTTGCAAAACTTTATATTTTGAATTTGTCCAAAAGGCTGAACTAATTAAAAGCTGAAAGATAGAAATATTACATTTGAATCCATGACCATAGCAAATTGTAGCCAATTCCTTTATCCATTTTACTGCCACTCCTTAACTCTATTTCTTAGATAATGTTACGTCAAATTGTGCCCATCTCCAATCATATTTCAATAATGAGTTCATACAGAGGGGAAACAAGCCAATTATGGAAATGGATGCAACAAGAAAATTTATCAAGGGAGATAATTCATGATATTGTACCCAAAAAGCTGCACATGAAATGTGTCTTTTATCAGACTTGTCAAGTTGTGTTAAGGGGGACCACTCCTGACGATTTTGCGTCGTCTGCGCATCATTTCGCGCAGCTGGTTTACGGATGTTGCGACGATTCTGAGAACGATTTTTTCGCTGCCTGACTGCGTGTTTTGCTTTAAATATATCTTAAATTGAATTGTTCAAGCGAGGTTCGTCAATTGCCAGGGAAATAACCGCTGTGGGAGTTTGATTCGTTATTTTTTTTTATATTTACGACACCGGACTGCTTTACGACACGTAAACATTTTCACGAAAATGAAACTTATGACCGTGATAAAAAGCTGTTTTAAATCAACTGTGTGCGCGAATAGACTCGGTAATATTGTCGTAGTACATGTGGGCCACTAATACATGACCAGGTTCGATCGTTTAACGTACATCATGGCAGAAGACACGAAACTCGGGTCGTCAGGGACGACTCTCACAGATCTGACCTGTTCAAGTCAAGAAGTTGTGTCAACATTATTCGAATTCGACAATTCAGATCGTCATTGATCGTGAGTATAAAGTCAATTTGGTTACGTGTGTGTTTCCTAATACTGCCTTACAACATGTTCTATCCTTACTGGTAGGACATATGCTTGATCTAGATAATGGGACTCTGTGTAGACTCTAGTCCAGTGTAGCCACAAATGACCTGGTTGGTGTACCCAATGTTTAGGCTTAGTGTACATGCTGGGTGCAGATCGATTATCATCATAAGTCCTGGACAAAGGGTGACAGGCTACTGTCCACTTTTGTACGATGACTCGCTGGCCAAAATCAGGAGCCCTTTGCCTTACCAAACTGCCACCGAGCGCTGGATAGTGGTATGCTAGAAAACAGCTTGCTTCAGAAAAGCATGACATAGCAAATGAAATATATGCTACTGGCGAGCGCTCTCAGATAGCAGACCGTTGCACAGCAAAGTGCTACCGAAGCGGTCTGTTGCATAAGAAGGCACTTGGTAGCGCTCACCTAGCAAAGTGCTGAGAAACGGTATGCTATTGACAAACACTTGTTGCTGGCTGGTTGCATGTAGTTGCAAAGACACAGTAAAGCGCTCGATTGCGGTATTTGGTAGCGCTTTGGTTAGGCAACAGGCTCCAAATGGTCACCAACAAATGTCTAAGGCACATTTTGATTATATCAGTCAGACTCTAAGCCCCGATGGCTAGCCCCTGGCCTGATTAGCCAAAATGTATGCTGGCCGATCCATCAGTCTGCGATTGAAACAAGACTCAATTTATGATATTTTTTCATAATAACATAAATTTATGGAATAAAATATGTAGCCCCTATACATGCGCAACTATCTCCTATATAAGTATAACCAGTTCTTCTCAAGTTGGGTGGGAAACACGGAAAAGTGTTCCTAAAATTTTTAGTGGCCCAACTGGTATTCAAACCTTGGACCTCCACATCATTATTCAGTATTTGGTAGTGTCTAGAGCTTAATAACTTACTAAGTTTGCTTGACTTCCATAGGTCACTCATTCAGAATATATTCAAATTATTATTATAAATTACCTATAAAAGTATAATACCAAAATGTCTATAGATCTACAGGAGTTCCATTTGACTCAGGAGTAGGAGTTTTGACCCTTGAAATTTCCAAAAAGCCACATTTTGACCCTGAAGATTTTGGTTTAAAGGGTCCTTAAGCTTTTCTCTTAAAATCATGGTTATTTTGTCTATGAAATATGGTAAAATTTAGTCAAATGTATCAAAATGACCCTTCTGTTCAGATTCAGAAGCTAGTGGAACCCCTGGATCTATATAGTGATTTTTTTATTTCATTGTTAGAACTTTGTATCAGTATAGAATTATAAAAAGATGTGACCTATTGTAACTATTGTCTGAGATTCATTTGGATTTCTAATTTCAGATTATGCTGGACCAGTGTAAAAGCAGACATTAAACAACACAGTCTGAAAGAACGTCTACCATACTATTTGTACTATTGTGAAAATTTCAAGGCATGGTTGCATTCAGTCTGGCTATAGTACCTTCAAACAGGGTAATAATTTTTAAACTTTGCTGTATATAATATATGTAAAATCTTGTTTATGATCCGGTTTAACATGTTTAACAATTTTTCGGTTATATGCGGCGGCTCTCTTAAAAAATCTGGTTTCCTGGATGGTATTCTTACTTGTTCTTAATTACCCTTCCACAAGGATCCAACAACTTCTCCACATGTGGAGGAAAAATCAAATTTACCTACATGGACTAACAATAGAATCTGGATGAACAAGCCCACTAACCAAGATTTAACCTCAGCTACATTTTTTACATCATTTATAAAAAGTAAAGAGTGAAAATGCCTCTGACATCATGTATAGCTTATATGGAATGACAATTGTGTATATTAAAAAAGAAGTTTTTCCATTGTAACAATCTTAGTAACCACCTGAAGTTGCACAATTATTATCATTTTTGTGTATTATTTGAATCTTGTGTATAATATGCAAAGTTTTTAAATCTTGATACCAATATTAAATTATATTGCTATAGTATATTAAGTGCACTTGACTTATTTGCACTTAATAAATCTCACTGAATATTGCACATTTTGTTGCATACACAAAGTGTTACATTTATTTACAATGTCCCTTTTGTATCAAATGTTTTAATAATAAAATTTTATTTTATTTGTTTTCAGTGTCCTAGACTATTGTTCATGTACTTCCTGCTGTCTGAAGACACCCAGTGACCAAGATGTGATGCATTACTAAAAAGATAATGAAGACACTCATATAAGACATTCAAAAGTGTTCTGTGTTAAACAAGGCCAATGAATCAGTATACCAAGTGCAAATTAGTGCATACAAATTATACAACATTAATGCATGCTTTTAAAGTTTGATTGAAATAGACATTATTCGTGTTCACAGGATGTTTAAATTGTTTATAGATATTTACTTCAAATAGTATTGAAAATCATACATGCTCGAGTATTGATACATTATAGTCAGAGTTTAGTGTTGACCTACATATTTAGGTAGAAGTATGAAATAGTATATATTAGATTAATTGTTACTATGTTGCTTACAGTCAAACTTGTTTTAAAGACCACCTGTGAACAAAAATCAATATTATAAAACCCGTCTATAAAGACCACCTTTTTACACAGTGTATAAACAAGTCAATTTCCGGTTATCGCAATATAGTCTTGCAATAAGTCATACAGTGATAGGAAATCACCAGATGTTTCAATCACAATTAGTCATACAAGTTGAATTGTATAGTATCCCAATAAGTCATACATTGATTTGGTTTATATGCTGTGTTTAATGTCTCATCAGATCACTTTTCATTGATATTTGGCCTGTTTTGAGAAGATACCCATCAGCTGGAACTACATTTTACTATCTGTTTTAGTGTTACCATGGGTCATCTTTCTACACAAAACTGACTTTAATTCCAGTTGATAATTGCCAGAAATCATATACAGTATACTGATATTATTGAGTATACTATGTCAATAATGTCACTGCGGTCGAACTACTTTTTCATGTCAGCTATGGGTGTTCTTACTCACATGATTGGTTGCATGTGCAGATCCAAAAGGTGTGGTACAAGGGATCAAAATGGTTTTATTATCCCCCGCTGAAGGCGAAGGGATATAGTAATAGTATTTGTCTGTCCATCCCATATTTTTTCCATAGCATAACTCTAAAACTATTTGAGGTATTGACTTGAAACTTGATATATGAATAGATGTCATCTAGGAGAAGTTCAGTGACTAAGAAACATAACTCTAGCTGGTACCATTATTGAATTATTTCCCTTTAACCAAAGTTATGATATTCCCCTTGATGTTATTTACTAACATTTTAACAGAATAAGGGACCCTGATTGACTTAGGTTTGTATGGACAAGGCTTTTATGGGGCCTTAAGCGTTTATTAAACACAGTCTTGTTCTATCTAGTCCTGTTTCTATTTAATACCCGTTGGTAGCAAACATATATGGTGGGGATGGCCATGTGAACATAACTATTGTTGTAGATAACATTGCTGCTAATAAGTCTTGAAAATGGGATGCAAATAATGCATTTCATGTTTAAAGAATAATGACTTGGTATAAATTGCATGGCTTACAGTATCCATACTCTTTGTTATGCAAATAAACTGATATTTTTATGAAATATTCTTGTTTGTATTTCCTAGAAACAGTATGTGCTTTTGAAATGCATTGTCATGGGTGAAAGTTGTCAGTATAAATATAGATTACAGAATTTTGAGAAACAATTGCACTATGTAATTTACATGAAAAAAATCTATGAACAATCTTCAGTATTTGAGATTATTTTTTCAGTATTTTGAACAATTTTATTTTTCACCCATGGATAGTGTTATAAATAATTCATCCAAGACCTGTGAACAAATACCTACAAGTTTGTAGTTAAATATGACAGCAGTTGATGTAACTGGTTTTACAGGAATCAAACATGCAATGCTCCGCCAACGTTCTATCCTGATACATAACTGGACAAGTTGATCTGAACCACACTAAGTTTTTTCTGTATGACAATGCACACTCTGTCTCAATCATAGTCTCTTGCCATTGTTGAATGATCAGTTCTATGAGTTTCATGAAGTAGTATGACACAGTTCTCAAATTACAGTATACATGTAATTATCAACACAATGTCAAAATTTGGTGGATATGCACCATGATAAGGCTTTGTGTTGCGCCTCAAACTGCAGTCAAAGGTCAAGGATGGAGATCAAATGCTAAAAATGCACATTATACTTAGTCTGTACATTAATTTCCTCTTATGTATTTCATACAGACTCTAGTATACATGTTAATAAGTGAATTTATAATAAATGTGAAGCATAAACACAATTCCAACGACATAAACACCAATATCTGCATGTCATAGGGACAACTGCCTTGTTTTCCTTATTTCTGGAGAATCGTTGCCATGGCAACAGTTTCAAATAAAAAAAGTGTATCGTACTTTGTTGTGAGCTGAATCAAGTAGTTTTAAAGATTCCTAGCAATTTATGACCAAACAACAGCTTTATTATGTGAGAAGTTGTAATGACCCATTTGTGTTGAAAAAAGTGGGTGGGGTAATTTGACGTGGTTTTAAGCCAATTTGGTGTATTCTGAACGTAATAAATGAACAAATTCATTAAATAACAATGCCAAATAAATGGTATCGTATGTACAGTGGCGATCCAGTTGATTGAACATGATATGTTGATTTAAAATTAATTTATTTAACAAATATTTGGATTTTGCCTCTTTCAAACTGGGTAAGGTTACACATTTCGCGTTATAACTCTCTTAAATGCACATTAGCATATGTTTTTGAAGTTTTCTATTCAAACACAACATATTTTTCTTTCATTTTACCATGGTCACAAAAAATCGTAGTTATTATTTCAACAAGAATTTTTAGGTTTAAATATTGAATTAAACTTCATTTTGGCGCCATTTTTAAAATAATTTATATGTCCTTAAAACTCCCATAAAACTAACATTCTGGTCGTATTTGCCATACTTTTAATCTTTTCATCATTTGTATTGTTAGTATATCGATTATTGCCTAGATTCTGATGTACTTTTAACAATTTTGGTTCATATTTATTTAATTACCGGCCATTTCTTAACCCCTACCCCCTTTTCAATAGCTTTAGATGCTAAAATGGCCGTTTTGAGGTGTGTTATTTCGATTTGATATTACAAAAAAAGTAAGTCATTAACCTATGTTTTTCTACTCAAAAACGAACTTCGCATAGGTTGAACTTAGCAAAAAACATGGTTTCAAAAAATCGTAGTTATTTTGATTTCAGGAGTGGGCCCCCTTAAGGTGGATGGGAGTAAAAGCCTTAAGGGTTAACAATTCCAACAAATGTGCATGATTATTAATATTTTTTAAGTTTTAACAAAATGTGCATGCCAGGAGAGATTCTGTTTGATATTAATACTTTGATACTGACATTATTACTTTGATATTGTTTGTTTACTTGTGGTAAATTTGTTTCCCATGACATGTTTGTACATACCACTGGTACGTGACTTAATATTAAATAATTTTGGTGCATTTCTGTAGAAAAATCAAGTGGCATGAATAACACTCATTCATCGCTTGAATGTTTGTGTAAGAATACAATACTTCAGGTTGTTTTTAACTTTGAGTTGATTTTTCTAGCGACATCAGCCAAAAATTACATCACATACCATGTGGTTTGTCCACACTTATGACAGCAATAAGTTGTTTGACATTTTTCGTTGAGATTATTTGAATGTCATACATTACTACCAAGTGTTATGTAGCATTTAGATGATCAGTTGTAACTAATAAGTATTATAATATTATTCCTATAATCTTGCCATACCTCTTGGAAAGACTACATTGTTCATGCATGATAATTCTAAATGATTTGCAGGCCCCAATCTTGTAGAATAAATCTTCCAATAGGAGGTGAATCTCAGCTCAAATAATGTTACATATCATTTACTAGACCACTTTCAAATTCTGCATTACAGAACTATGTAGTGCTTATTACAACCAACTTACGAGCTCCAACTTAAGAATAATAAGAATGCCGAGCATAGCCTTTATTTGCCCCAGTTAGCTTCATGCTGAAATATGGCAGGCATATTATGTGTGCCCCCACCCGGGTCGCCAGATTAGACAGCAAGCGCGCTAACCATTGAGCTACGTATTTGATTTGAGTGAAACTTGATTTGGAGCCATGGTTTCTGCTGTTTATGCTTTTACCTATGGGTCAGGACAGTTGACAAACAGGTGTACAGTTTTTATCTATATGTCAGGACTGTTGGCCGACAGGTGTTCCAGTTAACACCTCTTGTGTTCCGCAAATTAAAAAAAATCCATTTTGTGTGCGTTTGTTGTTACAACTCTGATCATTCCAGGGTACATTCCTGAACCAGTGATCCTCAGTAATAAATAAATCGGCGTCTATATATAATCAATACCAAATATTGAACTTTAGTATGCCCTTCTTCAATAATAAGTAATCAACAAAATTATGACGCCACAAAAACACATTTTTACCAGAATCAACCGAATTAAAATTTCGAGAAAATTAGTGATTTTATAATATACATCATGGTGCATTTTTAGCTCACCTGCCACAAAGTGGCAAGGTGCGCTTTTGTGATTGTTTTATGTCCGTCATCCGTCTGTCAGTCCGTCCGTTAGACATTTCACCGTTAACACTCTAGCACTTTCAATTTTGCTTTGATCTTCATCAAACTTGGTCAGTAGTTGTATCTAAATGAAATGAAGGTCAAGTATGAAGTTGGGTCATGTGAGGTCAAACACTAGGTCAAAAGGTCAAATAATAGCAAAACCTTGTTAACACTAAGGAGGTCACATTTTTGCGTTGATCTTCACTAAACTTGGTCAGTAGTTGTATCTCAATGAAATTAAGGTCAAGTATGAAGTTGGGTCATGTGAGGTCAAACACTAGGTCAAAAAATAGCAAAACCTTGTTAACACTAAGGAGGTCACATTTTTGCTTTGATCTTCACCAAACTTGGTCAGTAGTTGTATCTCAATGAAATCTAGGTCAAGTATGAAGTTCGGTCAAAAACTAGGTCAAATAATAGCAAAACCTTATTATCACTCTTGAGGCCATATTTTTGCTTTAATCTTCATCAACTTTGGTCAAAATGTTTATCTTGATGACCTTAAGGTCACGTTTGAAGTTGGGTCATATTGGTAAAAAACTAGGTCAATATGTCAAATAATAGCAATACATTTTTAACACTCTGGAGGCCTCAGTTTTGCTTTAACCTTCATCAAGTTTAGTCAAAAATTTTATCTTGATGACCTTAAGGTCAAGTTCAAAGTTTGGCCATGTTTAGCAGGTGAGCGCCCGAGGATCTACATGATCCTCTTGTTTATTGGTGGCAAGTCAATCAGTATTCCTACCTTAATATAAAATTTCTATGCCCCATAGATAATCACACTGCATACAATTGTTTAAAGATTTTGTTAAAACAGTGCATGCTGTGTGGTATAGTTTATACAGTACATGTTTTGTAAAGTTTATAATGGCTATTGATAAAGTACAAAATTGTACTAATAATGAATTACAGATGTTTTTGCTTGCTATTTTATATTTTTATCATTCTTATATTCTATGTATGTAAATGTTTAGTGTTTGCATTGATGTAGGAATGGTTTTGGTGAATCATTAAAGTTATAAAAAAACTTGAAATCATGTCCTAGCCTTGTAAAGCAAAATGCTTCAGAAATTGTGTAGAGATTAACAAAAATCTGTTTGATGTAGCAAGCATTCAACATAATTGTGCAGTATGTCTCGGGGTAAGGGTAAAATGTCTGGGTGGATAGACTTGTATGCCAACGTTTTTCTATTTTTAGGTTTGTGCAAACAATTTATGTGTAGTGTAATTTAAAGCACTTGCTTTATTGCATGTTCCAAAGAAATTTGTTAACTTTGTTATGTAAAAAGAGAAAACAGCAAAAGATGCAATACATGTTATTCTATGGCAATTGTGTTAAAATAGTTCAGAATAGAATTCAACAAGTGTAAGATCTAGTTCATATACATGTGCCATTGTATGTTCCAAGTTTCGACTTATTCTGATAGTGCTTTTGATAACGTTTTGTATCAATAAAATGTACAGATCGAGAGGCGTTTGATTTGTTTTGTACGTAGTTGCAGGGCTCTCATTGCACCATTCCCCTCCTAAATGGATATACATTTTCCCCTATTTTCTGAAAAAATCTCAAAAACTTTTATGAGTAATACATATTTACTGTACAAAAAGCCAATTTCAAGCTATAATAACAGCTACGACTGCTTCAAGCTCTTCATTGACAAAAAAAAGTACATGTATAGATATTTATAAAAGACAAATTCTGTCTTTTCGTTAAAAACGACGTGAAATTTCCCTACCCAAGGGCCCCACAAGTGTAGTTATGGTCCTGAGCTGGATTGTATCCAGTGGCGTTCTACTGAGCCATATAGTGATTGTCCTGCCGTTCGTTCGTAAATGTTATCGAAATCTTTAAAGTTGTAGAAAGTCTATCAAGGCATTGCTTTCAAACTTGACATACTTGTTTACCATCATAAACACATTACATTATCAAAGCCATGTAACACTATCCACCATAATTATGGCCCTAATTGACTTAACTCCTGGTTTCAAGTTGGAACTCAAATATTTTCAAAGTCAATCAAGACATTGCTTTCAAACTTGGCATACCATCATAAATATCTCACATTGTCAACGCCATGTATCACTATCAAACATTTCTGTATAATTATGGCCCCTGATGGACTTTACTAGATATTATTGGCAAGGCTTGCACTAGGGCATTCTCGTTAACTGAACAGTTGTGTTGTTCATGCAATAATTGTTTTCTGCAGAAGAGTTCATTTTTTTGGTGCAGCGAATCTGATTTAGTAGTTGAGGACCCTGAATATAATAAGACAGGTCCCCAAGATGTGTTAATAGTACACTTTGTGCACACATTCATTCCAGCTAATGTATAGGGAATGCCATAGTAAAACAGACAAGGTCAAATTATGCAAACGAGTTCAATCACAACCGAATACTGGAGCGGTGCAATGGCATTTTGATACTGGTTATTTTGGAAACTATTTTGAGGCAGAGGGGTCCAATGCATCTACTGCAATGGCAACATTTAGTAAAGGTTTGAAATCCCTCTATAGGTGCAAACTATACAACTCAAATTTCGGTAAGGGTAAAGAAATCAGTATTTACGTCCATCTTACATTAACTGAACTAATTTGAAGCAATCTTTAATCCATTACAATATTACAGACCGATGTAACATTGTTTTTTGAAAAATTCATCAGTCTATCTTATTCAAAATATTCACAAGGAAAATTTGTTGACCCTTGACAAATTTTGAGTAGTGCATTATTTTACAACAGTCCCTTTTGTGCCTTATAGCAGCCTTCATGCCACCCTGTAAATGTAGTAAAGTGTTATCCAAAGTTGTCCATGCGTTAGTACTTGTCTTCATAATGCTAGGTGTTCAGTATAGGTACAAATCCCACAAGAGGTGCAAACTACAGGACCAAGTTATAATCTCCAAACTATTTGTCAGTTCAATCTAAGGCAGGCAATCAGAAATTTAATGACCGTGGCTTGAATACTTTTTTCATTCCAGTACAAGGACCACAACTATACTAAAACTTGACACTAGAACTATTAAGGGTTTTAGACCCAAAAACTTGCGTCTTCCACAAGGGGCCACAACTCAGGACAAAATCATCTGACCTAAAATCTTGACATGCACCATCCACAACTAGGGTTTGTTTGCTGTTACTCAATTAGATGGAGACATTATACCAAGATGCGCAACTACACAAGCTGACTAATGTTATGTATGGTACCCATGAAGACGTTTGATGACTGTAGTGCCATTACTTTTCATATATGCAAGAACATTTTTGGACAGACGGACAACGGCAAATCTATATAGGCCCCTTTCCCCAAATATATGGTAGGGGCACAATAACTTAAAAACCAAGCATACAATTCCACAGCCATTTATTTCTTACAGAAGAACATGTATTAACAAATTGATGTATGAAACACACATATGAGTCATAAATTCAATATTCTATGTAATCAATATAAGACTGTAGACAACAGGCAGGCCTTTACATCTTCAGCTTTGTCCTTCTCCAATGACGTCTCTTGGCATTGTATCTAAAAATCAGAAAATATCACGTTTAATAAGTTCTAATTCTTTACAATAAACACCTCAAATTTTAACCAACTCAAATACCGCTAGTGATGGCGAGGCATACTTGTTACTTTCTGTATTTTCTTAATATATAATATACGGTATACACTACTCAACACTTATAACCGATCACTTTGCAAACTCTTATATTTTTGTTCACTGCAATAGTAAAATATAGGTACTTATCTCAATCGGCATTATATGCTCTTAAGCAATAAATGTTCCTATTTTATGTAGCGTCAGCTATGCGGAGTTATTGTCCGTTGTTATAAAAAAACAGTTTTTATATGTGAAATTCAACATTTGTTTGTGGCAATGCAAAATAATGTTAAAATAACGACTCAATGTTGATCGCCAAAACAGAAAAACATTTAACATTGCTAAAATAATTACACATTATCAATCTGTGCAGCTTTGAAATTTAGGAAATGAAAACTAATGTGAAATTACCTCCCTTTCAGTTGAAAATAGAACAAAATATGAATTTCTCAAAATAGTGAAAACACGTGGTGATAGATTAGTCAAATTTCATACACTTCTTTTGTCAATTCTCCTTTAACAAACTTAATCATACCAAACTATTTGTGTGTTTGTCTTTTATAGGCGACATTGAGTTTCCTATGGTGAATTACATTGTCACTATTAAAATCCAGCTAAATCTTCAAAGTCGAAGATTTTAATTTGTTCACATTTTCTCGACTAAACAACTTTTCGCAGCAAAGATTTGCAAAATATGCTTTTATTGTTGCCGTATCGTCCATATAAATTAGCGTTTATCATGTTTCATGTTTAAAAAATGGGTTACTGACATTGCATTAAATCCAATTATAATGGTTTTTTTTTGTTTTGAGGGTGGTCGTCAATTATATGGAATAATTCTGTTTAAAAAGAATAGAATCATCATCAGGCTTTATTTTTATGCTATTTACACGCATCGTATACATTTACAATCGTCAGAATATAAATTAGATACTTAGTGACCGGAATTTTGTTAATATATGAAGTGATTGGTTATAAGTGTTGAGTAGTGTATAATTATATACATGTATCAGTGGTAATTCCTAGAAAACCTTATTAATCGGATCTTTCGAAAAAGACATATAACTTTACAGCTGAAAATTGGTTCCAAAGAAACTGAAACCTAGAAGGCTCATTATACACAGCAGAAACATTGCATTTATGACCATACTGGAACTTATGTAAAATACATAAAAATTTGTCAATCAAACTAATAATGATTGGTGGAAAACCTTTATTAATAACAATGTTGAGTTTACTGTTGGAAGTGATTTTTCCAATTTTAATGTCTAATGGTTATGACAAATATGATTATACCAAGCAATGTGCAGCCATATTCAGTCAGTGATACACATACAATGCTCACTAAAGGCGATAGGCCGAGTTTCTATTCCATTTTTACAACCACATTATACAACGCGAGTACAACATGGCTACTTAAAATGGGTTAATCAATTCAATACTCAAATATTACTTGTTCTGAGAATAGTACATTAATTTCATTTACAGTTATTACACTCTATTAAAACACACAACATCAGCTGACCTTTATTTATATATATTTAAACCAGTCTTCCTGGAATACATGATTATAAACCAGTACTAACTTACTCTTCTGCAACTAAGTACAAGCCACTACCTAATAACTTATCTGCATAACAAGTACAAAAGTCAGATTGACCATGGTCATTGTCATTCCGTTCATGAGGACAAATTAAATTGACATAACCTATATTGGGCAACAACGAGGCTATCCACTGAGCTATCTAGGCAGGCTGAACAGGTAATTCATATCTTCGAAAGAATTCATAAGTAGGTTCCAGATATTCATAGTCTGAATCAGATTTTGTCACTGTTCAAAGCACACGTGGAGGAAAATAAACATTTCAAATTCATGGAAGAGTATGACCTGCTGCCTGCACTCGGATTGCCGGATTACAAATCGAGCACACTCAGTACTGGACCACAGCTCCAACCACACTATAAGGGAACTATGTTCAGTATTTGTATAATGTTAAAGAACAAACCTGATTGTGTTTCCTATGTTCAGTATTTGTATAATGTTAAAGGACAAACCTGATTGTGTTTCCTATGTTCAGTATTTGTATAAAGTTAAAAGGACAAACCTGATTGTGTTTCCTATGTTCAGTATTTGTATAATGTTAAAGGACAAACCTGATTGTGTTTCCTATGTTCAGTATTTGTATAATGTTAAGACAAACCTGATTGTGTTTCCTATGTTCAGTATTTGTATAATGTTAAAAGGACAAACCTGATTGTGTTTCCTATGTTCAGTATTTGTATAATGTTAAAAGGACAAACCTGATTGTGTTTCCTATGTTCAGTATTTGTATAATGTTAAAGGACAAACCTGATTGTGTTTCCTATGTTCAGTATTTGTATAAAGTTAAAAGGACAAACCTGATTGTGTTTCCTGTCTTCATTCTAACCCACTGTGGAATAGGTCTGTTCTGTTTCTGCTTTCTAGCAAGTCGCATCTTTATTCTAAATGATTTATGGGCCGCCTGAAAAATAAAATTGTATAAAATTACTTAAATTAGAGATATTTTTCTAACATTAAAGAACATAAGCATCATTATTTAGGAAACCAACCTAACTGAATTATTAGAACACTGAACATGAAATATAATCAGACTATTTAAATAGAGTATGCATCTGTATCAGTCTTTCAGTGTATGTACAGCCATATTCAGTCAGTGACACAAATAATATGCTCACCAAAGGCGATAGGCCATATTGTTATACCATTCTTACAACCACATAATGCAGACAACATTACATGGCTACTTAGAATGGGTAGCATTTTAACAGTTCTGGCAAGTTTTAGCATACAGCAAGTACACTTAAAATGATACTCGGCATGCCCACTGGAATTTTAAAAGTGGGTATCTGTACCCACTAGTTTTGGAAAAAGTGGGTACAGGTCTAAAAAGTGGGTACTGTAATTTTCGTTTGTGGAAAGGGAGGTAAATCGCATCTGATTCGTGAACATACCCGTCTTGGGGCATGGTGAGTCTCAGGGCATGGTGAATGAAAACAAGACTGCGTTCAATAAACGCTTATGCCCCCTGTGGAAGCCTTGTCTATAAATAAGTCCAAAATTAGGTCAAGGTGAAGGTCAAAATGGGGTTAGGTGATACAGGTGTGTGGAGAGTGTTCATATACAACATCCATGCAAGTATAAAAGCTTTGTAGCAAGCCATATTAATGCTAGAAGAAACGGTCAATTTGGGTTAACCAGGACGAACGGACGGACAGGTGAATCACTATATGCCTCCCGATCTATCGATACGGGGGCATAAAAACAAACAATCCAAAAAAAATTTAATTAAAGGACCATAACCCAAGAAGGCCTAGGCTGATTTGGCCTACAATTGAACTTGTCTTAGATAATATATCCATAAATATTGTCACCAAGTTTGAAGATACTCGGACGAAAACTCTTTGCACTAGAGAACAGACAAGGTCAATTTCACATTTATTTTGGTAATTATAGGACCATAACCAAATAAGGCCTAGGCCAATTTGGCCTATAATCAAACTTGGCCCATAAGCATTGTCACAAAGTTTGAAGACGATTGGATGAAAACTGTTTGCAACTTAGAGCACAGACAAGGCCAATTTAATACTTATTTGGTAATAAACAGCCCATAACCCAATAAGGCCTAGGCCGATTTGGCCTATAATCGAACTTGGCCTAGATATTATTCCCATAAGCATTGTCACAAAGTTTGAAGATGATCGGATGAAAACTGTTTGTGTAAGAGTACAGACAAGGCCGATTTCATACTTATTTGGTAATTAAAGGCCCATAACCAAATAAGGCCTAGGCTGATTTGGTCTATAATCGAACTTGGCCTAGTTATTATGCCCATAAGCATTGTCACAAAGTTTGAAGATGATCGAATGAAAACTGTTTTCGCGAGTACAGACAAGGCCAATTTCATACTTATTTGGTAATTAAAGGCCCATAACCCAAGAAGACCTGGGCCGATTTGGCCTATAATCCAACTTGGCCTAGATATTATGCCCATAAGCATTGTCACAAAGTTTGAAGATGATCGGAGGAAAACTGTTGAGTTAGAGTACAGACAAATTACTGGACACCACCGCCTGCACGCACGCCCTAAAGGGTGTTCACATGATACGTCCCGTTTTCAACGGGCATGAAAACGGGCGTATAAAAATGGCTGCAAATTTGCGCGAACTTTCCAAAATGTTTTATCCTAAATTAAAGATTCCACACGCAATATTGTTTCAGTTTACCGTCGCACTCATAGTAACATGCTGTTATGACTAAATGACGACCTCGTTCCCTTGATTGATTAGTAGAAATAGTGCCTCGACACTTGGAAATGTCATGTATGAGTCTAGATCATCTGGATGTTTGGCGCAGGTCGGTTTATCGATTTTCAATTAAAAAGCAAGTGTAAATCGGGATTTAGGTGGCCGACTGCTAAGTTTTGCAGAGACTGTTTATGCCCAACAAAATGCGTACCCGCACACACTGACATTGAAAATGTTGCTCTGACATCGTGATAAATGCAGAATTCTGCATGACTGGGCATGCTTATACTGCTGCATGAAATCATACTAAATTGGGGGGAAAATATTGGATTTGCGCATGCTCATTTTACCTTTCAGCATGCTCATTTTACCTTTCATATTCATAAATTAAAAATGTCAAAAACTTTCCTGTGGTTAAATGTACTATGAAATAACACACTATACATGTAGGGTCTCAACTATATATACAGGGTGTTAAAAGATTGTTCTCAAAATTTAAATTCATTCTAAATTTTATCCGAGCTATGTACACGGTGTACAATTTTAATGTCTTACACAGACTGATAGCTTCACTTAATGCTCGAAAGAACAATGGTAGATCCCTCTGGAATTTGACCTGATAATTTTACATTCTTCTGAAGTCAGAAAATACCCATTAACTTAAACATTGAGAACAAACTTTTTGAAAACCCGGTATATATATAAGACTACAATATATATATGTACAGCCATATTCAGTCAGTGACACAAATAATATGCTCACCAAAGGCGATAGGCCAAATTGTTATACCATTCTTACAACCACATAATGCAGACAACATTACATGGCTACTTAGAATGGCGACAATCAACCATGCAAGACGTCTAGCTTATAAAATCGCAAGAACTATAGCTCAACTGAATCAAGCGATTGACAGCGCTTTGCAAGGAAATGAAGGGGAAGAAGCAATAACTGTATGCTACCAGCAAACGATTACTTAAGAGGTTCCTACACAAGTTATAAAGAATAGATGCATGCACAGCGTACCGACCACAGGACATCGGTGAATAGAAACCATCAAAAGTGAATTGTGTTTTTAATTACCACCGGACTACTCTTTCAGTTTTTAGCAGACGCAGGGACATTGAATAACCGGTCTGATACCCCTGTAGTCCCATAAATAAGACTCTACGTACGTTCCACAGTACTAGAGAGTCTCATAGTTTTGAACTTAGCTGTCTTTAGCAAAATTTTATTTCCGAATTGAACGATTTATTCGGGATGAAACAGTTGAATCGACCGCAGTAAAGTTTATTTCAATCATCAAGTACAAAAAACAGCGTAAAACACACCTTTACACAACCAATATTAGATGAAATGTTTGTCTGACTTCTGTCGCGATTCACTTCCGTTTTAAAAACGAAAGTTACCTACAGTTGACAAATTCGTCCTAGACGAAATAATTATTCGGTACGGAGTATTTTCTTGATCGACTTTAATGTAGCCCGATTTTAGTCCGGATACTGGGTTTTAGTTATAGCCACTTTTCGTCCAATCAAAATTCTTACAAATGTCAGAACAACAACTTTCGGAATACATCGTCTCTGTTCCACGGCTTCAATAAGGACATTTCAGTAGTGAAATGAAACAGGAATAATTTATGTATCAATGAGGTTAAGTGTTCTTGCAATCATTCGTTTTCAATGATAGAAAAGACATTAATGAAGCCATGTGTGGTGTGCCTTTACTTTGTATAGCTTTTTAGGGCTCATAATTGGTCACCAAACAGCGACAAAGAATCGTGTCGCAAAGTGCTACATACATGTACTTGGGACCCGGTGAGACCTAACGTAATGTAATGATACGTTTGGTCTCTGTTGGGACTAATACCCCTGAAGTGATAAACAAAATGTAAGAAAACCAACTTGGCCAAAGCCACACTATAATCTTAAGCGATTCTCATTCTGATGGGAGGAGTGACAAAAGCTTGGTTGCAAGTTGGTATTTTCGTCCCAGCAAAATGAATTTGAGAAATCGGGCTATCCAGTCACTCAAACAATTATTTAGATTTTTAGTAGAATCAAGTTTCAAGAAAGGAAAATTTGGACATTCTTCATGCTAAACTGCTCTCAGAAGATTCTAAACAGTGAATAGTCTAAGAAATCTAAATTTCGAAAGAATTATTTTCATGTAAACATCCGTCTATATCGGTGATTTGTCAGAACATCATAAAATACAATGTAGTTCTTATTCAAAAGCAATGAATATAGAATAAATTAAGCAGATAATTATTGAATTCCTATCATCACAAGACATCCTGTGATGTAGTTTACGCAACTCACCATTTCGATTGTTGTGTCCGATCGAAAACCGGAACCGGAAAGGAACTTATTAGAGGTTTGTTTAGCGACAGACGCTGTGTCTTTTTTCTGCGGACCTCATAGAAGCGTGTACAGCTCGGATTTCCATTGATCTGTGAGTATGCAAAATTACGATTTAGAGTCATTTTTACCGGGGGGGGGGGGGGGGTATATTATTTTTCAAAGGGTTGGTCATTATGTAGGGATAGTTATCCAAATCCAGGGTGAGTTGGTAGGGGGTGAGTTGGTGGGGATGAGTTGTTAGAAATACCTCCATGCAAAATCCCATCAAAATTGATCAACTAGTTAAAAAGTTATTCCATGAAATGTATTCCACGGTGTCCATGCAGTCAGTCACTGAGGTGCATTCAATAGAAACGACAATGCTATTCTAATGCTATTCTAATGCTATTCTAAACAAGAAAAATGAAAGTGATTTAACGGCCTTTGGGTTTATTTTCTTATTTATGGACGGATTTTTAAAATATTGATACCAAATTAAAGATGAAGCTCTCTAGATAGTTTCTGATTATGTATATATATTTAAAATAACATTTTATTAATGAAATGTTTATTAAAAAAAACTGCACATAAGTGACTGTGTGGTCAATTTCCTGTGTTATGAACCTTTCTAAGATATTATAAATTTTAGATAAAAAAGTTTTTTTTGTTTACTCTTTATTAATGATACAGTTATAGTGCGGCCAAGATATGATGGCACAATAACATTGTGTAAACGTCACTGGTTGGATTAGTCCATATCAAAACGCAGATATGTAAATAAATCACGATTACTTAAGCGCTTGTTCAGTCATTTTAACTTATTTAATTAAGGATGAAAATCGTTGTGTTTATTATATAGTCTAGTGGTAGACGTTTTTAATCTCAACACAGATGGTCCGGGCTCGAATCCCATTAGAATTTTTTTATTTTTATTTTTCCGCACACTTTTCACGAAACTGTATTTGTAATTGTGGTTGTTTTACTTAAAAACCAGCTAAACGGTGTAAACTGCACATTATTAAATTGACCTATGGCTAAACGTATCGTTTTAACATGTTAACGCAGCAAGGACGATACATTGTGTCGAATGTATTATACTTCTGCACACGCGAGGCATCAATAGAACTGCCAATGACTCCGTTGTCCTGTCCAAGGAAACAAACTACCGTGATGACAAGGGTATCAGAAAAGACGGTTTCACGCATAAGGGCGAAGAAATTGCACAACTGTGTAAGAAAATCAAGAAGTAACAAAATATCACTGAATTATATTGATGATGATGATAATGACAGTGATTATGACGAGGCGGATGGCGATAGTGATGATGATTTTGCAGATTTCTAAAGTGATTCTGTCACAAACACTGCTGATGAACAATGTTTATTCACATAATTTATATATACATGTAAACGTAAAGGATATTAATTTATAATTGATTGATCTAGATAAATATAACAAAATATAATATAATAAATATACAGAATAGAAAAAGTATACGAATGAAAAAAATGTAACAAGATAATCAATGTATAACGGGATATACTAAGAAAAACAGTTCACTAGAACTAAAGAATACAAATAATTACCAAATAAATGCACAAAAGTGAAACTCGAACCAGTAACCTCTATCCATAATATTATTGTATTTCCAACGCTTTACCAACTAAGCTAGAGAGGCACATGTTCAATCGTCTCGTATATTTGCTCATATTGCGAAAACGTAAAACGAAACAAGCGTTTGATGACCATGCATGTAAATAAGCACCCCTTTCTGTTGAAAATGAACCCTTCGGCTAATTAGCATGTGTAAATGTTATTGTGTCATCTTGACCGCACTAAAGACAAATGATGATAGACAAATATATCGGGTGCAGGACTGTATATTTCATATATGGTACGCTAAGTCCGATCAAGTGGTACACTTAGTCCTGGAACACTTGTGCAGTGGTACGCTTCATTAATTGACAATCTTCCATTAGTTCGGATCGGACGAGTTCAAAACGAGATAAAATTAGATCAGTTTGTTTAAAAACATTGGAAAATTAGATTAATTTAATCAAAATAACACATTAATTACATTTCAAGTGTTGCCTAAACGGTGATTTATAAGATAACTTGCATTAAAAATCATAGTTTCCAAACGATCGAGCGGCGGCCATTTTGAAAATAACGAAGGTTAAAAACTGTTACAAACTCGCAAGTATTTGAGAAACCGATGCTCTGTTAATTTCTTTGTGCATAAATACACTTAATCATGAATTAACACTAATTTTAAAAATAGATATATAATATTCTACATATAATTTAGGACTGAATATGTTTGCTGAATCTTCTCAGATAAGAAGTTTTTATCATGTTTTATGTTTTACATACATTATTATATTGGTTGACTATAAATTGTAAGTATGCAATTTAATGTTAATAAAACATATGTTATGTTATGTTATATAAAATTGATGGGGTGAGTTTGACATTTCGAAATTGACATCGGGCGAGTTATCCAAATCCAGGGCGACTTAGACTTATCACTCGTGTGTCCTTATTTTTGTTGACGTGATCCTAAACACACAGGTCACAGTTCTTCCTTATAAACCTTGTAGAACAATATAATAGAATGTCAACAAATCGCATACAATATTCAAATAAATGAGTATGTAATTTGTTTTTTCCAATATGTTAATGTTTTGGAGCAAAATAATAATCTTAAAAAAGGCGCTTATATTTTTTATATGAAATAGAAATTTACTTATTAGTTATTAATCAGTTGTAAGCTTAGTTAATAAATTTTGTCCAGAACACAAATGAATTCTAAAACACTACAATATATTACTTTCGAAACCTAGTCCACGTAGTAAGAGTGAAATTGTCACATAAAACATTCCTGCGATAGGTGCCCTACTTATATTTGAACACCGTTGAATATCCGATATGGTCATCCTAATCCGATATAAATGTAATAACTCTTTTGAACCGCGTAAAGTAATGTGTCAGGTACAATATGCACTCACTATTTTGTCTGTTTGTAATATAATGCTGTTGAGGGTGTGGCGTTTGGCTTTTTGAAGGCCAAATACTCATTAAGAAGCACCAAGAAGGTGTTAATAGATCATGGATATACCGTTTCTGCAAAGAATATCGGTAATTTTCGTCACTAAAAGGGCGTTTTACGTTCTGTTGCTCTAATAAGTGAAATGACACAAACTTTTAAAAAATTCCAACAATTGACGATTCCTTCGATAATCGTACCCATTGGTTATATGATAACTAGGATAACTTCAATAACCAAACTTGGAATTTCTATGAAGGTAGGTGTATTCTTCGGCACTCCCAATTAAGTAATTTCGACAATGGTGAAGACCAAACTCTGAAAAACCAATACCAAACTCTAAAATATATCAGTTTTCACCAGCGATTTTACCAAAAATACAGGGAGACAATCGTCTTAAACACCCGTATAATTATGCTACTCGATAACTTTAAAACCTCTGATGAAAAAATGCTTTATCATTGAGATATTTACGGTAAAAGAACAGATTGATATTTGAGAAATGTCTACGAGATTACAAAAAAGTTAACATTCTTTAAGCAACATGAGTTCGCACCCGGTTGCTTGACTTGTGCTGTTATTTGTTAAAAGTAATAAAAAAGAACTCATACATTTTGTATTTATCATATAGAGGGGAAATTAGCGCACGGTACTGTGCTAATAACGTTTAAATCGTTTTTGGTAAAAAAGATTGCCATGTCTCATTCCTGACGCCAATGTCTCCCCCCGAAAAATTTTGTTCGCTAGAACGTCTCTGGTGCGTTCTGGTGTGTTTTTTTGCATCATCTTTAACATTATTTTTACTGGAAAAAAAAAGTTTTTTTGTGTATAGAGCTTTTAAAAAGTGTTTCTTAGAAATGATGAAAATACTAAAGGATTACCCCCCTTAGGGCTTAGGCATCAGTTTTTATTTCATTTTTCGATCATTTAATTTTTCACTTTTTAAGAAGCATGTGTACGCAGCTGCGTATTCTGCGTACAGGTAGCTACGCGCCTGGCATCGGCTATCCAACGGTGTTCAAATATAAGTGGGGCACCTCTCGAATTCCATTTTACAGAATTATTGGCAAATTTGAGACTGGCCTTTATTTTATTTTCATTGCATATATTTAACAAAAATGTAGATACACAAAAAAATCATTCTAAGCCAACGAAATGTCAAAATATAGCAGATTTTCTTCTTGGATACGGCTCATACGAGTATGGGTTCAAAATAATTCTAATGAATACTGATAAAATATAATGAATTACTAAATACCCTTTGATATGAAACCTTTCTTTGAATTATATGGACTTAATTACATTCATTAGTTATCATATATTGACAATGAATTGAAATTAATGCATCAGGGGTTACGCATGCATGCATTGTAGTTGAAATGAATTACATCCAATATGAAACTATAACGATTTTCGAAAACTCTTTTATGTAAATTATGTTTCCCGCGATAGTGGTCTATAAATGACAACGATAAACTGCCTATGAGAATACAGCTTCATTACCGCTTGAAATTGTTGAATTATTAATTGATTTCATTAAAGCATTTAAATATTTTTAGTAATTGAGTCATGCAAAAATCACTCTAACTACAACCTTGTGGGTGGAATGGCTATTTCAGGCTTCCGTAGTAGACAGATAGATACAGATACATGCATTATCACAGAAGATTAAAAAGCATAATTATGCTGGAAATGTACAACAGCTATTATATTATTGATATAGTACCAGTAACTGTTAGTCAGATTTAAAATGCTCCATCATGGATTATGTTAAGTTTTTGGTAAAATTAAAGTATTCTTAGTAAGGGGGGCTTATATCACTGACTGTGATATCCAGTGTATATATAGGATTTATTTCACTGATAGAACTACAAATATCATCAGTTAGCATTGAATAAACACGTATATTGACGTCATAAGGCCGCGACAATAACAATAAAATAATTTCAATGGGCCAGAACGTTGGAGACCAAAATGTGAAAAGAAGGAAATCGTCCGCACATAACGTCGTATTCTAACCAATCCTGCCTTGCACCATATCGTCTAGCAATGTGAAGTACGATATCATTGAACCCTGCGTGTCGCCTATATCATTTCCGCTACCACGATTTGGGGAGGGGGGAGGGGGCAGGAGAAATTCATATGGACCCTACACACTGTCCCTGAGACATTATTGACTTGCAGCCCTGATAAAAACTCGATACATCCGAACGCTACACACCTGCCCGAAAGAGAACACTGAAAGTAGGCAAAATTGTCAACATTTCCACTAAAGGTCACCGGAAATGACGATGTGACAGTAACCCTTGCGCGAATAACTTTTTTTTAGCTTGGTAGGCCTTATTTTTGGCCCCTTTAGGGCATTGATCCATTGGTCAGATGCTTTCACAATGATTTTAAATACTTTTATGAATAGAAGACGTTGTGAAAGTAGCGGTGCTCCGCTCCTGAAGAAGGAGAGAATAGGGTACAGTGACCCAAACAACAAAGTTAGGATCCTGAACGACCAGTTCAGCAGTGTATTCACTGAAGAGGACACCACCCATATGCCCTCCATGGCTACTGACCCATCACCTGCCATGGGCCCATTCAGCATACACCAAGAAGGGGTGAAGAAACTGCTACTCGGACTGGATCCTCACAAGGCTAAGGGGCCTGACAACATTCCCATATAACTGCTCAAGGAGTTTGCAGCAGAGATTGCACCAGCATTGACCCGTGTACTAGAGGCATCATTCCAACAAGGTACTGTTCCAGACGACTGGAAGACTGCACTTGTCTCACCGGTCTACAAGAAGGGAGACCGCACAGTCCCAGCTAACTATAGACCAATATCTCTGACTTCAGTCTGTTGCAAACTACTAGAACACATTGTGCACAGCCAAATCATGAAGCACCTGGATATAAACAACATCCTCACTGACGCACAACATGGCTTCAGGAAGAAGAGATCCTGTGAAAGTCAACTGGTCCTCACAATACAGGACCTGGCAACTGTAATACAAGATGTTGGACAGAACAGATAGATGCGATCCTTCTCGACTTCAGTAAGGCCTTCGACAAGGTCCCACACGGCCGTCTAGCACATAAGCTACATCACTACGGCATAAGTGGCAACACACTTGAATGGATCAAGAGCTTCCTCTCAAACTCAAACAGAAGCTAACAGGTACTAGTCGAAGGTCATACATCCCCATCAGCACCAGTCACTTCTGGGGTACCTCAAGGCTCAGTCCTAGGACCTCTCTTGTTTCTACTGTGCATAAATGACATGCCCGGGAAGGTCTCATCACCACTCCGGCTTTTTGCAGATGACAGTCTCCTAAACAAAAGGATAAAAACTCAAGAAGTTGCCAACACTCTGCAAGAAGACCTGCGAAAACTGGAGAAATGGGAGGCGGATTGGCAGATGCAGTTCAACCCATCGAAGTGCGAGACAATCAGGATCACCCGTAAGCGCACGCCAATCGAGTCCAACTATACCATCCATGGGCATAAGCTAGAAACTGTCACTAGTGGGAAGTACCTCGGTGCCACAATACACGAGAAGCTCCTATGGAATAACCATATTGACGCCATCACAAAGAAAGCGAACATCAGCTTATCATTCCTTAGGAGGAACATATCCAGTTGCCCGAGAGACATCAAAGCGCAGTGCTACTAGACCCTAGTGAGACCAATAATGGAATTTGCTTCACCAGTACAGCCAGAAACATCGACCAACAGGAAGCAGTCCAGAGAAGAGCAGCACGCTTCGTTACTGGGGATTATCACCGTACTTATAGCAGCTCCAGCCAAATGATCACCTCACTGGGATGGCCATCATTACAAGAGCGAAGAACTGACACCAAGCTAGTCCTTATGTACAGAATTGAATACCAGCTCGTCGACATCCCGGTTACAGAGTACTACCATCCAGCTGCCCTATCAACTAGAGGCCACTCACTGCGATACCTCATTCCATTCTGCAGGACGGACGTATATAAATACTCCTTCTTCCCCTCATCAACCCGCCTATGGAACCAGTTGCCAGAAGATGTTGCCACATCCCCAACCTTGGTCAGCTTCAAGGCGGGTCTGGGCTCTCTACATTAGACGCACATAATGTTTTTATCGTTTTTAACAGTTGTACAGCGTTTTTCGCCTCACAGTCACTGTATATAGAATTTTAATAATTTGACACCTGATTTGTAAATTTTAGGGAATTGAAAGAAATTATTTTTAAATAATTGTTAAACTCTTTGTATTTTCTGTTGATGTATCAGTACAATTAAAATACCTTTACTTCTGATTTTAAAAGCTTAAACTCGTCTTAAAGTGCAGGAAATTGAATGATTTTAATTATAAAAGTAAAAAAATCTTCGCACCCACCCCACCATAATATCCCAAAAACTAGCTGTGCCCCCACTCTTAATTTGCTGGAGGTGTTAATAGATCATGGATATACTGTTTCCGTGAAAACTATCTGTATTTTTCACAACATGAAGGTTGTTTTACGTCCTGTTGATCTAATATATAAAATGGCACACAATATTATTACTCCAATAACCAAAAATGCGGATTTCAATGGAGGTAGGAGTATCGTTCTGAACTATGAATCAATTAATTTCGAAAACGGTGAATGCCTAACTCTTAAAAACAATCGGTGTTCATCAGTCAATTGGAGGATTCGGTCAAAACAATGCCCCTATATGTGTCTTACTAAATTGAAAAAAAGTGAGTGTATATGTTGGTCTACACATTGATATACATGATTGTATAGAGACATTTCGATTATAGCGTGTCAGCATGAACCTATCGGATGTTCAACTCTGTTCAAATAATATTATAAGTGAGACACCTCACGTATTCACAATGGATCTGAAAATCTTCAATTGATCCTTTGCATATAGAACCCGCAAAAATTCGTCTTTCCGGGGGTCGTCATAGGTATTCGTCTGAACTTTCGCTATATCATTTTGTAATTTATTCATTTCTTACACAATTATGCTCATTAAAAAAACGCTCATAGTTTTTCATTGGTACAACAAAACTAAATAATTGTGTTTGATTGCGTTGTCTCCATATTTCTTACATATTTGCATACCGAATGGATGTCACTGGTCAAGTTTACGGACCATTTCCCTATCAATCCTTCAACACTCTAACAAACAAGCCCGATTAGATTATACTCTGTCGTGACCTTCCATTGAAATACTAGTATAGCTATCTACTAAAGGTTGGAAGTCTTGTGAATGTATTACCTGTTTTAGATATCAAAATGACATATTATACCGCATTGTAGGAAACTCAAGGACAAATCACTTCAACAATGAGTGTACTGTTTAAATCTACACTGATAACAAGTGGCCAGTCGATCGTGCAGTGTTTATATTACCCATTTTTGTTTAAAAACAATGCTAGAGTTATCTCAGGCGACATATGCATGCATTCAAAGCGATTATCGAACACATATCGACATTGGAAATGTGTATTTGATTGTCATTTTACATTTTGTAAACATGACTAGAGTTATCGTCGGTGGCCAATATCAACCATTATCAATATTAATTCAACTTATCAATATAACAAAATACCTTAAATGTAACTTGCTTGACTGGGTCGATACGTATACCGCGTGAATTATTTATACGAGTAAGCATACACACAGTACCCACTATATAAATCGGTAAACCCATTGTTCAGTTAACGAGAGATGGATATCGGCGTATAATGATTTATCGTAAAACGTTTGCAATGTATGCATGTAGATCTATGTAACTCTTTTGAATTCAGGTACCATAAACTGGAACAATAAGAACCGTGTTTGCATGAATACATTTTAACCAAATGTTTATAGACTGCTTTTTGGATACTACGATTCCAACCCAAGTTATATAAAAAAGGGGGGTTGAAACTTTTTTTCTATATTTTTATACAAGATCTAGTTAAGATATATGGCATCATGCGGATTAAGCGGATCTGGTGTAAATGCTATCGCTGTCTTGTGTATCTTGGAATCACAATTATAGTAGGAAAGTTTGTAATATGGATGCTGATCGCGCATTCCGATATCGACAAGAAGGAACCAACTCACCATCCAACTTTGCGTCCAGAGTTGCGTCGTGCTCCTGACGACATTGTTAACGCAAAATTTCAAGATGGTACAGTATGTGAAGAGAAACGTTTGCCACATCGGATGCTGACAAAAAAGGACACGTGGGTTCCGGTTGATTCGAAATCATCGGCATATGTGTTTAATGCATACCTTGTTGATTCAGGACAAGCAATAGTTGTTATTGGTGCTAAGACGAACCACCTGATGTCGGTAGGATGTATGTTCTGGTATATCCATAGTAATCACACAGTGAGCGTCATACAAGAAAGTGCAGATCATATGCGGATTACAGAAGGGAGAAATTTAAGGTAAACATTCATTTTGCAATTAATGATTTTTCAAAACAAATGAAGTTATAACCGTCCCTGTTGCCTTTGTGGCGAATGGAAGGTTTGAACCCCCGTAAGCGTCAGTTTCTGTATTGACGTTTGGTGAGACACCAGCTTTCAAAATTGTTAATGATTACATCATGCTGCTGTATCAGGTGTTTCAGCAGATAGGAGACTGGAAGTGTTAATGTGCTCAGAAAGTAAGTCTCTCGATGATAAGCCGAATTACTAGAAGCTTGCATGCACTTTAAATAGTGGTTACTATATAATAAAAGAACAATTTTCTAATAACGATCTAGATGATTGTACGTCAAGAATTGTTACAATGATGTTTGGGGAATGTTACATGCTACTGTTGTGTCAACTTTTTGTTCATTCGAGCAGTAGTAGAATGACAACAGAATCTATTTACATGTACATGTAATCCTAACAATTTCAACAGCAGACATTCTGTTAATGACTCACAAGTTCAGTCAATGATAGACTGTGTCAATACAAGAACATTCAATGATTACTTAACAACATGTATGCCAATATAATATTGATTTGTACAAATAGAAATTTAAAAGCCTTATTGTTTTGTGATTTATAGATTCAAAGTTCGCGATCAGACCCCTTTGGGTGTAATCCAAAAAAAATGACCAGATGTAACACATGTATCGATCTCCGTTCTGAGATAACTAAATAATAGAAGGAGATCTAAAAGTGCAAAATTGTCCAGTGAATATGACATTTGTGGTGCATTTTGTCAGTTGACAATTTGACCTTTAAAATAACTTTAGAATAATGCGGAAACCATCTCGTCTTTTTGCCTAGAACATGGCTGATATTTTTGTGAACATTGATGATACAGACTTTAACTAAAGAGATATATAGCCAAAACTCTAAACAGCATTTTTTAATTGGATGGCGACCACCTTGTAATTTTTGGTATAATTATGACAACAAGTTTTGGTACTTTTTGGCGTCTATCTTACTTTTTTAACAAAGTCCCTTAAAAGGCACTGTGTTGCTCTACTTTTAGGGCATATCTAATCTATAAAACAGGCGTTGTTGTTTGTGTAAAAATCAGGCGTTGTTGTTTGTGTAAGTTGTTCTTATATATTTTGTTGATCAGTAATAGAGATGATTCAGCAACTACCACCATTAGTTACAAGTTAAATTTGACGGTAGTCTGGTTCCCAATCTTTCCTATCTTCGTAGTACATAATCATTAGTGAAACCTGTGCAATTGAAATAACTATACATGTGTCCAATGATATACAAAGTCTCGTCGAAACCACGCCAAAAGAACTCGCGTTTTAGGGAGATCATTTAAAATTACATATACAATGTATAAACTAACGTACTTTCGCCAACTTAATTCACCTGAATGTATTCTTCCATTTTTATCAGTTGGTGCCGGCGGTCCCAAACTAATGCAATGTAAGCTTGGGGACGGAAACCAGACTAAATAAGTTGTACGTGCGCATTTTATCTTGTGTCCTATGATATAATAAATACAATTGTACTCATTTTTTCAGGTATACAGCTCATATGTTCAGGTGTTATTTGAAGAAACATAAAATTCCCAGGTACATCTCCCTGGTTACGAGTAATTGTGCGAAACCACTACATCTGCTTCCAATTCAAAATGCAAGTACACCATTGCGACCAGAAAGACAGTTCACCGTGTGTTTGTCACCTCTTCATTATAATTATAGTCGAGCTTATGAACTTGTAGAGTGGATTGAACTGAACAGAATACTGGGTGCACAGAAATTTATCATTTATAATCATTCGCTGGCTAGTAATGTCGCGAGTGTCCTTGACCTTTACACAAAACGAGACATAACGGAAGTTGTACAATGGCGCCTTCCAATGGAGTCGCAGAAGGCCACATCAGATGAATTCCTGGAGGACGGAGAAATATATTATTTTGGACAGTTGTCGGCTCTTAATGATTGCTTATACAGACAAAAGCATTATTCAGAATTTGTGGTGAACATTGACGTTGACGAGTTCATCATTCCACGTATACAAGGTGTGAATACATGGTCAGATATTATGAAGCATTTGAAAACAGAAGCTGGCGCATATTTGTTCCGTAACGTATTTTTCAGAACAGACTGGATAGACAATGACATAGTGATTGACAATGAAGAGAAAGTAAAGAAGTTTAAATTAATAACCTTGCAAAAGCTGGAGAGGGAGAAAAAAGTGTTTCGAGCAAGTCAGAGGTCGAAGTATTTCGCACGTACATCGAATACCACAAGCTTAATGATACATAGTGTGAGGACGCTCCCCAGATACCCCCGTGTAATCGTACCAGAAGAGCTTGCGCTTCTTCATCATTATAGAGACTGGCAGGATCATAGTAATGAATATAGAAATGGAAAAACAGAAGATAGGACAGTGTCTGAGAGATATAGTCATGTTTTAACACAAAATGTTGGAAATATATGGTCAGCATTGCCAGGTATAACGCTAGAATGAATATGTTACTGGTATATATATAGACTGACCATGGGAAACTGTGAACATGATAAACAATGGTATAGACTGCGCCTATGTTATGTGATCAACATATTTGAAATAATGTTTATATTTACGACGTGCACAGTAAAAGGCTCAGTACATTTTGGTCACTTTTCACCTGTTATACATGTACAAATTATGTATTATAATGTGTTATGTATGTATAATGACACTATGGTTATTGTGTTACCGTACTAAATATGCTTATAATACTCTCGTTATTTCGAATTTAAGTTTTAATAACAAAATTGGAGAGCCCCATTTGTGATGTTATGCTCTAATGCACCAGTCAATTGAAACCACGCCCCAACCCTGGGGAAGGGCTGGGAAACAGTCCCATGTTTTTACCCTTCCGATGTCCCCGCACTGCCGTAGTGCCCGTACGATACCCGTGGTATTCACCATTCAGGTAACTGTAAGTACATGCGTTATATCACCAAGTTCCTTTCCATGAAGAAGCACATATCACTGAAACAGCATCAATGCCGTTGTCCCATGTTGAGAACTGCTGCTGATTATTGTACGTTAAAATGTCACCACAATCACCCGTCAAGTTGCCGATGGATAATCTGTACATGCCAGTTGCCGACGTCAGTTTAGAGTTGTCATATACTATCTGCGCTGTTGGTGTTGGTAGGTCGTGTTGATCAAACGCTTCCATATCAATTCCAAGCCAGTATTCACCCGCAGCGTCACCAAACCCGTTAACTAGCATAATTATTCCGCCCATGTTCGATAGAAATCCACAGATCCACCATGAAACACTGTCCACTGTCCAACCGCCATCAGTTTGGTCACATCGTGCTCTGACTGTCGTTCCATTTTGCAAGTGTATGTTGTATACACCAACTTCTGTATATCCTGCCTGAAGCCATTGCAGACAATCACCAGCACCAACATCTAGAACATTATCCATATCGCTGTAAGTATCTTAGATATTCCCTTCAATCGGTTGTACTTTGTATATAGCGTTAGCCGTATAACCATGGTGATAGAGAGCCAAGCACTTCTCCTTGTACGGCTGAATGTCATACTTGAGTGTCGAGGATTAGTAGACACATGAAAGTCATTGCAACGAATGCACTTGCAAGGTGTCACTAGGAATAATACAAAATTTAACTTTTAATCTACATTTGTATTTTAGTTCATGATTATATACCATTTGCTCACGTTCATCGAGTACGCAGTACGTATATGACTCGTATTATGTACATTTGCATAAAATGACCATAAAGAAATTGAATGTTAACTTGTAACGCCCGTACTTCATTGTGACCTGATTGGGGAAACGTTATAAATTAGAACACATTGTGCACAAAATTAATGCAGACAAACAAAGAGAAAACAACTTGAATGTGACTGCAAGCATTATGTATTAAATTCGATCAAAATAACGGTCATATTGAATCGTATACATGTACATATATCATTTGCTATTGACCACCTGTGAACAAAGGCCATCGTTAGTAAAATGAGCCGCGTCATGCGATTTTAGGCCTTCGGACAATGACGTTACAACGTCAGAAAAGACGGGAAAAGTCCAGCACTTTCGTAACCAAACCGGTCGAAGCGTGGCATCCGCAAAATCGTTTACTATTGTTGTCTTCCAACAGATAATGATTGAACAATGATAATGAACTGGGTGCGATAGACCATATGTGGATCACATTTTTAAATTACTAAAAACTTAGTAAAAAGCCATTTTGTACTGTTCTAAAAAGTGGTAGATACAAACAGATTTCGCTGTAACTCTACGAGAATGAACAGAATATTCAAAAACTGAACAAAACAAAACTTACTTGTTGTGATGCGGTAGTATAACCGTACACTATTTCGCTATGACCATTATCCATCGCATCTCCCGTGGTCAGTCTGTTGTCGATTTCGTTGTTACAATATCAGATACTCTTGTTCTTGTTGTAATACAGCGAATACCGTTCCTTTTTCGCGCAAAACAGCGAACAGGATATCACCATTGCTCAGAAACAATAGTCTCATTCACATCGAACTTGGACGGGATGCCAACTTGTAATACGATTGAAAAGATGTGCCCTTCCATTCTACCCCGGAAATACCCTCTAAACAAACAAGTACATATTATTAATAAATTTATTATACATTTTGTGCAAACTACTCTAATATAGACATCTAACCTTGTGTATATCTAATCATCGCGAAGCATTGCATGGAACCAACGGTATTATTTTAATTGCGCCAAGTTCCAATACCCCATAGCGCCATACGGGTTTCGGGAAAGCATGTATGGTATAGTTTGTAACGGCAGGTAACTTCCAAGGAAAAGGTTGACAAGATACATACTGTGTGGTAGCCTGTATGCCCAAAAATGCGCTGTGGATTCAAGATGGCGGACGACAAACGCGAAGAAAGTAAGTGTCTTTTGTTTTCGACCCAATCTTTTTAAATATGACAACCTACATTGTGAATGAATTATGAAATGAAAGAGCTTAAATTGGCGATTCTAAAGGGACCATCCGTTTGTAATGAAATGCCAACGTATTTCTGTAAAGTTTAACTGAACACGAAGTTTTGTGAAAGTTGAAATGTGAATCGAGAGACAAGAAGAAAATTGACGATATTTTCCCCAGTAAGAATACCAGTACGTTAAAAATCATCCAAATCTGTAGAAATCGTCAAACCCGTCACACGTACTCATTGTTTTTTGATAGAAAAATCACTTAGAAAGATGTTTGAAAGGTTTGAAATTTTGGCTACTGTACTGTGGTGTGCAAAACGTGAACAATAACAAACATACCACTGTATAGCGCTGTGAATTCAATTTCTGTATAACGCTGTGCTGCAGAACTAGCCAAAAAGCTGTACAGCGATGTGCAATTTTGAGCTGGCGGCGAAAGTTCTTTCTGTTCTTTCGATGTAACATTCAGATGCCAATTTCCTTTTATGGTATAATCATATTGTTATTAAAACGTTAGAGTGACATCATGTTTTATTTTTATTCTACAGGTTTTTGATGCACATTCAAGTTGATAATACCAACTCCGCTATGTTGCTGTAGGTCAATTTCCGTTGCTAAAGGTGACAAAACATTTATAAATTCTTTGATTGCCTCACATAATTAGAAATCTGATAGTAATATTTATGTTAGGACGGATAAACATGACTTTGAATTAAATCAACGATGTTTGAAATTAACTTTACAAAAATAGTTGAATTTGATGCTGTATTCACCTTTGAACATCTAGAGGCTTGTCAATCCATCGTTCGTGTCATTTGCATTTAATATGTATACGCTTAAATTAATTGTTTGGATAAATTGCTGCCACCTTTTGTGTTGTTTCATTCCTGGTTTACATCTGTTTGTACATGTAAATGTTTCGTGTTTCATCGAACTCCCACTTTCTCTTTGTGGCAGGTGAGCTAAAACTGCGAAAAGGCGAAAGTCTATACAGATTTGAACCTTGTGTCTATACAGATTTGATCGTCAGATACGTTCCGATTTACGTTCGGTCGTTCGATGTCTATTTAATCTTAGATATGGATTGCAGCCGTTCTCCCAATGGAGAGATGTGTCTATACAGATTTGAACGCATTTGCTTTTACAGGTATCTAGACACTTAAAATGGTATCCAGATTTGAATTGTTCTTGATTTTTGCTATACATATTTGAATACATTCTAAGCGTATAGGCCCATGAATAAACTTGATGTCTGTATAGATTTGGTGCTTATTCAGATTCGTACTGTATAGTTCTAGAAAGCACGGATATACACAGTCTCGTGTATTCTTTGTAGAAAGCTATGTATTCTATATACAGTCTATATAGATTTAAATAGTGTTGCTTCTAAACAAATATACTGGTTGTCTATACAGATTTGGCTCGTTCTATATACTGAGTATTGCTACCTAGAAAGGCTTAAATATGTATAGATTGGGGTTCGCAAATATGTATAGACGGCACCAAATCTGTATAGACACTAGGCACCAAACCTGTATAGACACAACTTCAAGACACCAAATCTGTATAGACACCAGACCTGTATAGACACCAGGCACCAAATCTGTATAGACACAACTTCAAGACACCAAATCTGTATAGACACCAGATCTGTATAGACACCAGCCACCAAATCTGTATAGACACAACCTCAAGACACCAAATCTGTATAGACACCAAATCTGTAGACACTAGGCACCAAATCTGTATAGACACTAGGCACCAAATCTGTATAGACACCAAATCTGTATAGACACTAGGCGTCAAATCTGTATAGACACCAGCCACCAAATATGTATAGACACTAGGCGCCAAATCTGTATAGACACCAAATATGTATAGACAGTAGGCACCAAGTCTGTATAGACACCATGCAGACACCAACTCTGTATAGACACCTGATCAAATCTGTATAGACACTTGGTCCGAAAAGTCGAAAGTCTATACAGATTTAACCCCTTGTCTATACAGATTTGTACTGCCGAAAATCCAAATCTGTATAGACACTGGTCCGAAAAGTCGAAAGTCTATACAGATTTGAACCCCCTGTCTATACAGATTTGTACTGCCGAAAATCCAAATCTGTATAGGCACTTGGTCAAATCTGTATAGACACTGGTTCGAAAAGGCGAAAGTCTATACAGATTTGAACCCCGTGTCTATACAGATTTGTACTGCCGAAAATCCAAATCTGTATAGACACTTGGGTCAAATCTGTATAGACACTGGTCCGAAAAGTCGAAAGTCTATACAGATTTGAACCCCGTGTCTATACAGATTTGTACTGCCGAAAATCCAAATCTGTATAGACACCAAATGCATAATTTATGCGTGTATGTCAGGAAATATGTAATTATTTAAATCTGTATCGACACCTATATCATTTACAACATTATACCAGTTTTACGACATTCAAATCTGTATAGACACTCAATTCGTAATCTGTATAGGCTTTCGCTGCTTCCTAAAAATGTGGCCACAAGAGTGTTAACAAGGTTATCCTATTATTTAATTTTTGACCTAGCAAAAATGTGACCGCCAGAGCGTAAATAAGGTTTTGCTATTCTTTGACCCTTTGACCTAGTTTTTGACCCCACATGACCCAACTTCGAACTTGACCTTAGGGTCACCAAGATAAACATTTTGACCAAACTCTTGAAGATTAAAGCAAAAATGTGGCACCAAGAGCGTTAACAAGGTTTTCCTATTATTTGACCTTTTGATCCCACATGACCCAACTTCGAACTTGACCTTAAGGTCACCAAGATAAACATTTTGACCAAAATTCATGGAGATTAAAGCAAAAATGTGGCCACCAGAGTGTTAACAAGGTTATCCTAATATTTAACTTTTGACCTTGTTTTTTACCCCACATCACCCAACTTCAAACTTGACCTAGATTTCATTGAGATAAACTACTAACCAAGTTTGGTGAAGATCAAAGCAAAAATGTGACCTCCAGAGTGTTAACAAGGTTTTGCTATTATTTGACCTTTTGACCTAGTTTTTGACCCCAAATGACCCAACTTCGTACTTGACCTAGATTTTATTGAGATACAACTGCTGACCAAGTTTAATTAAGATCAAAGCAAAATTGAAAGTGCTAGAGTGTTAATATTTTTTTTGTTCAGGTTATTCAGGTTTAGATACTGGTGGAACTATTCAGGTAAAGATGTAGGTGGAACTATTCAGGTAAAGATGCTGGTGGAACTATTCAGGTAAAGATGGTGGTGGAACTATGCAGGTAAAGATGTAGGTGGAACTATGCAGGTTAAGATGCTGGTGGAACTATTCAGGTAAAGTTGTAGGTGGAACTATTCAGGTAAAGATGTAGGTGGAACTATTCAGGTAAAGATGTAGGTGAAACTATTCAGGTAAAGATGTAGGTGGAACTATTCAGGTTAAGATGCTGGTGGAACTATTCAGGTAAAGTTGTAGGTGGAACTATTCAGGTAAAGATACTGATGGAACTATTCAGGTAAAGATGTAGGTGGAACTATTCAGGTAAAGATACTGATGGAACTATTCAGGTAAAGATGTAGGTGGAACTATTCAGGTAAAGATACTGATGGAACTATTCAGGTAAAGATGCTGGTGGAACTATTCAGGTAAAGATGTACTAGGTGGAAATATTCAGGTAAAGATGTAGGTGGAACTATTCAGGTAAAGATGCTGATGGAACTATTCAGGTAAAGATGTAGGTGGAACTATTCAGGTAAATATGTAGGTGGAACTATTCAGGTTAGGTAAAGATCTAGGTTGAACTATGCAGGTAAAGATGTAGGTGGAACTATGCAGGTATAGATGCGATCAAAGCTGGAACACTGAGTTACAAATCCAAGGCAATAACCACTGGACTGCTACAGTGTATACAAGTAAACCAAAATACACGTATCCCAATCCCAAAACATTTTCAAAAGAAAATAATTAATTAACATTCAAAGGTAAACGTTTATTTGTTCATTGATATATGTCTTTATTTTTCAAGTATCAGAGTAATTTGAAGATCTATACATCAGACTATATCAGGAGCTTCTTCATCTGAATCAAACTCTACATCAACATCTTTGATCCATTTACCATTCCAGTCTTTCTTCCAACCAGAACTAGAATAAATTAAACATGAAAATTGTGAAAATTAAACAAAACCAACTTTTCAAGCAAGGGGTTGCAACTCTGTTGTATCATAGTTCACAGTAAAGATGAAACTCAATGGTACTGCATTATTATGGTTCTTGAACAAAGCAAACCCGTGTTTACAATAAAGTTGATTTAATCTTAAATTCAGCATGAAGAGGATAAGTAAATACTTTGATAAAGCAGTATCCTGATTGTATTTATACAAATACACCATCATGCTGTGGAATATGCAAAGTTCCATTCATGACCAAAGCTAAAATACTTTTTAATTTACACATACACAATTTCTTATTCAACACAACATTCTCAGCTCCATTGCATAAGAAAAGCTCACATTGGTGCTTTTGATGAATGACTTGTACCACTCTATCCTGATATACATGTATCATATTGATAACGGGAGGTAATCCATATACAACAGGCCGCAGGTTAATAATAAAATAATCTCCCTTGGAAAGCATATATAACAAACCATGTTGCATTGATTCTAGATGTGGGACAGTGTTACCAAATTCTTCAATCCAATTGTAATGAAGCACTGATCATAAAAACACCACTGCAGAAAATGAATGTTTATCTCTATAACATGTTTAGAGTTGAATCTCCAAAAATGTTCAGCCATATATGACAGTAAGTTGACCTAGCCAGTTTTTCAGGAAAAATTTATCAACCAGTAATAACTTGCCCATCTGCAAGAAACTTACAGCTTCTCTACATGAGGAGAACAAGTCTGTAACCATTGTCACAAAATGCCACCAGGCCAACTCAGTATTGAACCTGAACCTCTTGGAAAATAAGCAATTGCTCCTTTTATCTAACATGAGGAAGGAAGAAGATACTCTTGCTTCTGGTTCTAAAGGGTCATTTTTGATACTTTTGACAACATTTTACCATTTTATAGGCAACTACCCATGATTTTAAGAGAAACTGTGATTTTAAGAGAAAATGATCCTTCAAACCTAAATCTTGAGGGTCACAATAAGTGCTATTGGAAATTTCAAGGGTCGAAACTACTTCCGAGTCAAATGGAACCTCTGATTGAATTTAAGACGTAAATATACTTCCCACTTACCCAAAGGCATGGAGAATTTTTTCAGCTCTTTCCTTTCCGACTTTGCCAACATTTTGTTGCGCCTCACTAACTGCAGTAGATGATTGATCTAGCCCACACTCAGTCTGGTTAGCTGGTTTTATACTTGCTGAATTTCTAGGCTTATGATTCTTATAGTACTCCCACACTTGGTAAGGTGACACAACATCCGACGTCCCTTCAGAAGTTGACTCTTTCATATCACTTTCCTGCCGGTCCTCACTACATGAATTTGAAAAATTATTTTTCCTCGCTAAATAAAACTTATTCCTCTGTTCTGAGTTTGATAAACCAACCATTTTTTGAACGTCTTTTATATTCATCACACTATCTTTATTTGTTGATTTAGCAGTTCCCTTCCATTTGAATTTATCTGTGTTGTGTTTTGCACCGTATGTTTGATCGGAATCAATTTGAGAACTATGAGAATCTATATCAAAAGAACTAGGAGTGTTGGTGTTAGAATTCCTTTGCAAAGAAGAGTTGCTATGGAAATGATTGCCATGGAAACTAGGCTTATTTTGTGAAGATTTGGTTATTATTGTACTATGTCTGTGACCAGGAAGATTCGTGGATGATGAGGCATCAGTATTATTACACGAAGACCCTGATGTATGCGCAGGATTGACATCTAGAATGGTTTTTCTATCGTACGGTTTTCTTCTTTGTTTCTTCAATCCAGTCTCGCTGACTTTGTCAACTTGATCATGTTCAGGAAACTAGTAAAGACACAAAATTATCTTTTTACACATTTTATAATATTTTTTTGTGAGAAATTAACAAAACAAGGATTTGGTTGAATACCAGACCAAGGATCCAATGTTGTATCCTTTTATTAGAGATTTATCAGTGAAATAACAGTGAAATTATCATTCTGTTATTTTCACTGTCTTAGAAGCTGGTTCCTTTACCATACAGAAAAAGAAATGTAAAGTCAACGGTGCCAGGCTTCATGTTATGCGTAACTTTACTATGGCAACATAATTGTCACATTGTGACATTCTAATTTTATCGTCATTTTTGCAATTAAGCCAATTAATGCACCATTATACGAGAAATTGAGGCATATAATAAACAGAAAAATTGTTTTTGGTGAAAGACCAAATTTTATTTCATTCATGATCCCAGAAAATTAAATTTTCACTTGTGGCTATGACACTCATGAAAATATTGATTTCTGTGATTTTTCAGTGACATAAAATTGGATCTGACACCAAAATCAACAAATATCCTCTATATATTTGGATTGCCAACCAGGCATCAGAGGGTCAAGCAAACGATATAAATGATTTGGATGCATTTTGTCATTGACTACACCATTTTGGATCCTTTATGGGACTAGAACCTTTAATATCCTGATACACTGTAATCACTATGGAGAATAAAGCAAGAGAATTCATTTGTGGCAATCACTACAGCCTGGTATGCTAATGGTCTTGATTAGACTGTTATATAAACCTGGATGTTTGATAATGTCATATTTAATTATTTTCTTTTAACATAATGTTACTAATGTCAAAGATCTATTTGCTAATGTATAAGTAAGTAACATGTCAACATGGCTGACAATTCAAACCAAGGGAGGTAAATAGTGGAAGTGAGTAACTACATACATGTATACATTGTATAATAATGACATTTGATTGATTTGACAATTCCAATCAAGGATAAATAGTGTAAGTGAGGAACTCAAACATGTATGTACATTGTAAAATATTGATATTTGATTGATTTGACAATTCCAATCAAGGGTAAATAGTGTAAGTGAGAAAACTATATGTATGTACATTGTAAAATATTGACATTTGATTGATTTGACAATTCCAATCAAGAGTAAATAGTGTAAGTGAGGGAACTACATACATGTATGTACATTGTACTATATTGACATTTGATTGATTTGACAATTCCAATCAAGAGTAAATAGTGTAAGTGAGGGAACTACATACATATTATAATATTATGTACATTGTATAATAGTGACATTTGATTGATTTGACAATTCCAATCAAGGGTAAATACTCACTAAATAGTGTATGTGAGGGAACTACATACAATAATTATACATGTATGTACATTGTATAATATTGACATTTGATTGATTTGACAATTCCAATCAAGGGTAAATAGTGTAAGAGAGGAAACTATTTGTATGTATATTGCATAATATTGACATTTCATTGATTTGACAATTTGCTGTAATGAAGCTGAATTCAGTCCAAGAAACAGAATAGAATAACTTTCTTATACCATTTACTATCTAGCAAATATTTAAAGGATACTTAACTCCAGATTATGATAAAATCTCCTTTAAAATTGAAGTTTTTAATTGAAGTCAGTACAATGCGAAACTGAATTATCCAAAGCTATTATATACAGGGTGGTAAGAAAGTTTGTTCTCAACTTCTAAGTTTCAATAGTTTATTTTTTCTGATGTCAAAAGAATGTAAATTTTCAGGGTGAATTCCAGAGGGTTCAGTGATTTTTTTCCTTCTTTGTTTGCTACCGGTAAACGGTACCTTCCCAATTTGAAAAAGGCTATAATTTTCCCAAATTTGAAGGAAGAAATTCCCAATGAACATTTTAAAAAAAAAATGCTTAAAAATCAGACATAAAATGACAAAGTTATGAATATTTTTGACAAGAGGTCAGTCATAAAAGTTTACAGAAACCAGTAAGTAGTCGCATGAAATCTCTTTTTCTGTTTAATTTGGCCTTTCTGCTTCATAAACATTCCCAATTTCAAGTTGTCACGACGCGAAAATTCCCAATCTGAACGGTCCCGGACCCTTTCCCAAAGAAGCCAAAAAAATCACTGGGGTTCTACCATTGATCTCATCTTTCTAGCATTAAATGAAGCTATTAGAGTAAGAAATGAAAATTGTGCACTGCATACATAGCTCAGATAAAATGTATGAATTTAAAGTTTGAGATCAAACTTTTTTAACACCCTGTAATGCCAGTAGATATTCTAGCGGAAGGTCAGTCAAATCTATGAGATTTAACGAAGCTAACATAACATGATATTTTGACATACATGATGAAAAATGAATTTCAAGCATGTTCCAATCAAAATTTATTATTTCAATGTTATTCAAACCATTTTAGGGGTTTTGAAATATTTTTTATTTTGATGATCATCTTGAGTTAAGCACCTTTATATTAGTCTTACTTTTTGGCAGCTAAAATTTGGTCTTTCAGGATTTTTTATAGCTGTAATTAGGTCTTTTAGCTTTTTGACAGCTGGGACTTGGACTTTTGACCTTTAGACAGCTGAAACTTGGACTTTCAGCAGTTAAGTTAATTTTTACGTTTGGTTGTGTATTTGACATTGTACCTTGTAATTGTGTTCCTTGCTGTTTTTATATTTTCTGTGCTTGGCTGTTTAAGAGCTGCCTTCCCTGTCTGATTTTGATTATCGTTTTTTTCACACCCATATTTCTGTTACCTGTGCTGCAACAACACCTCGTGCCTTTAATGCCTCTTCATGTTTTCTCTTCTGAATCAAGTCCCATAACTCTTGCTTTTGTTGTTCGGCATACTGCATACCTAACACGTAGAAATAAATATGTACAATACACAATAATTTTAGTTATCATCAACTGATTTTAAGATATCATGACCCACCTGGCATAATTTACCATGACATTGGCTAGCAGGCCACCGTGTTAATTTGAATTTGATCAGCTGTCAGTAGCTCTTGCCACTAGGCCACTTGTCAACCTTACAGTGTTAATGTCGCACAATGACCATTTTATACGTCACTTACACCCCCGTCTAAATCTGTCCATGCATAGGGTGATCACTTACACCCCCATCTAAATCTGTCCATGTATAGGGTGATTACGTACACCCCCATCTAAATCTGTCCATGTATAGGGTGATCACTTACACCCCCATCTAAATCTGTCCATGTATAGGGTGATCACTTACACCCCATCTAAATCTGTCCATGTATAGGCTGATCACTTACACCCCCATCTAAATCTGTCCATGCATAGGATGATCACTTACACCCCCATCTAAGTCTGTCCATGTATAGGGTGATCACGTACACCCCATCTAAATCTGTCCATGTATAGGGTGATCACTTACACCCCCATCTAAATCTGTCCATGTATAGGGTGATCACTTACACCCCCATCTAAATCTGTCCATGTATAGGGTGATTACGTACACCCCCATCTAAATCTGTCCATGTATAGGGTGATCACTTACACCCCCATCTAAATCTGTCCATGCATAGGGTGATCACTTACACCCCCATCTAAATCTGTCCATGTATAGGGTGATCACTTACACCCCCATCTAAATCTGTACATGTATAGGGTGATCACGTACACCCCCATCTAAATCTGTCCATGTATAGGGTGATTAGTGGCCATCAGTAGTGGAGAGATATTAACAAAGCAATTTAGAACAATCTAGAATAACTAAGCATAAGTATATGACTGATTGTGGTGACATTGAAAACAACCAAATCAAAAGCAATCAATATAGAAGAGCAGTTTCAATACTTACTAAGTTGATGCTTCTTGCCTTGTTTATGGACATAGAACATGTCCAGTGTATCAAATATAGGTCCATGTTTGCACAGCTTACAAATATATCTGAAATGTAACAAATCATTACATGCATACATTATTTTACTACAGAATCAATACCAGTAAAACACATCATAGCTTTAATAAAATAAATTTATAAAATTATGAATTTATAATACATGTGTATATACATCTGGACAGGACCTGTTCTATAAGGATACGTATCTAAACTCTCTGATCTGAATGACACATTAATTGTCTCATTGTTGTAAGCAAAGTTTTCATAACAAAACATTGAAAGCAAACAGAATACATTGTTTGTAGCTGTTGAATAATTATATACATGTTGCTAAATTAAAACTTACTGGCACTAGTTAATAAGAGGTCAGAATTTCCATTGTTTCAAATACGCGTATAAATGTAAATTGTATTTAAAGAATATATCATTGTTTCTAACTATTTTACCGTCCATTGCTTAATCTTGACAATTCTTCATCATCAATGTCCTCATGTAGTAATTCTGCCACTCTTCTCTTCTACAAGTTAAAGTATTTAAATTATCATATATTATTTTTAAGACTAAACACGCTTGCTGTCTTGTTGTAGCAGCCTTTTTAAATTTCTGACCCGAGCTGCGACTACATGTGTATACAGTGTATATACCTACGCATCAAATTAGCTTGAATTCTTTTAAGACATGCCCAATCAAATTATTTTTTAAGTACTGTCAAATGTGTCAAAACCACCTGTCCATAAAAAACACTAGCAAAACCTTAGTTACCTGTCACCAAATACCAAATATTCATCTCCAATCAGACAAGTTTCAATGATATTGTATTCACACCAACATTCTATAACATTGTATGTCAATGTTGACATGTGCATGGCGGGTCACTGTAGTTTGACAGTTGAGTATGTTGGACACATTTAATGTGGTGTGGGGAATGATCTTACATAATACCAGGAAGCTTGAACATTTGGTTACACCGATCTCTGTATAATACATGTCTGCCTATACCCTTTATAACCCAAGCAAAGTTGTGTTAAGAGGAGTTGGAATTGGAGCGCCGAGTCATGAGTGGAGCTCTGAGTCAGACCGGAGCGTATGTATTGAATAAAACGTTGAAACTGCTATACTGTTAAGTGATTACTTTAGCCATATTACGCTACAATTCAACAAGGACCACTTTTTGCTGTTTTTATAGACAGGTTTTGTAAAAATATTTTATTTAAAGTGGTTATCAAATGACACACAGAATGATTAATTAATGTATTTATATATAAGACCTCATATATGACGTAGGCCTACTTTAAATCGTACTTATATAAAGAATAATAAATATTGAGTACGAAAGAGTCCGGGTACGAAATATTTTGTCAACAACGGGAAACACAAGATACCAGACTGTACAATTATACGAAAGGTATCATAGACCTACTTACCCTCTGATGAGATAGAGCACTTTTATCGTCACCATCCCTTTTGAAAGACATAATAATTAATTATAACGACCCACTAATAACATTGATATGGGAGATAAACCTGCTAAATCGGGACTTATCTCCCTTCCAGACGAAATAGATAATGACCTACTTAAGAAAATTGTAACGTGCCTTTTTATTGGATGACGAATCGTACCGGAGTTACTCGGCAGTTCTCGGTAAATTTTCCCAATTATTTTTCAATTACCCCGGAGATATCCGATGTTTACCGATTTACTCCGAAAGCCTCGTGCCATAATCAACCATCCAATCAGCGCATGATTTTGGGTTCATGAACTTTTGGCCATGACATTGATGTCTGAGCTTGCCGGAAAAACCGTTTGTGATTCATGACGGATTCTGCATAAATAACACTTGATATTCCATTTTAACGGACGAATTTGACTGAATTTATATTTGTGTTGATCATTGTAAGTATTGATTTATTTTGTTCTTTACTATTTTTTTTGAATATCGGGTTGAGAAAATAGGACAGCCGTGCTGTCAAGCGGCGAAGATTGAGATCATGCCGAATGCCAGGGGCGGGGCTCAATTATGCGAGTTAGCATGAAAACAATGTTATGTCTGAGTTAAACAACGCATTCTTATTGAAATGAAAGTCACATTTATACATGATGCGCCCTTCGTTAGTATGCATGTATCCAGATATTGCTAAAATCTGCAAAGAAATTGCTTTCATTTCAAATGTTGAAGTGTGGATTATCTCCCCTGTGTTAAATGTTTACCTTGACTTCCTTGTTGCTAAACACGATAAAAACGTGGTTCATTGATCAAATTTACTTTAAATAAAAACGACTGCTTTGTTTATTGAATTTTATTTTGATTTTCCATTCATATACATTTACTTCTGTCAGTAAAGTGATATCAATTTGATATTTGTTTTTTTTAAATTAAAAATAAAATAGGTTAAATTTAAACTGTTATGTCAAAATATCTAGATCTTAATCTGCAATTTGGAGCTTACTCAGTTACTGGCCAGGAGACGACAGGTATTCATGTTTAATTCATGATTTTCTAGTTCTACTATGATAGTACATAGCTGTTATCTCTCATGCTGACATTTAACATACGTACAGGCTAGGCCTGGTTCAACCCGAGCCCCCCCCCCCCCCCTCCAGTTGGCGGAGTGACCATTTTATACAAACCAAAAATGTTAAAATCCTTTAAATATTGCCAATCCATCTGGCTATAGATTGATAACAGTCTCTGTATATTACATATAGCAGAAGCCAGTGCAATAAAATGTGCCTCCTGTTGTGTGTCCAGGCCCTAATTACTTTCGGTCTGGATCTTGCAGGCACTTTCACAAATGATTTTAAAGCACCTGAGTGATCATGATTTAGGTGACCACTGGTGCTTCTTCTTCTGTTGATGTTCTGGGCTCACTCTGGGGCATTGTCGAACAGTGTGAGGCCATGTACAAAGGTGGATGTGAGGTTCAAACGAGTGCTGGGTTAAAATGCTTAAAACAACTCAGTGAAAAGTTAACAGCTGTCCGACGATGCCCAACCTGAATGCCTCGATGGTAGGGGCTCCTGTCAGGTGGACTGGAAGAGTGTTCCATAGGCGTATACTGGACAGGAAGAAGGAGTGTCGATAAGTGTCTGTTCTGCAGAATGGTACCATGTATCTTGCAGAGGTGTTGATTGCAATCGAGGTACGGTAGTGGGGTGATGAATCAATGATGACCTTGGCATATTGTCTTCGTAGTTGCAAGGAATGCCATCCAAGATTGTTCATCATGTTGCTGGTGCTACTGGTGGTATGATAGTCCCATGTGACGAATCGGGCTGCTCTGCGCTGTACAGCTTCAAGTGACTGGATACAGTTCTAAGTATGGGGATCCCATGCAGGAGCAGCGAAATCCAGGGTGGGTCGTACAAGAGACTGGTAGCATTGGTTCTTGATGTTACGAGGACAACTCTGGTGATTTATGCGTAAGAAGGCTAGGCTGTTGTTTGCCTTCTTAACTGTTGATTCCACATGTGGATTTCAGGATATATCTTCGGACAATGTCACGCCCAGGTACCTTCCTGTCTTGGCAACTGCTAGTGTTTCGCCATGCATCGTATAGGCTGTGGATAAGGGATTACTCTTGCGACTGAATTGAATTACTTAGCATTTAGAGGGGTTGAACGACATTTGCCTGTCCTCTTCCCATTTCTGGAGACGATCAATATCCTGTTGTAGAGCTATGGCATCTTGAATGGTCCTTATCTTCCTGTATAACAAGCTGTCATCAGCAAAAAGTTGTGTAGTTGAAGAAGCTTTTGCTGGGAGGTTGTTGATATACAGGAGGAAGAGGAGAGGGCCGAGGTAACTGGTGCAGATGCGGTTGTCTGGTTTTCTATGACCACTTTTTGGCTTCTGTCTGTGAGAAAACTTCTGATCCACTGTAGAGTATCACCTCAGATGCCGTAGTGGTGTAGCTTGTACAGCAGTCTTTTGTGAGGCACCTTGTCAAACACCTTGATGAAATCCAGCAAATTCCTGAATCCAATGCTTGATTCATTGATCTATATTACTATAACGTTTGAACTGATCAATTTAATAATAGTGACACAATAGAACTTAAATTGATCACATTTCTGATTATGTAACAATGCCATTTTAATAATTTTACATTAGATTTTAAAACACAAAAGCTGAAAAAACAATTTTAATGCAAAATTGACAAAAATCTTCGCAAAGGGCACATTTTTTGTAAAGTTCATGTGTCTTGCATTGAATTTTAATATTTTTTCAAACCTGCCAATAATGCTCGAAAGAGGCGTTCGGTAGTAGAAAAAGATAGATAGATAGTAAGCTTAGGTGTAGGAAATTTCATGATTTTTATTAAAAATTTACTATAAAATCGATCTTTCAGAAAGTCTTGCCTTCTCCTCAGTAAATATTATCCTAATATGCAGTGATTTTTTTCCTTCTTTGTTTGCTACCGGTAAACGGTACCTTCCCAATTTGAAAAAGGCTATAATTATCCCATATAACGGGAGAAATTCCCAAATGAACCTTTAAAAAAATATTTTTTCAAAATCGGACATAAAATGACAAAAGTTATGAGCATTTTTGACAAGAGGTCCAAATGAAGTTTACAGAAACCAGTAAACAGTCACATGTCTTTTTCTGCTTTATTTGGCCTTTCTACTTCATGAAAATTCCCAATTTCAAGTTGTCATGACGCGAAAATTCCCAATCTGAACGGACCGGACCCTTTCCCAAAGAACAGAAAAAAATCACTGATATGTCCTTTAACCTATATACTGAAGACCACCCTTATAAACATTAAAGGTGGTCTTTCTTAATAGGTAATGTGAGGTGAAATATAGACAGCTGGCTACCACATGCCATTAGAAAATCCCAATGCCCGATGGTCTGATGGGAGATAAATTTGGTGCACAGGTTTGACTGTCTCTGAACTACGCCGAAGCTTCTGTCATTAGCCATGGGTTTTCAATTTTATGATAAGGAATGGATAGTAGGTTTTCATTATTATAAGTAGCAGATGGAAAACATCATTTGGAATTCTGTTCTGTCAGATTGGTTGTTTTTTTAAAAATGCCCCAATCTGTTGTTTTTTCCTACCTATCAGTTTTCAGTATTAAATAATAATAAATACACTGAGGATGACCTGAAAATCTGACAGGGCAACACCACATTAGTTAACGGTTGTCACACAGTTACATTTGGAGATAACAGGATGTAGTCCTTGATCTATCTTGGCCCATTGACTTACTCAGTGAACTTGTCCTCATCATGAACGTTAATAAACTGTCCTCACTTTAACCCAAACATCTACACAGGAAATATGAATTGTACACATTCTAGGTTCTAGCTCTGACATCTCTCTTATAAACACTGCACTGGGATATATGGAGTAAAGGGTTACAATGAAACAAAAAACTCATTCTAAATGAGCTCATGCTAGGGCATGTACATTGTAGTAGTGATGATGTGGTTAGTGATATTTTAAATGTCTGTTGAGATTTTATTAAATCTAAAATACTGTTCAACAATTATATTTGAATTTCTTTTTTCTTGCAGGAAGATAATTTTAAAGAGCTAAGGTTCATCGTTGTGGATTAGTGAATAGTATTCAGGAATATTTTATATTCTACGATGATGTCGGACAGGATAGACGGAATGTTGCCAACTATTGCTGAGTATTACGATGGAAAAAGTGTGTTCATTACTGGAGGTACCGGGTTCATTGGGAAAGTGCTTATTGAGAAATTACTCAGAAGTTGTCCGAATTTGAACAAAGTGTACTTACTTGTGCGACCGAAACGATCTCAAAGTATTGAACAAAGAATAGAAGAACTTTCAGAATGCCCGGTAAGTCACTTAGTGTAATGTCTACAAATATATTAGTCACAGCAAGGTCACTGTGTATGAAGCTAAGATGAGCACTGTTATTTTAATTGGCAGTGCTATTTAAAACATTTGAGATAAAAGACTAATTCTGTTTTGTAAAACACCAGAGGTCACAGTCATAATAAGCTACAGGGGGGGGGGGGGTGACCATTATGTCTGTGGCCTCTTGGTCAGTAGTGTTAAATTTTTTTAAATAAATAATATTGTTACTTACTTACTTAGTCCTCTTCACTCCCATTGGAGCGTAGGGCCCTTACTACAGCTTTCCATCAAGTATGGTCTGTGGCCTTTGATTTGGCTTCTCCCCATGACATTCTTAACTTCTTCAAGTCAATGTCCTGGGTTCTTCGCCAAGATATATTTGGTCTTCCTCTTCTCCTCGTGCCTTGTGAGTTCCAATCAAGAGCTTGTCTGGCAATGTTAGGCTGTGGTCTTCTGAGGGTGTGGCCAATCCATCTCCACTTCTTCTGTAGGATGGAGTCAGTGACTGGCTGTTGTTTTGTCATGGTCCACAGGTCTTGATAGGAAATCTTTTCTGGCCAAAATAATATTGTGCTAAGCTCTAATTGTCATAATTGTGTGAAAGTTGTTCATTGGGCCTTCATGGTATAAAAGTTATGCAATTTGCAAGCTACCATAATTTATGTTGCCCCATTCTGCTTGGTCCTATCTCTGTGAGACTCACACTTTGGCTCTTGAAATAGGCATCCAATTAATTCTCTTGTGACCAAGATGGGGCCTTGTGCATGTTACAAACTAGTTCTCCAGTTTGACTATTTACATCATTACAAATATTTTGTAAATGATATACTTCTAAATCAGTCTAAAAAGTTTTCATGGTATCCAGGATTGATCATTCAATAATATTCTTCAGATATTTGAAAAAGTGAAGAAAGAACAACCAGAATTTAAAGACAAATTTGTTGCTATAAATGGTGACATGCTTCAACCAGAGTTAGGAATCAGTCCGGAAGATAGAAACTTATTGGAACAAGAAGTCCAGATTGTATTCCATAGTGCAGCTACAATACGATTTGATGAACCATTACGGTGAGTGTCACATGATGGATTCAAGTGTGTTTATCTGCTGTACTAATCTTTTAATTGCATCCCTTAGGGTATATTACAATTTATCACATAACCTGCGGTCCGGGAGTGCCGTAAAGCCGTGACGTAAATATAGTTAGGCACTCCCAGACCGTGCAATAAATATTTAAATTAGCTTGACGTGACGTTAGCCAATCCATGCATTGATCCGTCAATGACGTCAGGATAATACATTGTATCAACGTCGCCATGACGTCGCGCTCATTGTACCGCTGAATTTCGGCTGAAACCTAACCAGCGTGCATCATCCTTTTGAACAATAATGAGCGTTTTCTAAGGTTATGTGATAAATAGAATCTTACATTCGTGCTCATTACATACAAGTTTTATTAAACTCATCGACAAAAACAATATGACACTCGGCAAAGCCTCGTGTCATATCATTTTGTCCACTCGTTTAATAAAACTTGTATGTAATGAGCACTCATGCAAGATCCTCTATATGTCTTAACTCTTATTAATATCCATAATGAATTATCGATATAATATTATTGCAATGTATAGACCTAGTCAAATTGTATTCACCATTAAATAATAATGTATGTTGATCAGTTTTAACTATAAGACAGTAATTGTTTTCATTCTTTGATTAATTCTAATAAAAGGTACCGGTACCATCCCTATCAGAAAAAAAATCCCAATCTGGTGCTGTGTTGCATCAGTAGACTTGGTGATTCATGCTAAAAGTTGAAAGTTTGCACATTTTATTTGAAGGAAAACTTGACACAAGCTATTTTATGTTGATTTATGTCGTAAGATGAATTATTTATTTTTTAAGAATTCCCTATCTATTAAAAATTCCCCAGTTGGGTCAAAATGCTGCAATTTTTTTTTTAATTTGCCTGGTACCGGTACCTTCCCTATCAAGCTGTAAAAAGATGTCAGACATTCAGACTGAATCTGGTTGTAAGTTTGTCAGTACAAATCAGACTACGTCAGATATGTCTGACACAATGACAAAGTTTTGTTAATCTGTAAATCAAGTACTCAGGTCCTAGATCATTGGCTGGTCGGACAATTGACAGCATGGACCGGTCACCCTCATAATGTAGATAATCCAAGTGTACCACCCATCCATTGTAAACAGTTTATGTTTTATCTTAACAGGGTCGCTGTTGAAATGAATGTCCTGGGTGTACGAAAAATGGTGAATTTGTGTAAAAACTTCAAAAAATTAGAGGTAAGTGGTTAACATGCTTGATAAAAGGTAAAATGTTACTGTACATTGACCTCGTGCTTCGTGCTACAATTTCCCACAAAAACCCACATTTGACCCAGAAAGAGTCTATTTTATTTACTGGTAAACTAGTTAAAAAAAACTAAACCAAACTAGTTATTTAGCTATAAAACAGTAAAACATAAATGATCATTGCGATTCAACACTATTGATACGCTGTAAAATGAGATCTTACTAATAAGTAGTTTGTGTGAGCTTTAAATGTTTCGCGAATTTCAAATTTCATAAAACAGGGGTTTCATTAAGATTTTGCTGAGCAGGATTGTTTAAATTTGAGGTGGTCAAAACAGTTATTTCATCAATTATCAGAACTTATCAGAAGTACAATATCTAAGTTTTGAGTCAATCAATGTTGTGGAAGAGACAGTTATTTTGGCCTACTGCTGCATCTTATTATAAATGACAACCCTGTAAAAAGAGAAAACAACTTGCTAAAAAGTTCACCAGCTTAAAATTTATCCAACTAGGGAATGGAGCAAAAATTAAAACCTCACAAAATTATTGATTTTACAGAACTATAAGACTGATATCTAAGTTTAGCAGCTGCTGTCTGAGCCTGACACTAATAGTGTGTGATGATATATACAGCCTTCAGTTTGACTTGCCCCTATGGTCTTCTTACTTCATTTAAGATAATAAATTGTTCAGATAGCCTGTAGTCACATAAATGTCATGTACATTAGTTATATGATTTCAGACATGTACCGGTATTTAATATATTGGTTCCTCAGAATAAGATAACATTATAACTTATAATAAATAATAAGTATGACATTCATGTACATGCATGGATCCAGTCTTTTGAGCTCTTAAATTTCAAAACCCCACATTTTGTCACTTAGGATTTTTGTTGAAGTGATCATTTTATCTTTAAATTACAAAATAGGCACTTTTTTAGGCACATTTAAATAATGGTATTTTAGATTGTAGTAAAAAATACCAAAATTACCAGTAAAATCTTCTACAACCTAGAAATACACAAAAACCCTTCACAGCAATTTCTAACTACATAGATAAATATATCCAAGCATATACTACATGCCTATTGTATAAATAGTTAATTACATGTATAATTATTATAAATATACTTAAGGTCACAAATACATAATAGTTGTGAATTTGTGTTGTTGACCTTTAGATGACTTAGTGAATACAGGTAATGAATATTATGTTTCATTTAAATTGCTTAGCTGAATATCTTGCTTATTGATTGTCGTACATTTAGTATAAATATAAATTCGAAGTATACACATGTACATGTACTTCCTATGGTCTGCTTTTCATAGTAAGACTCACTTTAATTAATTCATTGTTTGGAGGTACTCATGGAAAAATCCTATGAACTCAATCTTTTTAAAGGCTTCAGGAGTCATTTATTTTCTCTACACATTGGGTTTTATTTGCAACAAATGAAAAAAATCATTAACAGGGGTTGCTATCTACCTAAACATTTCTGGGTCAGGTTACTTCAAACAAGGCATTTCTTAGAGGGAGTTTAAGATACTGGCTTCAAGTGTTAAAGCTTTTGAGAAATTTTTAATAACTTCCTTCAAACAAGGAACATATTATTGGTCTGATAAACTATTTCTGTATGTGCTTTTGTTCAGGATTTGAATTGATATAGATCTCCATATTTTGTGTGTAGATTTACAGTAGTCCGAGGTTTGTGTGAAAATGATGCAGTTTTTCCACAAAAATGAAAACTATTATTACAAATAGGTATTCATAATTGGAATGAAAATAAAATCAATACTCTTAACTTGGACCATTTTATACATTTTGTTTGTCATGCAGATGAGATATTATAGCCAATTATTGTTTCATGTCCACAGTATTAACAATCTTATTCCTACATTAAGTATTGTGTGGTGTACTCTTACAGTTCAAGAAAGAATATTTTCCATGTACACAAATGTACTTAGACAGAGGTCTGGGTTCAAGCAGTTACTTTACTGAGTAATTCAGCGATGATCGTTTATGGTCAGGTGAAATCAATGATTGACAACGTCAGGGTCATTCAATCAATCATCAAGTATACTCAATCATCGTTTAACCCCTTATTATAAAACAATTACTTTGGTGTCCTTACTACATAGCTAAGGCCTCAACCATCCCCAGAGTGGGTATAATGCACTCATTGTGAATGCTAAATAATAGTGTAAAGTTAAAACTTTTTTAGTTATATATCTGTTCCCTGAAAACAAGGTGAAAGAGAGACTTCTAGAGGCAGTTTGTTTGTCTGTCTGTCTGTCCATTGATTTAGTCTTGTGATGCAACTCAAGAATTTGGCAGACTTTTCTTCAGTATTTCACCGAAAGAATTTGTGCTGCAACGATTTTTTGCAAACTTTAAGCAATTTTGGCCCTTTGCAGGCAGAAGGTAATTTATAGGTTGGTTGAATGCCAACTGTGATCTGTAGTTTTGTCAGTATCAATTGCTTTCATTGAAACAGTATATTTGATATGACAATGATTTGTTGCCCTATTTTAAGTATCATTGATATTTTTAAACCATTTTGATAGATATAAAGCATTCAGTTTGGTTATATTATTTTAATACTTTATTTTTAAATAAACATTGCATGAACGGGAGATATACCAATATTATATTTAATGATTTATAAGTATTGATCTCTGCCCTAGATTACATGTACAGGATATCCGTATATATATATACCGGTTATCTGCACTTCATTAGATTTCTAAAGTAGTGTTAAACACAGTCATGTTGAATTTAATGGCTATTATCTGATCACATTAAACTGAGACTCCAAGCATAATTCATTCACCGGTCTCAGTTCAATGTGGTTTACTTATATAAATAAATATGTATTAATGATTAGGACTAATTTGTTTGTTTATTTTGAACAGTGAACTACAGTTTGATTCAAATTGACTGCATGTTCTGCTCAGTTTAGTGCTCCAACTTAAGATCAAAATTTATGTTAATGTAAAACTCTTTATTAAATGAGCCTTACAAAGTCTGTTTGTCATGTACATACTAACAGCTTGGAAGGCGACACCTTAACAGCTGCTGTTTTGTTCTGATATTAAATTTACAATACCTTTCATGCTCATGTTGAGCTCAGCTCGGAAAAGGTTTTATAATCATTGACATATTTAATAGCACTTTAAATATTTTATACTACATTTAATTTAAGATTAACTGCCTTATATAAAAGTGTGTCCTTGACCCTTGTTTCACTTTAGATGTAAAACTCTACAAACCACTTATATTTTATCTGATTATATTTTATCTGTCGGTTAATATCTCTGTGTATACCAGGCATTGGAATGTTATATTTTATAAATATTTCCACCATGTTTGCTAATAGGATATAAATATTTATAAATTGTGCTTACGCCAGCATTATTTAGTAAATTATTATTCATGAGACAAGTAACATAAGTTTATCAGCCAGTTACATCAGAAGTCTTGAAACTTCACGCTGCTCTTATAACTACATGTACTTGTACAACTATTCATTAGGGATAATTTTCATTGATTTTGACCACAAAATTCCATCCCCACGATTAAACAATCTCCAAAGTACACATCAAAGCCTAGGTTTCCCATTCATTTTAGTTTTCAACGAATTTACGTTACCACAAAATTGAAAGTTGAACAAAAATACCAAAAAATTAATGCTTGTGAAAATGACGGTTAGTTTGCTACTTAATGTTACTTTATATTTCCCCTGTCCTGGTTGCTTGTACCGGTTGTATTTCATTGATTTCTCTATAACGTGAAGATTGAGGTATTTAACTTTTATACGGGAATCATTATCTGGTTTATTTCCTCAGGGCTATTGATCTTGGGAACAAATTGAGTGTCACAAGAAACGCAACACGGCCATTATGTGGTCTATGAATTATAGAGTTACCACAGTAATACATCCAGTTCTGGAAACCTGGTCATATACAAAACCAGGCATTTTATAAGGCCAGTTTAAGTACTTTAACTTTTCACTTCCTCCTTAGTACCCAATATTAGGCCATTTTGGGGAAAATGCTGAAATTAATTAAAAATTAAATGGATGATGATATTTTTCGAAATTTGACGATAATCAGATCAAATTAAATAATTATGATTCATGTCAGCAGTAAATTCTGTAATTAATTTACTATCAAAATATTATATTTTGAACATAGTCATACTCTTGATTGATTTTTAAGTCCCCCGATCTTTAATGAAGGGTGATATTGCTTTGCACATTTCTGTTTGTTGGTCGGTCTTACGTTAGACCAAATGGTTTCTGTTCAATAACTCGAGGATACTTTGCCCTACGATTCCTAAACTTTACATGAAGGTAGGTCATCAACAGTAAACGTTCCTGTTGATTTGGTGGTCAGTAGATCAAATGTCAAGGTCTTTGTGACCTTTACCATTTCTTACTATTTGGGCTGCAATTGGGGCATGCACATTTTACAAACATCTCTTGTTTTGCTTCCTCCTCTCAGTTGTCATGTAAAAAAACACAAAAAAAACTCTGGGCTAACGGAATAAATCAACTCAGGTAGCTAAACGGGGGGGGGGGGGGGGGGGGGGGGGGGGGGGGGGGTGTTACTGTACAAACTCTATGGTTAAAGTACAAACTAGCATAACCTAAAAATACACCTATAGTACAGTGTACTTACAATATGTCTCTTTGATACCCTAGTATCACATACAATACCTTTGGACAGTTTTATCTGATAACACAAAGTGTGAATCTGTCTGGATGATTAAATTATTAAACAATTGTTTATATAAGATAAATGTTCTCCTTAGATTTCCCTTATTTGCATTGTATATCCTTAACATATAGACCATGTCTTATTTAATTTCGTTAAAAGATTATTTTAAGGTGGGGTTGGGTGTTTGTTTACTGGTCAGTTGATCAAATGGCTTCTCTTCTATAATTTATGTAGTCTCTGAGACATCATATTCTGTGACCTTTCTTCATTGATTTCTGGCAATTTTTTTACAATATAATAATCATTTCAATGCCTAGTGACAACAGACAATGGTCTAAATACACTGTGCACACCAAGGGCCAGCAAGTTTTATAAGTCTCAGTCAATTCTGTCCAAACTTTATCAATATTGCATTTAGAATGAGATATTGTAAAGAAAACTTCCATGCTTAAAATGTTTGTCATTATAAATACTTAAAGACAGATAAAAATACATTAATTTTATATGCAATCTTTACAAACATCACATTATGCAATCCATGTAGTTTTACATTTTCCATGTTAATAAATTCAGTAAAGTGTGTTTGGTATTTGTACAACCATTCTTGTATAAAGTCGACTCGTGTTTCAATGATCATATTTCTTCATTTATTAACAAAATACAGCCTTAAGGCATCGTGTAAGATATCACAATCAACAATCCATCAGTAAATACATTTCTATACATGGATACAAAACCTCGAATATTTCACCAAAATGCAGGGTACATATAATAAATTTTATGCATTGAATCATGACTGAACTGCTGAATTTGCAATTTATTCTGAAAACCATAAACTTGGTGCGTCACATGTTAATAAAGAGTGTTTCATATTTAATGACAATGTACTGCATATATAAACTTAACATAAATTATTCCACAATCCCAGGGGTTGGTAGACTGGGCCTCTGGATCTGCACAGTATGATATTCAATCACTGTTTGTCTATCAGCTGTCTCTACATTTTAGGCTTAAACTGTGACTTGAACACTTAATGTACCGGTATTATGTATCCTGAAGTCCAGTTATGAAGGTAGAATGTATTTATTGTAGTTCACATACAAGATACATAACATCAACTATGTATGACTATAACTATGTTTCCCAAAATAGTGTATTTCAAGTGTGTATTAAGGAGGTATGAATGCGTATCTAGTCTGTCCTGTTAGCCTGTATTGTCTCTCTTGGTCTCCTGAGTACACCATCAATCTGTCCGTCTGTCCCAGTGAAAATGTTAAAGCTAAAACTTTCAAGTTTTAGAAATTCAAATATTTTTTTTTCAAAGCCCATCAAGGCTTTGCTTTCAAACCTGGCATAGTTGTTGGCCATTATAAACACCCTACATTGTCAACACCTTGTAACACTATCCAACATTTCTACAGAATTATGGCCCCTAATTGACTTAGCTTGATATTATGGACATGGCTTTCACTGGGACATAAGCGTAAGCCGTTTATTGAATGTAGAAAAAAGTTATTTGATAAAAAAAAAAGGATTACAAGTACATGTATCTGTTATGGTCACTCAATTTAAAATTTCATTTATTGGCTGGATTTTAACAACAGACAAGAGTTTTTTGTGTACAGGGATGTTTGCTTATGGCATGATCTGTTTCAATTCAACTGTTTCAATAATGAGTTCTCAGTATTTTGAAAATTTTCTCCTGATGTAATCAATACATGTAAATAACTGGTATGATGACTGTACACTTCTCTATTACAGGTTTTTGTACATGTATCAACAGCATATGCTAACTGTGATAGACCATACATTGAGGAAGTTGTATACCCATCACCAGTCGAACCACAGAAACTCATTGATGCATTAGAGTAAGTACCCCGGTACAACACAAGATAAATAAAACTTGTGCTGAATTTTAAAACTTAAGTACTGTCACTTTTGACTTATAGATCGTATGCACTCATTAGTGCTAGAGTGACTTTTGGCTAAACTATAGTGTTTTTGGTCACATCCCTTCTTACTGTGGGTCAGACAATATAGATGTATGATGCTATGTCTGGTCAGTTGAGTGGGATGGAAAAAGCAACAGTGCAAGATGACTCAACAATACAGATCTATTATATTATATAAAGATATTGTATTCATATTGTACTGTATAGTGACCACTCAGTGATTTTTTTCCTTCTTTGTTTGCTACCGGTAAACGGTACCTTCCCAATTAGAAAAAAAATATAATTTTCCCAAATTTGAAGGGAGAAATTCCCAATGAACATTTGAAAAAAAAAATTCAAAATCGGACATAAAATGACAAAGTTATGAACATTTTTGACAAGAGGTCAAGCATAAAAGTTTACAGAAACCAGTAAACAGTCACATGTAATCTCTTTTTCTGTTTCAAGTTGTCACGACGCGAAAATTCCCAATCTGAACGGACCCGGAGCCTTTCCCAAAGAAGCGAAAAAAATCACTGCCACTTGATCAATATAATAGTGTTAGGGATAAAGCTAAATAATAAGCGCAGCAAATCTTAACACTCTGGCTGTATATACACAACAGCTTGGGAGTAATTCACTGTAAGCTATATTGTACATGTATGTTGAAGCATGTTATTTTCTGGTTAACCATAGTAATTACTTATTTCAACAGTGTATTTCCTGTATAATTGCCCTTCGGTGTTAATCATTTTGTATATATCAATGAATAGAGTTTTGATTAAAGAAATATACGTATTTATGACCCAGGGCATTCAACTACCAGTACTAGTACTTCAATTATTTCTTATATACAGTCAACTCTCGTTATTTCGAATTTCACGGGACAGTGGAAATTACTTCGACATAACGAAAATTCGAGATTGAATTTTCGACATCGAAGTTGCAAGTTTTCCAGTTTCTGTCATTTTACGCCGCCATATTGTTACGGTCGTAAGAACGACATATTCGTGAGAATTGCTTGCTGTGATATTTATGTACATGTATTCCGCCTCGAGAAAATGCATTTTATTTTAATTATTATTTTTACAAACAATTGTTCGAGATGACATGTTTATTGGTGTTAGTATGTAACCCGAAGCTTTATGACATGTTTGCGCAAATTGTTGTAAACAAATATTTGTTCAACAATGGAAGGCGCGAAAATTACAGGTAAATCGAAGATTTCAGACTGGCGAAGTATGAAAAACATTCGACGCTAGTCGAATACGATCAGACTTCGACCGACTTCGAGATGAACAATAGATTTAAAGTGCAAATTGGTTGATCGGGACCAAAAAATAATTCAACATAACGAAAAATTCGAGCCGAATTCGAGCCGAAACTTCGAGATGGGTCTCGAGATTTCATATAGACAAAGAAGGAGAAAAATCGGGACTTGAAAAAAACTTCGACATAACGGAAAATTCGATATAAGCGAGTTCGAGATAACGAGAGTTGACTGTACATGTACTCTGATTGTAGTCCGAATGCATTAACATGATCCTGACCTTTGTGCACAATTACAATGTATATTAAACAGCCATTACAGTACAGTACACAGAATTTATCTATTATTGTGTGCTAATCATGGAATATCTGACAGTGAGTTATTTTGTTGAGAAACAGGATGAAAGTCACAGTTACATGATGTGTCTGTATGAATGATATTTGTTGTCCTCAGCATAGACTAAATGGCATTAAGAATAGACTGGTGGGTGATATGGTGTGGTCTATACAAACAGGTTTTGTATTAGTGGTCCTTGAGAGAAGAGAAGCCAGACTCCTCTATCATACCTGCATGGTGATGGATAACATCAGGAATGAGGTGTCGAGAGTGACTTATATAAGATAGAAAAACTAGTTTCGCAATTGACATTAAATAAATCAGTAGACACTAATAGTGTTCTTTGTGAGCAGGTGGGCTCATGTTTGAATGTATATATATGATACATGTATTTATCCAGCAGCACCTCTGTAATGTTGACACCCTCTTGTCTGCATGAATATGTTAGTAGGTCACTTATCCACAATATTAAGGACAAATTAGTCATGGTTGATGCGCTGGATATGTGACGAGTAAACATTAAATTCAATCATGAGGGCTGTTTGCAAGGGTCCCAGAGATGGTCTCATTGCTGTTTTACTGTATGTTATTGATGACTAATCTATGTGTATTATATTACAGATGGATGGATGATGACATGATAGAATCTATAACACCACAACTTATTGGGGACAAACCTAACACATATACATTCACTAAACAATTAGCTGAAACTTTGTTAGTTACAGAAGGGGCTAGCTTACCATTAGCTATTGTTAGACCCTCTATTGTAGGGGCTGCATGGAAGGAACCAATACCTGTAAGTTGTAGACATGCTTTATAGTAATATTATACACGACCCAGGGTGTTTTGAGTCTGTGCTCAATTACTGTCTATTGGGTGTCATGGCACAAGTAGATACGAGGGGTGATCAATATATTCGAAGACTTTCCTTCTCACTTTTTAAATATTGAATCTAGAACAATGAAATTATCAGGCATTATAGATCTATCAATTATCTATCGTTTTAATTAATTAATTATATTGTGACGTCACAAAATTCTTGATGACGTCACTTTTTGTGACCAAGGTGCAGCGCGCCGTCGAGCGTGACGGACAATAAATAATCACAGAGCAACCGCATTTCATTAAGATTAATGCCTAACTTGGAAAATCCTTGCGATAGCTCGAAGATGACTTGACCAACATGTATGGGGATTCTTTGCACTCCAAATCAGTGATCTACACATGATTTCGTTGTTTATAAGATTGTAGGGACCATGGTAAAATAAGAATAAATGGAAGAATTAAGACAGAGTTAGGGATACTCCTCCTTAATTTCTGAGAAATAAGAGGCATATTTCTGAACGATATGTTCCTGGCGAACTCTACGATCAGTATAGATAACAAAACAATACATCTTCCAATCCATTTGAAAGGAGTTCTTTAGGAATTGCGCTCTAAATTTGTTAGGTCGTGATTCCTTCTTCATCGGGATGATGCTACCGTGCAAAGCCAACCGCTTTTTTCAGAGTTTTAAGTCCAATAATGCAACGAGACAATTTTTATTTCGCCTTACATTCCAGAGTTGGCTATGTATGACTTATTTCTGTATTAAAAGTTAATAAATCGTATACAGTGGGTTGTATGAGTCAAGAAAGGGGCTCTGTGCTGCTCAAACGGTGACGATTGGAATGACGTCACGTTACGGCCTGCGTCACGCACCCATTACATAAATACAACTATATTATAGGTGCATTCCGTCGGAGATATCCTACACTGAATAATGCTGATTTGCTTTTGAGCCTTGCTGACAAAACAAAATTGCTAGATGAAAAGTCCACGAATATATTGATCACCCCTCGTATATTCTGGTACCCCACACCATCAAAGATGGTGGGATATATATTGCTTTGCACATGTCTGTCAGTTCTAATTTATGATGCTTCACTTGTATTGCAGATTTATTTCTGTGTCTCTGTTAAAATAACATTCAGTTGTTTAATTGAAATGTATTTGTAACATAATTTGTTTTCTGTTGAGATGGAATTTCATGATATTCACTGAAGATAATTTCTCAATACTGATGTTTTACAGGGCTGGATTGACAACTTTAACGGACCAAGTGGCATGTACATTGCGGTATGTGTATACTTCTTTATCTATCCATATGACAGTGTAAATCTTTAGAACCGTGAAATATGTAAATGTTGATTATTTCTTTACCAACAGTCTCTAGGTTTGGCATAAATCATCATTGGCTTGTGTAGATTGTGCATGTACATTTCATCCATTGGCAGGGATACTTAAAAATGACATTTTTTAAGCCCCCTCCAAAGTAATTTTTCAAACACATTATATATTGCATTTATTAAGCATTTATTCTTGTGACCCACTTTTTTAAGTGGAATGTTTCGGGCATTAGTTGATGACTTTATTTTAACTGTATAGTATAAAGGTGTAGTAGATGACAGTTTTGGTACACCCACCACTACAACCCACACATCTTATCTAAACACAGGCAGTAATGTTATATACCCCATGTCAAATTCCTCGTCCTGAAGTATTAAAGTTATCAGTCAAGATGACTTGGCTAATATTAACTATAAACGCAGGTTTAAAATAGAAATATAGGAAAGAAATTGTTGAATTGTTATTCTCGGGTACAAATATAGGGATACAATATGGTCGATAGGATGGAGTCAGCTGCTACTTATACAGTAAAACCTTGATTATATATATGACAAGCCTGATAAAGCACAAAGATTTAAACAGGCTTAAGTAGAGAAACAACATCATTGAGATATTTACATAGTTTGTGTGAGCTACACATCATCCCATGATGATAATGGTCAACAAATACATGCATTTTATTTCACTCATGAATTCACAGAAAATTAAATTTTGATTTCTGCGATTACTTTGTGAAATAAAATTTGATCTTGCACTAAAATCAACAAATGCCCTTAGTGAACTGTACCGATTGATACCTATTGTTTGTACATATTTCTAGGTGGGTAAGGGTATATTACGATCAATGAAGGTGGATTTCCAAGGTGTAGCGGACATCATTCCAGTAGATATACCAGTCAACATGTTGATTGCTGTAGCATGGTACACAGCTGTCACTAAACCAAATAATGTACTTATATATCACACCAACTCTGGATCTGTAAATCCCTTTACATGGGGAGAAATGGGTATGTTCAAATATTATACAGTAAACTCTACTGTAAACACATACATATTTTTGCAAGTAATTTATTCAGCAAATTTAATTATGCTGAATGGACAAGTTCATAAATTTACTACATCGTCATTCGGAAATTGATAGTTACTCATAATAGTTACTCCCTTTCAGTGAAAGCAAATTCGGTACTTTAATTATGATGAATGGACAAGGCATGATTTATGAATGGACAAGGAATCATGCTTTCATGACATTATTTGAAATTGGAAATTGATATTTACTCATAATTTTCCTTTCAATGAAAGCTTTGATCTCTTGAGACTATTCCACAAAATATAGCAAAGATAAAGACAATGGCAAATTCAATGGCTTTTTGGTATCTTAGGTTGCCATAGCAACTGTATTAGAGGGATTAGATTTTTAGCAATTTTCATTATTATCATATTAGACAACATGTAATACGGAAATGAGATTATAAAAGTGTTTTATTCTTATTTTTTCAAATGAGATGGGTGTGAAATAAATATGCAGACACATTCTAGTTCATCCTTTATCAGAAAAGATTGCATTGTGCATTTATATACCAGCAGCTGTCATGGAGTCCCTTGTCTGTCACACAAGAATTGGATTTCTGTTGAGTTGATGGCTGTGGGTGTCACACAACAAATTGGATTCCAATTCTTCAGTATTACAGACATCAGACCCCGTAGCTATGCTTGAAAAAATAAGTAGGTATATTAGGGTTTTCATGGTCAGTGATAAACAAGGTCAAGGGAATTTCGAAATAAGTCAGGAAATTCTGAAAATTGAGCAAAAGTCAGGGAATTCATTAATATAGCTGTCAATAAGTGTCCATTCCTATGAAAAAATACTGCTTGCTATGTTATCATTTGTGTTGCATCAATTTATGTGAGTGTTTAAAGGATTTTGTCTATTTGTTACAGAGGATGTTGTGATGAACTTCTGGAAGAAGGTTCCCCTAGATTCTTGCTTTAGAAGACCCAGAATTACACTCACCAATAATGGGTGAGTCTAGCATACAATAACATCAATATGTGGGTGAAAGTTCTCGGGATGCATGTTAGTCTTGGTTGATAGTTATATAACTGTATCCATGAAAACATGGTTTGAATGTGAATGACCAAGGTGCCTCTGTGAATGACCAAGGTGCCTCTGTGAATGGCCAAGGTGTTCTACGAATGACCAAGGTGCTCTCTGAATGACTAAGGTGCTCTCTGAAGGACCAATGTGCTCTGTGAAAGACCAAGGTGCTCTGTGAATGGCCAAGGTGTTCTACGAATGACCAAGGTGCTCTGTGAATGACTAAGGTGCTCTGTGAATGACCAAGGTGTTCTATGAAGGACCAAGGTGTTCTATGAAGGACCAAGGTGCTCTGTGAATGGCCAAGGTGTTCTACGAATGACCAAGGTGCTCTGTGAATGACCAAGGTGCTCTGTGAATGACCAAGGTGCTCTGTGAATGACCAAGGTGTTCTATGAAGGACCAAGGTGCTCTCTGAAAAACCAAGGTGCTCTCTGAAGGACCAAGGTGCTCTACTGCTCTACGAATGGCCAAGATGTTTCTTGAATGACCAAGGTGCTTTGTGAATGGTCTGTGAAAATGGCCATTGTGTTGGATAATTATTTGCTTTGTTCTAGCAAGTTGTACTAGCAATTATGTACTTAAAACTATAAATTTGTTTCTTTGACAGATTTCTGCACGAGTATTATATGATGGTCAGCCATGTTGTACCAGCTTATCTTGCAGATCTGGGTTATTGTCTGATTGGGAAGAAACCAAGGTTTGTATGCTACAGTTTCAGAAAAGAATTTGGTCCCTTGAAAAGTCCTTGAATTGAAATTGATGAAAAGTCCTCGAAAAGTAGTTGAATTTTGAAAAAAGCTTAAATTTTGTTAAATTGGCATGGACTTAGGTTGCTGCTGATAGAAATTGACAAACGATGAAAAAATGAAAGAGCATAATTTTATCATGATATAAGTCTCGTAACTCTATAACCAGCAATTTGTAACATGTACAGGTTATTTGAAGTGTTTGATTCATCGCATTCATGTATCATACTGCCCGATCTCCTGCATCATGTGTGAGTCTCGCATATTTTAGACTCCACTTGTGCATTCTCGCAAATTAATCAAATCTCACACTTTTCTCGGATATACTGGAGCCTGACATTTGTTGTTAACATATTGAAAATAATCACAAATGAAAATAATCACAAATTTTAGTTTAATTTGTTTCATGAAAAACTGTAAATCACTTTATATTTACATGATCATAATGTCCCGAGTTTCAGCAAGAGATTTATTGCACAAATGGATAAATTTGTGGTCAAAATTTGATGACAGGTTTCGTGTTATTTGTACATTTGTATATTTATACGGATCAATGAATTTGCGAGGAACTAAGTTCATGATTGCAATCATAAGGTCGCAAATAATACCAGACAAACAGTACAATTTATTTGTAACTTTATGTATTCTTTGTTCAGAATGGTAAAGATTTATAACAAGTTACATCGAGCCATCAACTGTTTGACGTATTTCACCATGCAGTCGTGGGAATGGACATACAATAACCTTGATATGTTGGTCAGTCAGTTATCACCAGAAGACAGAAAGGTATGCATCTCTTACATAATTAGCAATAACTAACCCAAAACTTATTTCCAGATTAAAAAGTGTTCGTTTTCATTCCAAGATGTCATTTTTGATGGTGTAGGTAGGTAGGAAAAAAAATGTGTTCATATATATTTACAGAAGTAGTATTGAACAATTATTGTTTTATTCTATTTATAGAATTTCTATTTTGACCCTCGACCTCTTCACTGGCCAACATATTTGGAAAACTATTGTTTGGGAACAAAGAAGTTTTTGTTAAATGAGGATTTATCTGGTTTGCCTGCTGCAAGAGCTCATCTGAAAAAGTAAGTATAGTCTGAACAAACTAATCTGGTCCTTGACCTTTATGTATGAATATATTACAAAATTTGTGTGCAGAATATATCAATTGCCATGAGAAGTTCATACAGTAGCAGTGATTTAGATAAGTGTATACAGTACACCTGGTACATAATTGTAGTCCTGTCCGCTTACAAAAACAAAGGCTGAAGATAAAATGAGACAAGAAATCAACCGTTAAATTATGCTAATATAATGTAGAAGAACAGTTAATTTGTTTGAGCAATCATTTATAAATAAATGTAGACAATCTAACAATGTATATAGGCAACATTATGCTCTCCTTTGAAAAAGTGACAGTATTGCCTTGTGTGATCTTTATTTTGCGAACTTTGGTAAGAGACTATATGAATTTAAGATTTGGCAAGGAACTCAATTCACTATGATTAAATACAGAACACTCTGATAAACGTTGATGTCATCAGCCGAGTATCCATTTGTCATCAGGTGTTTTGCCCCTTAATTCGAAAAACCTACTTGATGGTGGGGCAAGCAGTGATGATCAGCACAAAATAATAGCAAAAATAAAAATATTGCAAATAATACCCGGAGTGCAGTATTTTTCTAACGTACATCCATGAAATGAGAATAATTACTTGAATGATTGAAATAGTTGGTTATGTTGTAGTTGTTTGTTTATTGAATTTACCTAATGTTTTAGGTTGAGAAATATAGGTTACACAAGTTTGAAATTGTTGGTTATGTTGAAGTTGTTTATTTATTGAGTTTACCTTATGTTTTCAGGTTGAGAAATATAAGATACATGTTTAATGGATTATTGGGAGTTATACTGTGGAGAACATTGATTGCACGTTCACAGATTGCACGAAATCTCTGGTTCTTTATCATGGGACTTGTTATGAAATTTGTGAAATTCTTCCGTATCACCAGTACCATTCGTACATGAGAGTAGATCATCTGTACATATGTTGAGAATGTGATTACTTGTCTGTGAATGATCAACTTGTTTACATATTGTGACAACTCATGTCCAGATAACTAGCTAATGTCACATGATTGTACCTCAGGTCACATGACCATAGCTAATATCACATGATCATGAATATATTTATATAATGACATTCACTCATACTCGTGTTACCAAGCTGTGCTATCTGTGTTTGGACTAGCGTGCTTACTATGGATCAGCACCAAATTTTGTTGTTAGTGGATGAGTACCAAATTGTGCTGTCTTCATAGGCTTCATGGTCGAGGAACTTCCCAAGTTGTTTTACCTAGAACGGATATACGGATGAACCAAGATCTTCAAATATTACAGTGATGCTTGAATCATCAGGGCTATCTACCAGTCACCAGTGGAAGATAATAAATAATGACATTGTCAACAACATGAAACATCCAAAATGCCAACTTTTCAAGAGAGCGAAAAAGCTCTATGAGGTATAGACTTGGTTTGTGGCAAAAACGCACCGATTCCAAAAAGTCAAAATTTTTGTCCCCCAAGTTTGGAGCTACAACTTTTCATATTTTGATAAAAAAAAACATATTCAGTGTTTGTCAACTCAAATGAATCATGAAATTTACACAAAACTCAAGTTAAGACAAAAAACTAAATAACTCATTCAGAGACTAGTCTAATGTATAAATATTGAACTGTGCTAGAAATCCGACAATAAATTGATCCCATAATAACCATAAAATATCTCTGTTGGTTTAATTGTCGGCCATTTTGAAGGGCAAAAGCTGATTATCATTGCTAGAAGATATTTATATTATGGTAAATGTCATCATTCAGTCTGTGAGGATGTGGCTACCACATTCTTCAACCTGCTCTGCTAATGGTATTTATCAACTTCATGATTAGATTATATTTATAGACATTTAGGAGATGCATACCTTTTATACCTTTCAAAATGGCCAACCTTTAAAAACAAGGGAAGTAAATATTGTTATTGTCAGACAATGTTTATATCATATAGATCTGTGTGTGTGTTTGTGTGTGTGTGTATATACGTACATGTATATCATTACTTGAGCCATGTCTTGTGCTATGTTACTGTTTTATAATACATTGCTCATGTATAACTCAATCAATAACAGCATACTATTAAATGCTTCTACCAAACTTTAAGTTATCCGATGCATTTTGATGTATCTGTCCGATTTCAATGCAGGTTACCAATTATTTTCCTATTTCCAGTATTGAGATAGTGTACAGGATATCAGTATACTTTAGGTAAATACATTAGAGTCTAATGGAATAAAGATTTCAGACTATTTGCTGACTTCCAGTGTTTTAATGCTGTACAATCTTGGTACATGTGTATAAGGCTTTCTAATGATAAGCTTTCAGTAGTACTTTCTTTTGATATAATTTTCCCTTGTTGAATGTTGGAAGTAAAATTGCTTTCAGTAATGCATGACCATTCTATATTGAGTTTTTCTCATTGAATCTATTGTAATCCATTTCTGTTATTACGGAAATGTCAATATAATTATATTAGATGTAAAGTTCTAACCTATTTTTGAGTTTTGTACAATATTTATATTATAATCTGAGACTTGCTAGATACTGACTCTATATTCTGTATATGTTATTCTTCTTTTACATGTATTGTAGTTAATTATGTTGTAAAATAAGTCTTGTATGAAGTTATGGGAATATGGATTTTTTTAAACATACCTTTAGGTATATATGAAGTATCAAGGCATGAACAAATGGCCAGTTATTTTGTCTAATAAAGTTTGAGTATATTATTGATAATTTGTGTCCGAAGGTGGTATGCTAAATATATGATACTTGTGTCAAAATATATACAATTGACAGTGTAAACAAGCCCTTATAAGTGGAAATAGGCAGTTACTGATTGCTGGGCTTGTAGAGGTATCTAAACATATATCAATATACGTCCATAAACATGCTGTAGACGAGCTGGATTAATTATTTGCCCGAATGGCATTTGTACATTAAAGTGGCTACAAATTTTTACATTGTCATTCATATTCGTATTATGTATCAGATCATAGTATCCATTTCTTTTATACTTTAACCAACATATCCATTCATTTCTATTTATTTCTTATTTGTTCTAGTGCATTTACTTCATGTATAAATTCCATAATAATTCTATGATATGTTGTTATGTATGTATTGTGTTATACAAATATGTATGTTAATGATATTATTTTTGTTGTTTGTCAAATTTTCAATTTTACATCTTTGTCTTCAATCCGTTACCATGGCAACTGTTAGGGATGTAGTAATTATGTTTTTTCATGCAGACTGACATTTTGTACATATAGCTTCTTTTATTATTGTGAACTCAAATAATGAATGTTTGTCTGTGCAAAAAGCAGGAGTCTTTTTTACAAATATATTTTTAGACTGAAATGTGCAAAAATGAAACTTACTATTATTATTTTCCATTGAATAAAAACAAATGAAATTGTCTCTGCATAATTGTTGTAACCTGCTGTACTCTTACACCAATTTATATTTAAATCAATCAATACATTACAACATGGGAGGGAAAAGAACATTGTGCAGTTTGAAATTAGATACTTCCTCTGCATGTCATGTGTCGTCTGATTGCTGAACAAAAGTATTAATGTTATGTATGGGTTGTTTGTAGATTATACTTGATGTAATGTTATTGAAAGATTTGTTAAGTCAAACATAATTCCTGATGCACATCGAATTCATTGAGTTTAGGGAAGACAGTCCAGATATCTTCTCATACATGAATAACCTTCACATGTTTGTCATTTTCAACTGTAGTTTTAAACTCATGAGAAATGTTATTTTACAAATACTTGAAATTCATGAACTCTATTTATATAAATGGTAAGTATTCATTAAGCCATAATTGTTTCAGAATGGTTCTAATATCATCTGTGTGCCTTACATTTTACATGTTAAATCATAACTGTACATATGGATTCATATAACTAGGTGTTTACCCTGTATTTTGATATAAAAATAAACTTTACATATTTCTTGGGGATCTTAATCAAATCTCTTGGCCTTTCTATAATTCTTGCACTTCCAAGAATTTTTATTGTCACCCATCCAATAATTTTGCACAGATTTTGATCAAACTTTGATATACATGATATGACTGCCAAATCTTGACTAGGTACATATAAAAGTCGTATTTAAACACTTACTGGGTTGTGAGTTTGAATCCCACCCACCACAAAGTGAGGGTTCAAATACGACTTTTAAATATTTAACGGATAACTACTGTCCTAAGCATTCATAAAAGCCAAGTGTGTGTCTGTTTGCTGGGCAAGTAAGAAAATTATCAGAGATAGGTTCATATGTTTGTTTACTATACATGTCAATCATTTGATGCTTTGAAAATTGTTTGTGCTTTTTCAATGTTGAATTACGAAATAGTGAAAAGTAACAATTTCTAATGTTATTTGTGTAATAAAAAAGGCTCAAGTTGGGATGCATAATAATTATATCATGAGTGTATCATGCAATGCTTGCATTCTAACAATTGCTAAATGGATATCATGTGAATAGGAACACTGTAAGTTATAAATCACTTCGGATGACTCATTATCATGTTAGTAAAGAAGTATGACTTGACAACAGGGTACTGTAAAATCACAGGTTTTCGTGGTTATTAAATTTTTGTAGATTTTGATAAAAATGCATTTTTGCAGTGTTGTAACAGTAAGTTTTGTGGATTACAAAACATGTAAGGCTAAACCTATGTCCGATATTGAGGAGGTTAATTAATCATGGGGATTAGATTTCGTGGCCGAGTTCATCAATGAAATCAATGAAAATTCTATCCCCTCAAAAAATCATGATTTTACAGTATTATGTTTCCTGAGGGTACATACTTGTTATATGATAGTTATATCCTATATGACCTGAATGGGTTTGTGGTAAAATATTGCTGAACCCTTTACTCCATAGATATGTCAGGTAAAGTACTCAATCTCATGTATCCATTTGGCATTATGACAGACGGAAAACGAGTATTCAGTTGACCAATGGAAGGGTGTAAATATGGATGTAAAACATTGAAATATCATACATGTTTGTTTAATCCAATGGATTCACTTAAAATGTCAGAGAAGCAAGAAGGCTTGGCTATATCTGCTCTGTTGCGATTACAATTATTTCCCAAAACTGAGTAATAAGGGAAGACAATCCCAATTCTGCATGGGACTGGATAAGACACTTTATCAAGGGTGATCATTCTTGAGATTTGTCGATAAAAAGCTGCTCTTGAGACGTGGACACATCTATCAGATTTCTTATCAGAATTGTGTAGTGTGTATGGAGTAAAGGGTCTAATTATGCAAGATTAAAGAAGCATACCTTTCTTACAAATAATGAGTCGTCTGCATGAAGACTATTTTGTCTGATTGTGATTTCCTTACAAATGTTTGATGAACATGTATAATTATTCTTCCTTATCCTTATGAGATATCTTTTACAAAAACTTACATTTGAATGTGTTCCTATTAATATGTTTGTAGGAAATGAATCAATGTATTTGAAATGTGCACACCATTTTTCCTTACATATGTATAAAATACATATCTGGTGTTAAAATATACGAGATTATTAAAAGAATTATATGTTACATTTATGTAACTACATTTGTATGTATATTAATAAATAATAAAATTGATGCCTACCTGTATCTATAGTGCCATCAATGGTGGACTATTGCTGTTTATAAATACAGTGTTAATCATATGAGCTGACTATTGTGTAGAAAATATAAGTTAAAAAATGGGATTGTCTTCAAGGTACCAGTACTGTTGTTTCCTTACATGTTTTAAGATCGAGTTTAAACTTTGTGAATGCATATTTCTGAGTGTTCGAATATTGATATGATTTTTTGTCTTTTATTTGACTAATATGACGTCAATTAATTTATTTTATGTTTTACATACTGTAAATCTATAATATATGTATCTGCTGTTGTTATTTTTTGTCTTCATGAATATATTAAAGTATCAACTATTCATTGTTGTGTATCGTTGTTAGTGTATGCTTTTATCTCGCTTATTTTGGGCATGTTTGTATTCCATTGTGTTGCATTATACTCCCTTCCACTTTAGGAGGGTTTTATTTTCTGCGCTTTTTCCCTTATATATATATTAAAGTGGGCCATTATAAGGCCTTTACCTTGGTAAAAAAATCTTCAAAAACAGGCAGAATTCTCCAAAATTCAAATTTACCTCTACAAAAATAAGTTCCCCATGTTACCAAATGACCAATATTTATTCCCCAATTTAAAGGCCTAAAGCGCTGTCCCTAAGGATAGAATAAATTAAAGCCCCGATTGTTTTGCTCATGTCTGCTAGTTAATCAACCAGCCATATACCGTAGTAGGCCTATTAGTGGACCAGTTGTCAACTAAGGACAAAAGACATTTGTCAATACAAGACAATCACTGAGTATATTGGTCACAGTCACTATGATCTCCATACTGAATGCCATTTACAATCTGCGCTTATGGTTGTAAAGCATGTTAGGACTACTGAACAGATATTTTGGGTCAGAATAATGCCTAATGGGCCTTATTAAAATGGAGGTCATTGAAATGAGAGTCGGTCAATGAAATTGAAATCTGCACCTGATCAAATTATTTGTAGAGGAGGCATGAAAGTTTGACGGTCCCACATCACATGTTAGTTATTGGTGGTTAATTGATTTCTCCATTTTATTAGGGATGACTTGGATTAAGGATAACTTACGTAGCCATGAGTCCCCCCCCCCCCGACTATCAACATAATTGGCATATGTGAGGTTTTGTTAGTTATATTTGATATAAAGTTGTTACTATTGTATGACAAAAACTGTCTTTCTAAAATAAACTGTAATAAACCTAAAGAGTTACGTGTTCTTTTATCAGGTGTTATAATTAAGGACCATAACTGCTAATTCTGAATAAATCAGAATAAAAATCCCTGTGTACACAACTACACATGCTAGCCTAACAGTCGTAAGTTTGTTGTAATTCTGTTGTTTTTCTGCCAGATAGTAAGTAAAGACTTTATTTAACGAGGCTACACATTTGGTTTCCCAAATTTTCCAGATTGGCCAATGACCAACTTCGAGAGAAGAGACATAATCTGGATGCGCTACCTTGGTCTTTTCTTAATACTCCTTAGTTATGACCAAGCCCACCAGCTGAGAATCGAATCTGGAAACCTCAATCTGTAGTTGAGAGCATTATCCACTCAACCACCATGCCATCATGAGTTGTGGTGCTACACAAGCCGTTGTTCATAATTTCAAGGGCAATTACTCTGCTAACGCTGCATGAATCGGAATACAGAGACACAAAGCAAAACTTGCTGACTAATATAAGTTTGAAGATTGTAGCTCAACATAATTTAGGGATGGACCAACACCTACTGGCTAACAGACAAGACTAAGATTGAAGATAAAATGTTTTGGTTACAATACATGAATATTTTAGATTTAATACCTCTACATCAACGAGATATGCTTGCGTGTTGAGAAACATAGTTGGCTTTTAATTAGCGTAGTATTTTGTTTGTGGGTTTGAATTAATTAAACTGTTAAATTGTGATTTATAAAACTTTTTGGCAAAACTAGGCGTCTATTTGTTCTTTTTTATCATTAGGTAAACTAAATTAACTTCAGACCCAACATCGTCTCGAACCTCAACCCCACTTTAACCAATAACCTGTCCGTAGTTCTACCAATTTAGCTAGCTTGGCGAATGTTTTGCGTCAGTCTCCACTGTCACTTCAAAAGTATAATCATATTCTATAAAACCATTAATATAACTTTTGTTCGTTTGAATGCTGTGAAAGTACAATACATACACTTCATTATACTACAAAGGGAGGTAACTACTGCGAGAATATATTTATTAATTTTGGACGGAAATTTTACCAGTTTAGATTTTAGTCAAAACCATTCAATTATCCAATCAAAACGGTTGTTACATATAACCTTCGGGTATATACAAAATGGCGTCCTCGGAAAAGAGACCCAGGAAAGGAATTTTGAAAACGTCTACCAGCTTTGATAAAGCTGAGCCAACACCGTAAGTATATGCCAACATAATGTGTATGTCATGGAAATGTAAACAGTTGTATGCGAAAAAAATTTATCAGAAATTATTGGACTCTATGTCTTCTGACAAGATGATGATGGTGATTCATGTCACTTCACACTTGTCACTGTTAATTGATCGCCTAGCCTAAATAAGAATGGTTTTGATGATGAAAACAAAACAATTTTGATTTACACAAAGAGTAATATTATTATGTGGCAAATTATATTTAATAATACCTGCATCACAAATTTCAATCGATGTAAAAACTTTAGATAGAAATCTATGAAGATTCATGTGATCTAAATTTTCGTATTCCCTACGTCGATTAATTGCCATACGCGCAAGTTTGCCGAATTTCGATCTCATTGAGTAGGATCTAAAAACCTTTTTGGCATACTTATTCTATTCCCTTCTTTAAATCTGTGATTCCATGATACGAGATCGCACGGAAATTACTTTCGTTTTCGGTTAGTGATAAAACTCACGCACCGTCCGTACCCTTGTGTAGGAGAAATTTTATGAGAAAACCGTATTTTTTATGTTTTACATCGTACAATTAAACAGTTAATGAATGATGTCAAAGAATAAACATTAACTACTAGTACAATGATGTTTGTGAATTGAATTTGAAAGAACAATCAGAGTTGATTATATAAATATACAAGTAGATCAATAGTTTGGCATAGTGCATATCATGTATGTTTAAATGACATGTTTTGTGATCTTTTCTTCATTTTGTACAAAATACTTTTAAAAAGTTTTTACCTTTTAATGAAAAGGTTTATTTGCTTACTGGAGAAACATCTGTCAAGAAACACAGGAGATGCCATAAGCCGAATCTAAAACTTCAAAATTTTCTTGGGGGAAGCGGGGGGGGGGAACACACCCTCCCGCACCCTCCCCCAAAGGGCCTTTTCAAAAACTTGCACCCTGCTCTATTCGAATCCTAGCTGGAGCACTGACTTGTTCACAATCATGACCCTAACCCATACACAGGGGGAGTAACTCTATTAAGCATTTTGGTGAAATTATGCCCCCTTTTTCAACTTAGTGCAAATGTTAAAGTTTAGGTACAAGTTTTTCTCCTCTAATATTTTCAAAGTGCATTCACATAATCACATATTGCTATGAATACTTGTTCTCCATCATGACCCCAACCCCTACACAGGGGTTGGTAACTATATCAAGCATTTTGTTGAAATTACCTCTTTTGGACTTGGAAATGCAAATATTAATGTTTAGGTACAGGTTTTTTAACCCCTTATATCTTCAAAGTGAATTGATATATTGCTGCTGATACTTTGCATACAGGCTTCGCGAAAGTGAGAAAAAAAGGCCGGACATCCGGACCGGCATAAAATAAATTTGGCCGGACCGAATCAATTTTGGCCGGACCGAACAATATTAATAGGAAACAGTTAAAAAACCAAATGAAGAGAGATGTATAGATAATGCATGTTCTTCTTAAATTATTCAGTGGTAAATTATTTAGAAATGCATTGTTAGCTTTAACACACAGTTAACAAGTGTTTTCAAATAGGCCTAATTAGATAGTTTGCCTTTTCACAATGGGCTCATTCAGCCCATTCAATGAGCATATATCAGACAGGACTTTCTGTCAAGAGAAATGTTATTTTCATTTTACCATTTAATATCAAACATCTTTAAACTAAATCACGTTTTTTCGTGTTAAAAAGTCCCCTCGGAAATCGTCAAAATAAAAATATATTCAGAAAAAAATCGCCAACATTCCGGAATCCGTACCGTGTACTACGGGTTTTATCCGCATCCAAAAAATAATCAGTTTTCGCGACCTCCATTTCGCTGAATTATGTTACATTTTTGACGATTTCGGAGGGATATCTTATTGAATCTCGACGAGGATTTACGAAAATACATTCGTGTTACATTCTTTACAATAATCTTCAACTACGATGTGGGAATATCGCCGTCCAGACTTAAAATCTCCGTCGGACCAACGGTCCGACATTCAGTCAAATTTTGCCGGACCAAAGCATTTTTTGTCGGTCAGGACCGACGGACCGACGGTTTTCGCGATGCCTGTGCATACTTGTTCACCATCATGACCTCAACCCCTACTCAGGAGAAGATAACTACATAGCATTTTGTTGAAATTATGCCCCCTTTTGGACTAAGAAATTCTTATTTGTTTACCTTCATGACCAAGGGGACCTACACATGAGTAGGTAACGGTCCTGCATAATTTGTCCAAATCATCCCCGTTTTTCAACTTAGAAGCCCCAACCTCTACACAGCAGAGGGTAATGCTGCTGTTATGAAGCATTTTGTTTTGAATATATAATAATTGTACTATCCTATGTGAATAGTGGAGCGCGCTGTTCGTGGACAGCTCTTGTTTTCTTACCAGTGCTTCAGCTAGGATTTGAAAAGGGCAGGGTGCAACTTATATTGTCCTTGTTGAAATAGCACTTTGGGGGAGGGTGCCAGTGTCTAAATGGGGGTCCCCAAAGAAAAATTTAGAGTCTGCTTATGGCATCTCCAATGTTTTCGGACAGAAATTGGGGTGTTTCTCCAGTAAATTGTTTGGCACAAAATGAAGTATAAACTCATTTTTAGATCTTTGGTATAAATTATCACAATTTATGTCATTTAAACTTTTACACTATGCCAAATGATAGGTATACTTGTATGTGTAATGAACACTTATATTATCAACTCTGATTGTTCCTCAAATTCACAAACACCATAGCAGTTAATGTTTATTCAATTGATAGGTATACTTGTATGTGTAATCAACACTTATATTATCAACTCTGATTGTTCCTTCAATTCACAAACACCATAGCAGTTAATGTTTATTCTTTAAAAATATTTGGATTAACCACATATTTTATATGGAGGATTACCTGAGTTAACATATTAGTGTACAGGTTACATTGATTACTTAAGGTAGGTTTGATCTGGTGATTTGCATATTTAATTCCCACAAGATCCTGAGAGAAAAAAATGTGTGTTTAGGAATGAATTTATAAAAAACTTAATAAAGTCTTATGTTAAACATTTCTGTTGAAATTAAAAAGTGCCTTCTCAGTTTTAGACTTGACTTGATCGAATTCACGGAAATGCTATTCACACGTTGCTGATGTGTGAACGCGAGATACAATTTCATTGGTTGATAGCCGTTGCAGATGACAAGCGCCCCCCCCTCCGATGTTTTTAATTTAAAGATGTTTTGTGCAGGCATGAGAATTTAACATTGTTAATATTTTGACAGTGAGATTAACCTGTCTTTTCCAATTTAACCTCCCTTTCAAGAATTCCCATTACCGGTAATAAAAAAATTATCAATTTTGGTCAAAACGTCACACATTTTCTCAATTAGTCTGGTACCATAGGACAAAAATTAACTGACGCTAGAATCATTTTACGCCATTAGCATATATGCATGTAAACTGACTTTATGCCGTGGTGCGTACGTTTGAACAACACAATTCGTACTCGATACTTCGCACCTTCCTTGAAAAAAATTGGGGAAAAAAATCTTGGGATCGGCGGGTTAAATAAGTGTCGATTGGTTCCCCAAGTTATTTGTAAATTTGTGCCATAGATTTTGTTAATCTTGAAGCAACAGTTAGCAAATTGGGTAGAAGGTTAGAAGAAAGCCAATTTTAGTCTGTCAAAACGTCAGAATTCAGGAGATTGTCCCCCCACAAGGGCTTTGCCCTGGACCCACTAGGGGGTTTAATGCAGCCCCTTGGAGCACTGGCAAATTTTCCTCTTTTTTCAATAAAGACCATTCTCATGCCTGTTAATTGATGATTGACGTACCTGATTAATAAACAACTTGTCACGTTGTTTATTACTCGATTGACACAGATTTTTTATACACATAAGAAATTTAAAAAAGGGCAGGGCGACTTTGTTAAAAAAAGACACAGCCGGAGGCAGGAAAAGGCAATGGGGCGCCGTGTCCTGCTATAAAGGTCTAGCTGGAGCACTGCATACCTTCATAAGACCTTTAAAATTAGGGAAAAATACTGGTACATGTACAAGTAATATGGGGAACTGATTTTGTTTACTGTAGGTAAAATTCATTTTCCTTGGAGAAGAGGTCTTGTAAAGCCTCTGTTTGATTATAAGGAAAAAAGCCTGTGATGTTATAAAGTTTAAAGGTGCTGCCTCACAGATTGGGGTAAAATTTTTGTATATCATGATTTTCTAACCTAACCAAGTATTGATGTACTAGAAAGCCACTGACGGGGTTGCTTTATGAAGGTTTTGGTGCAGATAAGCAATTTTAACCACTCTTGATATCGCCCACTGATTATTATTTTCTTGAAAAAAAATCGCTAAGTTTCCTTCCAACATGCTTTGTGAATTATGTAATTCACACATGATTGAACTGTAACATCAACAAACTACAGTGTAAACATCAGTGAGGTATAACTCCAACGCAATAAATTGCAGTACAAAAACAAACACAATAGTGCCTATATTTTTGTTATGGATTAAAATCAAGGACCGTAGCGCTTACCAATGAAAGCATTCAAACTTTTGGCACAACATATAAAGTTTTCATGCTCCTAAATATTCAGAAATGATAAATATAGCAGATTTTGTGTTTGTTTTTGTATTGCAATTTATTGTGCTAGAGTTATATTTGGTTCGTTTTTCGATTCGTTTTCATCAAATGCGAAAACTTTTCAGGCAATTTAAGTAAAAGTAGTGTTCATTCTATATAGGGTATTAAGTTATAGTTAGAACATATTAAGTAAATTTTACTTAATATGTTTTAATTAACTTAGAATATAACATTCTACATTCTGATTGGCCGATAGAAAGTAGCGCCAACGCATGACGTCAAGTCTGTGAAGAGAAAATTTTAATGATTAAATTTTTATTTAACCGCCAAAATTCGGCGTTTTCATTGGCTCATAATGTAGGTTATATTCTAATACCCTATAGAATTTTTGATGTAAAAATACTAAATAGCTACAAAATGCCGAAGTTTCTAAAATTATTTTAGATGTCAGTGTGGTTGTTTATGAAATATACAGGCAACTATACAAAAATTAAGCGAATATTTGACAATTGTATTGTATTTTTGCAATACACCAATATCTGAGGCAGTCCCTTTGAACAGAAAAGTCTTACTAAAGATGCTTATTATATTGTCTCCATGTAAAACTACAGTATATGTATCGTGATATGTATTGTTAACTCTGTACCGTGATACGCATCGAATCGCAAGGTGAGAGTATCTTTACACCCCTAGAGGAAACTAACAATATTTTATTTTTTACCCAATGATTCGTATTCAACGCAATTTGTATTGTTTGTGAAAAAAATAGTTCGAATTTATGTTGCATTGGTTCCTATTCCCTGAAGGAAAAAAATGACAAAGTAAAAATTCCCCTTTCGGCTGCTAATTTTCCCCAGGTATGGGTCCAGACCCCTTTCCCCCTAAATTGACTACACTACATCCCTACACTTCAGCTTCCCACAGGCAAAGGGATGCCGCCTTAGTAGATCCAGACATAAGTCTGTAATTCCTGACAGAATCAAAGCAAGGTCTGCAGACACTCCTTTCCTCCCTAAATAAAGGTGTGTACTTAGCTCATCCTGAAGCTGACTTTCATCATTTTAACTTAATATTAAGGGTAGGTCACGCAACCAGACACCATATTTTATGCCTAATTATGATATAAATTCAGGAGATCTAAGGAGATGAAATGGGATGAGATGAACATACTGGCCACACATCACCCACCAGACAAGGACTATGGACATATGAAGATTGATGAACCTCCCACTCCATACAGTAAATATTCCGATCCTGAAGATGAAGACGGCGAGGGTAACTCTGAAAGACGAGGTAGTGTTGGTGAAAAAAGCAAGTTGGATCCAAGCTCACTCTCCTCAAGGTATATGTTCAGAAAGTCAATTAAGTCAGTAAAAAATATTTCAATCATAAATCAAGTACATACTACAATGTACTATATTGTGAGACTTAGCCTACCAGTAAGCACAGTATATGGATCACTCGTTTTCTGGGTTCGAATACTGAGTTGGTTCTTCTGTATTCATTTAATTGTTTGTTTGAGATCAAATCGAACCGCTTGATCAGCTGACATTTAGTCGGCAATAATTTCAGCAGCTGGATGTTTACAGACTTTATTGTTTTTAAGCAGTATGATAATAAAAAAGGCATATTTTGTTGTGCATGTGTGTTCTAAACATATCAAAACATATAAGCTTTTTATCTGTTTATGATCAATAAACACATTCAGCCAGGCACGTTACTGTCAAACATACTAAGACATGAAGTAATGTACATTTTATTTGGAATTTAGGATACATGTATTGTTTTAGTATGATAAGCTGTTCTGAAATATTGACACTGGGTTCATTGTATAATTAATCGTCCTGGTCTTTCTTAGGTACCATTGGCTATAGTTTATTCACATGTAGAGCAGTTTTCAGGTGCATTTAATTGATCAACAATAACAATTGAATGGAAAAAATATTTAGTTTAAATTTAATTCAAAATTTAAGTTATTTAGTAATCTCAAGATTTCTTACATGTAATTTAAAAACCAACCATTCTGTCAGCCTAGAACTTATAAATATATATTTATTATCTTCTGTATGGATTTTTGTCAGTCTAAGTTCTAACATAGTGACAGGTTTCTAACTTGTAATGTAATCAATCTGTCTCAGCTGATATGTTTATTTCAGAAGATTATTGGTCATAAATGTAACATTTTCTGCTCTAGCATTACTGGTATACAAATCAATAATGTTTCAGACAGAAAATATATAAGCTGATGATATGTATTGAACAAATGTTTTAATAAATGTCTTGGGTTTCAATTGACTCGTGAACTTTCCAAAAAAAAACGCATTTAAGTGTTCCTCGTTATTCAGATGAAAGGGTCAATGTAAGTGAGATTAAGTCCCTAGTAAAACCCCCTAAGCTGCGTCTGTAGTCTAGTAGTTCCCACAGTGGATGGGGAACCAGGTGATCCAAGTTTGATTAATGGTCCAAACAGGTTATATTCTTCCATAACACTTAAACAACAATGTTGATCTTCCTCCATATGTGGAGAAGTTGCTAGTTTCTTATGGGTAAATTAACTTACTAACTTGTGACATTTTACATTGTAACAAAACTATTCTAATGTACATGTAATTATGATGATATATATTTGTAGGTTGGAAGATATTGAAGGTCCGAGGTTAAGACATGTAATTATGGTGGTATATATATTTGTAGGTTGGAAGATATTGAAGGTCCGAGGTTAAGACGTGTATCTACAGAAGATGAAGAATCGAGTGAAGATGAGGATAATTTATCAGAAGAACAAATTGGTTTGTATATTACTTTTAAAATGGTATTAATTACTCATCAGGGTTTATTTTTAGCTTGTCCGTCACATAGTGACAAGGTGAGCTATTGTGATCACTCTTCGTCGGTTGTCCGCGCGTGCGTACGTGCGTCTGTCAACAATTTATTCAAACAACTTCTCCTCCTAAACAACTTGACCAATTGCACAGGAATGTTCCTTAGTTGATCCTTTATAAAATTAGCTAAAAAATTTGTAATCTATAAATAACTCGTGGCAACCAATAGTAAAATCTTTTAAAAAATCAACCGCTGGCAAGATTTCAAAATAATTTTACGGAAATAGTTGTTGGGTGACCCTCTTACAAAATTGTCTTGTGTCATCAAAAAATATGGCTGCCAGTTGGTGGGGTGCTGTTTTTCTCCTCTAAAAGTACTGGTTGGATTTCACTATGAATTGGTAAAATTGTTCCTCGGGTGGTCCATTCTTAAAATAGCTAAAAGAATTATAATCCATGCTGGTTGCCAGAGTGACCCTCTTACAAAATGGACATTTTTATGGTGATTCATCAAATAACATGGCCGCCAGTGGGTGGGGCCCTGTTTTCCCTATTTATCATGCAACTGCCATGGTAACTGCCTGATAACACATGACCTGAGAACAGTATGTGTTCTCAGGTCAATAGGCTGCTAGTAGCCTGAGAACACTTTTTGGCTCCGCCCACAAATCACGGACTATTTTCCCATTTCTCATTCCATCTAAAATTGACCTACATATTATTGAAAAGTACAAAAATATACATTTGATAGCTAATATTTATTCAAAGTTTAGATTTACAACCAACATCAGCAATATTTCTTCGCCATGTAGGGCTACGCCAGTGTATTTTTTCTTGAATTAATACGGGTCATCCACGGATCAATCGTTTGGGAAAGGCCCTGAAAAAAACAATAAACACACATGAATCCACTGGCATAGGATCATCAAAGATAAATAAACATAAAGAGTATGCATAGACAACGGTTCCACGTCAAATACACTGGACAAAATGCAATTTTGAACTCATTTGAAGACTCGATACGATGCGCATACAAAATCATTGAAAATGAAAAAAGTCGGAAATATTTGGCGAATCTTAAGACTAAGTGGGTCAGTTAAATCATTGTTAGATTCAGTGTACATATGGTTCATACATAGGTAAAACATAAAAAAATATAAGAGGCTCTTCAACAAGATCAATGTCTTACCATATTCTATTTCCATCGATTTTCCAAGCATTGAGGTCTCCCTACTGCCATTCTCCACCCACCAACTTGACTAAGACGAGTAAGCTTGTATAAACTGTTCATTCTTGAAGTTATTTCCCCCGTCCGGAATTCAATTTTGCACTGACAGTTACCGCAAACAACCCAGTGTTTCACATAGTCCATGTTTATATTTATTCCAAGGCATTGTTAAGAATAACAGAAGGATTTATGATGTAGTAAACGACCTTGTTCATACACGTACGTCATTGATGATTCATTCAAAAAACTTCATAAATTCATGGGCGAAATTTTATTCTACCATTATGACACAATGTAGTTATTTGGTAATACCATTTACTAAGGTTTCCCTTTCTGAATATATAATTGAAATATTTATTTTTTAATATTTCTTTTGTTAAGCAGCGTAGAATTGAGAACTATTTTGTTTCGCGGAAGCACATTGAATTGTGTTAATCGGCGGGTTTACTGGATCTACTAAAACCCACAAATCGGTTGTAACTTTAAAAAATGAGGAATTACGCCCCTTACTTGTTCCTCGGTGCTGGTTGCATGATAAATAGAAACTCGGGTCACTGTCCGGATCGAACAATGTTATCAGACTCGGCAATATCGTCCGGGGTGACTCGCCAAAGGCTCGCCACCCGGACGATATCACCTCGCCTGATAACATTGTTCTCACCGGACAGTGACCCGAGTTTCTCTATATATCTATAGTAAAATCTTTTAAAATCTTCTTCTCTAAAAGTACTGGTATTTCATGTTAATTAGGTAACTATGTTCCTTGGGTTATCCTTTCTAAAAATAGCCAAAATAATTATAATCCATGCAGAACTCTGGTTGCCATGGCAACCAATAAGAAAAACTTTTTAAAAAACATGAAAAATGTGGTTCTACTTGATCAATGTGCACAGGTGAGCGACCTAGGGCTCTATGGCCCTCTTGTTTGCTTTATTTGCAAGTTTGACTAATTTAGAAATCATAATGCAAAAAAATACATATATCTTAAAACTTGTGAATAATAAATTCACATTTTCTTCACCACAATTTGTATAACATTTTGCAGTAGGCATTTATGAATCTTGGTCAGAATGCATGTTTTGATGGAATATAGGTCGAGTTTGAATATGAGTCAACTGAATCGATTTAATGCCATCTTAGCCCTCTTGTTTTCAGTTCATAAAAAGTTTAAAACATTCAAAAAGTCCCAATACTATAAATTTCAACATTACTTTTCAGTTCAAAAAAAGCAATTCCAACAGAAAAGGAAACTCCATTATAATGAATTTCAAGCAGTCCAATTAGCAAAACAATTAATGGAAGAAGAAGATGATGAAGAAGATGAAAATACGGATGAAGAGGAGAATGTTGGAGATAGTGTTCAAATGCAGACTGATCCGCCGGTGGATTTAGCAAATACCGGTGCAAATAATCTCTCTAGTTCAGAAACTTCAGGTCGTAAACTTGCGGAAACTACTATGGATTCATCGGGTCAATTGGAAACAAAAATAAATTAGGATTTTTTTCGATTTTCCTACAGCAGTTTTTCTCAAGATGTTGGAGTTTTAGAGCTTACTGGTAAAGAATTGATGACGTGTCAACTTGAAAGTGGCATTATAGATGATACATGTGTTATAGTGAGTGTTTGGTAGTGGAGTGTTGAAGAAGAAACGTTGTATGCTTATAATGCAGAAACAGAAACCTCTAGCTCTTCAGACTTTATTTACAAACATTTGAAGACTTATACTCAGACTTTCACTTAAACTTTGCAGAAATTAAACTTTACAATAATTTCTTTTCCATTGAATAAGACGTTAAAAACCAGTGACGTTTTGTCTGTATAGTTGTTGTTGCCTAGTAGTATGCCAAGATATATTAAAAACAATTCATTGATAACAATACATGTATGGAAAGAAAAGAAAATTCAACAGTTTTGTGTCTTTTTAAAGTCTTAAAATATTTGTGAATTAGGTCTTTGGTAAAGTCAATTTTGTTGATCCAGAGTTTCTGTCCATGTTTATGTGAGCATTAGTCCTAATTATTGTATATGTTAAGTGTTGTTATATATTGTTGTTCTGTTTCTGATACAGGTTCTAGTATATACTAATAATTATGTTTAGTATATGTAAAATTATGAACTTGTTAAAATTCGAATTTTCATGCAATTATGTGTTATAGTACGCCATTTTGCTGTGGTTTGTGCTGCCGCTGTGTTGGCCATTATACACACATGTGTAAATACAGATGAGATCTTTAATATTATATAGTGTACTGTAAAGACAATAAAGTTATCAGCATGAAAATAATGGAAAATTTTGTAAATTTCCTAATTTCACTCACATTTGATCTAGTGTTCATTTTTGCCAACATATATAACTCTTTCAAATTTTTTTAAAAATCACTAATTAAATATTTCTTCATGCCAAATGTCCAAAATTGAGAACATGCTTAGTTTGTGCCTCGCAGAGGGCTATCCACTCATACACTCAGTAGTCTGAAAATGATAATCATTCCCACCTGCATATCCAGGATTTTTATTGTATCCTTATTTATTGACCATTAGACCCTTAAACTTTGACCCTCATGATTCTGACTTAATGGTCAATTGTTCTTTAAACTATTTCAAGTTTTTAGGCTACAAAATTGTTAATATTCTTTACAAAGTAATGATAAAATCACAGGTCCATGAAAAGAGTCCTAGACCACCTAATATACATTATATACATAACAGTGAAGTTCCTCTAATAAGACTACTTCACCTATTTTGAAATCAGACAGAATTTTGCCTGTTTAATGTCCCAAAGTATTAAATTTAGAAAGAAAATGTCGGCTTTTAAGACCAGCTTTTTGACTAGTTGTATAAGTGGAACTCAGTACTTTATATACATATAAATATGTAGAGGTGGTGTATAAGACTTTTCATGAACCTGTGATCAAGTGACATTTGAGATTAAGCAGCAATCAGTCCCTGTAAATCTCTTGTACTTCATTAGCATAATTTAAAAGTTGACTTCTTGTCTGTATTAACATAAAGATAACTGCTTGGAAGGGAACTAGCATGTTGCGTTTAAAATGCACTGATAAACCTGGTGTATAGAATATCATGGCAATATTCTTTATTGATAACATTAGAACATTTTGTTCGCATTTTAGAATGAATTAGAAATGTGCTATTGTTATTTCAATCATCATGGTTTCATATCTAGATGTTCCATAAACAGTACAACCTCTCTATAACAACACCTTCAAAATTTCACTAAGCTAATATTTACTATAAAATTAACTTCTGTAGAGCAACAATATCTGTACAACGGTCAATATTTGCAGATCCCAAAGGATGTTGCTCTACAGAGGTTGTACTGTATGTTTATAATGAAGGTAGAGAGTGGTATTTTAGAGTATTTTATCTTATTGGTATTGTGATGTGACTATACATGTAGGTGATAAATAGAAGATTGATATTGTTAAACATTTTTATTGTCTGTCATGGTAGAACAGTAGGTTAGCCATTTATTGAATTAATTCATAATTATAACTTACACTGTAAGAACCCAAGAATTGCTGACATTTATAATTGCATTCAGTTAAAAACAGGAGGAAACTCAAAGAAATATATGACGAAGGAATATGACTGCTTAAAACTTGTCCATCAGAGACATTGAAAATGCCTAGAGATGAATAAAGGACGCTTCTCATTGTTTGGTTACAATTCTTGGTTGATTATAGTGTGGGCAATACTTGGAAGATTATGGTTATTATATAATGTCTGTGTATGAACATATTTTAATACAAGAAACTGTCCCTCTCCATGGTCGAGTGGTTTAGACAATGTCTCCGGAATGCAAGGATCAAGTCTTGGTACAAGGTCTATTCTTATAAGACATATAGATTGGGCGCCAGCTAGTTAAATAATGGTTTTCGTATACATACATGTACTTATCTAGTGCCTGGCATTAAAACGTCAGATAGGAGTTATGTGCTCAGAAAGTAAGTGTCTCATAAGCCATATTTGCTGTGCCAATAATAAAGGATAAATAATAAGAGGTGACACTATAATAAACAAACACTTCACTTTTTGTTAGAGGTATATGATAATTATAGACTGAACAAGGAACCAAAAATTAAATGTTTTTACATTATTGTACAAAAAAGTCAATATATCAACTGTTATAATTCAATTATATATATCACAAAAGATGGAATCAAAACTAGGTTAGGGTTTGTCGTCATCAAATATTGTGCTTGCATAATTTCCACATCTAGCCATACAAAATGTCAACAGTTGCTCACTGATGACTTCTATAATGCATACCCTCTCTAGATGTAGACTTAGTATAGTAGTTCACATGTATTTTAGTAATTATTTTTTTCAACAAATGGATCAAATTGTTGTTAACTTTTTTATCATTTTGATCCCTAAAAGTTTTTGTTATACCGTCATGGATCAAGTCAAATTTTTTCACTGATCCCTAAAATATCACAAGCGCTGTGTGAGAACATAGTTGGTATGTATTTTGTTAGCTATGCTGAAGAAATGAAGAAGAAGTACATACATATTACATGTTTATATTAAAATTTCCTCCATACCATTGTTTATAGTGGATGTTACATGAGTGTCTATTCATATTGAATTTATTAAACAAATTGATTAAGATAATAAAATGTGAGGACCCTGAAATGTTGTAACTCTTTTAATTTATCAAACGAGTTACGACAATGTTACAATTAAACCTCATTGTAGTGGCCTCGCTTGCCAAGCATGTCTTCATGAAAATAAATGAGATTATTGTAAAATCGTTAATATTCCTGGGGGATTAAATTTCGTAGATTTTGATAATGACTTCAACAACAAAATCAAATCCCCGATAAACAGTTATACCAATAAACATGTAAGTTTCCTTGGCCGACATGTTTTCCTTGACCGCCATTAATGAAACATATTCCTTCAACTACAATATTTGCCTCCTGTGTTGTCGGCCATATCACAGGCAACTTTCTACATGTTAATAGGATAAATCCTCCAAGATGGTACCTAAAACATTGATTGGTGTATTATGCGTAATCTGCTGAACACAAAGTGGATACAAAGTGATTCCCAGACTGATCACAATATTACAAAAATCTTACCAGAATTGCCTGTCAAACCTAAAACAAGAGAGGTTGCCAGCTCTGTATTCTGTCAACTTGTTATATTAAGTGCTACAATTATGTTTGAGTTATTTATCAATATTAAGTGTGCCGGACTGTTTGTTATCAGCAGCGTTTTATGTCCCGAGATCAGTCTACATATTGATCTTACTATTTGTTTGGATTCATTTTCCTATGCATAATACAGGGGACAGTTTCATAGACTTATTTTAGCTAATATCAGACTTTTCCATGTATATTATATATAATATCATACAGAAATGTGTAATCTCAGCTAAGGTTTGTCTCTGAAAAGGACCCCAGGTTGTTAATTAAATTTGATGGAATTTAACAGCACCGGATTTTGGTGCTCTTATATTATCATGTTTTAACTGTAGTGGCATTATTGCCTGTTGATCATGAAGAGTGTTATATAGTGCTCAACATTTCTTCCTGATTTGCTCTTGGGTTAAATTTTTGTTTACCTTCTTTGTAACTGGTCAAGGAGTTGATTTGGTTTGGTGTGCTGTAATGGAAATTGGTTTGCATGGGTAAAAGTTTTTAATCCAAATACTGATTTCAGCACTTTTAGGAATAATTGCACTATGTTATTTATTTGAAAAACATCTAGTTCAGTATGTTGACAAGCAGTTTTCAGTATTTTGAAAATTTGGAATTTTTACCCAATGCAATCCTCAGAGAATAAAGTTGTTATATTATTGTTATCAGTGTAAACTGCCATTTGTAATACATCATGTAATATGTAGTAATTATTGTAATATCACAAATGTATGTCACTTTGTGAACAATGTCTCATTTCAGTTATATAATAAAAACACTTATACGTATGTAACTTGTTTAGTTTAGTCTTCATCTTATCATAAACTCTCTACAGCAATTTCACAGAGTAACTTGAGTACATGTTGTACCACCCCTTATCTGGTAGTGGTTTTCCTACCTTAGTAGCTTTACAGTTTTGGATCGGAATGTTCAGTTTGTTGAAATATGTTGGCACTGTTGTTGGATAAAACTCATAATAGTCCTACTTATCTCAGGTCAGAGATTCTTCCTCCTTTAGGTCGATTTCCTCCTTTTTGTCTTAAAAATCTTTGAAACAAAATGGTTCAGATTCAGTCTGACCTACCAAAAATGATATTTTTGCAAGAGTGATGGAGGTGGGGGTAGGGTGTTCCAGTCTGTTGCTCTTGGAGTAATCACATGCCTGTATTATCTCTTTACCCTTTACTCCATAGATATCCACATCTCTATCTATCCCATGTACATCACCAATTATTTTCTAATTACGTGTATGGAGGGAAGACTATCCACATTCTGAAGTGAACTTAACAAAACATCAAGGGAAATCAGCGATTGTAAGAAACAATTGATCTTGAAATTTTTCAAACCATTTGCATTAAAATATTTCATTATTTAATGGGTAATATTTGGAGTTTAGGACCTTCCACACAATGTATAACTTATATGCAAGTTGTAAACAGTTTGTTATACCAGTATACATAGCCGGATACATTGATGCTATGCAGTTGTAGGCATTCTTGTCACCAGGAGACGTGTCCCCTTAACTCCCTTTGTGGCAATTTAATATTATGTATTCATTATTTCTTCAATTGTTAAAGTTTGTAAAGAGCTGTCACAATATTGTATGTAACAGTTGTTCCTTCATCATCAGCGTGTTTGTTTAGCTACTGTGTACATGTTACCACACCCTTCGTTCTATCCTTCAGTATTATTGTATTGAAAGTGTTATCAATATATACTCTTCATCATGAGTTATGATTATTTCAAAATGAATATATGATTATTTCATCATGAGTTATGATTATTTCATCATGAGTTATGATTATTTCATCATGAGTTATGATTATTTCATCATGAATACATGACATTGTTCTTGATATCCAAATTTTATAGCTTTACTTTGTGCATCTCTAAGATATTTTACTCACTATCTTTACCTGATAGGCATTTTCAATAGAACTATAATTATTATATAACTACAATAAATGTTATACATTTACAAAAGGGGCCTAAAATCATTAAGTTTGGTCGTTTATTTTTATTGCAACATACAAGTGCTTGATTAACTTATAGATGTTCTAAATCTGTGATAATTATAAATTGTTTACTTTTTGATGATAAGTCATTCCATTTGAATATAAGTATTTTTAAGTTGATACAAATTGTTGTATGCAAAACAACAATGCTTTCCTTAACTAGTGGGATAGCTTTCATGAAACCAAGATTTGATTTTCACGATACATTCGGATATTTATCTTACTTTTCTGTTAATATTCCTGCAACATGTTTGCCAGTATGCATTTGTATTATACTAGTTTCGTATTTATTAGCAATTCAATCTGCACAAATATATGCTTTATATTTATGCCAAGGAAGATTAATTTGAGGGTTGTAGGGTTTTCCAGTATGTTATTGACTTATATTGAATACTCTGTTTCTATGAACTGACGAATTATATTGGCAAACACATTTATTTCTGACTGCATAGCAACAACTAATGTAGATATGTCCGGTTTCTATTCCACAACTATAGCTGAAAATTGGAGGCAATCAAGGGTCAGTGATCTCACAAATAAAGCTTCTCATATTTTAGAGATCAGAATGAGACTTTGACCATACATGGACTGTAAATGTTGTAATTAACACTTTACTCCATATATACCACATGATGTCCATAAACTTTAAGTATTTTCTCATATTGTCAGTATAGGGGGACACGATGTAATTACAGAAATGGACTTAACAAGACACCTTATCAAGGGAGATAATTCTTGTTATTTGTCACAAAAAGCTGCACATGAGATGTGTAAATAGTCTAGCTCATCTAATACCTGATAAGAGTAATGTGCATGGCATAAAGGTTTTAAATAACAGTTGGTTATTGATGAATTTATGCAGGAATTATTGGATTTCCTAGAGTGAATTCTGATTATACGTATTTATGTTATAAATGTTTTCTGATTGTGCTTTTCTTTCATTATAGTGCAAATAAATTATCTCAGTATAAAATGTTCTTTCTGTTTGTATGATTATTACACCTCCAAGTGCAAGGAATTGATATATTGGCGGGGGTTATATTCAAGTTTGTTTTCTGTTGGCATTATTTAATTAAACTTGTCAGTTCGATATCTCTGCAACTATTTGTGCAATTCCAATGAAACTGTGAAACTAACATAACTCTCATACCGTCTTTGCGATGGATGTCATCCAGGATGAATTCGATTTATGTGATACCACATAGTGAATGAAGTGAAAACGGCTCTTACATATCCGCCATATTGGTAAGCAGTCCATCAAGCAGCTAGCCTCATGAACTGGTGATTCGTAGTAGCTAAAACCAGAACCAACTGCCGGCAAGGATAATGCAGTGGTAAACCGTTCCCGCACACTGCAAAGCAAGGATTATGCAGTGGTAAACCGTTTCCCACATACTGCAAAGCAAGGATAATGGAGTGGTAAACTGTTTCCCACATACTGCAAAACAAGGATAATGCAGTGGTAAACCATTTCCCAAATACTGCAAAGCAAGGATAATGCAGTGGTAAACCATTTCCCAAATACTGCAAAGCAAGGATAATGCAGTGGTAAACCGTTTCCCACATACTGCAAAGCAAGGATAATGGAGTGGTAAACGTTTCCCACATACTGCAAAGCAAGGATAATGGAGTGGTAAACCGTTTCCCACATACTGCAAAGCAAGGATAATGCAGTGGTAAACCGTTTCCCACATACTGCAAAGCAAGGATAATGCAGTGGTAAACTGTTTCCCACATACTGCAAAGCAAGGATAATGCAGTGGTAAACCGTTTCCCGCATACTGCAAAGCTAGGATACTGCAGTTGGTCTAATTTAAGTTGTAGAACTTGTTTCACAATCAAACTAAATAAATTGGTCAGTTCAATGTTCCGTCAAAGGGATTGGAGAACATCATACATCCCAGTGCAGTTCAATGTTCCATCAAAGGGATCAGAGAACATCATATACCTCGGTGCAGTTCAATGTTCCATCAAAGGGATCGTAGAACATCATGCATTTTAGTGAATTTGAACAGATATATATACCCGGTAGGAGACGTCAACCCACATGTCTTAAACGAGTCTAGAAAACACAGGTTATTAAGCAAGACTTGGGGGAGTTTAATAATTTGTTTTCATGATGAGAAATGTTGATAACAAAGACAATGAGTGACAGATTCTTTTTATCACATTACTATAGTTACCAGGTCAAAACATTGCTAGAAATAACAAATTCAGCTGGCGACGTTACATTTTCACCCCATAAATTTGAATTACGTCACGCAATTGTAATCACATACATCATTCCTTTTCACATGGAAGTATCCCACACCATAAATGGGTAGAATGAAAGATAACACATTTAGGCTTATTATACAGTTTATTCTATAAAATTCAATAATAACAACTAAACATAAAATACAACCGACAAGAATAAGTATTCACATATGCCTCACAGGTGACTGTATTGTGATGACTATGCCCCTTTTCAGTATATTATAATTACATTAGGAAGGTTCAATTCTTTATATCGTCACTGTTCTTCGAAAACCTTGAATACATGTTTTGGCGCAAAAACAATTATACGTGCACCAGAAAGCCCATTCAGTGACACGTGCTCGGCGAAAATGCTGGATAAGAAAGTAACAAGAGCACAGCCATGCAGGCAATATAAGCCCGAAGGGTTTTGTTTCAGGTATTGGTAGCAAACTTTTGACTGTTGAAACATAATAAGTCATTTGAAATTTCATAACCTGAATTTTAACAACAAATCCATGTTTAAACTGAGTTTTGGTGTCGGGATGTGTGTAAATGACAGCACGCACATTAATTAAACTACTTTGTGATGGCAGTTGAAACAGACTTCAACTCATTTTCAGGATTTGGTATTTTGCCTCAGTAGGACCTCTGCATTCACAGTCAATGAAATGGGCACAATAATTTTAGTTACCAAGGGAACCATTGATAGAAGTTGTTGATACAAAATAGATATAAACTTTACCATTCAACATGAGCAAAACAACATGCCCCATCCTCTGTGAAAAGAGGCACTGGATCACTGTGTGAATTATATTATGTGCATAAACATAGGATTTTAAAACATTATATATAAAATAACAAACACTAACAATAATATACAACAAATGGTATTTGATACTTCAATATATTCATACAGACAAACTAGAAGTACTTCAACTGTAAGTACACACTTGAAGCCATTGTCAAAACCACTATACTTTATAGTGATACACTAAGCATGTACATATAGCTATGCAGGATTTGTATGCCAAAAGAAAACCTATATTATTTTCTACTACCTTTTGAGAGAAAATGTTTAAAGCTAGATATCGTTATTGCTGACATCAAAATGACATTATGGAAATTTCCAGTTTGAGATCTAAAAATAGGTAGGCATAATCACAGGTAACTGTATCATTGATAAAAAATTTCTTTTACAAAATTAATGTTATCTTAGAAAGGTGCATGTGTAGTTAAGTGGTCAGATTTTCATGGTATCAAAAACAAGAATTGGCTTTCGATATCTTTATAAAGTAATCGTGATTGATCAACTAGTTAAAAAGTTATACCATGAAATGTATACCACGGTGTCCAGTCAGTCACTGAGGTGCATTCAATAGAAACGACAATGCTATTCTGAACCAGAAAAAAAGAAAGTGATTTCACGCCTTATGGGTTTATTTTCTTATTCATGGACGGATTTTTAAAATATTGATATCAAATTAAAGATGAAGCTCTCTAGTTTCTGATTATATAAAAATATTAAAAATAACACCAGTTTTTTTAAAACAATACTTAAGTCACCAGAGAAGATAAAAATAGATTCATGAAGTTCCACTATAAACAGAATACCAGTACCCATGATAGAATTTTTTATTTTACATGTAGCTTCAAATGGTGTACATGTACTTTCTTTACCATATTATATCTGGTGTCAAGTAATATTGTCAAATGTGTCCACAGGATTAATAAGTACTAGACAGTAAAGCAAATGTGATTGAACATAAACATCTGTTATAAAGATTTTAAAATATAAACCCATAAATAACAAGAGGGCCCAAAGGGCCCTAGGTGGCTCACCTGTCGTAGTAGTTCATGCAGGCCCCTTATTGGTAACCAAGTAAATGCATGCTCTATTGCATGTACAAGGTTTTCATATTGTCTAACCAAGCGACCTTGTAATTTACATCACATAAACCCATATTGAAGTTTAAACCAAGTTTTTGTCTATGATTTGACCTTGTGACCTAGTTTTTGACCCCAGATGACCCAATATCGAACTTGACCTAGATTTTGTTGAGATGATCATTGTGACCGAGTTTCATAAAGATTAGGTCAAAATTGTTACATCTAGTGACTATGCATGGTTTTTCTATGATTTTACCTTGTGACCTAGTTTTTTATCTCAGATGACCCAAAATCAAATTTGACCTAGATTTTGTTGAGATAATCATTATGACCAAATTTCATTAAGATTAGGCCAAAATTGTGACCTTTAGTGTCTACACAAGCAAATGGTTGACAGACAGACAAGGAGTGATCACAAAAGCGCACTCTGTCCCTTTGTGACAGGTTAGCTAAACAAGAGGGCCATGATGGCCCTGAATCGCTCACCTGAATCACCTTGCTCATGATATTTTTATATATGAAACTGTAGCCTCTTAAAGAAGACAAGTGCTCTAAATTTGAGAAAGGACCTTATTAGGATGCTACAGACCAAATTTTATGAAGATCCATCAAGCGGTTCAAGAGAAGAAGTCTTTTAAAAAAAATCTATATATCTCTTATGTAAAATTATGAGATGTCTGGGGTGGGGCCAATATTGACCCGGGGGTCACAATTTGAGCAATCTTGGTAGAGGTCCACTAGACAATGCTACATGCTAACTATCTAAGCTCTATGCCTTGTGGTTCCAGAGAAGAAGATTTTTTAAGGTTTTGTTACCTGGTTGCCATGGCAACCAGAGTTCTAGATGGATCAACTTTATTTGAGCAATTTTTAAATCCCCCTATGTCAGGAACATCCAGGCAAAATTTCATCAATATTGGTCAAACGGTTTCAGAGGAGATGTCATTTGAAAGTGTGGATGGACGGACGGTGAGTGATCACAATAGCTCACCTTGAGCACTTCGTGCTCAGGTGAGCTAAAAACGATGGACTTAATACACAAATTGTGAATAGGCCAAGACATTATGCAATAAATAACATGGTAAGCAGCATTTTTGATAATGAAAGCAGCTAAAACTAAAATTATTGAATCACGTCACAATAATAAGGGACGTAGCCATCGATACGCGTAAGTCCGTAACATTAATTTGGAAAGTAAAAATATATATGGCCAAAATAGCATTAAAGTCCAAAATTTGCACAATCATGAAGACTCCCAACCATAACCACCAACTTGTACATAACATTATTTCAAGCCTGGCTACACCCCTACGTAGATATAATACTGTATAAATGTTATAGAGTTTAATAAAACATTGTATATAATGTGAGATTTGTATAAAATACATACTGTAAGATCAATCATTTTTGTGAGAATTGAATTTTGTGAAATATTGTAAAAAGGACATTTCGTGAAATGGAAAATACATGGATTGGAAGGGCAATATCAATTGGATGTTGATAACTTGTGGCATCAACGGAAATTAAGGTCAACAAAATCAAGAGATAATAGTAAAACATGTATGCCCACATGGCAGCCCAATAGTCAAAAATGGTTAAGGTCACAAAGACCTTGACCTACTGACCTCAAATCATTAGGGGTCATGACCAATCTCCATGTAAAGTTTGATGATCCTAGGGAAAAGCGTTCTTGAGATTTTGAATGGAAACCATTTGGTCTACCGACTGATCCACTGCCTGACAGGTGCAAAGCAATATACCCCCTCATTAAAGATGGGGGGGGGATGAGGGGGGGGGCTTAAAAAATTATTTTACAGTATTAGAATATTATGCAGTATATACACAAGTATTGCACATATTACAGAAGGAAGTCCTTAATGTGTTTTACAATTCATGCAAGATCATTTAAATATGTATGCATAATATTTCATTGAGTCACACATTGTAAACATAAAATTTTATATTGCTTATTAATTTATCACATTTCATGAATATAATAGTCTGTCACCTTAATTCCAGAAATATTACATTATAATTTCTGATGAAAGAAGTGTTTGGTATAGTTGGATTCATCTTCAAACACTCTAACATGGAAGATAGTGAATGCTTGTATCACCAAAGTCTAACTTTCTGAGTTCTTGTGATGTATAGAACAGAGATAATAGAGAGGTTGCGAAAGTCAACGTGTAACGTGTACGTGTACGTCAATACTACTTTTGAGTATTTCGTCATCCAGGTATGTGTAGTTTCTACAGGTAACCGACGTGTGACAGACGAAAATAAAATGTGTACTATGTCACACAGGTATGCGTTTGCACGAGCCAATTATTCGTCGCACGCGGTTTCATTGAGTTTATATAAACACTCAATATCGATTCACGAAGAAATCATGTTACAACGGCCATGTGATGTTACACGCACACGTTGTCTTTCGCAAGCCAATTTTATTAGCAACGTGTACTTATACATGTACGGGTCGCTACACGTACCCGTAGCCGTACACGTTCGCATCCTAACATTTATGCATGCATATATAACAAAGTTCTTGCATTGAACAAATAAATTTCTACGAGGAAACCGTGCAATGTTGGTCCTTAAAATTTGTGGTTGTATTACGCCTTGGGCATCTTCACAACATTTCCAGCTTATGAAAACATACAACTGGGGCTATAAATATAGACAAGATATCAGCTGTTAAATTGTGGTAATAGAAGGTCGAGGATCAAGTCAAATTCTCTGTACTATAATAATCTTTAAACATGTTTATCTCAAAATGAAAATAAGTAATAGTTTCTGGAATTTAGGTGACTACCACACAACAAGGGCTATACTTTGTATTGGAATCATACTGTATGATTGTACTAACAACTAGGAAGCAAGATTCATCAAGTTGAAATATCTTAAATTCATGACAAGAGCACCTCAACAAACACCATGCTCAGCTCCAATAGATTATCAGTTTGTCACAAAGGGATATAATCCATGAAATAAGTGAAATGTAGAGTAACTATTTTTGACACATTTCCATTGTTACATCATCCTATATATAACAAGTTTTATTGATGTACCTAGAACACTATAAGAGAAATATTCGGAAATAAAAATTAGCTGAAAAACTCAAATGTGAGTATAAGCCAACATCGACACAGATGCCGACACCAGTTGAAGTACAATAACTCTACTACTTCAAATAGACAAGCTAACAAAATAGTTTGACAAATGTGCATAAAGATGTACAATTAAATTTGCATAAATAAAAACATAGTGATAAATACAATTAATATACATGTACATGTGTTATAAAGCTCTAAAAATCTTCATGATTAAAAATTCTTACAGATACAATATATTTTTAACATAAAATACATGAATCATAAATATATGATATATTTAATGTGCTTTAAAATATATGGACATTCATGTAAATATATGATTTCGGCTCATCACAGCTTTACATGAGGCTTTCATTAGATTCCAAAAGTGAAGAGTTGAAATGACATTTGATTAATTTTAAAGAGTCAGCAAAATATTGCAGAAAAGATTTGCATTTTAAATATAGCAAATTTGACTAGCTCAAATGTTCAGGAGTCAAATAAAATCCCTGTTCATAGTGAAATACAGTCTATTTGCGATAATTCGGTAACGAGAAAATTCGTATTGACGGCTAAATTCGAATATTCGGGTCCGAAAATATTTACTCTTTGTACAGCTAAAAATGCGAAAATACGAATTAATGCGAAAATACGATTTAATGCGAAAATTCGAATGTATATCTAAGTCCCTATTATAACTAATCCACATTAACTACTCGCAAAAATTCGAATTAAGAAAGTCGTCGTATTTTTCACACCTCCGGCGATTTTCGTGCCTCTTGCCGATACGGCTATTGTTTGCATTATTGTTGTGTCATATTATGACTATCAAAAAATCAATAGCTGTGACAGGTATCAATTAATGTACAACTGCGGCAAACAATACAGTTTAATTTTAATTATTGAAGTTAAACTGTGACATGTACCAATTAATGTACAACTGCAGCAAACAAACAAAATTAGTGCTTTAAATATTGTTTACGGACACAAATCAACAAATCATTATTCTCTTTATTTCGTTCTCGAATATAGATCTATGAATATACAGAATTGTTGATTTATTATACATAAATCATTTAACTTCCGAGTAATTCAGCGACGGGCCCATGTAATCTGGGAGGATAACTGAATCGGAAATGTCGGCGACAGATAAAGTTGGTGTGAAGCGAAAGTCTACTCACAAGACTATCCTAGAGGTAGAAAAGGGTATTAAACCCCAAACAGCTATTGCTAAAGAGTTGTAGTACAATATTAAATCATATTAAATAATTATGGGCATTCCTGACTGAAATAATACTATATTTTAGCATGTTATGGTAATTATCCCAAGAACATAGTTATCACGCAGCGCCAATTCAAAATGGCGCCAATGTCAAAAGGTAAAAATGAATAAATGCGAAAATTCGAAAGATGCAAAAATTCGAATATTTTCGTCAGTCCGTTGGCCATTCAAATTATCGCAAAAGAAGCATCAACAAAATTGTCCCAGAAAATGTACAGGCAGCATAATGAATAATACTCATACAATACTATATAAATAAGCCTCTTTTTTACATAATAAAAGTTTAGGTTATAAAATTGCACAATTTATACCATGTGTTCATAATAAACATATACTACAAATACATTTTGTACATAAATATACAAGAGTGTAGCAAAATAACTACATGTGACTTAAAAAGGTTTTAGGAAATTCCAAGGAAAAACTAGAAGGGTTTTTGACACAAAAACGTATGTCCCCCACAAAGGGTCGTACCTCATCCAAATATCATCCAACCTTTAACTCCTGACAATACACACGACTAGGCCTGGTACCAAGACTTAGAATTCACATGAAATTTCCTTGAAATCCGATCAATGATTAAGGAGAACTAGCGGGGACAAATTTTGTGACATCCATCCATACTTCCAGCACAAAATCAATATGGTACCACCAATATTTGTGGGAGACATAATAAAACTAAAAAGAGGTAAATGTGTTGATTAAAAACAAAAATTGAACAACATTTGTGTTTGGCTTACATAAATAAATAATGGTTTTAGGTCTTTGTATGATTCAAATATTGAACATGTAAAAGATTTGCGTCAAAACTGTAAATATAGGCAGTTTAAACTTAGGCAACATCCTTAGTTTTATGCGTAGAATATGATAATTATTAAGTATATCAAACAAACCATGTAAACAAAGCTATAAATATGAATAAAATAATCAATAAATTATGTTTATATGTCAAAGGGCGGTTCCAGGAGAAATAGATAAGGGAAGGAACAAAAATCAATAAAAAATCTTTGTGTGATTAGTTAAGGGAATTTTAATGTATGTGGGTTTTTTAAATAATTGTTCCTTCCCTTGTAGGCATTTTCCCCAGAATAGTCCTAAGATAATGCCCACAATTGGGGAACACAATACATAAGTGCCTGTAATAAATATTGTTTAATATCTTAAGAAGAAAATATAACATGTACAATAAATAGATTTTATTTAAAAGTTAGATTCAGTGACAATTGGATATAATTCAATTCTGCGGTAATTGGTACTGTTTCAATTCAGCGATAATTGGTAATGGTTCTATACTACAATAAATGATAATGATTCTGTTTATTGGTAATGATTCTATTCTGTGATAATTGGTAATGATGCGATAGTTGATAACAATTCTATTCTGCAATAATTGGTAATGATTCTTTTGTACAATAACTGGTAACAATTCTATTCTGCAATAATTGGTAATGATTCTTTTGTACAATAACTGGTAACAATTCTATTCTGCGATAATTGGTAATGATTCTATTATGTGATAATTAGTCATTATTCTATTCTGCGATAATTGGTAATGGTTCTTTTGTACAATAACTGGTAACAATTCTATTCTGCAATAATTGGTAATGCTTCTATTCTGTGATAATTGGTAATGATTCTATTCTGTGATAATGATTTTATTCTGCAATAATTGGTAATTGTTCTATTCTGCAATAATAAGTAATGATTCTATTCTGTGATAATTGATAATGGTTCAATTCTGTGATAATTGGTAATGATTGTATTCTGAGATAATTGGTATCAATTCTATTCTGCGATGTAACAGGAGAAAATTATGTGTTCTGTGCTTCCAAGTAAGTTATTTCCAACACAACAGACATTTTGAAATGACATAAAAATGAGATAAAAGCTGCTGACATTAAACCCATTTGGATGTGGGATGTATTTTTGTAATTCACAATAGTAAAACAATATCTTTCGGGGAAAAATAACTCTTAAGAAAACAATGGTCATTGACTGATCACAGGTGAGCTAAATAAAATTTTATAGTTATTTAGCGTATTATACATTTTGTGTATTTACACTAAAATTTTAACACAAGCAATACACAATTCTAAAAGCATAAAAATATGGCATAATTTGTATCACAATCAAAAAGTACATATATCTATAATATATATATAAAGTTTCAATTTTAACGATTCCTTGTTGTTTAATTTTTGTTTAGTTTGATTAAAGACAAACAAATATATAAGCAGTATCTACATTGTAACTAGATGTACGGTATTGGTTTCACACATTATATATTTACATCCAGTTTTTTTATTGCATGTGGTACCAAATCCATCTCACTTTGGAGTCTATGAAACACTTTTTGACTCCAGCATTGTTGAGACTGGAAACAATGCATGCTAAGGTCAGATGTAGTTGCCATTTGTGATTCCTTTCTTGGAAACTTCCACAACCACAAAGGAATGGTTACATAATGAAGGTGAACAAAAAGCTAACAAACTATTATCAGCAATTAACAGAAATTTACATCAATCACAACTTTTATCTGGTATAAGAAATAAACACAATAGTCAAAATCTTTAATCTAAATACAGGGTGTTAAAAACTTTGGTTGACAATGTTGAGGTTTAAATAAGTGACTTCATTATGTACTGTCAATGGATTATAGAGTGATTATCAGTGAAAATGACAGTGAAAATAAGAAGCTGGTTCCAGTACCGTACAGAAAAAGAAACATAACATCAACAGGCTTCAAATTATGCGTAATGTCATTTCAGATTTCAACGTTATTTTTCCAATTAAGCCAATTACTGTTCCATTATACGAGAAATCGAAGCATATAATAAACAGAAAATTTGTTCATTTTTGGTCTAAGATCAATTTTTTTTCTCTCCTGGTCACAGAATATTAAATTTCAACACATGGTTATGCCACTCGTGAACATATTGATTTCTGTGACCACTTGGTGAAATAAAATTCAATCTTACACCAAAATCAACAAATATGCTCTATTTACTTGATAGAGAAGAAACATGTAAGATATGTAGGATAATGAATGTCTATCAATATTTTATCAATATTTTAAACTTCTGGACTATAATTGAAGTTATTAGTGTGTGTTAGAACTGCACAGGTAATACCAGAAGGTAAAGGTCTGGTTTAGAATCTGATTTCAGACATCTTTCCGCTCAGCTGAATTGACATAACGTCCCTAATTCCATGTCAAATGTTAACAACTGGATTGGATGAAATGTTGAAGTTGTAAACAAATGTTTGTAACACCCTGTATAGAACAATATACATGACATAGCTACAGTAAAATCACATATTTTCGTGGGTATCAAATTTCGTGGTCGTATAATTGTGGTGGAGTGCAACAACCAAATCAACAATAAATTCAACTGCCTGGAAAAATAATAAGTTTACAGTATCATAAAATCATTATGTAATTTGTGAATGGAGTAAATGATATAAGTACTAATGTAAAATAAATAGAAATGTTTGTAGCACAAAACAATGTAATGATATGCATGTACATTAGTACACTTACATGCAACACAGATCTGTATAATACATACATATACATAGTGTCGGATTTCTACAAATATTATCTAGTGTTTCAAGGCTGCAGGTATACATAAGATCCTTCAACTACAGATGAGTTGTGACTAGTTTTTAAAATTTAATAGAACATATAAATTTATATAGTAAGGGAAGTAACTCTGGATGTATCAAGACATGGCTAAATGCTGTCCTGTTCAAAATATCTGGGGGTTTTTTACCTTCATGTGGCAATTGATGTTAATATTACCAACAAGTGAGAATTGAGTTGATCAATGAAAGGATTTAATTTTAGTTTTAAAAATATTGCACCTATATTATAGTTTTAAAATATTGCACCTATTTTATTTGCTTAGTCCTATGGATTAGCTAGTTAACCTTTGACAAAACCTTTTGACAAACAAATGGGCCGACCGTTCTGTTCATTGGCATATGGTCATTTATACTATTCAGACCTCATCAACCCAGAATTATGGATTTTAAGAATTCCAGATTGATCCTTTAAACCCCCTTTTTGGTACAGAGCATTACCGTACATAGCAAGGTAACTTCAAACACTGAGTATGAATAAGTTTCTCCATAAGTGACTGCGTGCATATATTAATATATCACAGAAACACAGAGTATGTGAATACATCAGTTAATCTTTGTGTCAGTTCTATATAAAATATCAATAACAATTCACAAGATTTTGGGAAATATGCAAAGACAGCCAGATTTGGCACAGACTCATTTTAAACAAAACATGAGACTATATTGAGACCAAAAAATCTTCGTAACACGATTATATGGTACAAGTGAATGCACAAAACATACTCAAAATTCTGAAGCCCTAAAAGTCCAGTATTTTGTTCCCTTACACTATCTTATATAAAATCCATCCCAAATTAAATAGTTTATCTAAACTCTGGTCATTGTTTGCTACGCCAGAAGTGTGAAAATGATTGTTAGACAATGTCTAAAATATTGTGAATGACATTAAACAAGTTAACAAAATACTGTATTCTTCAAGGTATTCCTTGCATTATTAACAACCCAAAACTTGGATGCAACCTAGAAATAGATTTTCCAAGCCTCGATGGTCGTATTTTCACAGATTTTGTACCTGATTTTCTTTGAATCTACAGCTAGTTTTTACCTGTGTCCAACTAATACACAGCTGCGTGCAATACTAGGATTTACAATGTGTCAAACAGTTATCATAAACAATATCCGTGATTCTGTGAAATATACTGAGGTGAAGAAGGTGTCCTATTAAAATACATGTAAATACCAAAATCTATAATAACTTGACTCAATATTGCTTGCAAGACATTGAAAAACTTTGGCACCAAAATTGTGATCAAGGTGTATATAAATACAACAAATAATGTGACCCCACCCGCAGCGACTCTCAGAAATCCAGTCACCTAAACTATCTGGATCATGTGATCATGATCATGTGACATCAGCTATGATCATGTGACATTAGCCATGGTCATGTGACATCAGCTGTGAGTCATCTGGACCTGATTGTGAGAATATGTAGATAAGTAATCACATTCTCAGGGTATGTATAGTAGAACAATTCTCATGTACGAATGGTACTGGTGATCCGGAAGAATTTCACAAATTTCATAACAAGTCCCATGATAAAGAACCAGAGATTTCGTGCAATCTGTGAACGTGCAATCAATGTTCTCCACAGTATAACTCCCAATAATCCATTAAACATGTATCTTATATTTCTCAACCTGAAAACATAAGGTAAACTCAATAAATAAACAACTACAACATAACAAACTATTTCAAACTTGTATAACTTTCATTTCTCAACCAAATTTAAAAAAAAAAAATTTAATCACAGTAGGTACAACATAACCGACTACTTGACCCATTACTCAATAGATACCCAATAAATTACTGGCAGTATCCTGCTAACAAACTAGTAAGACAGTCAGTGTGTACACACTACCAATTAAATATTATAATGTTTGTTTATTCACAGAAAGGTTGAAGCAGTTTCTCATCAATATTTCAGTTATATACGGTGGCTGATACAAATCAAGCATACGAACCACAGGACCATGTTTGCTGCTACAAGATACCTAAGGTTATTGCAAAACAATCACTGACTAAAGATCCACTCTGGAGTTTTTGACGGGACACTGGCATTCACATTTAAAATCACGGGCAACCTTGACATCCAGCAATCCTCTGTGCTTAGCGTCAATCAGACTTTTAATACTGGTTCTACTACTGGAAACAGGGTGGCCACAGAAAATGAAATTCCCTGATAATTCTCTGACTTTTTCCTCACAGAAAGGATAATGATAATTCCAAAATTGCCCAATTTTGAAATTCCCTGATTTGTTTTTGGCATTTTCCCTGTTTCCCGGAGTCTATGGCCACCCTGTGGAAACTCTTTTTGGAGATTATTGAGATAGCTAAGTAGTCTATTGCACTAGAAACTCACATTGCTAAGCCGGGGCTCCGTACAGTATAGATTGAATCCCACTATCTTTGCAAACTATTTTTACTGGTTCTATATAAAATTGAATTATTCAATTCATTTACTAATAGTACTTACTTTTTGAGATGAGCTCTTGCAGCAGGCAATCCTGACAAATCCTCATTTAACAAAAATTTCTTCGTCCCCAGACAATAGTTTTCTACGTAGGTTGGCCAGTCGAGAGGTCGAGGGTCAAAATAGAAATTCTATAAATAGAATAGAAATAAGTGAATTATGTTGCATAATATTCAAATTTTAAGTAACAGTATTATCCCTTTGACATCAAAGGAGAGATCACGATTGAACAAGAAACATTTCTTTTTAAGTACTGTTTTAAGTCACACTGGTCAACAGTATTTCACTCAGATATAGACTACCTAGTCATAATATCCTGGCACAGGGTAAACCAGCAATTACCTGGATATAACTAGACTGATAATGATATTCTGAATCCCACTGCTCATTGACATTCTGTCTGACAAGTTCCTGCATCCTGCTACATTTGTCACACGTGGTTGCACCACCAGGTACCGACTCTCTTTCTGTAGAACAGTACTGCCACTCGTTCATCCAAGCTGGTATTTGATTGTGGGACTATCTGCCTGAACATATTGCCACAGCCCAGACCTTGGAAGCCTTTCAGGAGGGGCTAACGGACCACAGCAACTTAGCTGTTCACGGTCTTTTTACCTCCTTTTATCTGTTTCATTGTTAATTTGTGTGAGTTAAAATACCTTGTAAATAGTTATTTCATTTGCCACAATGCCCTAGAGTGGGCCCAGCAAATCAATCGGAAGAAGAAGAAGAACTATGCATAGTGTAACGACTTTGGTATGTTACTGCCTGGGATGGAACCCAAGACCTTACAAACTTGAAGCAGATGCTCTACAACTAGGCAAATAGACAATGTAAACATACTCGACTGGCAGTTCTACTTAAAATAGGGTTCCCACAAATATTCTGACACAAAATTTCCTGTCTTTTCCACGATTTTTCCCTGACCACACACCAGTTTTCCCTGACTTTTTACAGCGATTGTGTACGGAAGCAGCTTTTTGTTCGGGTAAAATATGACAATAAAAGGAAGTTATATTACCTTTATAGGGAACAAAAAAGTATATGAGCCGGTCTCCAGTCTGCTATTTTGACAATAATATTGACTTTAAGATTTTCCATAGTATTACAGGATAATGTTGAATAAGCAAATTGCAAAAGAAATTATGTTAATATCTTGAGTTTTAAGGAAGTTACAGCTGTTTTTGTTGAGTCCCTATTTGAAGCTTTTTGTATGACGTCGCAAACGTCATTCAAACGTTACTCGACGTAACTGAAATAAGTATTTCATTATTACACCATTTGATCAATTCTTGACATAAACTGTTCAAAATAGTACCAAATTCTATAATTGTGTTGAACTTTTCGAAATATATATCAAAATTGAAATTGTTTGCATTCAGAGAAATGCTACTTCTGTTTTAAACAACTAAATCCTCGTTTTTCTCAATCGGAGTATTTTTCTGAAATTGGTCACCATAGCAATGAAGTATGTGTTTTCGACATAATTCATAGGAAAATTTAAAGCTAAGGTATAGTACTATATGGGTCAATTACTTAAAATTGAATCAATAGATATGTATTTTTCCTTATTTTAGAGCTTTATCAAAATCTTGTTACATATAGTTATTACATAATGTCATTATAGCAGGTTTTCCTGGAGACTAGCTCATATGTTTTAGGTCTAGGGCTGATGATTGACATGAAGTTATTATAATTTAGAACTGTCCTTAAGGTTTTTTTTTCAGTTTTTGTTGTTTTCTACATAGGAATTGGCTTTTATTACAGCTAAATTAAAGAATTTCCTGACTTTTCCCTGACTTTTGCTCAATTTTCAGATTAACCTGGTTAATTTTAAAATTCCCTGACTTTTCCCTGACCGTGGGAACCCTGTAAAACTCTATACTTTAAGCTTAGCATGGTTTAGGGCTTTTTTGCTACTAATGATACAAATGCAGTATGTAAGATATACAGACGTTTATCTGGTATTAATAAACCACGTTCAACTGAGACTTGTCAGGCTTGAACAAACATACACTAAGACTTGGAGTCTCAGTTTATTGTGATCAGATAATAATCAGAATCAGTTTATTTAGACTTATACAGAAAAGTACATCATCATAAAAGCAAATTGTAACAATTATTCATGGTACGTACATTCATAACCACGTGACCATGACCATATTACAAAGTAGTTTAATGTATAAAATGGAAGATATAAACAAATTACCTTTCTATCTTCGGGTGATAACTGACTGACCAGCATGTCTAGATTATTGTATGTCCATTCCCATGAATGCATGGTGAAATAGGTCAAACAATTCAGTGAAGTGTGCAACTTGTTGAAAATTTTAACCATCCTGAAAGTAAACATCACAATACATAAGCTCTAATACATATGCTCTAATACACAAGCTGTAATAGATAAGCTCAATACATAAGCTAAATATATAAGCTCTCTTATGGTTTATTGTAAAAAAAAATATTTCTCTTGGTTACCATGGTAAACAGAGCTCTGCATGAAATGGAACTTTTCTTATAGTTCAATATTGAGGCCCATATGGAAGATTGCATAATATATTAGCCTCATAAAATAAAGACTTTACTTACTTACTAATATTTTGATACTGCATAATATTCTCCAACAATAACTCTTAAATCAAATAACAACCATTCAGTAAAATCTGTATGCTTTGTTGTTGGAACATTATCGAGTTTGTTGATAAATTCCGTACCAAACTGTACCAAAATTTAATAATTTTGTACCATGAACTGACTGGAGCCAAATTTTGTGGTTCATTGATTACCACAGTATACTGTTACTACCTTAGTTGCAGTTTACCGTCATACTATCAATTTATATGGTCTCAATTTGTTTATGGAATAAAGGGTTTTAATACAAATATTACAAAATACCTACCTTGGTTTTTTGCCCATCAGATAAAAACCGAAATCTGCCAAATAAGCAGGAAATATATGGCATACCATCTTATAGTACTTGTGTACAAATCTGTAAAATAAATATATATTTAATCATCATATCTTTAAACAAGAGGGCCCTTTGCAGACCCCTATGATGACGTGAGTACTCATTTACAACTTCTGATTAAGATTCAAGTAAATGCAGCCTCTATTGCATGTACAAGGTTTTTAATTGTCTTAATCAGCGACCTTGTTATTTACATCAAACGATCCATATTGAAACTCGACCAAGGGTCCATCTAGACAAACAGTCTGACCAACTTTCACAGAGATCCAGTGAAAAATACAGCCTATAATTATATCCTACACAAGATTTTTTAATGACTAGACCTTGTGACCTAGTTTTTTACCCAATATGACCCAATATCATAATTGTAACCTCTAGTGACTACACAAGCCAATTGTAGACAGACACCCCCACATAAGCCACCTTAAATAATCTTTCCATTGTTCAAGAATAAGATATATAATTGTTAATTTAGAAATAAATAAACAAAGTTTAACTGAAACTTATCATCATGAAATAAAACAATTTTACAGCAAGTCTTGCCTAGTTACTCACCTGTTACTAGTAAGAAAGAATTTGGGTCTTCTGAAGCAAGCATCAAGAGGTACTCTCTTCCAAACACTGATTAAAACATTCTCTGTAAAAACAAGACAAACATTCAAATAACACAATGCAACAGGTCTCTCCATTTTTTTAAAATGAACATTGAATTAATCTTCAATGTAAAGTGAATTCATAATGAATTTTAGTTAGATGAATTTGTTCAAGTGCCAATTTTCGTAAAAAAGAAAGATTTTGATATACATTGTAATATACAGAGTTACTACCATATAAGAAAGAGTTTATACTACCTTACAGTATTAAGTACAGTAATTAAGGGAATAAGCGGAACCAAACAACTAAACAACAGATAGGTTTATCTTTTTATTATTACCGACGTTTCGGCTTACCACCAAATCCTTCATCAGGGTTTATACATGACAAATAAAACAAAATGCTGTCCTAAGTACTAAAAATACCTTACAGTATTGCATAAAAATATTTTAAAGACAAGGACATTCATGTCTAAAGTTATAAAAAACAGTAAGCCCAAAAGTTACATAGCCCATACTAATAATGAACATTATTCAGTGTTTCATTTTAGTTTCACAACTATGAGTCCTTTCCAACTGACTTGAATAATTAATTAGTCCCACTATGCAAAAATAAAGGAAATCCAAAATTCCAAAGTCCCAAGCCAATTTTGAGAGTCAGGAATCGGAACTAACACAGAATTATTACACTGCAACAATTTCAGCAAATTGACCATATTTATAAGTTTTGAGATACCTATTTCTCCCCACGTGAAGGGATTTACTGATCCAGAGGTGCTGTGATATATCAGCACATTCTTGGGTTTAGTTACAGCCGTGTACCATCCTACCACAATCAACATATTAACTGTTATATCCACAGGAATGATGTCTGCTACACCTTGAAAATCACCCTTCATGGATCGGAGAATACCCTTACCCACCTAGAAACATACAAACATTTTATACACTTATATAAACCTCTCCATAGTGGCCATCTCTCCTGCAACAACCTCTCTTTAGCAACAATATTATTTTGTTCCAGAAGAAACCATATATTAATAATTGTTCTTCTCCACAGCAACAACCTCTTCCTAACAGTTAACCGAATAACAAATTGTACATTTGTTAATGTTTTTCTGACGTGTATCATTTTACCATGAAATCGGAAAAATAGGACCTATGCGGACAGTATTATGTTGCCATGGCATAAAATTACATAATGAATTGATAAGAACTCAAAGCTGTGGCATAAAATGCACACAAAAATCATGTTGATGCTCAAGTTGTTGGTCACAAATAGCACTTTGACATATTAATGTCTCTGCGGTCATCAAATATTGAAATTAACAAGCTTGAAATTATACATGTCAAACAGGGAAACTGTTTATTGCAGATTATAAACCATGACCTCTTTTGGCAAAACATTCAATAAGGCCAGTTTATAACTTGATTGACAATGATTTTATTCTGCAAGTTTTTCAATTAAAGTTCAAAATTAACTTATAGTTTTAAAAAATCTGATTTACGGGTTAGCGATTTTGCTAACCGATAACCGAATCTTCGAACAGTTAACAAATTAACCATTTACATACCTAGTTTAAATTTTTTCATGAAGCATGCATGGTATTGTCAAACAAGTAAATGAAGTGAAAACTGCATATCAACTTTATTAATTGAAGTCAAAACTTTGTAGAGCAAGGAAAAACTCATTGAAATCTCCTTCACTTCCATCACCAATCTCCCGAAAAGGGTTCTATCATCTATGAAACTTGGCAAGTACATGGTCATACTTTCCAACTGTTTTTTCATGATATCTTAAAGAGAGATTTGGTGATTCATGAGGGAGGTACATCACTAAATAAATGTTGTTTAGATATATTATATGGTATACATACCGCAACACACAATCCACTAGGTCCATTGAAGTTATCTATCCAGCCCTGGAAACAAAGTGAAACATTGAGTTTCTACTTGTGATGGCAACTTAGTAAGTAATTCTTTTGACCGTTTGGTCAAGGATGACCCATAAAAGCGCAATCACCTATTTCTTGTGATTTTTGATAGTAGAAAAGCAAGAAATCTCGGTACGATAGCCTTCCTCGCTCATAATATGTCTGGTTTACCGCACCGATAAACGCAAGACTACCTCTGGGTTACCAACCAGTTCATCTAGTTAGGTGGGAGAAACTATAAAGTGTTTTAGACATACTGCTGAGGTTTGGACCAGGGACTTCTCAATCAGTAGTTAGAGCACTACTCACTCAATCATCATGCCTTTGAAGTAGTTTTGGAGAAGATTTTCTTTATTTGTGAAAGTTTACCGCAGGAACATTCTAGTGAAATTATTGTCCCGTTTTTTAAACAGCAATAAATGGAAAATAATGTGTGCATTTGAGCTAAATACACTATATTAAACTTACAGGTATGGGTTCTTTCCATGCAGCCCCTACAATAGAGGGTCTAAGAATAGCTAATGGTAAGCTAGCCCCTTCTGTAACTAACAAATTTTCAGCTAATTGTTTAGTGAATGTATACGTGTTAGGTTTGTCTCCAATAAGTTGTGGTGTTATAGATTCTATCATGTCATCATCCATCCATCTGTAATGTTAGATATATAGATATATAGATACTGTAAATCATTTACTTTCCATGGGACAAAGTTTCATGGTTTTAGTGGAAAAGACCATTTCGTGGGGATGTAAATTCAAGGATTTTTGATCTCATGAAAAAAGGCAAGGTCATATTCACGCAAATTATCAGAAATCATTCAAAAATCAAACAGATATAATAAATTGTTTAATTTCATGTTGAAATATGCAATTTAACTTCCAAAAAACCCAGTCTTATACCTGACTGAACTTGAAGGCAAATATGGCAGCCACTGTGAACTTGATGTATTTATTGGTATAATTATTCATTGAGGATTTAATTTTGTGGTTGAGGTCATCCACGACATTAACCTCCCCACAAATATTAATGGTTTTACAGTACGTCATTAAGCGGATCATACTTACAACTACCGTATCTAAGTGACACACAAACGCATGCCCTCACTTGCAAGAAAGTTACTGCAAGGGGCATTACTCTTCAAAAAATTATTTGAACAGAACCAAATTCTAGCTTTTTCTGCATTTCTCATTTGGTATGCATATCCAGAATTTTAATTCAAAATGGTTATGCGTGTCAGACTGAGGTATTAAACAGAAACTTAATTTATTAGAAATTTCCGAAGTTCATGGGGCATAAATCTGTCAAGAATTATTCAACCAGGAAATATTTATTCAGGTTTAAACTTGTTACTCAAGAAATTTTCAGTTATATGTATATGGCTATATATTCACCACACCAGTTTGCCTGGATTGTTTCTTTCCTTTCTACTGGTAACAAGCAACTTCTCCACATGTCGAGGAAATTTTGTGGAAGGGTATGACCTGCCATGACTGGGAATCAAACCTGTATCGCTAGATTATTACTAGCTGGCCAACCATCGGACCATGGTCAAGGCTATATGTGACTGATCACACTTTTTCCCAAACGAGAGTAGAAAAGCACAGGTAGTTTAAATTGTTTTACGAAGAAATCATTGGTACCATACTTACTCTAAAGCATCAAGGAGTTTTTGCAGATCAAATTGTGATGGGTACACAACCTCCTCAATGTATGGTCTATCACAGTTAGCGTATGCTGTAGATACATGGACAAATACCTGTAATATAGATCAGTGTTATAGATGTGTATACAACCTCCTCAATGTATGGTCTATCACAGTTAGTGTATGCTGTAGATACATGGACAAATACCTGTAACATAGATCAGTGTTATAGATGGATACATAACCTCCTCAATGTATGATCTATCACAGTTAGCGTATGCTATAGATACATGGACAAATACCTGTAATATAGATCAGTGTTTTACTAGATGGGTATACAACCTCCTCAATGTATGGTCTATCACAGTTAGCGTATGCTGTAGATACATGGACAAATACCTGTAATATAGATCAGTGTTTTAGATGGGTATACAACCTCCTCAATGTATGGTCTATCACAGTTAGTGTATGCTGTAGATACATGGACAAATACCTGTAATATAGATCAGAGTTGAAAGCTTGTACAGTCAGGACTCGTTACAACGACATCCGATATAACGACAATTTCGTTATAACGAGACCAATTGGTGGGGACGAATTCTATACAACGTTAATTGTATCCGTTATAACAACATATTCACTTACCGACACCGACAGCAAAACAATGGGAACGAATCGAGTGTTTACACAATAATTAATACTCGATATACTGACACTATCAAGGGACTATTTTTCACACTTGAACTATTTATCGGCTTTACACAAAGTCGCCGTCTAAGCAAGGAGCCTACTTATGTAATTACACTTGTGAAAAACATCTTAATTGCTCTTATTATAATAAGGGAACCTTTCACAGTCGAATCACAGTTTGTGAAATACGGCTCGCGCATTCGTAATCAAGGGAGATAAGCGAAGTCATCGTATATATTCGTATTTTAGAAATCGTACGGGTCACGAAATAAACGATGTCAATCGAGATTTCTCGACATGATTTATTAATTCATCAATTCTTAAAGTCGATAGGGTATAATTAGTAACAAAATGAATCACCAATTTATTCTCTAGAGCGTTATATTTTATAGTTTACTGTAGTAGTATCCGGACATCTTTAAATTCGGGCGCACGTTATTTGGAGCTCTCTCAAAACATTGTATTTTATTTTAAATATTATTTTATGCAATTATGATAATTTCATACTGCTGATTTTGCTGATTATGACAATTGTATGACATAATAAATTATATGTTAATCAATAATTGATTTTTATGAAACAATCTCCCAATCAAAATTCCCGTCACTAGTGAAATTCAGTATAACGACAAATTCGTTATAACGATATTTTGATCAACGTACAGTGTCGTATCGAGATCTGACTGTACATGATATGCTTGTTCAAAATTTTAACTAGTCATACACTACAGTGCTGTGCAAGGATTTGAAAGGGAAATTGTCACATTATGTTTCGACAGTCCTTCAAACACCATTAATAGAACAAGAGATGTTTGTAAAATATGAATGCCCCCTAGCTGCCCAATAGTCAGAAATGGTAAAGGTGACAGTGACCTTGAGCCTCAAAATCAACAGGGTCATGGGACATCTACTGTTGATGACCGACCTCCATGTTAATGTTTGAGGATCCTAGGGTCAAGTGTTTTACCGACAGGCTGACTGTGCTGCAAACTTTGCACAGCAGCTTTACGATTTCTGCTATCGGTCTGGATGCCTCCATCAGCGGCCTGACTGATTTTAATTAAATATTTTCGAGAGTAAGAAATTGTGCAACTGATGTGACACAGGCTTTACTTAACATTTATCTTAAATAAACAATTGTTGGATAATTTAATTATCAATATAATTCACACTTTGTGTTATCAGATAAAATAGTCCAAAGATCTAAATACGGTATAAGGGTATCAAAGAGACATCTGTACTTCACTAGTACAACAACGTTTAACACTGCCCTACCACTCAGCATAGAGCCATTACTTCTGTGACATTCAATTTCTTTATTCCTTAAATTGACATGTTATAAATACAAGGTGTCTCAAAATAACTATCCACTCGCTAATGGAACAAAGATTATTTTTTAACTACCTTCCATAGAATACTATAAAATAATTAATTTTTGGAGGATTTCTGCTTCATCAGCCATTTCGGACTGAATATTATCACATAGTATCTGACCATCTGTGCGTGTGCGTGTATTATCACATAGTATCTGACCATTTGTGTATTATCACATAGTACCGGACCATCTGTGTATTATCACAAAGTATCGGACCATCTGTGTATTATCACATAGTGTTGGACCATCTGTGTATTATCACATAGTACCGGACCATCTGTGCATGTGTATTATCACATAGTATCAGACCATCTGTGCGTGTGTGTGTATTGTCATATAGTATCAGACCAACTGTGTATTATCACATAGTATCAGACGTGTGTGTGTGTGTGTGTGTGTGTGTATTGTCATATAGTATCGGACCATCTGTGTATTATCACATAGTATCAGACAATCTGTGTATGTGTGTGTGTATTGTCATATAGTATCGGACCATCTGTGTATTATCACATAGTATCAGACGTGTGTGTATTGTCATATAGTATCGGACCATCTGTGTATTATCACATAGTATCAGACGTGTGTGTGTGTGTGTGTCACGTATTACAGTCAGTATGTAGGTCTACTGTCCCAGATATCATACAGGATGAATCAGTCAGTTTGAAAGGTACTCTGAGGTCATTAGTCAAGATAAACTGACATAGTGGGTCACAGTTTTACGTGTGTGTGTAAATTTTACAACAGTATCACAATTAAAGTACAAAATACTTTAATTGATATAATTATATATATCACATCCATCACAGGTTAATATTTCAAAAATATGAAATAAAATATAGGTTTATATCCTATTAAATCTTGTCCGACATTATCAATGACCCGTGCTGCACACTGGTCACAATAAGTGACATCACTGGTCACAATAAGTTAAGTCACTGGTCACAAAAAGTGACATCACTGGCAACAATTAGTGACATCTATGGTCACAATAAGTGACATCACTGGCCACAATAAGTGACATCACTGGCAATAATTAGTGACACCTATGGTCACAATAAGTGTCATCTATGGTCACAATAACTGTCATCACTGGCCACAATAAGTGACATCACTGGCCACAATAAGTGACATCACTGGCCACAATAAGTGATATATATGGTCACAATAAATGACATCACTGACCACAATAAGTGACATCACTGACCACAATAAGTGACATCACTGACCACAATAAGTGATATCACTGACCACAATAAGTGACATCTCTGACCACAATAAGTGACACCTATGGTCACAATAAGTGATATGAATGGCCACAATAAGTGACATCACTGACCACAATAAGTGACATCACTGACCACAATAAGTGATATCACTGACCACAATAAGTGACATCACTGACCACAATAAGTGATATCACTGACCACAATAAGTGATATCACTGACCACAATAAGTGACATCTATGGTCACAATAAGTGATATGAATGGCCACAATAAATGACATCACTGACCACAAATTCAATAAGTGACATCAATGGTCACAATAAGTGATATCTATGGCCTCAATAAGTGATATCTATGGCCACAATAAGTGATATCTGTGGTCACAATAAGTGATATCACTGACCACAATATGTGATATCATGAAATCAGTTATGACATTACAAGTCAATAAATTAATGAAAAAAGCTGGATAACTGATAGATCTAAATAACCTGGAAATGGCATTGTTCTTCAATCAATACACATTTCAAAAGATAGAAAGAAAGTTCATGAATATGTTGATCAGCCCTCGTATGTATACCATTCAGTTTTTCAAACACTTACCTCTAATTGTTTGAAGTTCATACACAAATTCACCATCTTTCTTGTAGCCAAGACATTCATTTCAACAGCGACTCTGTACAGAAGAAATGATAATTAAGACTATGAGATACATACAAAATATCACTGCAGTGTTGATCCATTGGGCCATATTACCTTTTGTTGCTTGCGTTATACAGCATCTCGCTTTGGCTAGTGGTTTCGCGAGATGTTGCATAACGCTAGCAACAAGAGGTAATGCGGCCCATCCGATTAACACACTGCAGTTACATTCCTTTTATTATATACCTACAAAAGTGAAAAAACACGCTTTTATGCACAAAAGTATGTAGAATGTGTATACACAGAGGTCATGAACTTTGGCATATTTTAGCATACAAATAATCATGACGTCATTGACATTGGAATATGTTCAGCATGAAACACATCATACATGTAGGTTTGTTATCGTAGTGAACATGAAAAACATTGCAGATTGTCACAGCCACTGAACATCGACCTAGATTTTCATCCATACCCCCCTCCCCAGTTTCTCCAAAATTACATTTTCCACTTGTCACTGACCATTATTAAGAATTCCTTGACCTTGGAAAGAGACTTCAACAGGAAAATTTAATGTATTAAAGATGAAGAAGTCAGATACCATCATGTGACACTCACCGTAATGGTTCATCAAATCGTATTGTAGCTGCACTATGGAATACAATCTGGACTTCTTGTTCCAATAAGTTTCTATCTTCCGGACTGATTCCTAACTCTGGTTGAAGTATGTCACCACTTATAGCAGCAAATTTGTCTTTAAATTCTGGTTGTTCTTTCTTCACTTTTTCAAATATCTGAAGAATACATATTAATTATTTTTAATATACCAAAAAGGTTCCTAAAGTATACACAAAATACCTAAAATTACACTAGTCTTAGTGTAAGACACTTAATTATGTCAAACATTGACAGAAATGTTTGTGTAAAGGTTTTTAATTGGGTTAGCTGAAATTTATTTTTAAGTTTTCGACTAGGGTGGGTAGCAGTGGCCAAGAGATAGGGTGCACAATTTGGGATCAAGAGGTCCCTGGTTCAATCCCTGTCTATGCCCCTGCTTAATTCCTTTGAGCAAGAATATACTAAAATTCTCCACTTCACACAGGTGTATGAATGTATATTTGAAATGGTCAAAGAAAATGAGCTGTGGCTGCCAGCGGCACCACGTGTAACAGCTGTAAATGTACATTTAGCTCAACGGATGCATGCTTTGGTACTTTAATTTGCTTACCTGACATTCTGTAAGTTCTTTAATCCTTTGTTCGACACTTTGAGACCGTTTCGGTCGCATCAATAGATACACTTTGTTCAAATTTGGACAACTTCTGAGTAACTTCTCAATGAGCACTTTCCCAATGAACCCGGTACCTCCAGTAATGAACACACTTTTTCCATCGTAATACTCAGCAACAGTAGGCAACATTCCATCTATTCTATTTGAAGCCATCACACCAAAATAATCACTAGTCAACAAGCCCTAGTTTTACAATTTTGTTTTCCTGCAAAACAGAAGTATACTGTAAATTAAAATGTAAAGTTATTTTCCATGGATCTATTAAAAAGAACACCAACAGCATATCCTAACCGTACACTCAAATGACTATGTAAGTGAATAGGATCATAATCATTATATTGACCTTGTTTTTAATTTTCTTCTGAGGTTTAATTTTTGATAAAATACAGAAAAAATGACCTTTATCATATATTGCAAACTAACATCCTGATAAGGCGGATAACTTATCAATTACAATGTATCAAAGTCACCTCATTTAATGAACAATCTAAGATACAAAAAGTATCAAGAGAAGTTTATCAGTCAACAACATTAATATTTACACATATGCATTACTAACGACAGGTGATGACAAAGAAAATGGTGCTATAATATTTTCACATTTTTTTTAAGTCAGTTCTTGAGTCAATACAGTAAATAGAATTTATGTGTCATACAAAGTACTAGGTGGTAGCGGTAAGCAGCCACAGGACTCGATGAGGAACTAATGGTGGAAGGAGTAGTGACTGTGATGATTGACTCAGTCTCTTCTTCCACTGTCAGTCCAGGGCCACGTTAACGCAGCATATTCATAGACTCACAACAGGTGCCTAGCTAGCTCCAAACTAGTTGTTCATCCATAAGGAGGACCCTCTCTTTGGCATTACTGCAAATTTGTCTGACTGGTGCAGACAAGGTAAAGTGACAGTTTTTATGAAATAAGGAATTCTGGTCCAATACCCCTAGCTCTTTGCAAATAGACTCCTTGGTTCGTTTAAACAAACCTGTTGTACAGCATCGATACACACTAGATTACCTCCAGGACCGATACACACTAGATTACCTCCAGGACCGATACACACTAGATTACCTCCAGGACCGATACACACTAGATTACCTCCAGGACCGATACACACTAGATTACCTCCAGGACCGATACACACTAGATTACCTCCAGGACCGATACACACTAGATTACCTCCAGGACCGATACACACTAGATTACCTCCAGGACCGATACACACTAGATTACCTCCAGGATTCGAACTAGTTCATCTCTAGTAAGGTGGAAAATAATGAATAAGCATTTCTTTCTGAAATGTCAATTGATTCAGATTGGGGACCCCTGGATTCCATGGTTCAGATTTAGTGCTAACCAGCTAACCACTCAGCCAACATGTGGAATGTGTTTATTCATTGCAAGAAAAATGTTTTGATTAATTCTCACTTCCGGTTTCTGGTATAAACAACACGAAAAATGTGTCTCGTATAAATCTTTAAAAATCATCAACAAATAGTGTGCATTAAGTGTCAGGACATATGCAGGACATTTGTATAGATGTTGTATCTTAATGATAAAATAGTATTTTTGGTTTACGTTGTTGGATTTGTGTAATTTTCCACGATTAAATAGTGACGAAAATTCTGGATCAAAGATGGCGGACAGTAGAGTTGTTAAGTGTACTGATTGCGAGAAGCAGATAAATGAGGCTGATAAAGCAGTACAGTGTGACTTTTGTGAACATTGGTATGATCTTACATGTTCATGAGTAAATGCCGCTTCTTACAAAGTGCTTATAAAGAGTAAAGTGATGGAATAATGTGGAGCTGTGACCATTGCCGTAAAAGCATGCCTGGTTTCAACAAATTAATGACAAGAATTCAACAGTTAGAAGAAAGTCATACAGCTATGAAAAAATCAATTGAAGATCTTCAGACAGGAAAGAATGACCAAAAACAAATTGAAAACTCTGTCTTTGAAATATTCCGGGAGCAAGAAATGAGGGAGGAGCGCAAGTGTAATATCATGTTTTTCGGAGTAGAGGAAAGTAAATATGAGCAGGTAGATAACAGAAGAAAGGATGACTTAACTAAGGTAAACACGATTATTTCTCATGCAATGGGAGAAGATGCTATAACGGTTGAAATGATGGCGAGAATAGGAAAAATTCCACATGAAAACAGTGTTGCTGTCACAAACGATTTGGCTTCCCGAAATAATTCTGATACCGAGACGGAAACACAAGATAGCAGGAAGAAAAGGCCTAGAGTAAGACCAATCAAAATATTTCTCAATGATATAAAAACAAAATGAGAAGTTCTTGAATCCTTATGAACAGCAGTAAATGAGCAGAAAAGTGGTGTTTACCAAAACGTCTATTGTCAGTCAGATCTCACCCTTAGGCAAAGTTAAGAAGAGGCTGAACACAAGAAGGAAAGGTATGAGAAATGGTTAGAGTATGAACGCATAAGAGCGGATAGAGCCTTAAGGATGTCCCAGTCGCGACCCTTTCAAAGAGGACCGCAATACAATGAATGTTTAATTTCCATTAAGAGGAAACATAGAGCATGGAATACTTATATTCACACTAAAAGTAGGAGAGACTTTGTAAAATACTGTGCGATAAGAAATAAATGTAAGAATTACCGAAAATTTCTTGTCTCACAGAAAGCAACGTGTATTAGTAAATGGGCAATCATCCGAGTGACAGAAAGTAACCTCAGGAATTCCACAAGGAACAAGTAAGTAAGTAAGTAAGTAAGTAAGTAAGGAACAGTCTAAGGACCAGTTGTATTTATAATTTACATGAATGATATGCCAGACCAAGTCAACAACCTGCTGAAAATGTTTGCAGATGATTAAAAAATGTATGCTCCAGTTGATAATGCAAATGATCAGTGTTCATTGCAAGAAGATTTAAACTATCTATGTAATTGGAGTACAGATTGGTTGATGAAATTCAATGCATCTAAGTGTAAGTGCATCCAGTTTGGTAATGTGAAATACACAAGTATATACAAAATGAAAAACAATAGTGGTGATATACAGGAACTTCCTTTTGAAACAGAGGAGCGAGATCTGGGGATAACATTTCAGCAAAATCTCAAGTTCGAAAAGCATATCCAGGGCTCTACAAATTTTTTCAAAATAGAGTTGTCCAGGACTACTGACCATGGCAAATTAGAGTTGTCCGAATTATAAGTTCAGTTGTCCCAATTAAAACAAACAAATGTCTGTCAAGTTAATAGTACTCCCATTAATTACTTTCAACATACTTCCATTACTCTAGGGTTTTATCTTGGGTAGTCCTATAAGTCAAGACGAGGATAACCTCTTATTTCAGGAAGCCCCACGCTCATGTCAATGTAGTATTTCCTATTATAATATGTTGACGGTAGAACATTTTATTCTGATGCTGCAAGTGTCCACTGAACAGTGCTCATATTGTACTTCACACATTCTGTTTGACTTAGATATACTGTTTGAATAAACACCCATCTGTCCATCAACATTATAATGTGCAATATAGTACAACACTCAAGCAGTATAATAAGTCAAGAAAAGAACTTTCAGATGACAATGAAAGGGAAACAATGTTGTAGTTTGATGCAATCAAATACTTTAGAAATGATTCTTGAACATGTTGCATTATATTATTATATAGCAGATGACATGGTAAACAGCAAGATGAAAAGTGCAATTTAAGATTATGTGACATGCTAACATTCTTAATTTCTTGCAAGTAGTCAATAATATATGAATAATAATTAACAAAAAACGAACTTATCCGAAAATGTGCATGTATTCGAAAATGTGCAACTTGTACGTCTCTTTTGTCGTCGTTTTTCTGACCATTTATGATTTGTGCGTCGAAACTATTACAGATAGTTTGAATACCATAAAATGTGATGAATTTCAAAGGAAATTGCCACGCCGGTCTTGTCAACATCGATACAGTGCAATGACACTGAAAATTTCGAATGTTCGGCAATTTCAATGTCCGCGAGTTTGACAATTATGAAAGATAAGCAAGTTATTCTCTGCAACGGTGCATAAACCATATTGTATCGATCGGTCAAATTTAATACCCGCATATATCGAATCTTTTACGCCAAATAAAATTTGCACCCGGCTCATCAAAGACGCCGCGCTAGTCACAAGTCACCGCGCCCCGCCTTTGAAGTCGGGAGATCTAAGAACAGCGCCGGTTACATCAGCAACCTTGAGTGAGATTTTCACGTGCTAAATATGGATTTTCTGCTATACGAACTTGCAAATTAAATAAAGTTTGTTTGATTGCTGTGATGTTTTCATAGTGGAATTATTATATACGGATTATAGATCTACGTGTATTACAGGTATTTGATGTGTTTCGATTCTCGTTCTGCCCTCACTAATCCCGTGTCTGTTCACATGATTTGTGACATATTTTAATTAATAACTCGTCAATATCGTTCACGTGCGCGGTTGCATATTTGATCCAATCAAATTAGAGAGGCAGAGCTTAGCCGATAGAATGTAGATGTAGTTTGTTTACCAGAGCGTGGACCTCCCGTGACGCTTGATTACTGCTAATTGACACGGATTAACTGACTCGCGTATATTGTTTATTTCGATGTCCGGAAGGCTAATATACGCTTGTGGTCATAAATTTCGGTATACAGAGTCAAATCTCGGACGTAGGTATTGATTATACGAACTTTTGGTCAGTTGTCCGATATTGCTGTCAATTTAAATTAGACTTGTCCGGGACTAAATTTTTGCTCACTATCAGTTGTCCGAAGTCGATTTAGAGTTGTCCCGGACGTCGGACTATAGGATTTGTAGAGCCCTGATTATCGTTGCAAAAACATATAAAGCTAACCAGCTTCTTGGAATGATAAAACATACGTTTACCTACATGGACAGAAATTTATTATTGTGCCTTTACAAAGATCTCATAAGATCTATCCTGGATTATGGCTCTCCTGTTTGGAACTCTTCAACAAAGAAACTCCGCCAAATCTTAGAAAATGTGCAATGTAGAAGTACAAAAATTGTGCCTGGAATTCAACATTTATCGTATGAGGATAGACTCAAAAGTCTGAATCTTCCAACATTATATTACCGACGTAAACGTTTTGACTTGATACAGCTCTTTAAATTTGTTCATGGGTATGAGGAAGTGGACATTGATAAACTCCTAACCTTCAACGACAATATAACCAGAGGCAGAGGACACATATATCAAATAATGAAAGTCAGATGCAACAAGACCCTCCGCTTAAACTCGTTTCCACATAGATGTATTGACGAGTGGAATAAACTACCAGAGGATATTGTTATCAGTGAATCTGTTAACGTTTTCAAAAACAAATTGGACAAATTGTGGTACCAAAATAGGTACGATCTTAATGATGTATATCAACTACACCGGAAACCGTACAACACCCAAGTTTTTCTACATGAGGGAGTTAATAGGCTAGAATAAACTATCCTTCGTCTACTCCAAGATCATCGTAAGTATCGTAAAATTATGAATGGTTATATTCCGGCGTTATATCCCAATCATTATTTTACATCCAGTCTTGTCCCCAACAAGCTCGAGTCAAGAGAGTGTCGAACAGGGGCGCCGTCGAACAGATATGATTTTTGGACATTTCAAAGATAAAAAGCTAGTGTCAGTTCAGAACACAAAATACATTGAATAAAGAAGATATATTCCTGTCATCATGATTATAAACGTACAATGTAATCCGAGTTTAATCAATATTTGCACTCGTTTTCACCCGGTCTGAAAAAAATTCTTTCCCGTGGACGCCATTTTGTAAATTATCGAAAATCATGTAACAAGCATTTTCATTGGATAAGATAATAAGTTGAATCTAAATTCCAGTTTTTCGGCACTTCTATTTCGGTAATTCAGAGTTACTTATGGGGACCTTTCGGTATATATGCACAGCGGGAGCGAGATGTTTAATTAGCACGTTGTTAATCGCACTGCTGGGGAGCTCTGTTGAAGCTCCTGCACTGTCTCTGCGCGAACAATTTCACTATTCAGATTGTTCCAATCAATATTATAACTGTCTTTGGAAAGAAGGAATGTTTGTACTGTTCACTTTTACATTCATGTATCAATGGCTTAAAACATTTATGGTGGTTTATTGCTTAATTTTGTGCAATGTTTTTACTAATATGGTTATCAATTTGTTTTGGTGTTATCAGATAATACATGAGTGTATATCCGTGGTATTATATCAGTCGTTTACCACGACTTGGGGTCAGATAGGTGTCAGTTGGCATTGCTGGCACCAGTCCTCAGCCACTTTGTAGAAGAATGCCAGTCGCGTCATCTTTCTTCTGTCCTGTAGGGGTGGTAGGTCGAGTGTCTTCAGCATGTTAGTGACACAGCCCTGCTCTCTTTGTTTGTAGTCTCCAGAGATGAATCTGGCCGAGCGTCGCTGGACCTGTTCGAGTTGGTCGATGTCTTTTTGTAGATATGGGTCCCATACAACAGAACTACAATGTATACTCTAGTGTAGATCTAACTAGCGATATGTAGGCTGTTTTTCTACAGGTTGGTTGGCAATGCTTGAAGTTCCTCTTCAAGAATCCTAGGGTTGAGCTAGCCTTTTTGAAAATCTTTGTGATGATGTTGGAGAATATGAGATTGCCTGTAAACGTGACACTTAGGTAAGGCTTATCTTCTACTTGTTGGAGAATATGGTTGTCTAGTTGATAGTAGTTACTGTATATGTTGTTGATACTCATGACGTAGCATTCCTTTGCATTGAATTTCATACCCCAAGTCATTGCACATTCCCCTGGGTATATCAATCATAATTAGGCTATATAATCAAATGTTCGTTATAAGGTTTACCTTGTAGTCACCTCCCTCTCAGATTGCCATGCGTTACAAAATGACCTGCTAAAACATGAAAACTGGGAAAGTCAATGGGATATGGAATTTTTACCCCAGTAAGTGTCAGGTTCTCGCAAAATACCTTGGCGTCGACATCAGTGACGACCTCAGATGGAACACCCACATAAACAGGATAACAACACAAGCAGACAAAACACTTGGCTTCCTCAAACGTAACATCAAAACAAAACATGAAAACATAAAATCTCTAGCATACAAAACGCTAATTAGACCACAACTAGAATATGCATCACCCGTTTGGTCACCACATACACAGGTCAACATTAACAAGCTGGAAATGATACAAAGACGTGCTATTAAATGGGTAAAAAATGACTACTCCCGATATACCAGTGTATCGGACATACAGAATACACTAGGATGGAGCTCCCTTGAGAACAGACGCATTGCCTCGATCCAAGCTAGTCTCATTCTACAAGATTTATAATAATCTTGTACACTCAAACGATTTAAAAACGCTACAGTATAAAAAATAACAGAATTTTGTCAAAATTAATGTTCTCCTGAAATTCATAGTCTAGAGTATCTCTCCAGCTTATGATCTTTAACTTAGGCACAGAAAATAGAAAGTTATAATTTGGAATACCCCGCCAGCCCAACTGTTCTCTTTTTGCATGTTTTGCACGTGTATTGCAATCGCGTTAACATTTCGGATCGATATTCGCTTTAAATGGTACGCTGTATGTGTACACACTGAAAAAACAACATAAGCAATATTTTCTCATGATCATGTTATGCTGCGATTAGTTCGAAATATTTGTTCGGTTGCATTCGGTTTCGCTGCAAGCCTAAATGAGCCATATAGTCGTAGCAGGGCGGTTCATCTGCTACCAAACGACGATTGTGTGCTTAGAACAGCGATTCTTTGTGGATGACACAGTCAAAGACCGACTACGATCAGCCCAGCCCAACGGTATGACCCTGTGCCAGGGGTCTACATGAACACATGCATCACTTAAACCGGTTCCGCATGACTGTACACTATATTAATCGAATGCAGGGTGTCAACGGATAAGTTGAAAATATACTATTACTATTGCATTATTACTTTCATCATTGCCAATGAAGAGGTAAATAGTTTAGTACAAGGAATTTCTCCCGTTTAGATATTGTGACTTGCATGTACATTGGTCACCCTGTTAATCTGCATAACTTATTTCAAACTCGTTAAGTGACATGAACATTACATAACACATGCCCATCGACTGAAGATTATTTAGCTGAAGTCAAAGAACCATAGAACAATGTTTTCAACATTGAAATTGACCTTTCACAAGTGTTGCGTTTTTAAATCGTTTGAGTGTATGTACATCTCTCCCGGCCTATTTAGAAGTCCCCACCAGGTCAACAAGGCACATGCACCCCAATAGTCTCCGCCCCATTCAAGCCAACTCGGACTTCTTCAAGTTTTCCTTCCCCCCATACCACAATTCTGTGGAATAGGTTACCTTCCCACATCGCGACCCTGGCTGATCTTGAATTATTTAAGCAGTCAGTGGTCAGAATTTATCAGTGATACCCAGCAGTTGTTTTTATCTTTTACCTTTTACTATTTTTAACATATTAACCATGTCTAGCTGGAAGCTTTCGTTTCCAGTTTTTATTTTCACTCTTTTTACTTTTAATTATCCGGCGTGCACCCTGCCAATAATACTCGAAAGAGGCGTTCGGCAGTACATAAAGATAGATAGATATGTTTGTTTATGTCATCTAATCAGATTATAATGCATTTGTTGAAGTTTTATACTCATTTTAGTGTTTTGTGGTATTTTTTTTAATTTTGTAATTGTAGTAAACCAACTAATATAAACTTCAAACTATTTTAAACAAACTAGTTTGAAATCATCAAACTAATTAATGCTTGGGAATGTTCCACTATTCATTGACAAAGGTTTGGAGAATATGGTGGACATATCGAGGTAATGACACTCATCCATTGACTAACCTTTGAAAGAGCATGCCATATGTTTTCAATGGAAGCAAAATATGGGATATTCCATCACGCTGATATTGTTTTCTTCAAGAAAAGTGACTCAGTATTTGTAATTTATGCACATGGTTATATTCATGACGCTTTAGGTTAACATTGTTGTCACTGGAAATTGCGACACAAGAAGGAAGTAACCACATATTGAGGAACGTCTTCGATGTAAGTTGGAACACAAACTGATAGATCTTTTATTCTTCCCCCAATTTAGGAGAGCATTAAATAAAAATGTCATCTTTTTAGAAATCAACGCGTTTAATATTTTCGTTTGAGCATTTAGCATACACGTGGAGACCAAGCAATCATCTGAGTGTCACGGTTGCTGACCGAAAGCTGTTTCTTCAGCGGACGCTTTAAAGGGGTATGCTCTGGAACTGAAGTGTCTCGGACAGCAATCAAATTGGTATCATTTTAAAACCCAAGTCAAATAATGAAAACCCTGCAAAAAGTTACGAAATATCCCGCTAGTTTAAAAAAATCAAGAATAACTAAATATCGTTGTCGTTGTTTATTCAAATCGATATACAAAATATCGAAGCGCGCGCTATAGAGTAAATTTTTAAGTCAAATTCTTCTTTGACTATTCGGTAATAATTGGTTTTACCAGAGACTATAAATACCATAGTATCTATAGTCTCTGGTTCTACAAGTGATAAACACAATTTTGTTGCACGCTAACCAAGACAATCCTGTTTCTGGGTATGCCCCTTTAATTCATCCCAATTAGGTGTCGTTGTAGGCCTTTAATCCCGATTTTTAGATAATTGAAGGCGTTAAGTTGCATAAAACGTTATTGAAGAAGATATTTGTTGTGCCATGACAATGAAATAGTGCGACACGGTGTGGTTGCTACTTCCGGTATGTAGCATGTCTGTATCTGGACGCATCATTTTCGGATAAACGAGTCATGCTTACCGTAAATGCGTTTGGAAAACTGAAAATGTGTTTTATGACAGGTTTATGTGTCGTATACACATCATCATTTATCCAAATGAATCCGAATATTTTCATACACATGAGATCCACGAGCGAAAATGAGATTTGGCCACGTGGTTACTTCTGATAATTTGGTTGGTAAAAAGGACGGTTTAAATGTTCTGTAGTACTGACAATGTTCTAACCCAAGAACATTATTACATTGGTACAAAGTTACCCTAAATAGTTAAAAAAAACATAAATAGTCCCAAAAAATACAGAAGTAGACAGTAGTAAGTTTTTAAAGTCCGAATATCATATATTTGCCTAGAAGAAATCTAAGTGAGTAATCCTACAGATGACATTGCTCCGCACACATTCCGTGATAGAATATTGCGTATTAAGTGAGTCTTCAATCATTTTGTACCTGTACTTGTCTTTATATATGTGAGGTTTGGTAAAAGCAACAACACTGGGTACGCCGTGGTAAGATTTTATTTTCTATCTACCACATTCTATAAAAAAACAAGTATAGATGTACAACGACCTTCGAAATATGACCTTTGGGCGAGTTTATTTGCTAAGGTTGAAACGATATTTACCGTTATTTTTCCAATATATTATGAATATATCTTATAGATTCACGTTATCTTTCAAGTTGACAGCGTGGCCTAGTGGTTAAGATGATCTATACTCTGAACTAGTCTGTACTCAGAACATTCTTTTTATATGGGCTGTGGGTTCGAGTCCGCTGCTAAACTCTTTTTCAATAATTTTATTATCTTATACACGAGTGTTTTTTCATATATTTTATTACTTAATGAATAATAAAATTATGTTTAACGTTAAATACAAAGTTGCTTTGTTTCGTTTATTTTACGATTTTGGCCTGCCCTGGATATTGTATTTATTGCTCAGATGACAATCGGGTTGAATTACAAAATATTTTCATCATTGGTTTCGCTGGAATTAGAATTGGAATCACCACTCTAAGACTATTCTTTAGAAACTTCAACATTAATAAGCGTTTACTCAGGTAATACAGGGAGCACAGTTCGGGTGACCGTTGACAGATATCTCTGTTCAACAGTCTTGACGTGGGAGTTTTTCAAGGATTAAAATACAGAAAAAATGTACAAAGGAAATAGAAATATATATAAAATAGACATGCACGCGAATGTTTTATTTAGCAAAATTAAAAAAATATTCAAAATGGGTGGGATTCGAACCCAGACAAAAAATGTATTTAGTTTCATAACCAGTAGCTTAGCCTACTGCGCCATGAAGGACGATGTAAGCTACAATTTCAAATAATATATTTCTTTTCCGAATACACCCCTCTTACCTGGATTATTTCATTATTAAAAGTACAGTTACGCCCGAACGATTGTGGTTTATCTATAGTGCAGCGTATAAAAAAATACCATATTTACATAGCACTGTTTTCATGCGAACACACGTTCAGAGGCACTTTACATTATAGTGTTGTAGCCACGAGGGCACATGTGCATCCTCTACCAGTGCAGATACAGCATGATCTGACCAGAGGGACAGACTGAGAGAAGGCCCGTTGGGGAGAGAGACATTAGATACAGGCATGTATGGTGCTGCAGAAGTGCGCCTAGTTCTTGTTTCGAATAGACAGCATGGTTCTTTAATGTACCCGGTGTATAGCACCGATACACAGCTTCCTGCTTTACCTAGATACTTTGCGTTGTCAACGGTCAGATAAAGGGGGAACTATTATATAAATATTTTCAGAAATATCAAGTTCCGATGCTGGGGATTGAACCCACTACCTCTAGATTGACAGTCCAATGCGTTTCCACTGGGCTAAACCCGCTTATATATTAAGCGTATGCATTAAGGGGTGCCACGTTTAGGATGCCATCATTTTCTCTGAAAAGATTCGTGAATTAAACAAAATAGCCGGTATCAATTTTTCATTTGTTACTTTGTACGTGGTTTTCAGCAAGTTACTTGACACGGCTCCATTGATAAATCTCATGTTTTCACGACTGAAATACGTGATCAGTGAAAGTGATGTTGATATCTAATGAAATTATTGTATTTCTGACCAGATAGGACGGTGTTGTGGCATCTGCAGTGTTTCTGGCACCCAGACGTGTACGTTCTATGTAATTGCTACTGGGGACGGGTGTTTGTAAGAAGTTACCTAGGGCGTCCTAATAGCATGTTGGTTCCAGCAGAGGATTCCAGGGTGTTCATATTAAACTATGTAAAACATTGTTTTCAAATATGACAGGCATTCTTGAGTTCTGTTTCAACCCCTTTCCGACTGTGGACAATCACAGTAAATATCACACAAGTTCTTCAAGTTTAAACATGTTTTTATTGAATACACGACATGCTGTGACGTATCGATACAGTTTCAGTTTGGCAATCAACAAAACATTAATCCTTGTGTTTGACAAATAACAAATAACACTGCGGTATACCGTACACCGGATATTGCTAGTAAAGGTGAGTAATATTATCAATTTTCGCGACATTCTAGTGTACATCAGGGTAAGTTAAGAGACGATATTTTCCAAACTACTGACTACTTACACCATCCCAACCAGGTAATTACGTCTTCCAATATTTTTATAACTTTACAGTACGACATAGTATATCAGATATTCGTAGAAGTGTTCAAATTACTCAGTTTTTGGCAGCTGCTCACTCGTAAATATTGACCACTGCACTTTACATGCGTTTGGAATGAGTGTATTAACCAGATTTATAATTTTTAAACTGAGCATTCTGTTTGCATCGAACCTTAATGTCTTCTGTCCAAATTTCAGAAAAATTGATAAAAGTAGAACATTGGTTTGCACCTGTAGTGGATATCGAACTCATACTGTACGACGTCATACGGTCGGATCAACACGGTTTGTCAAGGTTAGCCGGAATCAACTAAGAAGTTCACGATGTCTCTAAGGTTCATACAACGGGACAAACCGGGGGTGTTAAACCGGCACAGTGATACTAGGGCTCTGCTGTCAGCTCAGAACCGGGATACACCGTGGATACACCGGGATAATCCGTTTTGATACCGGGATGCAACATCGCTGTAGAGCTATGGCGTAGCCCCGGTTGTTATCCTGTTTTTACTCCATATTTCGATTCTGTTGAAATCTTGACCATCCCTCCCGGTAGCTCCTGGTGACTCAACGAGGCTTTAAAGGGGCTGCCTCACAGATTGGGCTAACATTTTTGTATGACTTAAATGTCCTACCTAACCAAATATTTATGTAATAGAAACCCACTGACGGTTACTTTATGAAAGATTTATGACAAATAAGCAATTTAAATCACTCTTGAAATCGCGCACTCTGTATGTTGTTTTTTGAAAATAACTCAGAGTTTCGTTCCGAAATGCTTAGTGAAGTCTGTAATTCACATATGACCAAACTGTAACTTCAAAACAAACTACAGCGTAAACATCAGTGAGGTATTAGGTTCGTTTGAAATTCGTTTTCATCGAATACATGTACAAGCAAAATACTGACAACTTAAGTGATAGCAAGGTTAATTATATAGGGTATTAATACCCAATAGAATTTTGGATGTAAAAATGCTCAATAAATACAAAATGCTAGTTATTTTTTTTTTATGTCAGTGTGGTTGTTTATGACATATACAATGTACTTGTATAGACAACTTTACAAGAATTACACAAATATTTGACCATTTTTTTATTTTTGCAATACACCAATACGTGAGGCGGCACCTTTGAACATTTTAAAACAACCGGGCCTCTTTTGCCAGTTTGATAAGAGTATCATGGTTCACCACGGTTCGTCTTGCCGATCCAGTGTTGTTACGGTTGTACGACGGTTCACTGAATCGGGTATACCGAGTAAGATTCGATTCATCCCGGTAAACCCAAAGGGGTTCGACGCATAAACATGCAGTGATAAAAACTGTTTTCAAAAAAATATTTTTTTATGTCTACTGTGTACATTTGTTTATTATTTGCTTTCAATGGATTATGGAGTTTTTTCAGTGAAAATAACAGTGAAATTACCACTTTGTTATTTTCACTGTTTTGAAGCTGGTTCCAGTATCATGCAGAAAAAGAAACGTAACGTCAATAAAATATGCATTACGTCATCATGACGTCATAATTCTCACGTCGTGACGTTCCAATTTCGACGTGATTTTTCCAATTAAGCCAATTACGGCACATTTTAAGAGGAATTGAGGCATATATATATATAATAAACAGAAAATTTGTTGTTTTTTGGTGTAAGATCAATTTTATTTCACTCGTGATCATTTTTTGATTTTCTGTGATCACACGGTGAAATAAAATTTGATCTTACACCAAAATCAACAAATATCCTCTATATATTTCATACAATATACATTGTAGCAACGTTAAATGTCGCATCGTCGCTAAATGTCGCACTTGACGAGGAAGAAAATAGTGCAGCGTTTTTTATATTCGAAATATTGGCTATGTAAGAATCGAAATAATGAATATGTAAGTGTGTTTTATCTTTATCGTAGAATAAACCACAGTCACTTGGTCGGATGCGTACGTTTAAATAAAATCACTCGTGTTATGCAATCGTGATTTAATTACTACGCATCCGAACTTGTGACTGTGCTTTATTCTACGATAAATCGCAGGTACATATTCATTATTTCTTAAATAAAAACATGTTAAGTTAATGCATATTGGTAGCTAGATAGTGGTCCATTCTGATATAACTGGCAATTTGTTTCTGTGTGTCGTGGATGCGTGCCATTTTAAAATATTTGTAAATTTACATTGTCATATCAACGTTGTCATATCAACTTGAGTTAATAAAGTTTTGCTCTGCTCTGCTCTGCTCTGCTCTGCTCTGCTCTGCTCTGCTCTGCTCTGCTCTGCTCTGCTCTGCTCTGCTCTGCTCTGCTCTGCTCTGCTCTGCTCTGCTCTGCTCTGCTCAGAAATAAAAATATGTGTCCAAGGATTTATCATACAAAATACAATAATATATCAATCGATAATTTTGATTGGCTCACATTACTTAGACACATGATATGGTTCAACAATTCTGATTAGCTCACATTAATTGGTCACGTTTTATTATTCAACAATTTTGAATGATATATAGTAGTCACATGGTATATAATACAAGTAAAATATCTTTAATATAATTACTTTACAGAATACTGTCTTGGAAGATCAGCGCATACATACCGAAAACATAAACACATTTATCTGATGCACTGGTACGCATTGTTTGGGTTTCTGGTGAAACGACCAGACGCCCTAGCACGTGCCACTATAGCAACTGCCGTATGACATTCGATCAAAAGGATGCTGTCAGAAGTGATGCCGTCATATTCAGTAGACGTTTACGTCAATAACATTCAACCGACCAAGAGGGCAGATTTGGATATTTGCTGATAACGAATCCCCAATTAGAGTTCACAGAATAACTAACAAGCTCCTAACGAAAGCAACAATTCAGTGGAAAGTCGCATTCAACTGGACGATGTATTACGACAAGAACCTGACTGATATACATCTACCGTACGGTGATATAAGAAAACACGAGACATACGTAACAAGGGATTATGATAAAATAGCTACAACCAAGACAAAGGGTGCCTTGATTATAACATCGGATTGTGACACACAATCTAAGCGCATGGAATACATTAACGAATTGAAAAAATACACTGAAGTTGATGTTTGGGGAAAATGTGGTACTGAGTGGAACTGTGGGAAAAGGCTTTATCACGATGAATGTTTTGACATTCTAAACGACACATACTCGTTCTATTTAGCCTTTGAGAATGCTTTCTGTCAGCAGTATTTCACTGAAAAACTTTTTGAAAATTATAAATATAACACTCTTATTGTAACAAGAGGGGGTCATGACCATGAAGCGAGCACTACTTTTCCAAAGGGATCTGTTATTAATGCTGGTGAATTTAACAACGCTAGGGAACTTGGCAAATATCTTAACATGCTTAGACGTGATAAACAAAAATATGCTGAACACTTGGCTGAATAAAGCCAGTACTACGTACAAACATACAAAGACTCATACCAACAAGCGTTATGTGATCTGTGTAGGCGTTTAAATCACCAAGATGCTTATCACATAACTATTCCAGACATTGTACAACTCTTCAATCCAAATAAATCATGTTTGTCTGTTTGACCCTTCGTTTGTCGAACTTTAAATGATTTGACCGTCAGACTGTTCGTGCGGCATGGCGGATCAAACCTCTAGTTGACCATCTGGCTGTTCGTGTGGTCCGGCAGTTCGTGCCTCTAACTTTTTGAGCGTCTGACTGTTCGTGTGGTCCGGCAGTTCGAGCCTCTGACTATTTGACCATCTGACTGTTCGTACCTCTGACTATTTGACCATCTGACATTTCGTGTCTCTGACTATTTGACCATCAGACTGTTCGTGTCTCTGACTATTTGACCATCTGACTGTTCGTGTGGTCCGGCTGTTAGTGTCTCTGACTATTTGACCATTTGACAGTTCGTGCCTCTGACTATTTGACCATCTGACTGTTCGTACCTCTGACTATTTGACCATGTGACATTTCGTGTCTCTGACTATTTGACCATCAGACTGTTCGTGCCTCTGACTATTTGACCATCTGACTGTTCGTGTGGTCCGGCTGTTCGTGCCTCTGACTATTTGACCATTTGACTGTTCGTGTGGTCCGGCTGTTCGTGCCTCTGACTATTTGACCATTTGACTGTTCGTGTGGTCCGGCTGTTCGTCCCTCTGACTATTTGAGCGTCTAAATGTTCGTTTGCTTCACTGTTTAAGCTAACAGTGAATAAGTTGATTTGTTTACAGGTACAAGTGTGTTACAAACAAGAAGCTTTTGATCATAATTTTATGTATTGTTTATGTTTATTCGGGTTCAACGAACACGTTTTCATTTATTACCATTCAAGAAGCAGCATCTACGATCTAACCGAGGTGATAATCCCTTTCATAAACCATTTTTTGATTGTTCATTAGTACTCGTTTTCTATTTCAATTTTTATAGTCTCCTTTTTTAAAATAAAATTGTACTTCTAAGATTAACAACAGTTTTCTGCTCCTTGATTTAACATATGTTAATAACATAATGGTAATACATGTAATACTTTTATGGTATACTTTTTAAGTAAATGTATGTAGAGTAACAAGTTTATATTAATGTTACTGTGATTTATAGTCTCTTATAATTCTTATTAGAATGGCTTTGTGCAATGTTTTACTGTATTTTTTTATGTATATTGTATGTATGCTGTACAAAGATGAGACCTAAATAAATAAATTTATAACCAGCGCTTTCTCTAACGTGCAGTATTTGACTGATACAATTTCTTGAATTGTCGTAAGCCTGGGTAGCTCAGTTGGTAGAGCACCTGACTTGCAAGCGGGAGGTCGCAGGTTCGAGCCCTGTCCTGGGTATATGATTTTTATGAACCTACAAAAAAGATTATATTAAGTCAGACAGGGAAGGCAGCACTCAACTTTAATAACCAGCCGAACACAGAAAACATTAAAACACACAAAGCACAATGCCCAACTGAACCAACCGAGCTCAGGAAACATAAAACACATAAAGACACAATGCCTAACTAAACAAGCGCAGATCCGCCCAAGTCCAAGCTATCGAAAAGTACAATAAATTGTAACTAGCTGAATGACCCAGTTTCCACAGCGAAAGGACTATAATGCCCCGCTTTAGCTGTAAGAAATCTTAAAACGAAGAAGTGCCCAACACACTACCGACCAAGAAAATTAAACGCCCCTTGTCTCATTGTTTAAAAGCTGAATAGAAAAGATTCAGCAAACAAAAGGCAGAAAGCCTACGCTGAATGACCTAGTTACAACAGTAAAACTGCTGAACTACATAGTTTTAGCAGCCTTTAGTCTCATAAGTTAAGTAACAGTATTAAAACGTTGAAAGGCCCGATTTCAGCAACAAAAAATCTGAAAACCTTAAGACGAGTGACCCAGTTTCAATTAGTAAAATGACGTATTGAACAAATCGAGATATGACGTAATGAACAAGTCATTAAGAATTGCAAGCAATACAGAAGTCCCCTACCGGTTTAAAGCTATTTACAATGTGTCTGTTGCCATAGCAACCACAATTCCCGTCAGAACCATAACTGACGGACTGATGGCAAACCAATAGTCCCCTCCGGTCAAAAACCGGTAGGGGACTTTAAACTACATTAAATGACCTCAGGGGACAGAACACTACATCCATAACTCCACAGCTGTACATAGACTCATGAACGAACCAGGTAGGATGCGAATCGCGGGGACGAGGACAACCAGCAAATACGAATAAATAACTCCCAGCTCCATACAACTTTTGGCCCCGTCAAAAAATTGAATACTGAGAAATTATGACATATTATTGATTATTTAAGATTGAAAAACTCCACTGTAAACGGAATTGGCGTTTAAATCCAGATACCAACCCATATTATAATTATTAAACAAAATACGAAACTACCGGAAGTAGCACCGCCCAACAGAAACCGCGGGACACGCGAGAACAAAAAGGCACAGAAAATATACAACTTCACTCGAAAAGGAGCGGAACATGCCCAACATAAACATTGGCGCCCCACATTATGTAGATAATGTCTCTTATAACTCTTAATAAGAGTGGCTATATATGGTTTGCGTTTTATGTTGTGTGCAATATATGTTGTAAATATAGATGAGACTCTAATAAATAAATAAATAAGTAAATAGATATAATATAGATATATATATATATGGAGGTGCAGATTATTATGATATACCCCCGATGACGTGTGGCATTGTTGATCAGGGCTGGTATTCAATATTGATCTCATTTAATTGGAGAATAAGGATAGATAATCATATTGCCTGTTATTGACTATGAGTTTAATATGGTGTGATCTGATTGGTTGTACTTATCCTTAAGACATGTAAGATCAATATTAAATACCACCCAAGGCCTTGAATTGCAACCAATACTTACACTCAGTACTCAACACACAGCACTCAAATATTGTAAATGTAATGTAATAAGCTATAATTTTTCCTGGATTACAAATCTAGACGAGGAAAATATATAAACTTGTCATATGAATGTTGAAAATAACATTTTATATATTTTCTGTGCCATTATGTGCTGTTAATGAGGTATACATGTAATTATTGAATCTCAGTGCCACACCGAACACTCAGACTGATAAATCACATTATAGCGTACAAATACACGTAATTACACAATGAAATAAGCCAAAAATAAATAATACCCATGTAACATTATAACAACACCTTGTTCACAAGAAATGTCGTTACGAACCTCAAAAGAATGAATTTCAATATTTGTAAGTGTGTAAGTATTGATTGTAATTCCGGTATCTTTGATGGCTGTGAGGTAAACTACCTTGATGAAGGCGCGAACGCTCCGTGACTGTTTTCTATAAAAATAGAATGGCCCTAAATATATAAATATATCAGAAATAAAACTTCGTGCATTAATCACTAGGAGTGGGCTTTTTTGCATTCGTCTTAATCACACATTAGATGCCACATTATCGTTTTGATTCTATATTAAATATACCATATCATGACGCACATACATTACAATTTTGTATTTGGTTACACATTACTTAAAATAATTTGATTCAAAGTGGTAACAACTTTAAGTTCCATGGTTCAACCAACCATTAACCCCGATGTTGAACTCCGCACATAGCGTACACTACCATTCTACCAAGTCTCGATATGTTCACACCTAGTGTACACTACCATTCTACCAAGTCAAGTATCCATATGTTCACACCTGGCGTACACTACCATTCTACCAAGTCAAGTCTCGATATGTTCACACCTAGCGTACACTACCATTCTACCAAGTCAAGTCTCGATATGTTCTACACCTAGCGTACACTACCATTCTACCAAGTCAAGTCTCGATATGTTCACACCTAGCGTACACTACCATTCTATTAAGTATCCATATGTTCTACACCTAGCGTACACTACCATTATACCAAGTCTCGATATGTTCTTACCTGGCGTACACTACCATTCTACCAAGTCTCCATATGTTCTACACCTAGCGTACACTACCATTATACCAAGTCTCGATATATTCTTACCTGGCGTACACTACCATTCTACCAAGTCTCCGTATGTTCTACACCTAGCGTACACTACCATTATACCAAGTCTCGATATGTTCTTACCTGGCGTACGCTACCATTCTACCAAGTCTCATTATGTTCTACACCTAGCGTACACTACCATTCTACCAAGTCTCGATATGTTCTTATCTGGCGTACACTACCATTCTACCAAAGTCTCATTATGTTCTACACACGTCGACATACATTGTCATAGCTGCAGTATAATTATGTCCTGTGACTGTATATGATATGATGCGATGTATAAGGACATGTACTGCCCGTTTGGCTGAACAATCCGTGTAGAACTGGGTCCATGATCAGGGAGGTAGTCTTCTCTGATTGCAACAGGGGTTTCTATATTATAAAGATTGAGTACATACATGTGGTGTTCTATGAATGCGATGTTTGTAGACTAATTTTGAACACCAAGGGACGTAACCATGAATAGCTCTAAAATCTTAACTCCAGCGGTTACTCCCCTTGCACGAATCTAAATCGCATTCTGATCACATCGGACTCTATTATAGATATATATTTACCGGATATAAACAGAGATAGTGACCGAGCTTTCACGATTGGTCCCATCGGAACGTATCTTCCGCATAGGCGGAGATACCCGAGCAGTGAATATTAAGGTCTCGTGTGATACATTGTGCTTCTTCATCATTTAATCTATATTATCGGACATACATGCAGTAAGAACTATTATGTAGAATTTTGCTTGTAAATCGAACGAAGATGAAGGTTTGAAATATCCAAAATGACGCGACAAAAACGGCGAAATAATAAAACACACACAAGACGCCCTTGATACAAAAGTCGCATTGCAGGTCAGTATATACTGCACAAATACGCTACTAATGTCATGATTCAAGGATTTACGATTAATCACATTTTGTCTGACTACCCTTTACTGGATTTACTTATCAGTCAATTGTTGCTTCACTCTGATCATCACAATATGACAGAATCATCAAACATGTTATTCTGACGGTACATTACAGCACTGTAATCTATGCGATTAACATTTTTAAATAACATAGACCGGAGAGATAACGTGTGTTGATTTTTGCATAGCCGATAGCAATTCGGTCGAAAATGAATATGTCTAATGTTTGCATGTTTTGTACAACTGTCATATGGCCTATTCGACTGGGCTGTTTCATGGATCAGGTTATATATAGTCTGATTCCCCTCCCCAATATTTCAGTACTACTACGTCACTACTACCATAACTGTAATATTTGGAAGCGGAATCAGTCTATAACATGCTCCACGAAACATCGCAGTCGAAAATACCTATACGGACAATTCAGCAATAAATACAAATGTAATGCATAACAATGTGACTCGATTAGCATTGAAGGTAACACATACCGCATAAAGTTCAATTACTTAACACAAAATTAGCTAGGATAATTTTATCTTCCCTAACCATAGTCAGTAATATTGTGTTAAATAGTTTGTTCAGAACATTGCTATTTGTTGTGATATGTATAAAAAAACTTACAATGTAAATGGTTGTAGCGTTTGTGTTGGTAGGGGGTACCCGGGTAGTATTGGGAACTAGAGGGGGCGTAACGTGACGTATGACTGTGATTTGGTCAGTCTGACTTTGGGGGCTTTGTTGCCATAGCTCGCAAGAGTGCATTCCAGTTTGGGTCTAATCAGCATCTGGTAGGGCAAACACATAGTGCGTATATAATCTTTATTTTAGAATCATCGTTGTACATCACAACATAAAAATACTAATACAAAATATATTCGTACATACATTTATTGTATACTTAGCTATTCTTGTAAGAATTTATAAAGCATGTGCAAAATGCAACAGTATTCACAAAACGTTTTACAATTATATATCTTTACTAATAAACGAGACTAATGTGGACTGATATAGCGGTACGTAGCATAGCTAGTTTGTTGAACTAAGAGATGCCATAAAACGACACTTGGAATGAAGTTAGCGATGTATCAAACATGAACGTATCACACACATTACCTGTATCGTATAGAAGCTCTAGAGAGTGTATCGTAAATTATGTGGATACTGTAAATAGTTCGCGTTACTATGAAAATTTAAACTCGCGCATTAGAATCACATTTATTAAAATCAATGAAATAGTAGTAAATAAATAATTATTTGAAGCGTATAATTAGGGTCCCATTAATTAGTTTCTGCTTCATATTAAAGGTTATCAATCGCGGTTAGTGACTAAATGTTTAGAAGAAGATATTCCGGTAATTCACTATAAATAAATATCAACGTAATTCAATGAAATGACGAGCACTAGCCGCGCCACTTACATGTAATAATTCAAATTAAGACACAACTATTTATCATTAAATAAGATCACTTTCCGTAAAACCTTTCCTCTTTTCTCTTCGACGTTGTCTTAGACGTCGTGATAATTCCCATGATCTAACTTGAATACTTGTCTTTCTTCTTGGCGTAGGGTTCTCTGTTAAACTAACTTCTTCTGAAGTATCTCCAACTACATCGCTCGTTCCACAGGACTCGGTATTATTATCAGTTGTAAGTCCGGTGTCTATTGTATTATCGTCACTACAACTCAACGTGTTACTGTTTACATCAACGTATTCATTGTCACTTTCATGTTTACTAACATTACCACTGTCACTACAATGTGAATCACTGTCCATTCCTGTCTCCCGGCGGATACCTTTAAACGCCTTTCTGACGTCAGCAATGTTCACTTCAGCACGATCTTGTCGGCGACGTCGTTTGTATATTTTATTTATTCGTTTCTGAACACTAGATATTTTGGTAACTGGAAAACATGGTGGTTTCACGCTGCTTCTTCGACGCTGTAGGGATGGGTGTGTAGAACCTGGAGCCATATTGTCATTTGAGTAAACACTCCTTCTTCTGATTGGTGGCATCGCGCTGTGTTGGTACGCATGTGCGAGGCTTCCTCGACGCGCTACGCAATGGTTAACACTGTTACGCCTGCCATCAGGGCGGATCGCCATGGAACCGCCGCCAATATTTGGATGTGCAATGCTGCTCCTTCTACGACCCACTGCTTTATTTGAAACACTTTGTCGTCTACACGTACCATTAGCAAAACTAGGCCGACGGTTATTCATGTTTGTTACACTAGACCTGCGACCATGAGACATACAAAACTCATTATTTAGTCCAGCATTGCTAACTCTCTGTCTGGGTAACGACTGTGACTTCTGCTGGTGGATGGCAGTAACAGATTGACGTCTTGTTGTCTGGGCGTGACCATTGTTCGTTATACTAAAACAACTGTTTCTTCGGAATTTCGGTCCAATATTTGCATTGACGTCTGGGGTGTCATTATTAAGAAGTAATTCCCGTTTTATACAATCAGCAAGACTGTCAGATACCTGTACGTTCTTGATCAGGCTTTGTATTTGTTGGAGAACCGAGTTCTCCCATAAAACGGAATCTCGCGAGATGTTACCGTTATCATCGTCGGAGTTGTCCGTGACTGTATCCTCGTTTTCGATCGGACTGTTCGGCTCAGTCTCGGACAAACTGCTCAGTCTCGTGAAAGTCCGTGTATTTCCGTTAGGATCAATTTGTATCACCATATTGTTGCTATGGTGAGCAACTGCTACTTTGCGCCTGCGTAGTGGAACAGCCTCGTTTTGATCTACTTGGTGATTCTGTTCAATTACGTTCATTTTCTGTCGATGTCATCTGGAATTAAAAGAAACAACTTTTGTAATCATGAAATGCGTTTTTCAAAATGTGTTTTGTCGGTCCAGTTAGCGAATTATTTGCTAGTCTCGCAAGTGTTCCAAATATTTGGATTGACACTTTCGAGGCATTGGATACCGTCATATCATATACACATGCAGACGTTGTCAGTTGCTTGCTAACGAGCAAGTTGGAACCACGTGGTAAATACTCCATTCCAAGACAAGTATAGTGAATCCAACGACATGAAAAGTCAGTACCTCTGACAAGCGACTATTTAGAAAAGTCGCCTTCACTTGTTTTAAAAACGTAATGAAATATCGACGTAATCTATCGTCGTGCTCCGGTGGATGCGCATATGTTTAGAGTATGAGATCACTATTCGAAAGCGATTTTACATTATATTTGATCTGTTGTTAATGCTGTTGTGTTGTACTTCATGCCCATGTACTTTTTACATATTCATTACGTTGTTTGTTTTTAGCTACCACGAATACAGCCCACAAACTTAGCATACACCCCTCGTATATGAGCATATACAGGGTGTCTCACAACATGTGTTACCATTACAACCGGATGCGATGAGAAACACTTATGAGACGCCCTGTATGTGAGTTTGTTGTTTAAACCCTATAAAACACCACACACTGTACAATGATTTTTATACACAACCATGCTTCTAATTTATTTGTTTATTATCTACTTGACCTATCCTGGCTGTGATTATTTATGATAGGCGTTGAAATGAGTTTTTAATGCATGATACTAAATATCTTACTATAGTCTGCTTCCTGGTAAGAATAAATAGTCGTGTTCAATTCATAGCTAGGCCTGTTCTTGTGTTAATTTATTAGACTGATTTAAAATATTTGATCTATTAACATGATACCGTTCTGGGACCTCAACATCAATGCAAGTTATCCATGTATTATTCTAAAGCATACGTCACATCACATCAGCATTATCACAGCCGTACACTTCGTGCGAACAAATAAACGTGCGGCTGGTATAACTCAGGTTTCAGATGAAAAACTTATGACGAACCTGATCTCAAGGTAAACAGTTAACATCCTCACTTGTTTTATAATTAACCCCGTCTTCCATGTGACAGTACCTGTACATGTTATAATCATTTTGGGTGTTAGAGTCAGTGATATGTAGATATTGTTGGCTTATTTTTGACAGATGAACTGTATGCAACTCCTAGCCCGTAGCTATCAAATTAGGAGTGTAATAGTTATAGTTTGCAAGTAACTTATACTGGTCAGAAAAGCCAGCCCATCATTGTATTGAAATCCTGACGTCACTATATGATAGTTCAGTGATACGAATCAGGTGTTGGATACTAGTAGTAGTAGTTTGAAAAGAAAATAGTGCAATAACTTGAATACTAGTACTGGCTCCGCGTATGGTAACTGTAATACAGGACTGGAAACGAGTGCAATAATTGTAATACTGCATAGGAAAAGAGTGCATTAACTGTCATACTGCATAGCAAATGAGTGCATTAACTGTAATACTGCATAGCAAAAGAGCGCATTAAATGTAATACTGCAAATCAAAAGAGTGCATTAAATGTAATACTGCATAGCAAAAGAGTGCATTAACTGTAATACTGCATAGCTAAAGAGTGCATTAACTGTAATACTGCATAGCAAAAGAGTGCATTAAATGTAATACTGCATAGCAAAAGAGTGCATTAACTGTAATACTGAATAGCAAAAGAGTGCATTAACTGCAATACTGCATAGCAAAAGAGTGCATTAACTGCAATACTGTATAGGAAAGGAGTACCAGTATAATCCTTTCAATACTGCAGTAGAATGGAGTCAATAACTGTAATATTGCACTGCAGGATACCACTTCATCAGTTGAACTACTAGTATCATTAAAATCATATAGAGAACAAACACTCGGAAATATTATTTAATCTCTAGTTACACCCTCGACTAAATAAGATAACCTCGTGTTTCAGTACCCTATCTGATAAGTACAATCGATTGTTTTGAGAGCTCAATAAATATTGCACCATGTGTTTCTTCCTGTATTAGCCGAATAGAGGACGTATCAGTACAAGTAGATGTTTTGAAACTACACGCATACTAAAGTGCAAAAGAATTGGGCCATTTTTTCATTTTGTTTTTCTTTATAGCTCTATCAATTGAGGGCGTGGTGGATTTGCTGATAAATGCATACCCTGTGTAATATTGCAGCCAGTTATAGAACTATTGTCCAGTGCAATATAGCAGTAAAACAACTGTTGTTGCACTTATTTCCAGTGCAATATTGTATCTATTGTACTCTTTTCCGCAGCATATATTAAACTATGATAAAATATATTAGTAGTACTAGCGACATTGAACACATTTGATCGGTATAATTTCACAATTCATGCAATGCAAGAAGATCTAATTAATATAATTGATGTTAAGTATTGAATACATGAATACATTATAAATGCAAATATTTGACAACAATAATAATTGAAACGACTCTTGAATAATATTAGAATACATTAAAGACATGTGCATGTGTAATGCATAATATGTCAATGTGTATGAAGTTGTGAATTCAACTACAACAGCACCTCATGAACTCGACACTCTTTTTTATCCGAATACCGGGTTCAACCGAAATAAATTTGAACCCGACTTTGTTACTATTTATAGTAACATACGTGAATTTGTCAACCTTTTATCCGAATACCCTGTATCATCCGAAATAAATTTAAATTTTAGTTGTGAATTCAACTACAACAGCACCTCATGAACTCGACACTCTTTTTTATCCGAATACCGGGTTCAACCGAAATAAATTTGAACCCGAATTTGTAACTATTTAAAGTAACACACGTGAATTCAACAATCTTTTTATCCGAATGTAAAGTATCACCCTCAAGTTTCGATCGAAGTGTAGATTACACGAATAGCATTATCAAAATACCTGGTATCATTTGAATGCAATTTCAAATTTAGCGTATTCCAATTGACCAGTTAAGATTTCATTAAATTTTGCATCAAAATAACGACAATTTAATTAAAAGTTTATATTACACTTGTTTGATATACTGCACGGCTCTATTGTTTAACACAGTGTAACATCTGTCTGGTCATCAAGTTTATATAATTTATTTGCACTATAAATCAGCACTTTAATCAACCATGATTCGTTGAAAGTAACTTTTAATGTGATGGTAAATATGTCAACATTGGTTGGATTTTATACTGATAAAAGGTCGAATGTAATAAGGACTCGGGGCTATATAGAATATATTTAATCTATACACATCTGTAAGCCCCCTGTCTTTGATGTGCGATGTTGTATAGTCCGTCCTAGTTTAATTATTGAATTTGGTTATTTCTGTTCTTTTGATCCGAAATTGGAAAAAATCTAAACTAGCGGCTAGTAAGTGTCGGTTATAGCGAATACAGGGGAACTTAAGTTCGCAGTTAGCATTATTCGCTGTATTGATATAAAGACGTTTGTTATATTAAGGTATAATCATCCATATACGGTAATTGATTGAATGACCTGGACGGGGGATTGGAATGGAATTCTCTACAAGCAGAACTTCGCTATATTGATATATCTAAGTTCGTTAATAACGATGATCAGAAATTCGTTATATCCGAGTTCGTTTTAGTGTGCTTTACTGTATTCGAATGGTAAAAAAGTTGCAGAAATCCATAGAAATTAATCTTATAAGTAGTTCTCAGTAAAATAACACTTCGATATAACGTTTATAATGAAACTCCTCAAAAATCAAGAGTACACGTTTTTATAGGTCAATTCTGTTTTAGGTCTTTATTCAACCTAAATATTAAGACAAACTCAACAAAAATATCACTTTTCCCTGATCCAAGATTCAGCAAATAATAAAACAAAACCTACTCACAAGAAGCTTATGTTTAATTCCAAATGTTTGGGGTTTTATAGACCACCTACAAAACTGTGCACTTTCAAAATCTCGAATCTTGAAATAACGTACTTAATGATGATATAATTGTATAAAAAATCGTACCAGTACTAGCCTTATTCTAATCTGTCACAAAAATAACCAAATATACCTAAAACAATATTATTGTATAAATGTCACGGTGAACGTCCCCCGGGGTTGAACATACTGTTCTGTAATGTTTTATACACAGTGGAAATCCGCATTTACTGTATGATTTAATGATTTATTTTACAACATTTTTGTTTCGTGTCGACACCTCAAGCTAAACACCAACGTAAATATTGAAATCAAGTCAGGTTTATACAACTGATAATGCATTAGGTTTGAATCCCATTATTAATGAACACGTGTATATCATTTTGATTCAAGTATCAATTATAAATATGTCAAATAATGCATGTACGTATATTTACATTTCGTGTAGTGACGTGCCATGAATATAGCATTATATGGACCATCTGTGCACGAATTATTTATGGCACATCACTGTACACACACCAATGTGTTGTACGCTATTTTATGTTTCGTACAGTTATGATAGTTAAACTGCATATACACCATAGGCTTAACGAACAAAGACCGACCTTACAAAACCTGATTGCAGGGACCATCCATATTTTCACTAATCAGAAATTTAAAATTTGACCTCATAATATAGGCCACCAGCCATCACTGAGACCGTTTTTGCTTTCCAAAAGGTGGGTTTTACACACAGGTTGTCGCTGTATATTGTTTTGACGTATTTGAGGCTAGTGGCAGATAAACGCAACTATAATTATAAAAGGTATACGCGCTAATTAGTCAAGTTATGTGTACATGTATACGGTCAAACTTATATTATATTCACGGTGCGTAGTAAAACGGAACATCAAATTCAATGCTATATTATTATTAATAGAAAACATACCTTAGACACGAGTTCATAAAATCCATCAGTGTCAGTCAAGAAATACATTAAGACAAAACAGATTTCAATTATATATAATTAAACTCGAGATCCTCCTTACTTATAATGTAAACAAAACGTGTACAGTGTTGCGTTGCGTTAAAAGCTGAGCTTAAAACACTCCGAGTGTATTTTTTGTTGTTAACAATAAATGCCACAAATTGACCATAAAAGTTTCACAAAAATAACTATAAAATGGCTGCATCATTAAATCGTAAACTACTTAGTACTTACAGAAACAAACACCATCCCTTATTGTTGTTGTCCACTCATATATAATCAAATAAACATTACAGACAATAAAAGTTGCAGACAAATAACTACACGCTTGTATAAATCGTAAAACTAATGTTGTTCTATTATTGTCGGAAATTAGTTCAACGAAGTTACAACCAAATATTTCACTAAAATATCAGATTCTTTAGAATCTTTGTGTACAATCGTAAAACTACAAAATACTTACAGATAAAACAACAAAAAATATCCTGGGTCCACCCAACGCCAGAATTAAATATCCTCTTGTTCTAACTTAAAAAAAACTTTTTTCTAGAATTCTAGAACAGCGTGCGGTAAGGCGTAACACAATTTGGCAACACTAAGTATAAACTGATAAACTGGCAAACTGTAACCTTGCCTTTATAGTATTCATAACATTCGATGCTGAAGGTTTAATTCACGATTTTCTGAATTGTTTATACCCTAGCAGTAAATGACGTAGTGTAGGGTACTTGTGATAAATTTCATTTGACCGCGAATTATCTGTATAAATACTTAACTAAATAGAAACTCTAACACAGAGGAGACAAAATGGCCAATAAAACTCCACTCCCCTCAGATAAAATAGAGTTAAATTTCAATATTAACTTGTTGTATTAGGTCGATTTAGTTTGGAATTGATTCATGGCTTTTGGTTTTTGTATATCAAAGTATGGCGCACGAGAGCGGACATGTAGGGTAAGATGTTAATTAACAGATGTATGATGGATTGTTGGTATGACATTGCTGTGGCTCCACCTCGAGTTAATCTTGACAGAGGGTTGAAAGTTGTTCAGATAGCCGCGGACACACAGTAATACCCTGTGTCAGTTTCTGTCCTTAACCTCGTCGTTCTTAACTACGCTATAATGTACCAGTATATTATAGTCGTATCTACTCGGCAATGTCCGGCTAAACTCCGATAAACATGACAATAATCGCCGAGGTGCTTGTAGCGAGTACGCGAGTTTTTTGCATGTGCTCTTGATACGGGCTTACGTAGAGCCGTGCATTCGAACACTCGACTGTGAAATATACAAGTTTCCCTCACATTTTCTAATCATTATAAATCATACTTGTCATAATATTGTGCATCATCATGAGGGAGTGAATGAAGAGAATAAATTGTATTATATAATTACTAAATTTACAAATGATTAAAGAGTCACGGCCGAGATCCTGTGGTAAGTGTGCTAGACTTGCAACCCGACAATCCGGGTTCGAATCGCGATCAAACATAAAAATAGCGATATTCCTCTGCATGTGGAGAAGTTACTAGTTCTTGATGGAACGGTCGGTTAGTACTGGTTCGGATCAGGGCATAGATAATACAAGTTTTTCTAGAACAGCTCCTGTTTGGATGTAGCCAAGGAATAGTGGTTAGATGAATTGGCTACCATAATATAAGTTTTTTTTAAACTGCTTTAAAACTGAATAAAAGAAAAATGATCATGTAATAAATCTTTCAAGTTGACTACTATTCCATATTCGTAGCATATTCAAACCATCAAATTACATATGATTGGAGACATCACAATATTAAAGTACTAATTTTAACCCAAGATCATATTTACATAGTAAGGAGAGAACATTCAAATCAGTTTAAAACATTATATTATAACACTTGACATAATCCCTAGCAAGTCAGTATATAATAGTCCTAAGACATTCGATTGATTATATAAATGCGGATTTCAAGACAGTTTGGTATTTTTTCACTTGCCAAAATGGCGACTGGTTACCTAGTTAATGTTGAATTAGCCAAGGTAATCATATTGTACTGTAAATACATGTATTACATATTTCTTGCCCAAAATTATCTAAATGTCTTTTAATTGAATTTAGTTTAGTTGTTTACTTAGATAACAAAAGATAATGATTATTATAATTATTCAGACCTTAATGAATTTATATGACAAAATAATAAACCCATTGTCATAAAAAATATAAATTTACGTTAATTGTATGAATAAATGAATAATTTTTTATCATATTAGTAATTAGGACACTTTAAAATTCATTTTCATCAATAAAACCGAAGTCCAGTTTTCAAGTATTATACATGTACACCTAACGGCACTTTCAACGCTACCTTTTGATACAAATGTATTTCCTTTACCTTTTGATATTTCCTTATATCTCCAAAAATCGTATATATCTACGTTACGGCCTAGGTAGCAGTTGGTAAGCTAAGATCGCCTCAAAATAAACACCTCTTCAAAATAAATAACCGATATGTTCTTTATGAACGTTAAACCCGAATGAAGGCTAGATTTTTTTGTACTTGAAAGACAAAAATATATCATTTCTAAACAATGAATATGTAAAAGTATGCAGTAGAATTGAAAAAAAATCACTTTAATATCGGTTTTCGTCATCTTTACTTCCCATTGCAAGTTTAGCTCGACTTCCGTTACTTCTCTCAGCAGACTCGTTATGGTAACGGTTAACTATTTGATTTCGCGGCAAAAACAACATCATTTTATTTACTAGTAGACTGATGAATATAAGTGCCAATGCCTATCAAAAAATGAGTGAATTAAATATGGACAATCGATACTTTCTTAGGAAGACAGGACATCTACAAGCATAAATAATAACCGGTTGACCAACAAATTGCGTGAAAGATGCGACTTTCAATATAAGGTTCTGTTCAGTTAAAGACGTGCCTTGCATTGTCTACAGTCCAATTTAGATGACATTTGGTCAGAACTAGTGTCAAATATTGTGGTTTGAGTGTGCTGAATTCCAGGATAATTTATGGAGGAGTTACATGGGTAATTTTCGTGATTGTCAGGAATTTATTCTTCGTGTATGAGAGATGAGGCGAAACAAATTCAAACTTGGAATCTGTTCAAATGATCTATACGAACACCGTATCATGTAAGAAACAGAAAATAGCAATCAAAACTATAGGTCACGTACATGTTTCTATGAATTATAATATATAAAATAAAAAAAAAATATACCAGATTTTATATAGCGCCCTTTTCATGCGAACGCACGTTCAAAGGCGCTTTACCCATGTTGCAGCCACAAGGGCGCAGGTGCATCCTCTACCAGTGCAGATACAGCATGATCTGACCAGAGGGACAGACTGAGAGATAGCCACTGAAGAGAGAGAGAGAGAGTCATTAGATACAGACATGTCCGGCGCTGCAGAAGTGCGCCTAGCTCTTATTTCGAATAGACAGCCTGGTTCTTTAACGTGCCCGGTGTATAGCACCGATACACAGCTTCCTGGCACTTCCAGATACTTGCAGACCACACGGCCAGATATAGCGGGAAATATTATAAATATTTCAGAATTTGTCAAGTGCCGATGCCAGGCATAATATATGTCCTTGCAACTAGTATTTTCTTCTGTCCGAAAAACCTAGTTTGTTTGTTTGTGATCGACTGATTTAGTTGTTATACAATGGGGATAACGTATAGAACGGAAGTGATACCCCTGACGGTTTTTCGAGTGTAAATTTCGTCGCTTCGGTAAGTAAATCTTGATTTTTCTTTGTTTTGTAAGACGCTTTCAATGAAATCACCTAGCCCACCGTACCCGGCCCTATGGATACTTGCAGACCCAAGCCCATTTTCCCTTCAAATACCTGTGATTAAGGAGAACATTCGATTCTAGTGCGGTTTTGGTTACTGCACCCCTGACGACCCGTCTACATTTTTTCCAATTTCTGCCGATTTGCATGGTGTGTTGCTGTTTTATGGGGCCAACTTCATTGTTTACCTTATTCTATGTATGCATTTGCAAAATTAGTTCGATGCAGTCAGGTTATGAGGCAGCATAGACGAAAGAACCACTATGATACCCCTGACGGTTGCTGTCCCTCACTGATACCCCTGACGCCTCAAAATACTATAATGTTGTAATACGAGACGGTCGGCTCTGTACATGATCAACCACTAAAAAATAGTTCTGGCACTTCTCTACCAATGTAGAACAAACCGTTAAAAGAAGTTCCTACGCATTGTTTTATTGATAAAATAGACGTTATAATATAATCAGACACAGGCAAAACAAAGACTGGCAATATAAAATATCAACAGAAATCGAAAGCGACCCATTTTGATTGGCTATGGGGTTTGAAGAAGTATAAACTGAATTTATTTTTTAATGTTAATTTTTATGTTTTTGAAAGCCGATTTACTATTTAGAACTATAAGTACGCAAGGAACTAGTTTACGGATTTATTTATATTTTCTTCTATACTTAAGTAAGGACTAAGGTAGTGAGCTACTGCCAGGAGTTTGGTGGTATTCTACACATGTACATTACGTTCACAACTACACCGGTTTATAGCAAACACAGCGTTGATCGTTCAAATCAAACGCACATGTAAATAAGCATACTTCAGACATAGAAAGGTATGTCAATTTTAAGAGTTTGTTGACATGCATCGATACCTGCAACGTCTGAATTGCTTGTTTCTGGATCGATGGCTATTGAGTGAACTGTCACAAGTTTCCGCGACCCGGAAATGATACCGAGTAGTGCCTGCTAGTTTATATAACGCTTATATAATTACACGAACGATAAGCAAACATTAAATAATGTTATTAACTTGTGTAATTCACTTGAACAAGCATAACAAAACATCCCTGCGTTCAAGGAATGTTACCTGCAAACATGTTAAAAAAAGAGGGTTTTGTCGTTTCAATCCTTGGTTGTACGCTTCGTTTGCGACAAACACATTGAAAGTATAAATCTCCGTTTTTTCCAATCTCGACCACCCTGCGTTTAACGAAGAATAACGTGTCGAAACGAGCGTCACGTAATTCTTCGTTGAACGCAGGGCATTTCGATATATGTACGGATGCATGGGTTGCATTATTGCCATTGTTTTGTTTGCCTCTGTCCGCCATTTTGTTAAAATTTAACAATTTAGGTATACCACCTCCGGATATGGTTAGCCAAACTTCGCTCACGTGACGAACAGGTTTTTTTAACATAACGTTCAATGAATAACAGCCCTGCGTTCAAGGAAAAAATAAAGTGACGCACGTTTTTACCTGGTACGTACCTGTTATTCGTTGAACAATAACCATATCCTGAGGTGGTGTGCGTGTATTGGTGTAATTTAACAAAATGGCGGACAGAGGCAAACAAAAGAATATGAATAGCAAAACCCGTGCATGCGTACATATTTCAAAGCTGAGAACGAAAAAAAACGGGGACTTATACTTTCAAATTGTTTGCCGCAAACGAAGCGTACAGCGAAGGATTATGTGTATGTGTATATGTAATTATTTAGGCCTTTCGGTCAAGGATAACCCATGAAAGTGCAAGCTCTTATTTCCAATGGGGTCCTGTTTTTTGCTGAAGGGACAGCGAGTAGAAGAAAGAGTTGTGATACAAGGAATCCGGGTGCGTTACCCTAGCTCGTTCCGAATAGACTCCCTGGTTCTTTAACGTTACGTGCCCGATGTATAGCACCGATACACGCGAGACTACCTCTGGGTTTCCAACCAGTTCATCTCTAGTTGGGTGGGAAACACTGAAAAGCGTTCCAGAAATGACCAAGTGTCCCGGCCGAAATTCGAACCAGGGACCTCTCGATCAGTAGTCAAGGGCGTTATCCACTCGACCACCATGCCACCCATAATTATAGCGACAAAAAACCCTGATTTTTAACATGTTTACAGGTAACTTTCCTTGAACGCAGGGCAGGTACGACATAGGTACGTAACACCCCTCACATAATGTTTCGTTGAATGCAGGGCAGTACAAGGTACCTCAGATCACAATATATTAATCTGCTGTATAAGTTAAACTACATCATTCTATAATTTACATCATGTCAGTCACACTTGACTTTAATTTGATGGGTGGTTACTGGTCAAAGTAAACAAGAACTGGATGTAAATAAATAGAATTGTAAGTAATAAGTAAAGCGTTCAAAGAAAGAAGAATAAGAAATGTAATACAAGTACATGTCATGAAGTAATACAATGTCATATTTGAAACGAACGCGTGTATAAAATAATGTCCGCGTCACATCGTGAGGTGATCTGAATTATTAAGTCTGAATATTCACATAAGTTATATTTCCTAAACACAATTCGATGCGAAACAACGATATATCACAATTAATTTATAAAAATGCTTGTCAAATATTGCCTATTATGAACAAGCATTTCGTTTAGATTGGTGGAGCTTCCTAAGTAGTACTTACTGAAGTATCAAGGCACCCACACAGCAAACAGCAGCTTAATAACAACCCATTTACGGTGGTTCCAATATTCAACAATGAGCCGTCGAAATGTAAGATTAATAAATAAATTAATACGGACTCCTTTATAATAATTTGTGATATGAATTGTTATAGCTCAAACAACTTGTCTTGCTGTACGATTCCAAATCTATGTTTGCAACTGTTTTTGTCTATTGGAATTGTTTCAAGTTCTTTACGCAATAACTGTATTGATTAGAATCTTGATTTTTTAGTGGTTGAACAAGTACAGAGCCGACCGACATCGTATTACAACATTATAGTATTTTGAGGCGTCAGGGGTATCAATGAGGGACAGCAACCGTCAGGGGTATCATAGTGGTTCTTTCGTCTATTCTGCCTCATAACCTGACTGCATCGAACTAATTTTGCAAAATGCATACATAGAATAAGGTAAACAATGAAGTTGGCCCCATAAAACAGCAACACACCATGCAAATCGGCAGAAATTGGAAAAAATGTAGACGGGTCGTCAGGGGTGCAGTAACCAAAACCGCACTAGAATCGAATGTTCTCCTTAATCACAGGTATTTGAAGGGAAAATGGGCTTGGGTCTGCAAGTATCCATAGGGCCGGGTACGGTGGGCTAGGTGATTTCATTGAAAGCGTCTTACAAAACAAAGAAAAATCAAGATTTACTTACCGAAGCGACGAAATTTACACTCGAAAAACCGTCAGGGGTATCACTTCCGTTCTATACGTTATCCCCATTGTTATAGTACATGGTCCTTCGGTGCTAGATTGGCCACTGATACGTGTATATAGAGTGGACTCCTCCAAAGCCTAGTGGTTGAGCGTCCCCTTAGAGTGCGGGAGGACTCTGGATCGATCCCAAACTGCGTCATACCAAAGGCATAATAAGAATGGTACCAGTAGTTCCCTTGCTAGACGCTCAGAAACAAGGAAACTGGCTTCTCTTCTCTTATACCCTCGTGGCGATGGATAGCATCAGGAATGAGGTGTCGAGAGTGATTAATATAAGTATAAAACTTGTTTCACAATCGATCTTAAATAAATAAAAAAATAATGTTGACTGCAAAGGTAAACTATAAACAACATCTAAGTTGATAATGACAAAGCGTTGGGATTAAAAATTATTCGTTCTCCTGATAGACTAGTTCATTATTAATGCGAAATGTAAATACAGTACATACCTACATGTGTTAATGCATACATAATAATCGCATGCATTTTTATCCTCGGCCTAGAGGCCGAGGGTATATTGGAATGCCAAAATAAAATTGACTATGGAGGAGCACGTGACCACATGTCAATGCCTGATTGGCTAATGTGTCAGTCTGACTTAAGGTGGGTCTAGACAGTACATTTTGGTTTAAAAATGTACTGTGTAGTTACATGTAGTATACTTCTACCACACAGTTTCTGGAGATGTACCGTCTAGACACATCTTCACGAATTCGCCAATCCTCTGCTGTAAATGGTCTCAATGTTTGAATCACAACAGGGGGTCTGCTTTGTTACTATTGATGTAGAATGTTTGAAAATTGTTAGGCCAAAATAATTTATCGAGTGTTTCCACGTTGATTAGGTAGGGTTTCCGGTATTCTAACCAACAAGCGGTTTCAGCCATATACACATAGAGGAAATCATGGAGTGCACGAATTATCGATAAAATACAGCAACGACTGACAACTGCAAATAAGCCGACGTAGTGCTATTGTTATAACGTCTTTTTGTAATATCCAATGCGGAATATTGGCTATATTAGAATCGAATTAATAAACATGTACCTGTGTTTTATCTATAATAAAGCTTGTTCAGGTGCGCATCAAAACTAGTGACTGCGCTTTATTCTACGATAAAACACATGTACACATTCATTATTTCTTAAGTAAAGTTACTTTTGTAAATACTGGTCTGGCCGAGGAAAACTATTTGACTTGTACTTACTTAGTATACGTACGTGTTGACTCCCGAGTTCAAATCAGAATTATGTCGACAGGTGATTGGATACTCAGATTGCATGAAAACAGAAAATGATCATAAGGACGTACACGTGTTACAGTTTTCCGCTAAACTACCTCAATAATAGAATATGGTTTAACTTACAATATGAACACTGTTAGAAATCAAATTATGAAAAAAGAGTCATAGGGCACGGGGCTTGTTTAACAGTTATCTGTTCTTTGGTAAGGACATTAGAAAGAAACGTACACGTTTAAGGACATATAACTCTTAAACAAGCATGGCGAGCTAGACCTATGATCAATTTTGCATGTTTCTGTTTCTGACATGCTACATGTACTATGTCCACATATAACGTTTTAACAAATTCTGCAATTCAGTGGTGTGAAGATCTTGTCCCATGTCTCATACAGAAAACCACACACAGCAAGCATTGTTAACATAATTGTGTGTAGTAGTTCCTATCAGACGATGGCAGGGCTGCGTTTCCGTACTATAGACAACAATTACCTCATGTTGTTTGATGTTTTGTTATATCTTCTATTTCAGGTCAAATGACAGAATATAGTTAACTTAACCACGGGTCAGTCAGTACATTCATTGTGTGGTTTATAGAACCACGGGTAGAGTGACGGGACTTACCCCTGACACACATCTGTATGTAACCGCGGGTAACGTGAATTATAAGGGATTTACCCGTGACACACATTTGTATGATGATGAGTGTTTTATTGTATTGTGTTTAGCGACTTGTCGTAACCATTTTCTTAATCATAAACGCCGGTCAAATGACTTTACCAGTTTTTTTGTTGGAATTCATTATTTATCAACTAGGACTAACTGGTTCTTCCACAATTAGCTGACAACTTTTCCACATGTGGACAAATGTCGCGAAAAAACTTAACACGCATGGCCGGCAGGTAACTGTATCATTGATTAAAAAAAATATGTATGCATGTTTTTCGTTTTAACATCTAAATAATCTATCAATTTATGTAACAAGAGGGCCTAAAGAGTCCTATATCGCTCACCTGTCGTAGTAGAGCATGCACGCCTAGGGTAACGATAGGTTAAGGAATAATTTATATTTTATGAATACGATTTTGCAAGATTTTTCTAGATTATTGCAAGATTTGACATAGTGGCCTAGATTTTGACCCCACATGATCCAGTTTCGAAATTGGCATAGGCTTCATAGAGACAAACATGGAGATTGGGCCATAATTGTGTCATCTAATGTGTACACAAGTCTTTTCTAAGATTTGACCTAGTGACCTAGGTTTTGACCCAACACGACCTAGTTTCGAAATTGACCTATATTTCATAGAGACAAACATTCTGACCAAGTTTCAGGAAGATTGGGTCATCATTGTGCCCTCTAATGTGTCCACAAGCTGTTTCAAAGATTTGACCTTGTGATCTAGTTTTAACCCCACATGACCCAGGTTCCAACTTGACATAGATATCATAGAGACAAACATTCTGACCAGTTGTGTCCTCTAATAAGTTCACAAGCTTTTTCGAAGATTTGACCTTGTGAACTAGTTTTTGAACCCACATGACCCAGTTTCGAACTTGACCAAGATGAAATCAGGAGAAGCATTCTGACCAAATGTCATGAAGATTGGGTCATATTTGTGTCCTCTAATGCGTTCACAAGATTGTGGACGTACGGATGGACGGACAGCGGACGAAGAGCGATCACAAACGCTCACCCTGTCACTTCGTGGCATGTGAGCTAAAAAAGAAATTCTTTATCAATGATACATTTACCTGTTGTATGTGCACGTACTTGAACATGGATCTTTCGGGTGAGAAATGGGAACTGTCTAACTGCACTAATCGGACTGGCACACCAGGAGGTCGAGGTTCCAGATTGTCGTAGTAAGTGTTGTTATTGAATGTTCAACAGTAATTCTCACGAGGTATGTGATGTCCGGATTCACAGGGTGACAGTCACTTATTAACCACCCACCCTATCAGAGAGGCGTTATGTATGGAGTTTCGTTTATATATAGTTAAGTCAAGCTGAAACATATAACAACTCAACATGAATGCCTTTGTTGCTAAGACTATAACTACTGCAGGCGCGTAGCTACCTATACGCGAGTACGCAGCTGAATCCACATGCTTCTGAAAAAAATATATTTCAGGAAAAGTTCAAACATAATTCACTTTAAACGCTTTCCTTCTGTGTCGTGTCTGTATTCAGTCTGTATTCCAAATTTCTATAGAATTCACATTGTGATATCCTCAGACATCGAGCCGATTATTTACGCAAGACTGTTTGTGTTTCTTTTTCTACTTTTATAAGCTGTACTGGTGTTTGACACTACCAACCTACCATACTGTAGTTGTTGTAGTAGTCTTTGACGTTAACAAACTCACACCAGTACACCTGCGTATAGGGAATATCTAGTTATAAAGTTCATTGAGAGTCATTACGACGTGTGACTAGGCAAAGGTGCCAGCAACTAGTTTCACTGCGAAGTCAATAACTTGAATCAATGGATTATGCGAGTACGCCTGCAGAGAAGCACACGTTAGAAACTTGCTCAACTCAGTGCAGCAAATCGGTAATCTGCAAACCGTTTTTCAAGAAACTACGCTGTTGCTAGAAAAGAAATGATAAACCGATCCCGCCTGCATAGTCTATGTGATGGACTAGTCGTGCGGACTCGGTCTAACATTTTAAAGCGGCTACCCCACTATAATAGCCTACAATTGAAGTGCTATCTAGAGCGAAAAAGCGATTCCACCTACAGGTGTACATTCTGAGGTACACCTTTATCGTCTCTTAGTTGTTGTTCGGTTCGGAAAACTATAAAAGGTCACTGTTCTAACCATTCCTTTGATTTGCTAATCACCATATGGGTCTCCAGAGCCTGAGCTGAGAGGTAGTTTTAGTATTATAAAAAGTGTAAAATATATGCGATCTATCATAACCACTGAACGTCGGTCTGGACTGCCATTTTCGCTTACTGGAGTAGCTACAGACATATGGACATTGGTTGACAATGCTATCATATAGAAAGAATTGCTGCCCTGAAAAGGGACGGGCAAATAGATTTTTATGAGCATATCTGACGTTTATGTGAACATAATCATTGAAAATGAGACTCGTAGATGTACATTTGTTTGATTTATATGTTAGCTTTCTTTTGAGCAGAGAAGTATTCGGACAATTTTAGCGTGTATTAACAAATTAATGATTCTAAACATTACGTTGATAGAACTAAATAAAGCACATCGGGAACGCTCCTAATGCACCAGGTTACACCATTGTTTTCAAAAAGTCCCGGGGGAGCATGCCCCCGACCCCCCTAGCACAATAGTGAATCCACATGATTATGGGCTAGCTACGCACCTGACTAGATCTGCAAATTTTACATATTACTGACTAAAGTAACGTACAGTCAAACTTGTCTGAAAGTTTTTGTTTATTATAGTGTCACCCCTATTGAAAGGGCCAGCCAATTTACTTATGAGACACCTATTTTTCGTGCGCACAATACCCCCCCCCCCCCCTGAATTCCTTCTCGGATTGCCGGGCGCCTGACAAAGATGGGCCTACGGTTATCATTTTTTAACTAGCTGCGGGCTCACCAACTGACCGCATCAGTTCTAACCCAGCTTCCGCCGGTATTCGGACTTTCGATCTCCCGCTTCCGAGGCGGACACCCTGACCACTCGACCACGGTCGCGTATCTATGTGAACAGGAAAAAGTGGCATAGGTTAACAGATCGTCTCTCTTAAAAATTATAATTGAAAACTGTTTAATATGAGATATAATTGGTGGTCTTTGCAGACAGCAGATAACATTTGTAATACTGGTCTTTGTTGGAAGGTGGTTTTTAAATACCCTTTGTACTTAAGTTAACTTAACTGATTGCGCAGTATTTACATTATTATCTTACGTACAAGTCATCTTCGAACACTTCAATGGATTTTGTATTTCAGTTCGTACCCAATAATTACCATGTCAACCATGTCGACTAACACACCCCGGAGTTATAATTACACTCAATGACTGACCACAATAAAATATTGAGATCAAGTCCAATAAAACCACGGTGTATATACACCTAATTGAACTTTATTTTCAATAACTATTTGACTGCAAGCTTCACCCCATACATTGTCCTCATCAAGGGCGATGAGGTGGAAGGATGAATGGATGAGTAATTTAACCGTTGATCCTAAATACTCGGATATTTCCGTCATCGATGTCGAACATTCTGATCACCTCGGCCTTTATGCATTGCAATATACTTATAGTATATTTACCGGAGACAAACGCAAATGGCCGATCTTTCACGATTGCGATATCGAAGTACAAACATGTTACAACGGAAATGTCCGAGGGGTCCGAATTGTGTAACCAGTTCTATACATTTATGCCTTGCTTATGTTCATTGCCTGAAAGTAATTCGAACTGGGACATAAAACGCATAAATGATTGCCCTTAATTGGTTTGCATCAAGAACGTATATACGTAGTGTTATATACGGTCTCTGGTTTACATGATATCAAAGGTTTTATATAATTATATTACAAGGATTGCCAACATATCATAATATTATAATTATATAGAGTGTGGGAGGTCTCACTATGATCGCCTCACATCAAAGACGAAATAAAATGGTACTACTTGAAGGTGTTCCCTTGTTGTACGCTTGGCATTAAAAACGGACACAAACTGCCTCTGTCTCTTTTTATTAACGCTTAATAACTTGTTTCACAATCGCGATTGTACATGTTTGCATACCTATAATATAAAACCTGTTGTGAAAACCAATTCTATTAATGCTTGATGTTTGCTTCAGCATTGGGAGTATACAAGCACAGTGATGATTGACGCTCAATTTGAATTATATTTTGTGTGTGTGATATTTGAGTGATTTTTATGGGTAACAACGGATTGTACGAGATTACGAAGCCTTTCTATTAATGCTGATCACAAAGGAAAGGAACTACAATGTAATTTGGACAATTTGACGTAGGAATGAACCCACCGACCCCGACACTCTAACCTACTAAGCTATCGGGACAGGCTCTATTTACATGGTAAGGCAGCAACACAATGGGTACATGTCTATAGTTGTGAACAGCCACGTGACATCACCAGAGCACGTGACCTTGTGAGTCACCATGAGTTTATTATGAGTTACTCAATATTTTTATGTACATACACCAAATGACTAAATCTGGTTAAACAGAACATTGATCGGTCATTATAACAATGTCAAGTTGGTGTTATCCAATGTTACACTCTGTTGAGTGGCTTACATCGTAAATTACCCTTACTTTAGACAGGAACAAGACGGTCTTGTGGTCAGATGTGACGTCATTTGGTCAGAGTAGTTTTTCAGGGTGGATGGGGGTATTAGTACTTGTATACACTTGTTCGGTCACTGGCAGAAAATGTGGTTTTATAAAATTTCAGATAAGCTTTGTCCACAATATATAATACCCAGCTAGTCTTATCAGAAGAAAATGTATAATACTTGAATTAGAATAATTTATTGGTGAGACAGTTAAAGCGGGTTGGTCGGCATCTTTTCAAGTCTTCTGATTGAGATTGAACTTTAGTTTAATCATTTTTTATTACCGAAATAATTCATACAAGTTCTATCATACAAATTATGTATACATATGATATGCATTGCTAAAGTGTCGAGCCAAAACTTAGTTACGGCTCTCCTCTTATAATATTATCAATTACATATTTACAAAGGTAATATTTAAATAAAGTTTTATTCGAAATTTGAGATTGAATTGTACAGTTATATGCTTTAAAAAATAAATATTCCTGAATACTAGTTACAACATAATTAATTAGTATACATGTACAATGAAATCATATGAAGAAATTCAAAATTTAGTAAAACAATGTTAAAACACCGCTACATCCTCTTTAACTCAGATTTAAAGGTATATATTTCAAATATCAGAGCACATTTTATCGTAATCAAAGGATTATAGTATTGACCTGTTGCCTTGTGGATCAATATTATAAATCATTTATCAAATTCCGACAGCTACAAATGTAAATATGGTTGACATTGATAATTTTACATTATAGTTATAGAGAAAGTTTGTCAACTGCAAATATTATAAATTGTGTAATAATGTATTTATTACACACTGGGAATAGATTAATTGATAAAGTATTTAAACAGACACAATGTAGGCGAGAATGTAGTTTTCTTCTTTCGTTGAATAACTGTTGTAGATTCAATTAGTATCGAGTATCATGCACTCGTGTCTATGCGAGTTAATTTTTTCTGGGAACCCGGAAGAACAGTAACCGCGACAATTAGGTATTTATTTCATCAGCTTCATAATATCAAACCTTTACACAGTTACCCCCTGTCATGTAAGAGCCACTATTCGAAAAGGTCTGCAAAATTTTAGTCCCGTGTTATTATGCGAAATGGGATATTTTTGGGGTAAAACATTAAAAAATACATGAAAAAGTGCAAATTTTGAGAATCGGTACATTTAAATGGCAGAATACAGTGTCATCGATCATTTATTTTTGGTAATTATGAAAGGCTTTGACCTACCAATACTTTTACCAATGTCTGCACGTCAGGCATTGGAGCGTTCAGCAGGAAAAGCAAAAATAAGATTACCCCCCCTGCTTTTAAATGGTGTACAAATTGTAACGATGTATTCACTTAACTATGCTATAACACCTTGTGCCTTACTGTATTTTAATTGCAATTTTGAATACCAATAAAGGCATATTCCCAAAATGTATTTTAACATTTAAATGCACAAAAGGTGGGCCTATTATGTAAAATGGACATTAAAATGGCCGCCAAAATGACTAAAATATTGAAAACAGCCGTTCTACTTATTTACAAGTACTCACAATATGATTTTGAAATCTATTTCCATTTTTTCACTGTGTTTGCAATGTATATTATAGTTGGCATCAGTAATATATGTATGGATTGCGTTTAATTATACTTATTTTACAAGAGTGGGTGGGGTAAATATACATTCAATTTTTTTCAAATGTTATTGTACAGCTATTCCTTGTGACACAATGGCTGTGCATCATGGTTGTGTAAGGAATGGCTGTTCTGGGTGGTTGTGCGTATCCAAGAGGACCAAGGATGTCTTGACCTTGTAGTTGCCAGTACACATAGTGCAATAAATGAGATACCACATGATAGTGCACTTCCTATAGGACCATGGATGTGTGTATCCAGTAGTACTGTCTGCTCATGGTGTGTGTGAGTACCCTACAGCACCAGAAATACCTGTACCTAGTGGTATTGGGTACCCTCTAATTGATGCACCTAGTGGTTATGAGTACCAAATACAACAAAGTATACATGAACATGGTGGTTGTGGGTACCCATTAGGACTAGGAATGGATGTACCTAATGGTTATGAGTACCTAATAAGACTAAGAGTTTATGTGCAAGGTGGTCGTGAATACATACATGGACTATGAATGATTTACCCTGTGTTTATGATTGCCTAACAAGAACAGGAATGTTCTACTTAGGCACTAAGTAGTCAATAGGACGAGGAATTGGTGCTCCTAATGGTTGTTTGTACCCAACAAGACCAGTAATGTATGTACCTAGTGTTTGAGAGTGCTGAATTTGACCAGGAATGGTTGTACATGAAGTACATAGCAGGATCCGGAATAGTGGCTATGCATACCAAATAAGACCATGAATGCATGTACATGTACTAGTAAATGATGGTAGTGAGTACCCAATAGGACCTATAACGGTTGTGTATTGTAGCTGCAAGTACTTTATCACACTACTTATGCATGTACATGGTGGTTACGGGTACCCACTTAGTCTAGGAATGTACGTATCCAGTGGTTATGGGTACCTAATAAAGTCAGGACTGTCTGTACATCGTGGTAATCATGACCCAATCAGACAAAATATGACCGCACCTGGTGGATGTTAGTACCTAATCCGTCTGCAATCGTCTGTACATTGTGGTTTTGAGTATCCAATCGGACAAGGAATGCATGGGACATGGGATGTGGGTACCCGCTAGGACTTGAAGTGTATGTACCTAGTCGACATGAGTATCTAATTAGACCATGCTTCATGTACATTGGGTTAGTGATTACCCAATTTGAAAATAATGGTCACAGCTGAGGGTTAGGCATGCTCACTGCTCAATTATAAAGACCAGCAATGTCTCTACATGGTGCCAATAGGACAAGGAATGGGTTATCCCAATAGTTGTCTGTACTCAATGGGACCAATAATGTATGTAACTAGTGGTTGAGAGATGTCTTAACATAATGATGTTGAGTACAGAACAGGAGTGTCTGTTAATCGTGGTTATTGGTAACCAATACGACCACGAATGTATGTACGAGGGTTGTCCACAAAAGTCGCGAACTTTGTCTCCCATTTCAACACTACGCATAATTTTCCAGAAATTCTTTCACATATTATTAATTAATTATTTCTTTACACGAGAGTGGTATTGAAATTTCATTTTCTTCTTAATTTTAGTAATTATACTTGATTAACTAATGCGGGTTGGGTAGGGTCGGCGCATGCCCTTTTATATTTTGTAAAAACGTATCGGCTTTTATTCAAGAGCTTGTAACTTAATAAGTGTTCTTATTTGTGCATTAAAAAATATGCCGATGTCGACACCATATGTTCGCACGTTTTTGTGCGAAATTTAAGTTCGATAATGTCATTAACAGCAAAACTATGAATTAATTCGCACCGCTCCGGTTTTCGCGTTATTCAAAAATGGCGACGTCACGGAAATGTGCGGCGCAAAGAATTACTGCCGAACTATGGTCTGACACCAGCATAATCAAAAATAGAAGTAAAACATACAAATAATCGATGGAATGTATGCAGGACTCTTGTCTACACCTGATGTAAATGTTTTAAAAGGAATTTGGGGACAAAATGAAGACTGCCAAGCCTAAAACGAAAACTCGGCCCTAGTTAACAGAGCGAAAAACGTCATCCACTAAGACTGGCGCCAGACGGTAAAGTGTGAAGGCTAAACATGGTATGAGTTAAACTGTTGCACATATAATATTTCCGGAAAATTAACATACGTGTCGGGGTATCGCTCTGAACTTTAACTGTCATGTTTGATTTACGAGAACGCGTCGAATTTATCCAAACTTGCATCAGTCAATGAAGCCAAGGTGCTGAAACAAAAGAAACGACGTCGTTGACGTCGTAGAGAGTGCGCCGATCGGACCTACTACAAGTGCAATAAAACCATGCAGATTTTTAATACTTTAAGATATCAACATCAAATTGAGCATTTACAATGATAACATATCTCTACAAAAGACAATGCATGCAAGTTGTGAATACAATGGACGACAATACAATAAAAATCAATGTTCGCGACTTTTGCGGACAACCCACGTATATGCATGGTAGTCAGTACCCACAAGGACCAATAATGGCTGCGTATAGTGGCTTTGAGGGCTCGATTATACCACTTATGCATGAACATAGTGGTTATGAGTACCCACTAGGACTACGAATGTATGCATCTAGTGGTTATGTATCCCTGATAGGGCCAGGACTGCCTGTAGATGGTGGTAGCAGTGACCAAATAGAACAACATATGACCGCACCTAGTGGTTGTTAGTGCCCAACCCAGTCACAAATGTCTGTACATTGTGGTTTTGTGTATTCAATGGGACCAGGAATGCATGTACATGGTAGTTGGGGTACCCACTATGACTAGGAATGTATATATGAGTATCCAATAAGAACATCACAGTCTGAACACGGGGGTAGTGATTACCCAATAGGACAACAAATGGTCGCACCTAGTAGTTGGTAGTTCCCAATCCGACAACTTATTTTGTACATGAAGGTTTCGAGTAGCACATATGTCATGAGTGGTCAATAAGACCAAGCATGTAGCCACATGGCGCGCCTGAGTTGTCAATTGGTGATCGGCAGTAGGCAACAATGTCTGAACCTAGTGGTTATAAGTATCATATACGCCCAGCAATATATGTACATGGTGGAAATGAGTACCCAATTGCACCTATAATGCCTGTACATGGTGGTTTTGAATACCAAATAGGTATATGGAGGTTTAAGTCCCCACTATGACTGGGCATGTATGTACTTCAATAAGCAGTTACGAGTACCACCCAATTAGAACATGGTAAGTGTGACTACCCATTGAGACGAGGAATGAATGTACCTACTAGTGGTTATGAGTACCAGTCTGACCAGCAATATCTGTATACGTATGGTGGTTTTGAATATCAAATAGAACTAGGAAAGGTATTGACTATGCTATCAAATTAGACTAGGACTGTCTGTGCATGGTGGTAGTTAATACCCGATAGGACAACTGGTGTATGTATAGGGTCGTTTTTAGTACTAAATAGAAACAATATTGCATGTAATGGTTGGTCGTATGTACCAATTAGGACTAGGTATGGATGTAATTAGTGGTTTATCAATATTTTACCCAACAGTACCAGAACTGCCTATATATGGTTAGAATGTAATTTTGAATACCCATTAGGACTAGGCATGTCCGTACCCGATGGTCGTAAGTTACAACTATGACCCAATTCCCAAAAATAACACTTTCCATTTATTATTTTTGTAATTTTCTCCCAAAGTATCTCATCTGGCAATATATATTTGAAATCTTAAACTGCATGTTAATACAAATTTATCACATTAATATTATTTAGTTACAAAAAAAATCTCATAGGAATGGTTTTATAGTAATCTACAGATTCTTAATATTCCCACTTTTCGGTTTATATTTTTGATGTTTTACCCCAAAAATATCACACTTTGGGTAATAACATGGCTTTAATTTTTTGCAGTCTGAAACTGCACTATAATATCTTTCTTTAGAGTATTTTTTATAAAAAAAAATAAATAAAGGCCAATGCAGTCCACAGATTCCAAAAATTCGCATTTTTCACTAATAATTTTAGCGTTTTACCCCAAAAAAGCCATTTTGCACAATAGCAGCACTCTGGTTTTTTCAGTCTAGATAGGACAAGTTTATATCTACCTGTTACAGGGATTTATTTTAAAATAAAATAATAAATATGATTGTAGTTACTAGTTAACCAATTCCAAAAATTCGTACTTTTCGTTTATAGTTTTTGACGTTTTACCCAAAAAAATCTTAACGCCCCAATGGCCAAAGTGCAGACTTTAGGAAAATACTCCAGGGACCAAATGCTTTCAGAAAAATATAGTGACCAAAATTCCTTAGGGGGAGGGAGGGGGTCTATTTGTGGCTCATGGACTAAATATCACACCGACATTGAATGCCAAGGACTGAATGAGGGCATACCGGTATGACCACAGTCTGTACCAAAAACTTCTTAAGTTTGGACCTGACGTGGTTTTCATAATACTGGGTGGCAATGACATTTCAGCGACATCTAGTGCCAATGAGGTTTTCTAGCGGTTGGCAAATCTGGTGGAAAATATACGTAGGGACGGGGCAAGCCAGATCTACATAAGTGAAATTACCCCCGGGGTGATTTTAGTAGATGTCCTGGCCTTACCAAGTCTCGGTTCGAGAGCCAGACGCTCAACCTCAACAGGAGGTTGGGTAAGTGGGGTGATCCTAAGCATTACTGTTCAGACAAAGTTCATTTGAACCAGGAAAAAGGCGATATCCAAGCGGATCATCCACCACCATCTATCCACTTCCTGATCCTCACCATCCAGCACAAGCCACAACACCTCTACAAGAAGTTCCCAAAGCCTTCCGATCTTTCCAGCTCAACTAGGGTTTAATTGAGGGAGGTGATGTGGCGATCTACAACAACACATATGAAGGCACGAAGATTTGTCAAGGACTACTACTAACATACTCAACTGCGTACTTGCTATGGTCAGCACTGAAGGCACTCCGTCCTATTGCTCCAAAAGTAACCGTCCGATTTGTTGCACCAGTCCATGAGTCTGAGCACCAAGCACCAGTCCGAGAGTTTGTAGATCTTGTACCAGTCAAAGCACAGGTCAATGTCAAGTCCGTTTCGTAAACCTCTCCGCAACCAGACATTCACTATAATATAATTTAATTAACTTTGGACCGTATTTGACACACTTACACACTTACAGAATTACAGTGTCGAAAAATTCTGTCTCTGTATGGTCATAATTGCCACAAGATTGATATTCCGAAAGAACACTTCTAGACAGGGGACGCAACCTTTTTATATATTTGTGTAGGAGATACAAATGTTCAACATATCAAATCAAATAAGAATTAAGGTAGGCCTATGGGCCTTTTTATTCCTTTCATTATCACATGTGTACAATACTACAGGTACAAGAGTAAATTAACACATATTTCTTCTTTTGAGCGAGGCTGGTTATACATGTACACAAATGTATATATAAGCATTGACAGAGACTGCTGAGTAACCTTTCCGCTACCATAGCGTACTACTGCAGACTCGCCGGGATGGCCATTTCGGCCTTCCGTAGTTTGCGACCTAAATGCCCAAATTCGGGAATTTTGCTGTCATGGATACACAGGCATCCCAGACTGACGGAAATTAGGGGGCCAGGGTCGTACACAGGTTTTTGGGCCCGCTGGATCCCGTTAAAGAGGGCTTTGAACGTAGATTTTCCAAAACTGAAATAACTGGTCCTACACGCCATTGCGGTACGATTCTCTGTGGAATTGCATTAATATTTAGCGCCAAAAAGTTTTTATTTTTCTATTGAAGGAATATACGGCTAGACAAAGGGGTCAGGATCAATGCCCTAAAGGGGCCTAAAAGTAGGCCTGCCAAGCTAAAAAAAGTTTTTCGCGCAAGAGTCACCGACACATCGTCATTCCCGGTGACCTTTAGTCGAAATGTTGACAATTGTTCCTACTTTCAGTTTGGGGCAGGTGTGTTGCATCCGCATGTGTCGGGTTTTTATCAGTGGTGCAAGTCAATAGTGTCTCAGGGCCGGGTTAAAGAGACCATACGAATTTCTCAGTGGATATATCTAATAGAAATTTATATGATCAGACTAGATTTTTCTACTATTTCCACAGGGTATTGATGCATATTATTTTATGCTTGTGCGACCGCCTTATATGTCATATACGAATATTTTACAATAGCCAACGTCACCATTTTGAAAGATGCAGATGTTATCCCAGTTGAAGACCTCTGGGTTAATATTAAGATAGAATATGCTTCATTTGTATGGTCACCGCACTCTCAGGTTAACATAAACAAATTGGAAAAGTGCCAGCGGAGATCAATCACATCGGTTAATGAAGATTACTCTAGGTACACAAGTGTAACAGAATTACGAAACACCCTTGGTTGGAGTACCCTTGAAAACAAACGTCTGGTTTCCAAACTCGTAATTTTCTACAAGATATGTCATGGTCTTAAAACAGTCATCTTACCCAGTTACCTAGAAGTCCCAACCAGGATAACAAGGCACATGCTCCCCTATAGTCTTTATGTACAACAGTTGTTATTTTGTTTGTTCTTGCTCTTTGTTCATTTGATTTACTTACTTCTCTTCTTTTATCACCTGACAAACGCCATTTATCTGCCAATAATACTCGACAGAAGAGTTAGGCAGTAAATCTAGATAGATAGATAGATAGGTCTATTAAAGAGCTTTCTCACGGTATGAATCCCGATACACCGCTTTTCAGTTCCGTGAAATAATTGTTCTATTTTCATATGGCTCTGACGGAACTGAAAAGCAATGTAACACACAGGATACATGAAATTTGAGTTCCGTCCGAGCGTTACATCGGTTTTCAGTTCCGTAAGAGCCATATGAAAATAGAACAATTCTCTCACGGAACTGAGCAGCCGTGTATCGGGATTCATATCGTGTAGAGTAAAGTAGGATGGGATCACCATGTGTAATGTACAATGTTGTGTTTCTAGTAAATATCTCGAACCTCGTGGAAAGTAAACACGTGCCGTGTTATAAGTCCACCAAAACCATTGAATGACTAAGAATTACAGAGTGGGATCTTCCTAATAATCAGGTTAAGCTGTTTTAAACAACACTTGTTGCAATATCATTAAGATCATAATAAAAATGAATGTTCTCTTCAAGATGAGGTAGCGCCTACGGAAGCCTCAAAGGGACTCTAGTTGTGAGAAAAGATGTGAGATGTTTTGCACATGTCGACAAAATTAAAGCGAAATACCCGAATGCTTTTGGTTTTCTCGCTTAAATAACTTCGAATTGATAAGAAACATCATAACATGTTGCCATCACATTTCTCGCAAAGAAAGAAATATTACGCTTTTCGATTACTTTGTTGTCTAAATCTTTTTCGTTAATAGTTTTTGAGAAAACAATTAGTGTGATGATTAAAAGTATTGCAATTCTCGCGTTAAATATACTCGCAATAACGCGTTATTTTGTAGTTTCGCACCTTAGCTGTTTTGCAAAGACAGAAACACAATTCACATTTCGTATATTTTTAGTCGACATGTCTAACTGCAAATAGTTTCGCGAGATAATTTATGCGCAAAAATATTGAAACATACACGCACACACGCCCGTTGGAGTCATAAGGGTATGTCAATGACACCCTCTGGAAAATATGATGACCTCTATGTGAGGTTATGTTGACACATAGCCTTGGTATGAGGTGAAACTTACTGGAAGGTTTTGGTTAGATTCGAATATTAGTACAGTATTGAGTAAACCAATAGCTTATTGTTTGTCTAAACACAATTACTCCAGAGCGATAAACTTAAACACTTATAAAGTATAAATATTCAAGTTCGTACTTACCAATATATGACAGGTTGTCCATTTTCTAGGGGTTCAAACCTATACTTTCGTCAAAATTTACCCATAAAACGCCGGTGTTTTTAAATGAAAACTGATTTTGTTTTCTTTCTTTTCCAGCTTGTTTTAGTTGCACTTAATTTCAAGTGTTCCTTCTGTATGCTTCCAAGCAAAGAAAGGACGTTAGACGATATTGTCTAACATTATTTTAATGTTGGGTTTACGATACCAGAAATAGCAGGTCAGTTCCTGTTCATACATCATCTCATAATTAGCCAAAGGACAATACTACGAATAATGCGTCGTCTTAATCTTGGAAGACGAGGTGAAAGCCAACCAGAGGACATTGCTGATGGATCAGTAACAATCGGCATTGATTTAACATTAACAAAATTTACTGCAAAAATTCTGTGTCGCTCCCCGAAAGCATTTATGTGTTGCTATGGTAGCATATAACTGTTAATGCAAATAATTGTTTTTAAATATGTGTTGTGATTAAATAATGTCAATAATAGACATGTGTAACTTTCATACCGATTTGATGTAAAATAAACTTTTTAGATAAAAAGTCCACATAATCACCTCTTGTATAACTTGAAGATATTTTTGTCAGAAGCATACCTTTGGTTAAGTGAACAGGTATAGTCTTAATCGCTGCACATGCGTGTTACCCAACACATAGACTGCTTAGATCCTTTCCGGCTTTTGCCCTTTGGGAAATATTTGGAAACCGCTTTTGCGACAATCTCATCGTATTGTATGGTGGAATTGACAATGGCGTCAAAAGTGCCACCACACTGTCACTTTCCTGACCTTATCTGTTTATACTTTAATTCCTTTGTCAAAGTTACACCTGTCTATTATTCCAGCCAATGGTAACCTTTATGGATTCTGACTTCTGGTCTTGAGACTACAAGATGTATAACAAGAGCATTTAGTAAAACCACACACTCAACTTTTCTTAAGAGCTGTAAAGATTATATTTACCATGATATTTCAGGTGTTCGTAGTTTGCAAATTATTAATTGAATGAATATACCTATGTCATTGCTGAGCTACATCTTGAAAATGGAAATTGATAGTTTCGTGTTTGAAGTTGTTTTGACACTTATTATTTTTCTAACATCCTTAAACATAACCGTGCTTGTCACCATGATCAATCTATTTACTGCATTGGGCATTGACAATCATACATGTATGTAACAAGTCATTAAAAAGTGCAAGCAAAACAGAAGTCCTCTAGACGTAACGCTCGATGTTGGCGTACATTAGCGTAACCAATTCCGACGTTATTGACGTTTTTAACGATTATTGACGTTACAAGACTTATTAGTGTTTCGAATACAATTTTTCTTAAATTATGCCGTAAACCCCATATTTTTATTTGTCACATATTTCGCAATTGGTTTAAAAATATTGTTGTAAAATTAAAATGGTTTTGAGCAACCCGCTTGATTGATAAGTGCATTTTTACGCAATATGTATGGCAGTTTTTAGATCGGCCATATGGCGAGGCGGAGGGGTAATTAAGGCGTTACAGTCGTACATTTTAATTAAACATACACTAGAATATACCAATAATACGCTGCGTATCGTTCCATACAAGTAGATGATTTACATTCTGTCGAGACATTAAAATCCATGTACAAAAATGAGAAAATAAGTTAGAAAATACTACGAAAAGCACGTCCCGACAAGTGGCGCTTTTAATACCGATAAACTTACTATTTCAGATTAAAACACCATAATTACATAAACCCTACAGCTCATACTTCATTCATGCAAATTCTCATTTAAATCTGCAGTACATCGACTCTTTTATTAAAACGGGTACGATTCTACCGACCACGTAGACGTTGACGTTACGTTAATTTCAAGGGTGTGACATTATGGCTAGATTTGCCAAAATTCATAAATAAAATTAAAGCTATGTTGAATGTAAGACTTATTCATATCAAAATACAGACAATTATATGTACTTTTTGGTTGTAGTCGCTGTCGTTTTAATAAATGCATACTTCTTTAAATATTTTGAGGCATAGCAACATCACAATTTTAATTTGTGCACTTTTTGATGCGTGTGACATCGTGGCTAGAAAAAGTATACCTATATTAAAAGCCTAATTCAAAGTCATAATCGTACAAATTATACCCAATTCAAAAGTAGGATGCATGTACTTTTTGTCAAAATAAAGATTATAGAAAGTCGACTTAAGTTATAGAAAATACTGAAGTTTTAACAAATCTTGTCGCGGAAAGAAATTAAATCTTACGTTTTCAGTTGAATATGTTTTTCGCTCACGGTTTGTTACTGAAAGTTTTGAACGACACATAAATGAAACAACGCGAAATGGAGTTGCCATCACGTCACCGCATCTACTTTTTGGGCGGATAAAGACACTTATATGAATTTGCCGAGCTGCTAAACACTGCGCATTGGTCAATTATGTTACATCTTACATGACGTTTTTGTGACGTTCTCCGTCATTCTATGTTTAATTTAATATATACTTATAATTAAACGTACATGCGGATCACATTACTAGCATGGCGATTCTTTTATCTTGCTTGTGATATCAAAATATAAACAACCGTATTTCTAAAACGATTTTTTGCAATATTGAAGTGTAAAAATGTTATAAATTGCCTATGTACGCCAACAATGAGCGTAACGTCTCTATCGATTTTAGGCCATGACCCTTTAAATAATTTCAATGTTTCTGTTGTCATGGCCCATGCCAACCACAATTTTTGTCTCCATCAAATGAACAAATTAGATGTGCATTATAAATTGGCACCCACTCACCCCAGGGGTTTTTCTACATCTTTTGTAGGCCCTGAAAACGGACCCATTCCCAAAGGAAAATATCATCCATTTTCCCCAATTGTATGAAATTTTCATGATGTATTTTTTGTCCTGGACATGTTTGAAGCTCAATCATCTCTCATTTAATTGTTTTCACATATAGGTGTATTGCAAAAATAAAATAAAGTTGTAAAATATTCATGTAATTTTGGTATAGTTTCATGTAGATGCCATAAACAACCACATTGACATAAAAAATAACTTGGGGAAACATCGGCATTTTGTAGAAATTTAGCATTTTTACACCCAAAATTATAAAGGGTATTAATACCCTATAGATTTAGCACTACTATCACATAAATTGCCTGAAATTTGTTTCCATTCGATGAAAAATAATTGCGAAACGAACCGAATACCTCACAGATGTTCCGGCTTTAGTTTGTGGAAGTTACAGTTTGATCATGTTTCACAGAACATTTTAGAAGGAAACGCTGCGATATTTTCAAACAGAAAAATACTGAGTGCAAAATATCAAGAGTGATTTAAATTGCTTATATGCAATAAATCTTTCATAAAGGAACCACCAGTCATTTTCTATTATATAAATACTTGGTTAGGTAGGAAAATTACGTCATACAAAAATTTTAGCCCGATCTGTGAGGCGTGAGCACCTTTAACAATAGTATTACAACACATTACAGATCAAAACATCACTTGGAATCAATAATCAGATGGCCTTGATTTAATATTATTTTGTTCAAAACTTACCAATTCAGTCTAGGTCCTTTTCCCAAAAGAGCCAGGAAAACCCCTGCACCCACATACAAAGGTTAATGATCCTAGCTGGAAAACTGGTTTTGACATGATCCAGATTTTGAAGTATTTTGACTATTTCCGTATCCATAACAACAAAAAATTTCATCCGATTCACAAACTTTAAAGACGTGCATTATCTCCTTATTGGTCCCTATCCACATACCAAGTGTCATAAACCTAGCTCGAAAACATTGAATAATGGCAGACTCCAGATTTATTCACGGACTGACGCCCACACGTATGTAAAATATTGAAGTTGAAGTATGCTTCCTGTGGTGGTCATTCCATCCAAGTAAAGAACAAAAGAATTAAGTGGTTATGGACTGAAGTCAAACTACTATTGTGTAGGCCCCACCTCAGACCACCTAGGGTAGCTTTCGTGAGAGTGGACTGACAGACGGAGGCAAACCATTAGCCTCCTCCAGTTGAAAACCATTAGGGGCTAAAAATAATTATCTACACCAATGATATGCTTAAGAGCTAGAATACAAATATAACTTACCTTTTTTCTCCATTTACTATTTTCCACGCTTTCCACTTACTCCATCAACTTAGTTTTTTTAAAGCAGTTTCAATATCTAAAATAAAATTAAGACATTTATTAACAATAAAAGGTAGTTTTTTTTAAAGCAGTTTCAATATCTAAAATAAAATTAAGACATTTATTAACAATAAAAGGTAGTTTTATTTAAAGCAGTTTCAATATCTAAAATAAAATTAAGACATTTATTAAAAATAAAAGGTCCGCGAGCTGGATGTGTCGCCTGACAAAGTACATTCTTCATGGAAAACTATACGGTATCGGGCAACACATCCGACTCACAAGACTTATCCAGTTATCTAAACTATAAACATCAAGTCACTAAGAATTGCAAGCAATACAGAAGTCCCCTACCGGTTTGAAGCCATTTTCAATGTTTCTGTTGCCATAGCAACTAATTTTTGTTAGAATCAATAGAATATAAGACATGCTTAATCCCCTTATTGCCCCCTATCCACATACCACAAGTTCCATAGGCCTACATATGAAACTGTTTGAGTTATGCCAGGATCCAGATTTTTTTACGGACGGACTGACTGACGGACGGACGGAGGGCAAACCTATTGTCACCTCTGGTCACAAACCAGTAGAGGACTAACAAGGTTATGCTCTGGACAAAAAATGGCCTGATAAAATCATCCAAAAAAGCACTTTGTAAGGTAAAGTTATGATTCTTGTGCACTCCACTTCGAATAATTGCAAAAAACTTGTATGCCAAGTTTCGTGTTATTCAAGCTTATGGTAGCAAAGTTATGCTCCGGAAAAGAAATACGCTAAAATCTATCAAAGGCAAATAATTTAAAAAAAGGCACAATATAGAGTTAGGGTTCTTGCGCACTGCACTTCATGGTTTCCAAGCTTGGTTTATGAAACTTGATATGTGGATTGGGGGCAATAAGGCCGTTCTGCACGTCTCAACATTCTGACAAAAATTGTGGTTGCTATGGCGGCAGAAACATTGAAAATGGCATCAAACCGGTAGGGGGCTTCTCTATTAATTGCTTGCAATTCTTAATTACTTGTTTTACCTGTATCTGAGTATCTGCAATAATGTCATTTCCCATGTTGGGACAAGCACTTGCTTCGGGGAGCATAATTCGGTTTTACCGATTCCTTGTATCCGGATGTGAGAACCTTAACCAATGACTTAATTGTGGTAGGAGGTATTTCTATATACTCGGTTGTACTTTCATTCTTATACGTATAGGGTTATGTTATAGGCTTATCAGTTTGTATGGTTTTATTAGTCCCCTACCGGTTTTTGACCGGAGGGGACTATAGGTTGCCCTCCGTCCGTCCGTCAAACAATCTGGATCCTGACATAACTCAAAACAGTGTCCAAGCTAGGTTTATGACACTTGATATGTGGATAGGGGGCAATAAGGGAATTATGCACGTCTAAAAATATTTTGATGCTGACAGAAAATGTGGTTGCTATGGCAACAGAAAGATGGAAAATATGCCCAAATCTGGATCCTGCCATAACTCAGTTTCCAAGCTAGGTTTATGACACTTGATATGTGGATAGGGGGCAATAAGGGAATTATGCACGTCTAACAATATTTTGATTCTGACAAAAATTGTTGTTGCTATGGCAACAGAAAGAGTGAAAATATGCCAAAATCTGGATCCTGCCATAATCAAACAGCTTTGAAGCTTGTTTATGAAACTTGATATGGGGATAGGGGGCAATAAGGGGATTATGCACAACTAAAAATATTTTGATTTTGATAAAAATTGTGGTTGCTATGGCAACAGAAACATTGAAAATCGCCTTAAACCGGTAGGGGACTTCCGTATTGCTTGCAATTCTTAATTACTTGTTTAGTCTGCTGTGAGGTTTGGGTCTATGGATTTCCTGTATGAAAGTTTCTAATAATTGAATTATGTTCCTTTTCCCCTTCCCTACCAGTTTGTGCGCTAAACTTTGTATTTTGCTTTTGATGAATCCAATTGATACTCTTGCTTTGCCCGTGAATTTTGTTTATTACATTTGTCTTAACCTTAGTTTGAGATTGGTTGACTTTTTTCTGGTAATCTTTATATGCTTTATAACCCTTATATGCAGCACTGTATTCTTCCAGACAGTTAGCACACTTTTTGTTTTTGCCCCTACATTCCTGAAAATGTCTTGCCCTAATCAATGCAGTTTGAGTCAAACATTAATATGTTTCAAATTATCTCCCTTTTAATTAAAATAAGAGCATAGTTACTGTCGCAATTTTGGTCAACTGTTTGCATGAACTGTTAATTTATTTAACGAACTATGTCGGCTGTAGTCCACTGCATATCATACCGCTAATTTTATCAATGCACGGGACCTTTAGGTGAATACACAGTCAACTAAAGTTGCGTCAATGGAAATCTTATGTAAAATAATGTAGTTTCTTTTTCTGTTGAGTATATATATACAGTCCATAATATGTAAAGTTTCTTTTTTTGTTGAGTATATATATACAGTCCTTGGTAGAAATAAAAAAATGTGTACAAAATTTGTAGCTGAAAAATAAACCACATTCAAATAATCACCGTGAATCCACCGCGTTCGTCCACCTTGACCACGATGTTTCCACCTTGTACATCAATTTACGATGTACCAGGAAACGGCCACGGTGAAAATTTAGGGTGGCAATTTCTGTCCACAGTGGACACGCCACGGTGACTTGTCACCACAAGTTTATTTTTGACGCAGTGGCTGGGTGGAAATTGGAAAACCCATGTTGCGTGTACTGTAATAACAAAAGAGTGACACATGCGCAATAAGGCTTTTTAATCAGGAGCACAAAAAATAGTTCCATTATGAAACATCATAAATAATAAATGTGTGAACATATCTAACAATATAAACAGTGTCTTTGCTTACTCAAATTGTAAAAATCAATTCAACATTACTCCTGTGAAGTTAAACATTTTGTTGACAAACAGCGTAGGAATAAATTCATGTGAATTGGCTCATTAACATATTATATGCACGGCCGTCCCATATCGTTTTAAATGTGTTGGACTACCGATTACGCATTGAATATATGACATCCGCCGTACAACATTGACACCGTAATGAGCTGGCATTTATATAACACAGCGTCCAGAACTTGTCATCGTGAAATTAAAAATTCAAAGCCTTCGCGGAATTCACATTAACAGCCTTCAGACGAGAATTCATAAATACCCGAATATTCAAGGTAGGCAAAATCACGAAAAAAAGATCACGCGAATATAAAGTGATTTACAGTTCCAGGGCCAACCCTGCTTTTTGGAACAGGGCCTTTCGGATTTTCGACCTTCATTTAATCATTACCTACCTATGTCAGATAAAAATGTTAGTAACTTTTCCAATGCAAGTCTGGCGCCTTTCCTTCAGGTAAAAATCTGGTGACTCAAGATAGCACCCCCGCATGTCAAATACATACTGAAAAATGCCATTTAAACCAAATCCCTCCGGCACAGACGTTGAACTACGTGCAGAAAATTCACAACAGCATGTTGCGTCGGAAAAACTCTTCGAGCATAGGGCATCACAAACTTTGATTTTAGCAATTCCTACAGCATAGCCAGATTGTATATTATTGATTAGATCATAAGCATCTTTTAAACTGTCACAATGTTTTTTGTGAAAGTCTTAAAAATGTCATCATCTGTAATATCATCATCACTAATTTTCACTGTTTTCAGTGGTTGTTCACCTTCGCCTTCTGCCATGTTGTTGTTTAATAATAATCTATAACTGGCACTTCGCGTTTAAACTTCCCAATGTGAGTAACTCAGCGGGATACAAAATGAAATGAATCACAGAAGAGACATAATATTCAAATTCAATAGGGTAACAAAATTCCGTAGTTTCCCTTATTAGTCCCCTACCGGTTTTGACCGGGTGGGACTATGGGTTTGTCCTCCGTCTGTCCGTGAGTCAGTCCGTCCGTCAAACAATCTGGATCCTGACATAACTCAAGCAGTTTCCAAGCTAGGTTTATGAAACTTGATATGTGGATAGGGGGCAATAAGGGGATTCTGCACGTCTAAAGATATTGTGATTTTGACAAAAATTTTGGTTGCTATGGCAACAGAAACATTGAAAATGGCCTCAAACCGGTAGGGGACTTCTGTATTGCTTGCAATTCTTAATTACTTGTTCAACTTAAACTGTCACTGTTTCGCCTTCCACCATAACGATAAGGAGCGAAAGTCTTTTCAGATTACGAATTGAGTGTCTATACAGATTTGAATGTCGTAAAACTCATAGGGGTCTGTATCGACTCGCTGGTCTCTCATTCACTAGATATAGATATCAGGGAAATGACTAGTATCAACATTGCGACATCACCAACTTTACAAACAGTCGTGTAACTTTTCCAAAATGGAAATTTATCAAATACTGTTTTCTCATACATTTATCTTCGAAATACAACCAATCTTCTGTCAAAATATATCGCACTCGAACCGTTACAAATGCATACATGTCGAAAATATACTGAACAATAAAATCTGGATATGAACATGGACAGGCCCTTACCATACTGAAGGGCTCTTCACGCAGGAGTGGCGACAAAAACAACGACATGGTTGGATGAGCGTATAATAAATAAAACTATAACCAAAATATCACCTCTGAAAAGTAACACAGCTAGGCGCTAGTGCGGTCATTTCATCATTTTGACATCTAAAAAATGTTCATCGGACTTCCATTTTGAGTCACGTGACGCAATGCCGAATATCCGGTGATACAAGCCATGATATGTTATCATTCTGTAGAAGATGACCATGTTACTAATACTGGATGACAACAGTGAGAATTCTTTGTTTTGGAAGAAAAACGCTCAAATTATAACAAACAAAAAATTCCTTGGTTGATATTGGCCCTGCGATATAATTAATTATGGTTTTAATTTCAAGTCCCATTTAATGATTTTGGACTTTCACTTATCACATAACCTTCGGTCCAGGAGATCTGTAAAGCCGTGCCGTAAATATCGTTCGGCACTCCCAGACTGTGCGATAAATATTTAAATTAGCTCGACGTGACGTTAGCCAATTCATGCATTGATCCGTCGTCAATGACATCAGGATAAAATCAACGTCGCCAAGACGTCGCGCTCATTGTACCGCTGAATTTTGGCTAAAACAAATGCAGCGTACATCATCCGTTTGAACAATAATGTGCATTTTTTACGGTTATGTGATAAATAGAATCTTACATTCGTGGTCATTACATAAGAGTTTTATTAAACTCGTCGACAAAAACAATGGATTCTATGACACTCTGCAAAGCCTCGTGTCATATCATTTTGTCCATTTATGTAATGAGCACTCATGCAAGATCCTCTATATAAATGATAACAAGAGTGCCAAAATGTCACAAAATACGCCCGTCTTGGGGCATGGTGAATGAAAAAAACAAACAATCCAACATTTTTTTTAATTAAAGGACCATAACCCAAGAAGGCCTAGGCTGATTTGGCCTACAATTGAACTTGTCTTCGATATTATCCATAAACATTGTCACCAAGTTTGAAGATACTCAGATGAAAACTCTTTGCACTAGAGAACAGACACGGTCAATTTCACATTTATTTTGGTAATTATAGGATCATAACCAAATAAGGCCTAGGCCGATTTGGCCTATAATCAAACTTGGCCTCGATATTATGCCCATAAGCATTGTCACAAAGTTTGAGGACGATCGGGTGAAAACTGTTTGCGTTAGAGGACAGACGAGGCCAATTTCATATTTATATAGTAATTAAAGGCCCATAACCAAAAAAGGCCTAAGCCGATTTGGCCTTAAATCGAACTTGGCCTAGATATTATGCCCATAAGCATTGTCAGCAAGTTTGAAGATGATCGGATGAAAACTGTTAGCGTAAGAGTACAGACAAGGCCAATTTCATACTTATTTGGTAATTAAAGGACCATAACCCAATAAGGCCTTGGTCGATTTGGCCTATAATCGAACTTGGCCTACCTATTATGCCTGTAAGCATTGTCAGCAAGTTTGAAGATGATCGGATGAAAACTGTTAGCGTAAGAGTACAGACAAGGCCAATTTCATACTTATTTGGTTATTAAAGGACCATTACCCAATAGGCCTAAGCCGATTTGGCCTATAATCAAACTTGGCCTAGATATTATGCCCATAAGCATTGTCAGCAAGTTTGAAGATGATCGGATGAAAACTGTTTGCGCTAGAGTACAGACAAATTACTGGACACCGCCGCCCGACCGCCATGTGTGTTCACATAATACGTCCCGTTTTCAACGGGCGTATAAAAATTGATGTGATAGTGTCACTGTGTGGTAGCCTGTATGCCCAAAAATGCGCTGTGGATTCAAGATGGCGGACGACAAACGCGAGCAAAGTAAGTGTCTTTTGTTTTTGACCCAATCATTTTAAATATGACAACCTACCAAATTAAAGAGCTTAAATTGGCGATTCTAAAGGGACTATCCGTTTGTTATGAATTGCAAACGTATTTCTGTAAAGTTAAACTGAACACGATGTTTTGTGAAAGTTGAAAAGTGAATCGACAGACAAGAAGAAAATTGACGATATTTTCCTCAGTAAGAATACCATTACATAAATAATCACCCAAATCTGAAGAAATCGTCCTACCCGTCACACGTACACATTGTTTTCTGATAAAAATCACTAAGAAAGATGTTTGAAAGGTTTAAAATTTTGGCTACTGTACTGTGCTGTGCAAAACGTGAACAATAACAAACACACCACTGTATAGCGCTGTGAATGCAATTTCTGTATAGCGCTGTGCTGCAGAACTCGCCAAAAATCTGTACAGCGCTGTGCAATTTTTGAACTGATTGAGCTATTGCCGAAAGTTCTTTCTGTTCTTTCGATGTAACATTCAGATGCCAATTTCCTTTTATGCCATAATCATAAAACAATATTATTGTTATTAAAACGTAAGAGTGACATCATGTTTTCTTTTTATTTTGCAGATATTTGATGTACAATCAAAGGCATACGTTGTAGTAAATGACGGCAGAGCAGGTTGATGCAGAAACGTTGATACTTATATAAGTATTTCATTGTTTTGCTATTCTACAATGTTCTCGATCGTATATAGTGTATGAACTGTCCATCCGGATGTCCGTATCAGCACAGTTATTGGACCGTAGGTCATCGTCGACCATCCACACAGACCGTCGGCCATCCACACATATTGGTCATTTGACCCTCGATCGGCCGTCCACACATATCGGCCATTGGACCGAGTCGGGTATCCACACTCGCCAACCGAAATACCTTGAAAACGGCATCCGGTAAATTCAACAACGTTTTGTGTTCAATATCGAAAACTTCTGAAGTATGACATAAACTATGCTATCATACATGTATATACGAGCATAGGGGTCTGTATCGACTCACTGGTCTCTCAATTACTAGATATAGATTAACAGGGACGTAACTCGTATCAAAATTGCGACACCACCAACTTTACAAACAGTCTTGTAACTTTTCCAAAAAGGCAATTAATCACATACTGTTTTCTCCAGTAGCAAGCTTATACATTTATCTTCGAGATACAACCAATCTTATGTCAAAATATATCGCACTCGAGCCGTTACAAATGCATACATGTTGAAAATATACTGAAAAATAAAAACAGGACAAAAATGTGGACAGGCCCTTACCATACTATAGGGCTCTTCACACTGGAGTGTCGACAAAAACAATGCCATGGTTGGATGACCGTATAATAAGTAAAACTATAACCAAAATATCAACTCTGAAAAGTAACACAAGCGCTAGTGCGGTCATTCTATCATTTAGAAATCTAAAAATGTTCATCGGACTTCCATTTTGAGTCACGTGACGTTATGTTGAATACCCGATGATACAAGCCATTTTATTGGACACCCTTTGGTGGAACATGTGACGTCACAAACCATACCTTTGGACATTAGGAAATTCGACCGAGGGTTGATCAACAAATATGCGGAAAAGTTACTAATTTAGTACTGTAGGCCTATCTACTTTATTTGTCATTGGAAGTCTATGAAACGTTCTAAATATATAGGTACCCTTTCTTTAACCATATATTCTTATTATTAACCAAAGTCCGAATAGACATGACCTCCTGTGGTAACTTCTTTCGACGCCTTACAGCTTAATGTTTCCAACGTTGCGTGTCGCAAACTGTTTTCAAGTACCAATCGCTCGTTTGTAACGTCATGTTTTGATAACGGGTTGGTTTTGATCGTGCATTGATATATACATTTGTAGTTGTATATAAATATGGTATCAATATACATGTAGTAAAGTACAGAGAATTTAACTCGATCCTATTCTATGAGCATAAATTAACAGATAATATATTGTCTATATGTAATATGAACAAATGCACTGCATCCAGCGGGGATTTCCCATCAGGATTTTTTGATAATCTGATCGAAGAAAAAAATGACTTTGGAATTTGTTTGCTCTACAACAGAGACTATAGATCTAGCCTCTGGCTGCCAGGCAGCACCACATAGAAAACCAGGCGAACAAATACTTCGAAACGAGTGTTTTCCAATCTAAGAGACGGGTTGCACAGATATTCCCTATAAAAAGTTATTATAGTGTTACACTCGTCTTTTATTTGCTATTTATCATATGTTTGACGTCGCGGCAGCGTAATAAAGCCATTATTATTTTTGATAATACTAGTGTAATAAAGTTTTGACGTGACGTCACACAAAGTATAGGCGATGTCGTCAAAGTTGCGCGTTTATTATAGTGAAAATAAGTAGCTATTTTATGTTTCGGCCAGAAATGGCTAACATATGATAAAAAGAACATTGCATTTGTGACTTTCCACATTGAATTTATTAAACTCGTTGAATAAAATCGATAAAATGCTCGGCAGAGCCTCACATTTTATTATTTTATTAAACTCGTTTAATAAATTCAATATGAAAAGACACTCATGTAATATCCTCTATTTATATTTCAATTCAACATATTCACAAGTTGGCGCGCTATGTCGTGCGACGACGTCGCGTTAACGTGCGATTAAATGATGTATTGTTTTATTTACGTTGGATTAAATAAGATATGTATTTTTTCAATAATTTTCATGATTTGAATCAGGCTTAACGTTATGAAAGAATATGTTAGGACTCAAAAGTTTCGTAATTTGAATACTTTCAACCATTCACTTCTTTCGACTCCGCAATTTTCTAAACCGGAAATAACTTTTTCTAAAACGATTAGTACCAATTCAAAACTCTGAAGAACATAGGCACGTGCGTGTTACTGGTATGGGTATTTACAATTTGTTCGCAGAAATTCATAAATTCAACGCAAGAACTTGTTATATATTCAAGTATACAGTAAAGGTAAGGATCAGACCCAATTCTCAGTGCTGTACTCCTTATTACACATGACGTGAATTTTTAAATAAAATAATCAAAATACATAAACGTTAAGTTGTTTGTTCGTTCGTGTTAAAATGAACGTTTTTATAGTTCATTATTTATAATAAGCCAATATATTATATGTTTAAACAACATTGGTCACTTAACAAGAATTTATGAGCATTTTCCTTTTTATGTGTTGATCATCCCTCATGTACATTTAACGTGTGCTTCTTAAAATGGGGAGTAGACTCATTGATTAGTTTAAAACCTTTAACTGCTGCACGCTTTTCGGTGAAATATAGTAATATTTACAACCATTCGACATTCCTTGCTTACTCACTTGGATCAGAACACGAGTTTTTCGTGCACAATTTGTAGACCGATACGTAGTATTTTTATTTACAAACTACTTGATCCCGGTTGTGCATCCAATACGTATTGCCTGCGCTAGAATATCGAGAACTAGTATATCTGTTTGCAGTGGTCACGTGTTCGAAAGTTCATCCAGTAAAATAGCTTGTATCATCGGGTGTTCGGCTTTACAAACATGGAAGTCCGATGAACATTTTTAGATTTCAAAATGATAGAATGACCGCACTAGCGCTTGTGTTACTTTTCAGAGGTGATATTTTGGTTATAGTTTAAGTTATTACACGGTCATCCAACCATGGCATTGTTTTTGTCGACACTCCTGTGTGAAGAGCCCTATAGTATGGTAAGGGCCTGTCCACATTTTTGTCCTGTTTTTATTTTTCAGTATATTTTCAACATGTATGCATTTGTAACGGTTCGAGTGCGATGTATTTTGAGATAAGATTGGTTGTATCTCGAAGATAAATGTATAAGCTTGCTACTGAAGAAAACAGTATGTGATTAATTGCCTTTTTGGAAAAGTTACAAGACTGTTTGTAAAGTTGGTGGTGTCGCAATTTTGATACGAGTTACGTCCCTGTTAATCTATATCTAGTGATTGAGAGACCAGTGAGTCGATACAGACCCCTATGTATACGAGGATATCCCAGTAAATCGTGTACTTTGCTTATTACACAAGATGTATTCAGACGTTTATTTTCAACTTCACTGATGATTAATAAATATGAAAAATCTGGATGTATTGCTTTTTTTGTTTTGTGTAAAATATCTGGAATGACTTGAAAGTTGGGAGTTCTGTATCCTAGACTACCATTCTTGTTGTTTAATTCTCGCTTTCTTAATTTAATAACTTGATTGGAATGAGTTGATATTGTGTGCCAAAAGCAATCGTCCCCTTTACCACCATACTCACAGTAATAGCATCGATATATGAATCTGAAAAAAAACACACAAGAGTTATCTCTCTTTAAAATCCGGATAAAAAGTAAATCTTATGAACATCTGAAACAGCCTAAGGATGCTGGAGCGGTGTAGTGCGCATGCGTCATAGTCGTTATGAGCCTTACAAATGTAAGAATGTGCCAAAATAATCTAAAATAAATCAAATTAAACAGTTTTGATAAGTATTATGCAAAAAATGGAGAATACCAATCGAAATGACGGTTGACATTCCGAAAAAAGTATTGCATTACAACATAGGTGGGTGGGGTAAAATATTTTTATGCCAAATGACCTATTTTGGGGTCAGATTCGTTTCGTATTGTTTGTTTATTGTGTGTGTATGTGCTTTCGCGATATATACATGTTCAATAAATTTTATTTTTAGCATTTTCATTGATTTTCTCAGCATTTTAGCACTATTTAACCAAATTTTGCGAAAGATACATCGCTGACATATATTTTTATTGCATAATTTTGAAGATTTATATCATTAGACTTATTTCACAAAATAGTGAAAAAAGTTTAATGTGGGAAAAAACGTTGTAAGGGTTTTACCTGTGTGCTCTTTTGCTGCATTAAAAATATGAAGTGGTGGGATAGAAAGGCGATATATATGAGAACAAAATTAAATATACCATTTTTGGTCTCTTGACCTTGTATAACAATGCGTACCCAAACTATATTGAACAATATTTTATTATTTAGATCTCAAACGTCAAATAAAAATGTCAAATTTGAACACCACCCCCAATTTACCAATGCCAATGTAATTATAAAAATAATTCATACACACTTCTAATCGGGCTGATTACTCGGAAAACGATTTCCGTGACCTAGTGTTTTTACATCATATTTTGTGTCAGAATAGATTTCTCTTCTTCCTTGCAAAAATTGAAAAACATCTAAGGGAGGAATCCAAACCGCTCAAACATCCTTAATTACTACAGAAAAGTAATATGAATAAAGAAAAAGACTATCAGTATACGAAAAGGTCTGTCTGTTAACAGCTGAACGTTGATATAAATATTTGACTTTTAAATAAGTCAAATGTTATTAAAAGTGGGGAGCGATCGCCTATAGGTACAGCGCGCTCTTCGGGATCGAGAGGTCCCGAGTTCAACCCCAGTCTGGACCACTACTTAAATTTTCTGAGCAAGAATAACCCGCATGCTCCACTAGACCAATTTGTAAAGTTGTACATGTGAGGGCGGTGTCTGCACTTGTTCGATATTCCTGAGGGCCTCAGATCGAGGTTGCCTCATACTAACCAGGAGAGAAATAGTCTCCAAATGAGACTTGAATGCATGTTTCCTAAGGTAGCCCAATGACTATGTGAAGTTCAAATGTAAAAGGGTGGCTGAACGGCTGAACTGCTAAAAGCAACCCTAGGAAATTAGTAAATTCCCTTTTTTTATTTGGATTTTGCTAATTCGTGGAATTGATACCCCCTTCCAAACATGTGCTGAGACGGACATCAGGGTGTAAAGTTCAAACACTATATATATGGCAGACATTGAAGAATAGCAGTACAATAAAATATTTACGTTACGGCATCAACCTTCTCTGCCATCATTTTCTACAACGTATGCCTTTGACTGGGCATCAAAAACCTGTAGAATAAAAATAAAACATGATGTCACTCTTAACGTTTTAATAACAATATGATTATGGAAATATAAAAGGAAATTGGCATCTGAATGTTACATCGAAAGAACAGAAAGAACTTTCGCCACGAGCTCAATCAGTTCACAATTGCACATCGCTGTACAGATGATTGGCTAGTTCTGCAGCACAGCGCTATACAGTGGTATGTTTGTTATTGTTCATGTTTTGCACAGCACAGTACAGTAGCCAAAATTTTAAACCTTTCAAACATCTTTCTTAGTGATTTTTATCAGAAAACAATGGGTACGTGTGACGGGTAGGACGATTTCTACAGATTTGGGTGATTATCTATGTACTGGTATTCTTACTGAGGAAAATGTCGTCAATTTTCTTCTTGTCTGTCGATTCACTTTTCAACTTTCACAAATCAGCGTATTTAGTTAAACTTTACAGAAATACGTTGGCATTTCATCACAAACGGATAGTCCCTTTAGAACCTACAATTTAGGCTCTTTCATTTCATAATTCATTCACAATGTAGGTTATCATATTTAAAAAGATTGAGTCGAAAACAAAAGACACTTACTTTGCTCGCGTTTGTCGTCCGCCATCTTGAATCCACAGCGCATTTTTGGGCATACAGGCTACCACACAGTGAGTGTAAAGCCTCAGTCCAAAGATTTTTATGTCCCCGTATCGATATTTCTCAAGAACCACAGAGTTTAACAAAACTTCATGGATAGCTTCACTACCAAGTGGAGATGCGCATATCGTCGGCACGTTCGGATTCGCTGATTATTCACACAGTTATGCCCATTTGAAGATCGCACTATAACTATAATATTTATTTTTTATACTAAATTCTTGTCCGCAATATTTCTCAAGAACCACTGCTCAGATTTTAACAAAACTTCATGGATAGCTTCACTATCAAGTGGAGATGCGCATATCGTCGGCACGTTCCGGTTCGCTGATTATTTTTATTTATTTTTTAAGTGTTTATGTAATACTTTGTATTTAATCATGCATTTATACTGTTACATAATGGAAAAAAATTACATTATAGGAATGTTTTCATCGTTAAAGCATGAACTATGGTGGGTGGGGTCATACAAAATGTTATTTCTTGATAATTTCAAGGTGATCCCGTATTTTATTCGGTCTAAGTATGTGTATAATGTTTGGGTAATTGATAGTGATATATGCCCATTGATTCAAGTTTTATTCAGGAATTTAGACATTATATATTTTGTAGAATGAAACAACGCACAAAATTTTACAACTATGTTGGTAATATAATTATATGAACATAACTATCTTAAATACCATCTTCTGCTTGTAGTTGATTGTTTTTATTAATATAACTATTAGGCAAATGGAAAATCATTTCATTTTAAAAATTAAATTAAATTTGATGATTTTATAGACATATTTGTCAGTAAGGTCCTCACATTTTTTCGACAAATTGCAATTATGGGGGTGTTCAACCAAAACATTTTCCCTTCTATTGAACTCTGCCTGGTTCCATTTCATTAATTAACTCTTTATTTATTTTCCCTTACATCTCTCCTTCTTTTTATGCCCCCCACCCCTATCGATAGATGGGGAGGCATATAGTGATTCACATGTCCGTCCGTCCTGGTTAACCAAAATTGACAGTTTCTTCTAGCATTATTATGGCTTGCTACAAAGCTTCCATCCTTGCATGGATGTTGTATATGTACACTCTCCACACGCCTGTAACACTGACCTCATTTTGACCTTCACCTTGACCTAAGTTTGGACTTAATTGAAAGGCCAAATTCTTGGTTAACCCAAATTGACCGTTTATTCTAGCATTAATATGGCTTGCTACAAAGCTACCATACTTGCATGGATGTTGTATATGAACACTCTTCACACACCTGTATCATTTGACACCATTTCGACCTTCACCTTGACCTAATTTGGACTTAAGACTTATTGGAGGGCCAAATTCTTGGTTAACCCAAATTGACCGTTTCTTCTAGCATTAATATGGCTTGCTACAAAGCTTTCATACTTGCATGGTTGTTGTATTTGAACATTCTCTACACACCTATATCACCTAACCTCATTTTGACCGTCACATTGACCTAATTTTGGACTTAGACTTATTAAGCGTCTAATTCTTGGTTAAACCAAATTGACAGTTTCGTTTTACACCATGTCCATCATGGCGTTGTCTTAAAACTTGGCATACTTGTTTGCCATCATAAGTCCCTTACATTATCAAAGCCATGTAACACTATCCAACATTATTACAGAATTATGGACCCTGATTGACTGAGCTTTTTATGGGCAATGCTTCCATGGGGGCATAAGCGTTATAAGCTTATACCTGTTACAAGAATGTCGGCATCATCTGCATATAACAAAAGCTTGTTTTTAACCACAGCTGACATGTCATTAACATAAATAAAAATAAAAGTGGACGAAGTATGGAACCCTGTGGAACACCACATTTTATTGGGACAGTAGCAGAGTGGATACCAGAGACATCTACTAATTGTTGTCAATCAGTTAGATAAGACTTAAACCATCTCATAATATCATCATCTAGTCCTGCAGCTTTAAGTTTCATGAGAAGAATGGAGTGGTCTACAGTATCAAAAGCCTTTTGGAGGTCTAGCAGAACCATGCCAACTACATGACCTTTATCCATTTCCATTCTAATGAAGTCTGTTAGATGTATTAGACAGGTATCTGTAGAGAATCCACTTCTAAAACCGGACTGGAATTTATACAATAATTTGTTTTCCCTAAAGTAGGATTCAGCTTGATCATATACACCCTTTTCATAGATTTTTGACACAATGCTGAGAATTGAAACAGGGCGGTAATTACCAACTGAAGTTTTGTCATTTTTTGTGTCGCCTGAAAAGGCGACATATAGGTGTTACTTTGGCGGCGGCGTCACAAATTGCTTGTCCGGAGCATAACTTTGTCACCTTAAGTTCAAATGACTCAAGATTTGGTATGCATGTATCTTACAATAAGGCGAAGTGCAGTGCGCAAGAACCATAACTCTACCTGTCATAGTTTTTGAATTATTCCCCTTTGATTGATTTTATTAGAGCATTTCTTGTCCGGAGCATAACTTTGTCACCTTAAGTTCAAATGACTCAAGAATTGGTATGCATGTTTCTTGCAATTAGCCGGAGTGCAGTGCGCAAGAACCATAACTCTACCTGTCATAGTTTTTGAATTATTTCCCTTTGATTGATTTTATCAGAGCATTTCTTGTCCGGAGCATAACTTTGTCACCTTAAGTTCAAATGACTCAATATTTGGTATGCATGTTTCTTACAATAAGCCAAAATGCAGTGCACAAGAACCATAACTCTACCTTTCATAGTTTTTTAATTATTTCCCTTTGATTGATTTTATTAGACCATTTCTTGTCCGGAGCATAACTTTGTCACCTTAAGTTCAAATGACTCAATATTTGGTATGCATGTTTCTTGCAATAAGCTGAAGTGCAGTGCGCAAGAACCATAACTCTGCCTTGCATCGTTTTTGAATTATACCTTAGATTGATTTAATTTGAGCATTTCCTGTCCGGCGGATAACTTTGTCACCAAGAGGTTGAATGACTTGAAATTTGGTATGCATGTTTCTTACCAAAAGTCCAAGTGCAGTACACAAGAATCTTAACTCTACCTTGTGCCATTTTTTATTTTTGTCCCTTTGATTGATTTTATAAGCATTTCTTGTCCGTGGCATAACTTTGTCACCATAAGTATTAATGACTCCAAGATAGGTATGCATGTTTCTTGCTGTGACATTTTTTTGTCCAGAGCATCACTTTGTCGTTTTTAGTTCATATGACTATAGAACTCTTGTGAGTCGATATGTAGCCCAATAGTGGATAGTTTTCCATGACAAATGTGCATGTCGTCAGGCGACACATGCGACTCGCGGAGCTTTTATCTTGAAAATAGGAACAACCCTAGCTGATTTTAGATCCTCTGGTACCACACCCTGAATCAGTGACAAATTTATGACATGGGCAAGTGGTTCAGCAATAATGGAAGCAACGTCCTTAAAAAACGGGAAGGAATACCATCTAAACCTGTAGCTTTGTTAGCACCAAGCTGAGATAAATACTTCAGAACCTGACTTTCAGACACTAGTGAAAATGAGTAGTTGTTTAGCAATACACCTAAATTGGCATGAAAATTCGTAACAAAAGATTGTCCAAACTTATTAACACAAGCTGGTAATTTTTATGCCCCCGTATCGATAGATCGGGAGGCATATAGTGATTCACCTGTCCGTCCGTCCGTCCGTCCTGGTTAACCCAAATTGACCGTTTCTTCTAGCATCATTATGGCTTGCTACAAAGCTTCCAAACTTGCATGGATGTTGTATATGAACACTCTCCACACACCTGTATCACCTGACTCCATTTTGACCTTCACCTTGACCTAATTTTGGACTTAGACTTATTTATGGACAAGGCTTCCACAGGGGGCATAAGCGTTTATTGAACGCAGTCTTGTTTCAACAAGTTTTGAGGCAATTGTAGTATAATAATTTTCTTATCAAAACAAATGACACCCTCAATATTAAGACATATATTGGAGCATGAGGATGAAATCCCTTTCTTAGAGGGTAAGCCAAGATTTTTAAGAATAGACCAGAGTGACTTGGAATCATACTTATTGTCTTCTAGAGACTCAGTAAAAAAGCTTTTCTTAGCTTAATCAATCAGATATTGTGTGTTATTTCTTAAAGTTTTAAAAGTACAATAATTTTCTTCACTTCGGTTATTTTTGTAATTCTTAAAAGCCAGGTCTCTCTGTTCTATAGCATTTAGAATATCATTATTGATCCATGGTTCAGTTCTTTGTTTTATACGCATTTGCTTTATTGGAGCAATATTGTCAACAACAAACATAAAACTATTTTTTAACAGATTCCAAGCATCAGATGCATTGGTCAGATAAAGGTACACTGGACCAATCAGCAGCCAACAAGCTAGCATGAAACTCTTCACGAGAACAGTTTTTCATAGAGCGTGTAGTGATGTTGTTATGAGCTTAGAAACCTTTCGAGTACACTCAAACGATTTAAAAACGCACCACTCATGAAACATCACTTTTATTGTTGAAAACATTGGGTTATCATAATAAAACCTGGTGCAATTTGAAATTCATTCTATTGGCAATATTGCATGCAAATTTCATGTTATTAACTATTTAACATATTATGACAGTATCAATACAGTGACCAATGAATACGCAAGTCACAATTTCAGTAGCGAGTGTGAGAACCTGCTGCATCGATACATGCACGACACCTCCTCATTGATAACACAAAAGTAGAAATTGTGACCTGTGGGATGTTTCCCCACTCTTCAAGTAATGCTTGACGCAATTCACGAACGTTACGTGGCTGTGGTTGCCGAGCTCGAACCCTACGACCGAGTTCACCCCAGACATGTTTGATTGGAGACATGTCCGGGGAATTTGTCTAAAAAACGTTCGCCTTTCACCCTGTAGACCCTAGCACGACCGTCACTGTTGCTGACATTGAATGTAGACTCATCGGAAAAGATAACACAACTTCATTGCCTCTGAGTAAACCTAAGGTGGCGGTCTCGCCCAGTCCAGTCTCGCAGCCTTGTGCCGATCAGTCAAGATATTTCCAGCTTTTGGTCTGCGGCACCTCAAACCAACGACACGTAATCGGTTGCGGTCTGTATCTCGATGAATGAGGCGTCTGCAATATTGAATATCAGTCAACATTGTACTTAAACATTTACCTCTCTGGAAATAATTTTAAAAGTGATAATGCATTTATTTGAATTATACTTACCCGTGGACACCTAGCATTCGTCTGGCACTGTGTGCAACAGTGCGGAAACAATTCCGGCGATGAAGCATTCTAAGTGTTTCATCCTGTCTCGGGGTCGTGACCCGGTCGAGGTCGGTCTTTTACAGTTCCAGTTGCCAAATACCTCCGATGTAACCGCCCAATCGTTGAGTGATGACAGTGGAACCGCCGTGCTAACGCCCGGTGGCTCACTCCACGGAGCATGCCAATAGCCTCTTAACGGATATGTTGATCAAACCGCGGCATAACATACGTATAGATAATAATTTTTCGTGTTGTTTTTTCCATGTGTAAACCAACTGTGTAGAAATTTTAGCGAACACTGATTCATTAGGTGGGCGAGTTCGAGCTCCACGTGCAAAACATGCAAACACAGAGAGGTAACGTCGGCGGGGTATTCCGATCAATAAAATTTCCGTAATATGTGTTTAAATTAAAGATTATAAACCGGGAGTATACCGTAGACTATTAATTTTAGCAGGACATAAAATTTGACAAAAATCAGATGCCTTTCATACTGGTGCGTTTTTAAATCTGTTGAGTGTACAAAAAATTATGTTGTGGTCACTGAAACTGGTCTCAATGACTCCAGATTGTGAAATGTTATTAGAATCGGACACTACAAACAAATCAATTGTAGTCGATGTTGTACTACAAATTCGTGTGAAACCATGGATCAATTGAGTAAAATGAAACATATCAATAAAAGAACTAAAAGCAGAATATAGAGTGGATAATCTTGAAACATCAGTATTATAAATCTCCTAATAAAATAGTTTCATACTCAGAAAAATGACTGGATGATGAACATACACTGTCTAATATATTGTAAAAGTTAGTTTGAGTTGGTGGTCTGTATATGACGCGACAAAGAATTGGTTTCGACTTGGGTAGAATCACTGCGACTGTTATAAGCTAAATCTTTACGTATGTATATAAGGACTCCACCACCTTTACGGTTTCTGTCTCGACGTTGAATTAGGTAATTGTCAATGAATATTTTAGCATCTGGCACCGAGTCGTCCAGCCAAGATTCTGTGATACAAATGCTTTAGTTTGACGTGAAATAATACGAATATCATCCAATTTCGGTATAAGGCTTCGAACGTTCATATGACTAAAATGAAGGCCACCTTTAGTAAATGCCTTGTAATTATCGGAGGAAAAACTATCATCTGCAGGTCCTGGGCATGGGTAAACATCGCCACACAGAAGTATACACATGGATAAAAAAACTGTCATGCCTCTGAGACGGAGTGTTCTTCTTTGTGTGAGTTACACATAAACTGATGATAGTAAGAGTGATGCTCATATGAAAATGGCAATAAATCAACAGTGTCCGAAATCCAATTCTCGTCCGAGTACTGGTACACTTCATATTTATACAAATAATTCTCTTCCGGGAGTCGTAGTAGATAAAATAATAAAACCAATAATGTCTTCAGTATCTCCATCTAACATCTGTATATACCATTTGTTGTAAAAATAAGTTCTTGAGATAAATAGAATTTATAAAAATGTAAATAAATGCCTCTAGGTTACACACCACCAAAAACTTATACATTGTCTATAAGTCTTGTTTTTCATATGCCTCTATATACAATATAATTATGTTGTTTGCAAAGTCCAATAATGTACTGTACATGTATGAACACTATAAGACAGAAGACGTACAGTTGTCCCAAGACCATTCAAAGAACACACCGTTAAGGTCAGTGTTGGTTGATCTGCATTAAACAAAGTTTCTGTCGTGTTGACCAGTGTTCATCCGTCGCTCTGCTGTGACTGTACATGACAGTGTGTAGCTGCCATGTGACCACCGGTGTGATGATCTATAACACTGCCGTCATTAGAGCTGCCATTGATAGGAAGCGATATTGATGTATCGACAATATATGTTTTTCACGTTTAAAAACTGAAAAAAGAACAATTTATAAATACACTCTATTGGCTGGCCCCATGACCGTAAAATTCTGGATTCCAGAAAAGGGTTTTATCCCGTAAAGTCAATATCGAGAAGCGCAGTGGTATTTAACGCTGTTCATGAATCATATCTACAATAGTCCATAGTTAACATTGTGACTCATTTAACTTAGGCAACACTTAACTTTTACTACCGGCTGGTGAAGTAATGCACGTATCGACTGGCATTACAGCTTACACTTAAAAAAGAGCATGCATTGCCCATCGACAGCCATTAAAATAAATAAGTGAAGATGCCCGTCAAGGTTTTTAAGTTGGTCAATTTTCCTTAGAGTTATTGTCCTTGATTTATTGAAAAATTCCATTAGCCCGTCCATTCGCAATCAATCATTTCTATGTAACTAGCTGGCAGAATTTCATGAACTTAAAATGAATATGAACGCTCATACTGATAACTGTGATGATGTACTTCAACCTTTTTAATTGGTCAATTTTCGTTAAGAGTTATTGCCCTTGATTTATTACCAGGCCTGTTGGGGCGAAGGCTCCTATGAAAAACATGCATAAACGCTATTATAGCGTCGAAATAACAATTTATGCGTTTGTATGGCATAATAAAGAATTTTATGGCCGGAGATAAATTGGCGAAATCATGTAAACGAGCTTTACATCATACCATTTTTAGCTCGACTTTTCGAAGAAACAAGAGGGCCCAAATGGCCCTAGGTAGCTCACCTATCGTAGTAGTGGAAGCCCTATGATTTGACCTAGTGATCTCACACTTTACCTATATTTTGTTGAGATAATCATTGTGACAAAGTATCACTAAGATTAGGCTAAAATAGTGATCTCTTGAGACTACACAAGGATTTCCTATGATTTGATCTAATGACCTAGCTTTTGACCCCAAATGACCCATGAAATAATCATTGCGACAAAGTTTCAAAAATATTAGGCTAAAAGTGTGACCTCTAGTGACTATACAAAGTTTTTCTATGATTTGACCTTGTGACCTAGCTTTTGACCCCAAAAGACCCTATATCAAACATTACCTACATCTTGATACGATGATCATTGTGACCAAGTTTCATATATATTAGGTAAAACCTCTGGTGACTACACAAGGTTTTACTATGATTTGACCATGTGACCTAGTTTTTTACCCCATAGGAGCCAGACCACAGTTTCCAAGACTCATGTACGAATTGGCCATGTAGAAAATTGATAATAGAAGACAATTTGTCTAAACACAGGGCTGTTGCTTATAAAGATTATATATCATTGTTGATTTTTAATTTTATTTCCTGAAAGTGATCATAATGTAAGTTGATAGTGAATACGAATATAATGTGAATACATTCTGCATCTCCTGGAAATCTCGAAATCATGCGTTTTTGAGTCGGCAGGCATGTAAACAGTGAAATTGGTATGCAAATTTTCAACATTATTTTGTTAAAAAACGTTAGGGATGGCCAGGGTTGTGGTTGATATATTTGAAGATGGCCACTCTTTATCTGTGAATAACTGCATTTGTTAGCCTTCCATCATTGACCATTAATTCGTAATGGCCGCTTGAACTCGCCATGTTTTGGCCTCGGCCGAGCAGTCAAAATGGAGGGTTCCGACGTTTCTTTTAGGCTCAAACCAGTGAATTATACTTGACTGAATATGAAAAATTATTGCTATATGTAAGCTTGAGATAACATCTATGTAGCCATAAAATGTTTTCCTATCAGGTTTGTTGTTAAAGGCAATTCGTAGGAGTTCGAAGTAGTTTAGTCCTTTTCATGACCCAATATCGAACTTGACCTAGATTTTGTTGAGATGATAATTGTGACCAAGTTTCATAAAGATTAGACCAAAATTGTGACCTAGTGACTATACAAGGTTTTTCTATGATTTGACCTTGTGACCTAGTTTTTTACCCTAGATGACCAAATATTGAACTTGACCTAGATGTTGTTAAGATGATCATTGTGACATAGTTTCATAAAGATAAGGTCAAAAGTGTGACTTCTAGTGACTACTACACAAGGTTTTTCTATGATTTGACCTTGTGACCTAGTTTTTGACCCTAGATAACCTAATATTAAACTTGACCTAGATTTTGTTGAGATGATCATTGTGACCAAGTTTCATAAAGGTAAGGTTTAAATTGTGACCTCTAGTGACTACACAAGGTTTTTCTATGATTTGACCTTGTGACCTATTTTTTTAACCTCAGATTACCCAATATCGAACTTGACCTAGATTATGTTGAGATAATCATTGTGACCTAGTTTCATAAAGATTAAGTCAAAATTGTGACCTCTAGTGACTACACAAGGTTTTTCTATGATTTGACCTTGTGACCCAAGTTTTTACCTTGGATGACCCAATATCGAACTTGATCTAGATTTTGTTGAGATGATAATTGTGACTAAGTTTCATAAAGGTAAGGTTTAAATTGTGACCTCTAGTGACTACACAAGGTTTTTCTATGATTTGACCTTGTGACCTATTTTTTTAACCTCGGATTACCCAATATCGAACTTGACCTAGATTATGTTGAGATAATCATTGTGACCTTGTTTCATAAAGATTAAGTCAAAATTGTGACCTCTAGTGAATACACAAGGTTTTTTTATGATTTGACCTTGTGACCTAGTTTTTGACCTCGGATGACCCAATATCCAACTTGACCTAGATTTATGTGAGATGATCACTGTGACCTATGGTTTGACCTAGTGACCTAGTTTTTGACCCCAGATGACCCATTATCGAACTTAAATTTTGTTGAGATGATCATTGTGACTAAGTTTCATAAAGATATCTTTGTGACAGTTGAGCTAAAAAGTCGAGCTATTATGACGGGATCGTGTGCATCTGCTTGTGCGTTGGTTAAGTTAATTGTCAGAGTCATTTTATTACAGGCATCTACTTGAAACTCAACACAGATATTGCCCATCACAAGGGGATTCCATACCGACACGGCTGGTAACTCTAGATCTGTGATCTATATTTATGGAGTTATCTGTCCTTCAAGCATGGGAGTAGGAGCGTCATCAACATTTGGGGGGCCAAACTTTTTGGAGGGGGGGACGAATTGATTTTGTTTTAGATATGTGGAGGATCACAATTAAGTGTTAATAACCTATGATGAATGTTTGTGTTTATAATCACTAAGGTAAGGTATATCTACTAATTAAGTTGTTTGCTTGTCAAAATACCGGGTAAAAATGTAACACTATCGTTAGTCCATATCCCAGGCCTTGAAAATTGAAGGTTCATTACCAAAAAGGTGAACAGATCCAACAATGATTTTCGGTTAGCTTGATATCTCAGCAGTCTGAAAACGGTTGATGGACTTGCGGGTCACTTTGCCAAATGACCTTTTGGCGGCCATCTTTAAAGATGGCCGCCATTATTTTAAGCAATCATAAGCTTTGGGAAAACTTGAATTATTCCTCACTCAATAAGGCTACCGGCTTGCAATATGTCTTAAAATGTTCGTATTTCAACCCCACATCTGCTGATATATAAATCATAATATTATAATAAAGTGATTACTTCGAAATTTATGGTATTCTAAGAAAACTTTGATATTTTTCACTTTTTTCATTATTTTTTCTCTTGCAACTCCGATTGGGATTTGTATTTAGCCATTTTTGTTTGTTATATTTAGAGGGTAATTCTAGGCATCCATAATATACATTACATTGATAGATTTTCACTTTGAAGTCAAAAATTGGTCAGGAATATATGACAACTGATATCTAATTAAATGGATATTTTTAAGACGCATGCATATATCTTTTCCAATAATCTCAGGAACAATCATTACTTTTGGTTTATTATTTCAAAGTTGCTTTGCTTGTTCATATGCACATATCTATACATGTGTAGGTATTAAAAAAATCGAATCCTTTGCCTAATAGGATGTGGGTATGATACCGGACCCCAGCTAGAAGTTATGCAGGCGAGGGTCCGGCTATTAGTACAGGATCATACACGCCATGGGGCGAGTGTTTTAGTATAACTTAATCTTTGATTCTTTCTTTCCTAAATACAATGGGGATAACGTATAGAACGGAAGTGATACCCCTGACGGTTTTTCGAGTGTAAATTTCGTCGCTTCGGTATGTAAATATTGATTTTTCTTTGTTTTGTAAGACGCTTTCAATGAAAACACCTAGCCCACCGTACCCGGCCCTATGGATACTTGCAGACCCAAGCCCATTTTCCCTTCAAATACCTGTGACTAAGGAGAACATTCGATTCTAGTGCGGTTTTGGTTACTGCACCCCTGACGACCCGTCTACAATTTTTCCAATTTCTGCCGATTTGCATGGTGTGTTGCTGTTTTATAGGGCCAACTTCATTGTTTACCTTATTCTATGTATGTATTTTGCAAAATTAGTTCGATGCAGTCAGGTTATGAGGCAGAATAGACGAAAGAACCAATATGATACCCCTGACGGTTGCTGTCCCTCACTGATACCCCTGACGCCTCAAAATACTATAATGTTGTAATACGAGACGGTCGGCTCTGTACATGTTCAACCACTAAAAAATCAAGATTCTAATCAATTGCGTAAATACATGAAGAACTCATAGTTCTGGCACTTCTCTACCAATGTAGAACAAACCGTTAAAAGAAGTTCCTACGCATTGTTTTATTGATAAAATAGACGTTATAATATAATCAGACACAGGCAAAACAAAGACTGGCAATATAAAATATCAACAGAAATCTTAAGCGACCCATTTTGATTGGCTTTGTGGTGTGAAGAAGTATAAACTGAATTTATTTTTTAATGTTAACATTATTTTTGAAAGCCATTTTACTATTTAGAACTATAAGTACGCAAGGAACTAGTTTACGGATTTATTTATATTTTCTTCTATACTTAAGTAAGGACTAAGGTAGTGAGCTACTGCCAGGAGTTTGGTGGTATTCTACACATGTACATTACGTTCACAACTACACCGGTTTATAGCAAACACAGCGTTGATCGTTCAAATCAAACGCACATGTAAATAAGCATACTTCAGACATAGAAAGGTCTGTCAATTTAAAGAGTTTGTTGACATGCATCGATACCTGCAACGTCTGAATTGCTTGTTTCTGGATCGATGGCTATTGAGTGAACTGTCACAAGTTTCCGCGACCCGGAAATGATACCGAGTAGTGCCTGCGAGTTTCCGCTTATATAATTACACGAACGATAAGCAAACATTAAATAATGTTATTAACTTGTGTAATTCACTTGAACAAGCATAACAAAACATCCCTGCGTTCAAGGAATGTTACCTGCAAACATGTTAAAAAAGAGGGTTTTGTCGTTACAATCCTTGGTTGTACGATTCGTTTGCGACAAACACATTGAAAGTATAAATCCCCGTTTTTTCCCTTCTCGACCACCCTGCGTTCAACGAAGAATAACGTGTCGAAACGTGCGTCACGTAATTCTTCGTTGAACGCAGGGCATTTCGATATATGTACGGATGCATGGGTTGCATTATTGCCATTGTTTTGTTTGCCTCTGTCCGCCATTTTGTTAAAATTTACCAATTTAGGTATACCACCTCCGGATATGGTTAGCCAAACTTCGCTCACGTGACGAACAGGTTTTTTTTAACATAACGTTCAATGAATAACAGCCCTGTGTTCAAGGAAAATATAAAGTGACGCACGTTTTTACCTGGTACGTACCTGTTATTCGTTGAACAATAACCGTATCCTGAGGTGGTGTGTGTGTATTGGTGTAATTAAACAAAATGGCGGACAGAAGCAAACAAAAGAATATGAATAGCAAAACCCGTGCATGCGTACATATTTCAAAACTGAGAACGAAAAAAACGGGGACTTATACTTTCAAACTATTTGCCGCAAACGAAGCGTACAGTGAAGGATTATAGCGACAAAAAACCCTGATTTTTAACATGTTTACAGGTAACTTTCCTTGAACGCAGGGCAGGTACGACATAGGTACGTAACACACCTCACATAATGCTTCGTTGAATGCAGGGCAGTACAAGGTACCTCGGATCACAATATATTAATCTGCTGTATAAGTTAAACTACATCATTCTATAATTTACATCATGTCAGTCACACTTGACTTTAATTTGATGGGTGGTTACTGGTCAAAGTAAACAAGAACTGGATGTAAATAAATAGAAATGTAAGTAATAAGTAAAGCGTTCAAAGAAAGAAGAATAAGAAATGTAATACAAGTACATGTCATGAAGTAATACAATGTCATATTTGAATTGAAACGAACGCGTGTATAAAATAATGTCCGCGTCACATCGTGAGGTGATCTGAATTATTAAGTCTGAATATTCACATAAGTTATATTTCCTAAACACAATTCGATGCGAAACAACGATATATCACAATTAATTTATAAAAATGCTTGTCAAATATTGCCTATTATGAACAAGCATTTCGTTTAGATTGGTTGAGCTTCCTAAGTAGTACTTACTGAAGTATCAAGGCACCCGCACAGCAAACAGCAGCTTAATAACAACCCATTTACGGTGGTTCCAATATTCAACAATGAGCCGTCGAAATGTAAGATTAATAAATAAATTAATACGGACTCCTTTATAATAATTTGTGATATGAATTGTTATAGCTCAAACAACTTGTCTTGCTGTACGATTCCAAATCTATGTATGCAACTGTTTTTGTCTATTGGAATTGTTTATCAAGTTCTTCATGTATTTACGCAATAACTGTATTGATTAGAATCTTGATTTTTTAATTGGTTGAACGTGTACAGAGCCGACCGACATCGTATTACAACATTATAGAATTTTGAGGCGTCAGGGGTATCAGTGAGGGACAGCAACCGTCAGGGGTATCATAGTGGTTCTTTCGTCTATTCTGCCTCATAACCTGACTGCATCGAACTAATTTTGCAAAATGCATACATAGAATAAGGTAAACAATGAAGTTGGCCCCATAAAACAGCAACACACCATGCAAATCGGCAGAAATTGGAAAAAAATGTAGACGGGTCGTCAGGGGTGCAGTAACCAAAACCGCACTAGAATCGAATGTTCTCCTTAATCACAGGTATTTGAAGGGAAAATGGGCTTGGGTCTGCAAGAATCCATAGGGACGGGTACGGTGGGCTAGGTGATTTCATTGAAAGCGTCTTACAAAACAAAGAAAAATCAAGATTTACATACCGAAGCGACGAAATTTACACTCGAAAAACCGTCAGGGGTATCACTTCCGTTCTATACGTTATCCCCATTGTAAATAGTGAATCATTAGCGAATTGCATTCTTATTCAACACGAATGTATGCCAAATTGTAGGTTCCTAAGTTATATGTTGTCTTCTGAAAAGTACGTTTTGGTGACGTTTTAGAGAAGTCATAATGAAATATATTATTATCTCAAGCGAAGGGTTCTGTATCTGGCATCATCAGACTTACCTTCTTGGTCTATATGATTACCATCACTGACAGTCATGTTTAACTTAAAAGTTAAAAACTGCTGCGTGAATTATAACGATTTCTGTGGGGAGCCTAGATGTAGGGTGCATGCTTCGGGATCGAGAGGTCCCCGGTTCAATCCTCACCTGGACCACTGCTTAATTTCTCTGAGCAAGAATAATCCACCTTCCCCACTTACCCAAATGTATAAATGGATACCTGAGGGGGGTCAAAAGCCTGCCAGCAGTCAACACCGCCGAGCGAGTGTAACAACTGACGTGAGACTCAATGAGTAAAAGTACAGTTTGTCGAATGGCCGAATGTCTAAAAATTGACTTTAACTGGGTGCTTTTTACATACAATATAACTTTAGTATCGAAGATGCAAGTCATTTGTTCCTACATTCATGACCAGTGTTTATATTAAGAGTCATACTCCTTGATTGCAGGGCTAGGAGTAGATGTACACTGTTTTTGTAGGTATTCATGACAATGAAGACCGGCGTTAGTCGTACCCCTTGATTGTAGGAAAGCAGTAGGACTAGCAGTTGCTATGCCTAATGTTATTCGGTAACTGTTACCAGTGGTAGTTGGACCCAATGGTTGTAGGGAACAATCTGGCGGGGAATTACCTATCTACATGTACCTCATTGAGACAGGAATAGCAGCAAACCGTGTAGTAAGACGCATCATAGGATCTTGTAGGTATAGCTTCGCCTGTTGAATATGGATAGCCCATGACACCAGTACAGAAAAAGTGATGTGGGGGACATCCATTAGGAGAGGAAGTGGTGTTCCTGTCATTGGTCGTTATCCCTTATCAGTACATGTAATAGCTGTACTTGACTGCAGAATGTACCCCATAGGAACCAAAGTGGATGTACTATGCGGTGGACTTTACTCCCATAGAGAGAGAAAATGATGTACAGACAGTAGCATATACCTTATTGGGACTGGAATGGACAGAAGCATTTCCGAAGGAAGGTTCTTCTATATATTAAGAAAATGGATTGATTTAATCGGTGGAATATTCCCCATGGGGTTAAGGATGGTTTACTTAGAAATATGGTGTACTTTAAGGACCAGGAATGACTATACCGATAAAATAACAAACCCAATATGGTAAGGAATGACCATGCGTATTCACCTAATAGTATTACATCAGAAATGACTGTGACCATAGTACCCCCAATACGATCAGGAATGAATGTGTCCATCAGTAGAATGTACCTCATATAGACATTATAAATAGAAGTTCCTATCTTTATTAGTAACATGTTATGTAACCCATATGACCAGGAATGATTACCATTAGCAGAATGTACCACATATGGTCAGGAATGGCTGTACTCATTCTACCCCTCTGTATGATGTACACCATATGGTCAGGAATGCCCGTGCCCAACTGCATAGTTACGAAAGGCTGTATGTATGTATCTGTATGTATCAAGTATTGTCAGTAATGGCTGTACTCATATGTAATATGTATGACATAGTTATGGTCAGGAATAGTTGTATACACAATACCCATCTGTACTACGGATTCCATATAAGGAATTGATATACCTATAAATAATATGTGCCCCACATGACCAGGAATCTATGTACCCATGTGTAGGCTGTACCACACATGGTTGGGAATGACTGTCCATATCTGTAATGTGGACTCCATATGGCCAGGAATTAATGTACCCATATGTAGTCTGTACCACACATGGATAGGAATGGCTGTACTCATCTACTACGGACTCCATATGGTCAGGAACAATTGTACCTATCAGTAGAATGTACTTCATATGGTCGGGAATGGTTGTTCCTTCATGTAGCATGTTTTAGTACTCATATGGTTAGTACGTGTACTAAGTATCATATGTGGTCAAGAATATCTGTATTCATGTGTAGTATGTACCCAATACGGTCAGGAACGAACGAACCTTTCTGTAATATGTATCTCGTATGGTTACAAATTACTGTATCCATCTGTCGTACCGGTATGCATTAATAACCCATATGGTCAGGAATGGCGCTGTCCATCCGTAATATGTACACAACTGGATTGACTGTAGACGACACATACTAGTAATCCATGAGTTCAGGACTAAGTGTGCTCATCTTTATGTACATCACGGAGCAATATCGTATGACCCAACCCAACAAGAAAAGTATACCCATATGTAATTGTGGATGCACACATCTAAAGTTAGTGCCTGCAGGCATGGCAGAGATAGTCAGTGATGCTGAAAGCATTTATAACTCGCAGGATAAATATCCCCGTGGTTGACACCTTGTAGTTGTATTTGTAGTTGTAATTATTTAAACCTTTCAGTCAAGGATATATTCTTAATATTCCATATGGGGTTCTCTGCTTTGCTGAAGAGACAGCAAGTAGAAGTGACTGTGGTGTGATACAAGGAATCAAGATGGGATACCCTAGCTCTTTCCGAACAGATTCATTTTTGGTTCTTCAACGTGCCCAGCGTATAGCACCGATACTCATGAGAATATGTTATAGAAAGAGAACGCAGACGCGAGGTTGTCTTCTTTTGACGAGGGCGTAGCCCGATACAAAATAATCAACCGAGCGTTAAGTTTTCTTTGTAATTTATATCATTGGCCAGTGATTGGCTATCACTTTGTAACCATAAGGCGTGTCTAAATGTATTACAATGCTGACCGATTAAAATGTCCAATAAAAATCAATACCACGGTGTTGTGATTTTAATGTTGAGGACTCCAGTACAACTCGACCAAGAAAATCGATAGAGGTCACGTTGACCGAAGTAAAGAACAATAGAATTGTAATAATATTATCCTGCACTGTAGTAATTGCACTCATTCCTTTGAAAATTAAGACACACCCCATCAGTTATCATCGGATTTAGCCACACCGCCTCTGTTAACATCAATGTAAATTGCCGTAGCCATGATATAACACACGGTTAACAACCAGTTCATCAGTAGTTGGATGGGATATACTGAACACTGGTCAATGAAATTTCGAACCAGGAACCTCCGGATTGGTAGTCAAGAGTACTAACTCCTCAGCCACCATCGTGTCACCAATTACAACCTTGGTTGTGGTAGGGTTGTGGAAATTTTACACATTCTATTAAGAACGGTTATTTAACGGTTACTAAGGTCCACCTGAGTCAGAAAAGTAGTAAGCTAGACACTAGACAAAGATCAACTGATTCAATATATAATTTTGTTTATTTTGTATCCCCTCTATCCCTTATTGTTTCCCTTCGAATACGTTCCTGCTTTCACATTTTCATGTCTTAGTGAATGCGCCAAACGAATAGAATTAAACAGTGGGAGGTATGAATTCTTACATGCTTTACTATTATTAAAGAAGAATGTGAAAGCAACGTTAAAATAACGTACTTTTAATGTAATATTCGGAACTTTATAAACAAAAATATAAATGTATAAACTCATATCAAATTATTTTCCAATCATTTGGAGTCATGTTTATTTTCCGTTTCGCTGAATAGTTATTCAAGTTTTCCTGTCAATAACCATTTTTTTTAAAATAATGTCATATGAACTCATACAACTGACCGGATCCGAGCCGCTAAACCATCCAGCTAGGGGTCAGGTACCACACTAACACCCTTGTGACACGGTACTGGACACCTAGGCATATATATACGCATCGTATCAACAAAGTAGCCATGAAATTAAAAAAAATCTTTTTTCCTGAGATTGTTGGAAACGGTCTATTCATAAGTCCTAAAATATCTATTTAATTTAGGCATTAGTTGTCATATATTCCTGACCAATTTTTGACTTCAAAGTGAAATCTATCAATGTAATGTATATTATGGATGCCTAGAATTACCCTATCAATATAACAAACAAAAAATGGCTAAATTCAAATCCCAATCGGAGTTGCAAAAGAAAAAATAATGAAAAAAGTGAAAAATATCAAAGTTTTCTAAGAATACCATAAATTTCGAAGTAATAACTTTATTATAATATTATGAGTTATATATCAGCAGATGTGGGGTTGAAATACGAACATTTTAAGACATATTGCAAGCCGATAGCCTTATTGAGTGAGGAATAATTCAAGTTTTCCCAAAGCTTATGATTGCTTAAAATAATGGCGGCCATCTTTAAAGATGGCCGCCAAAAGGTCATTTGGCAAAGTGACCCGCAAGTCCATCAACCGTTTTCTGACTGCTGAGATATCAAGCTAACCGAAAATCATAGTTGGATCTGTTCACCTTTTTGGTAATGAAATTCCGTCTGTCACATGGACTACGTAAACTTGTATCGTAAGTAGGGGGGTCCGGGGGCGTGCTCTTTTTTTAGACCATTGGATCAATCTGGTGCGATCTGAGATAATTAATTGGTACTTTACAAGACATGTTTTGTTACATGATCAATCAAAATTAAGTCCTTATTTTGTAAATATTTTTCAAAATTATTGCACGGATGCCCGAATTCTGAGAGTTAAGTGGTTTAGAAGGGAATTTAACATAACAATGACAAAGTTTAAAAGCAATTATATGAGCTTGTGAAAACTTTATCTTACAATGTATTTCTGTATTTTTGTAGCTTTTTGTACAGTTACGTGATAACATTTTTCATAGATTAAAATCATTTTGCGAGCGAAGCGAGCACAAAAATTCACATTTTATACTTTTTAACCAAGGATACAAGGCAAATTACCTATTACAAGACTATTTTAGGCGGAAAATTATGAATATGGTCTGAATTATTGGGGGGGGGGGGGGGGGGGCAAACGATATGTTGGCCCCCCCTTCTCCTACGCCCATGCCTTGTTATAACTTAGTATATAGAAATACAAATGTAGTGACAAATTTAACACAATACCTGAATTTTCTCCAACACTATCAAATCTTTCAACTTGAAATTCTACACTTGTGGAATGTGATGACCTACTGTACATCTACTGACAAGAGGAAATAAAGTAGGAATATGGCACTGTAAATCATTTATTGTGGTCTGTGGCTCCTTATATGTGATGATGCTTGTCAAGTGGACAGGCTTGTTTTCCAATACAGTTAAATTTGCCATGACCATATTTCTGACACCGGGTTGCTTTTCTTTCAGAATAGAAGCAGGTGCCTTAGGAGAGTTACCAGTATTGGGTTATACACCAAAACTTACCGTGTAGATGCACCTTTAGTGTTTGTCCCACCAACAATTGTTAAAACCACAAGAAACACGAGTTTTGCGTGCCCCTACGTTGGCCAGCCCATAGACAATTGGCGCGAAATAATCCCGGTTAATGCTCAAATGGACGGCCACACTATATGAGGGGGTGTCCGACATTAGAATGCGTGTAGGGTGTATTGTTTTCTTTACTGACACCACCCATTAATAGTTAATTGTTAGAACCAAACACAATCGCTTGCACGAAGTTCACGAATAGGCGCGGTCTAAGTGCGCATGTGCAGTGGCTACAAATCACTTCTTGGTAAAGACGCACTATTTTGAAAATAGAACTAGACGACGGAAATCAAGCCTGTTGGTTGGTCGAAAAAGTCTGTGCAAACACTAAATGTGGATTTTTATCTATTAGAATTTTAATTTCTGTTAATTTGGTAGTGCTTAAAGCTTGTACATTAAAGCTTATTATATTAATAACCTAGCTGAACATATCTGCGTCTAATGTTGCTGGCGTCTAGGAGACTGACTAGGTATTTTAGACAGTCTCCTAGCTGTTCTAAGTTTTCCTGGTGTTCTGGGTACCGCGGCCCTTTACTTTTTTGAAACAGGTGCGGGAGGAATTTGGGCGATAAAGGGCTCCTGAGCATAACCGGTATATTTGTCTTTTTGGTGTTTTTTTTCTTTTTGTAGTGCTTTTTATACGTAGCTTGAAATGAATTCCTTAAGATTGTTCCTGGCAGGTCTGGCTTTGTCTAGTATTATTTGATCTGTGAGTGTTGCCAGTTCATGTATGTCTAGTGTTTGAGAGTTCATTATAACTTGTGTTGGGACTCAAATAAGCTGGGTTGGATGAAAACCACCGAGTCCTCAGTGACGTTGAAGTAACTGCAGTCTGTAACTGTAGTTCTAAGAGATGTCAGACACCTGTGTTAAAGACTTTGTGTCAGACACCTGTGTTAAATCACTTAACCGATGAGGACTCGGGGGTCTCCCTAGGCGTAGAGGAGGATTGTGTGTGGTTGGGACAGCTCCAGCATGCTCCCCTGACTGGTCGGGTTCTTGTGTATTTTTACTGGAACCCGATCTTCCCACTACGGTCCATTCCCCTACTTTGGCAATGCTTTTCGGGGAGGGAGCAAGTTCCATTGAGTCAGTTGGAGTCAGTGTGGTTGGATTTGGTGAGCCTGGGCTGTCCCCCCTCTCTGTGCTGCGAGATCAACTCTCTCAGCCCTCTCAACGGTTGCAACCACCCCAGCCCACGAGATGCCTTCCGTCTCCAGGACCATGGTGACACATTGTACCTTCTTATAGAGGGGACATCCCGGGAACCAGGCCGGATTCCCATCACCCGCAGTTTGGACACCTATATGTGTCTTCCCTGCAGTTCTCGGGTTTATGTTCTCCCGAACACCTGGGGCATATTTGCTGTTTTTTACATTTGGTTGCCCGGTGGCCATACCCCTGACATCTGAAACACCTCATGGGAGGCTACACGAAGGGCTCGGTCTTAAAATCAATTTTATAGTCCCTTATTTTTACAAATAAGGGTATTCCCCCCCCTAAATATTAATTTTACTGTCCCAGTGGGGATCCCCTTTGTATGCCCCCGTATCGATAGATCGGGAGGCATATAGTGATTCACTTGTCCCTTCGTTCGTCGGATCCTTGTCCGGGCTATCTCTCAAGAACCACTGCTCAGATTTTAACAAAACTTCATGGATAGCTTCACTACCAAGTGGAGATGCGCATGTCGTCGGCACGTTCGGGTTCGCTGATAATTAACACAGTAATGCCCCTTGGAAGATATCCAATATAACTATATACTCTATTCTTGTCCGCAATATTTTCGGCTTTTTTGTTTTCTTTCCATTCAAAGTAATAATATTTTGTGTGTATATGTTTTTATGAACTAGGCTTCCACGGGGGCATAAGCGTTTATTGAACGCAGTCTTGTTGTTGTTATTCTTTCTAAGTTAATGAGCTCCACCCCTGTCGAAGGGACGAAAGTTAAATTTGGGCGGAGCTCTGTTAAATCAATCCTGATCCTTCGGTACGCCATGTTTAATCATATCTGTTATTTTGGGACCGTGTGGCATATTGACTATCACACGGTATTTCCCCAGACTGAAATATCTTTTATTTAACAGTTTGGTCAGAGGCTCGGCCCCCGGGAACTCAAGCACCACTGAGCCTGATGATAGCGGGGTCATCCTCTGGACTAAGGGCATTATGTAGACTGATTAATTTGCCTAGTTTTATAACGTTTATTTGGGCCAATAATGTATTAGGCCCGTCAGCCCTAAGGACGCACACATATTTTTCAGGTAGTTTCAACCCGTGTGTATCCCTAGGGTCGAGGGTTTTACCAACAAGCATAGTGCTGTCCAGAGGGTGTCTCGCTGGGGTACGTTTAACATGATATCCCCTACTAGCCATCTCTCCAGAGTGTTAATTCCAGAGATTTGACTGGCAGGGGAAACAACTGTGTGAAAAAATATCACACAGTTAATATGAACAAATGCACTGCATCCAGCGGGGATTTTTCATCAAGTTTTTGGACAATCTGATCGAGGAAAAAAATGACTAAGGAATTTGTTTGCTCCACAGGGACTAGATATAGCCTCTGGCTGCCAGACAGCACCACATAGGAGACCAGGCGAACAAATACTTAGAAAAGAGTGTTTTCCGATCTAGGAGACGGGTTACACAGATATGTCCTATAAATAGTTATTATAGTTTTACACTCGTCTTTTATTTGCTATTTATATTTCAATTCAACATATTCACACGATGGCGCGCTATGCCGTGCGACGACGTCGCGTGAACGGGCGATGACGTCGCGTGAAATCGTGTGACGTCATTTCCGACGTCGCCATATTGTTTTTGTTAAATTTTTTCATGTTATGCTTGCAAGTTTTGGCCCTGCAAATAGGGCTTATCAGTTACCTCGAAAACGACGTTATTTCGACAATACTTATCAAATGCAAGACATGAATTTATCGACATCTAGCAGCAGATAAGATATTTTCATAATTGCACAACCTTTTCTGAATCGAGTTTGTTCAGTTAACATAAGATTGACATGAAAATTGATTCATTGACCCTTAGCAAAGTTTGAGTAGTACAGGAAAATAAAGTATTTAATAAATTTCCCGGTCGCGAAAATATGTGACAAATGCGTCAATTACAAAATTTTGAAAAATGGTTACAACAAAGCTTACGCCTGGTGTCCCCGTAGCTCTCCGCCTTGGTCTCTGGTCTTCTTTTTTCTTTCTTCAGTTTTCTTTCTTCTATTTTCTGTCTTCGATTTTTTTTGTTTCGTTTTCGTTTTTCTTTAATAGAGTAGACAATTTTACTATTCTTTCTTCTATAGCTTTTTTACAGATTTTGATGCAGGTTGTTCTCTACATTCAAAGTATTTCTTTCGTGAGACAATCGTGACAATCTTAATGTTTTGAACGAACCTGCTCCGGAGCCAGCCGGATTGAATCTGGATGTCTTTATACAAGAACAAAATGGATTTGTTTACCCTCGCCACCGGGAGATCCCATATGGGCGAGCTTTCACTATATTTAGCTACTATCTTTATAACTTTTATATAGTGAAAGTCTATGTGTGAATCTGTCTTGGTTATAACTATTTTAAAAGTACATGTTTATAGCTATATTGATATATAATCTATTGTCTATTACAATATTAATTAAATAGTTTTGTAAAACTTTATATAAATATATTAAAAAATGTTCTGACCAGCAGAGACGAAAGTGTTTAGGGAAAAAATGTTCCCTGTTAAATAATATCTCCCTCTGTGTGACAATTAAAACAATATATAAAAGCACTATCAGGACACCAGTTTGCTGCCACTATCTAAGGCCACAAAAGAGGACTTAAAACAACGTTAACTAATAAAAATATCTATATACTTATGTTCATTTGTTTTATTATTAAAATTATATAAAACATAGTCACAAAGGGGAGATCCTATACTATAATTAGTATGTACAAAAAGTCTTAAATTGAGCTTAAGTAATGTAAGTGTAAAAGTAAAATTGAGCTTTAGATTGAGCTCATGTAATAATATGAGCCTTTAAGCTCATAAAATTTAGAGCTTAAATAAAGAAAGAGCTTGAAATAAGCTCATAAAATTAAGTGCTTAAATAAAAAGAGCTTGAAATAAGCTCACAAAGTTAAGAGCTTAAATAAAGGAAGAGCTTGAAATGAGCTCATGAAATTTAGAGCTTCAAAAAGCTTGAAATGAGCTCATAAAATGTAGAGCTTTAAAAAAAACCAACAACAACAACAATGGCATTGATTACAACAATGCTTACATACAACAGTTACAAACAACAGTTTTTAGGCTCAGTGGTGGTATGGGGGTAGGGGCGCGATATGGAGTTAGATGTTTCTTTGCCACAGCAATATCGGTGTATTTTTTCTTTGTTTTTAATGTGAGACGGCACGCCACTCACACGTGGACGACAGCCCCCCTAACCCATGCTATTTCTGTGTATTTTGTCCGAGCCGAACCGCCCGCTGTAACGGCGATTTTCATTGGTTCGATTTTTTGAAACGAAACGAAGCCAATGAAGCATGACGACGGGCGGCTAAGCGTCGGACGTTTTGGTTGGCCGCCCACTTGCCTAACTGCCCGCAGTAAGAGTGATTTTGATTGGTCCATTTACTATCCGATTTTGCAAACGAAAATCGCCACAAAATCAGACAGTAAATGGACCGTGAAGTGAGCGGTCGATAATGTAATATATTATACCTCACCCTAATTTAATTCAACTGTTTCTTTGTTATTCCAATCAGTCAATATATCCAGCGATAGACTGACTGACTGACTTACATGTTCCAAATACAGCAGCCGGTCAATATTATAAAAAATATGGACCGGCAAAATAATTTTGACCGGCTGCTGAAATTAACGTCTTGTTTATTGCATGACATCATGGATACTGTGACGCTACCATAGAGCGTGACGTTGCGCGAACTTTTCTTTTCGTAACGTTTTTTGTTTAAATTAGATTAATGTCCTGCCAACAGTAATCGCATGGATCAATTCATGTGCGTTGATGATACAAATTTCAGTATGAACTCTTAAGACGCATTAGTTTTGCATAAAAATGAACAAAAAGTCGAAATTTTTATACTTGAAACAACTTTTAATTTACGTTTATTTTTATTTTTTTATTCGGTATAATATAAGAAATAGTTCACACCACTTCGGGCCCAATGGCATTATATGGACTGGCTAGTCAGCCCGCGTTGTGTATATGGACCTCAGCTTCGCTTCGGTCCATATACACAACTTGGGCTGACTAGCCAGTCCATATAATGCCATAGGGCCCTCAGTGATGTGAACTATTTCTTAAGTATTTGTAATCCGATCAACGGAGATGTATGCTTTTGTATACTGTCCTGCAGTATTTATAAATAGTATAAAAGGGTGTTAGTCCCCTCTGTGCAGTATATTAAAAATAATACATTATTAAAATTATTAAAAAACATGTATTTACAGATTATAGAGTAGTGCCTTACAACTACGGCTTTCTTTCTAGGGCCTAAAAATATGACATTTATTAAAAAAGTTTGTGTAAATATTTACGTAAAATATCTCATTCACAGAGAAGGACTAGTTTCAAAAATAAGCATACAGTAAAAAAATGTGGAGTAGGCTCGGTGATGTTTGGGGGGGGGGAGGGATGGAACCAGTGTGCACATTTGGTCAATTATATGCCCCAGCAATGGCATTGAGTTTTTGGTTATTAATGATTGGTGGGTAATAGACCTACACTAGGTGTAGGCCCACACCCATCAATAGATGTTTCCTATTCGTATTTACTGGTTTTGGGGGTTTAGGGGATTTTAAAATGGACCTCCGGCAGGATTGTGATATATTAGCACTTAGATTCCGCAGCAGAGGTTACAGGCATGTTTGAAGTTGGATCAGCCTCAGCTCTATAGGCACCAGGCGGGCTGACCGCTGAATCTGGACTTAGCCTTAGCTATTGGTTAAGCATCTCAGTCCGCCCAGGCCCACAGCATAGTCTGAGGGGGGAATATCATGTTTTGAATATTGCTGGGGCCAACACACAGAACTCAGAAAGTGGTACCCTAAATGAACTGCAGGGCCCCAGTGGTGAGAGTCTTAGAAACTTGTCTTATTGGGTAGTGTCTAGTGACGTACACTACATAATATTGCCCGGTGAGACTGTTACATATGGACAACTGTCTTTATATTAGACTATTTGTCAAAATATATTATTCTGTTTTTTTGTCCGAGCCGAACCGCTCGCCGTAACGGCGTTTTTCATTGGTTCATTTTCAATCCGCTTTTGCAAACGGAAATTGCGACAGTAAATGAAGCGTGACGGGCGGCAAATCGTCGGGCGTTTTGATTGGCCGCCCAATTCCCTAACTGCCCACAGTAAGGGTAAATTTGATTGGTACATTCACTATCCGATTTTGCAAACGAAAATTGCCACAAAATCAAGATAGTAAATGGACCGTGAAGTGGGCGGTTGAGTGAATAGGTAAATTATCGATCAAATATTGATTGATTACTTATTCATGATGTCTAACAAGTTAATTGTCTAGCAGTGTCAGCAGCAGTTGTGAACCTTGTCTTGTGCTGGTTCACGCGGAGTTACTGGTCCTGTCGGAGAGTTGTTACGCATGGATGACCTGAACTTGGGTGGTCGCAAATGGTGCAAGTGTGTTGGTAGCGTGTCTCCAGACGATACATGTTCGGTGCAAGACAATTTAACCATCATGCAAACTCCCGTTTGATATCTCTGACATAAGCATCCAAATGGCCTGATTTCGCTCATATTCGGACAATCATGGCATTTTTATTCCGGAAGTTATGCCATTTCTTCTGTGGTTTTCTTTTTATTATCAAACTTTACAAAAAGTTCGATTCTATTTACACCAAAATTGATCATGCGTAAACGGTGCACGTTGAAGTCATGGTTTTTGTGTTTCTATCGGTGCACGGGATTTACGTAACCCGATCGATAAAATTTGGATGATGGCCAAGTTTCTACAAGATTATACAACACTACTACACAAAATTCAAATATACATGTACAATGCAAGTAAGAAAAAAGTGGGGATAAAAACGTTGCGTTTCTAGATGTACTAAGTATATAATACCGACAGTTTTTTCTTTGGATATTTTAAATCCCCATTTGTTTGCCCATTCCCATTTATTATCTAGGCCAGTTTGAGCTTTCTTAGCCAATCCTGGTAATTTTTTTCCTGTTATCCATGTGCCACAATCATCTGCCAATCAGCTTTTCTAAAGTTGAGTTTTTTGGAGTTGAGAGGGGTATCTGGACTTTCTGTATTGATACTTATAAGGATTGGGTAACGACCAGACCGCAGATTGTCATCTTATATTCCCCAGGCTGAGATTGTAGCAATTTTTGGGCTTGAAAATGTTAAATCAATGCATGAAGATGTGCCCAGGTGTTTGTTTATCCTAGTACCACTGCCATCATTTAATAATATGAGATCATTTTGTTTTGCCCATTCCCAAATTTCCCTTCCCTGACGGTCAGTGGTTGCTGATCCCCATTCTATATGATGGGCATTGAAATCCCCAGTTAGTATGCCATTAATTGCTCCATTGTCAGTGGGGATTGATTTTGTTATATGATTTAGAGATTCTGGACTGCATTCTCGGAAATATAAGTTTGCCAGATAGAAATGTTCATTTTTCAGGTGTAGCTTTATTAGCTGGATTTCAATAGTGGATTTATTTTCAGGATTTCTTGGGTTGTCTACCCTGATGCATTCATAGTTGATATTGTTTTTAATATATATTGCCAAACCACCACACGTTACTGATTTTTCCGAATAGTTCTTATGTTCTAAATTGAATCCAGGAATTTGTTTTTTATGATTTTCCTTATAGGCTGTTTCCTGGATACATAAAATGTCTATGTGTGGATTTTTATCAATTAATAATTTCAATTCTGTTAAAGTTGTTGCACTCATTCTTAGTGCATTGAATGAAATGATGTTTAGACCTCTACACATGGTTGCCGAAAGTTTTTACTTTATTTCTCACAGATCCTATTTGTTTTCTTGGAGACTGTGAGGGTATTCTGCACAGTACCCGAAGTTTCCCTGGAGTCCTACTCACCCTGGTTCCGGTGTTTTACTTTTGAAGGGCCTTTAGAAGGGCCCGGGGAAGGTTGGTGCTCCTGAGCACCCCAGTGTTCTGTTTTGTGTTTGTTTTGGTGGTGTATGTGCTACATTAAGTGCTTTTTCTAGTTCGCTTATTATGAATTTAGTGACACTGGATCTGGGTCTAGATTTGTCATTGATTATGTTTTCTGTTATTTTTGCCGGATCTGTGATGCTGATGTGTGTGCTTTTATTATTGTTTAGTCTGATTTGTATGTTGCTGTGGTGTTGTGGTGATGTCTGTGATGTTGTGTGGGTGTATGTTCTAGGGGTACTCTTCACAGGAGTCTCCTTTATCGCTACCACCCCTGATATAGACAGTTCATTATAGAAACTGGGGTGGACGGAGATCACAGAGTCCTCATCCGTGACATTAAAGTCGCTGCAGTCAGAGCCTGCAGATGTGATGTCAGATACCTGAGTGGACCGTGATGATCTCCTAGGCGTTGGAGAGGTTAGTGCGGGCGGGGTAGCCATGGGTTCGTCCTTTACTGGGGACAGGCTCTCTCTATGATTTGAGCCTCACACTATGGTCCAGCCCTCCTCTTGGTCTGGGAGTGCGGGAGAGGTGGTGGGTACGGGCATTCCTCCATCCCCGTCATGATTTGTACGGGGAGGAGTTTTTATTGACATCGTTTGATGACCGGTTGTAATAGGACAAACCTGGACTTCCCTCTCCAGATTGTGCCGCCACATACTTCTGTTCGGCCCTGGCCACTGACTCAGCCGCCCTAGTCCACGAGATCCCCTCTCTTTTCATGTGCATTGTGATGCAATGAGCCTCCATGTAGAGAGGGCATCCCGGGAACCAAGCCGGATGAGAATCGCTGCAATTTGGACAATAAAAGTCCGCCTTGCAGCCCTCAGGTCTGTGCTCCCCCGAGCACCTTGGGCATATTTGTTTCAATGCCTTACAATTTTGTGCCCGGCGACCAAAGCCCAGACATTTGTAGCAGCGCATGGGGCATATAGAAATGGATGCGTTTGGAATTTAATTTTTGAGTCCCTCAGTTTAGCGTACGCCCCCCCGAAAAGTTAGTTTGATTGATCCTGTGGTCCCCCCCTGCTCTAGATCTCATTGGTCGATTTTTGTACCCACATTAAACAACACAAAAAGTAAATAACTTTATCAAAAGCATTGCTAAGATCTAAAAAGATAGCCACTTGATATTCGTTACCTAATTGAGCCCTTGTGCAGTCTGCCTCTAATCGGACTAAATTATCTTCACATGAATGGAAGGAACGACAACCTGATTGAACATTAGAAATTAAGTTATTCTGTTCTAAATGGTTGCACAGTCTAGTTTTGATCATTTTCTGCATTAGTTTGGTAAATGTAGATGTTAATGATATTGGTCGATATGATGCTGGACTTTTTTATCTTTAAAAGGCTTTAGTAGGGGGATAACTATTGCCTTACTCCAATCCTCCGGTATAGAACCAGACTGCCATGATTGATTATATAGGTTAAGGAGTGACTTTTTGGCTTCCACTGGGAGATGCCTTAGTATTTCATAGTGAATACCGTCGTCACCTGGCGCGCCATTTTTACACCTAGTTATAGCCTGTTCTAATTCTAACATATTGAAATTCCTATTGTACTCTTAAGTTTTTATGGGGATATGGATGGTTTAGAATTACAGGTATGACCCGCTCATCATGTTTTTCTTTACGTTGAATGAACTCATCTGAGTACCCTTCATTACTACTTGTGGTTTGATAGTGTTTAGCCAGAGAGTTTGCCTTTCCTTCATTATCTTGACAATTTGTCCAGTAAATAACATTGCGGGTTCGCTCGCTGGGGGTTGGCCTTTGATTTTCCGTATAAAATCCCACAGCTGTTTAGATTTGGTTTCAGTATTAATAGAGCTGCAAAAAATTTTCCAACTCTCTCTTTTTGCTTTTTTAATTGTTTTGTCAGCCTGGCTTCTTAGATATCTCCAATTGTCGGCATTAATTTGAGTTTTACGTCTCTTTTACTTATGGTAGGCAATCTCCCTGGCTTTTATTGCTTTTTTGCACTCATCATTACACCATATTACTAACTTCTTTGGTTTGATCTCTTTTGCCTTAGCTTTTGGAATTGGTTGTTCCAAGACATTATTAAGTTTGTCCAAAAAGTCAGTGAACACTTCATCGATAGACTCGGAATTAACTAAAGTGTGAAGTTGTTCATTACATAATTTTTGAAAATCCTCCCAGCTTTCTTTGGAGGGTTTGTGTAATTTCCACTTTTCGACTGTGCATTTTGTATTATTTTTGTATTGAAAATCTAACATTGTTATGATTGGCAAATGATCACTACCACAGGAGTTACTTGAAACTATGAATTCTGCCCTGGTTCTTATGTGATCTGATACCATAGCTAAGTCTAATGCTGAGTTTAGCTGATCAGGATTTGGGCTAAATCTTGTGATTTGGTTGTCATTAATTATTTGCATGTTGTTATCTTCACAGAAAGTAATTAACGTTTGGGCCTCAGTGTCAGTACGGAAATCATTATCTGGGTTCCATAATGGGTGCTTAAGATTGAAATCCCCCATGATTACTGTGTTGGGCGTTATCTTATTTAACCATTTTTCCAGGTTATCTTTAGTAATAATTTGCCCAATTTAGTATAACAATTGTAGATGTTAATATCAGACATTAACCCATGAACAGTCACCATTTGAGTGTCAAACTCATTCTGGTCCTTAACTGGAGTGTATGAGTAAGGGATGCCAGTTCGAACATAAATACTTAAACCACCATGACCTGAGTTATCATAATGCCTGGGACAGTTAAGCGGAGCTTGGTAACCTGTCATTTTGAGCGGAGCACTGTTTGCCTTGTAGTGCGTTTCCTGTAAACATATGACATCTATCTCTGAATTGGCGTTATTGATTAGTTGTTGGAGTTCTGTTCTCTTACTTATGGCCCCTCTTAACCCTCCCGCATTCCATGACATGACACTGATGCTCCTACGTGTTATAGGATTAGTTTTAGTAGCCATTATTTAACGGGAGTGGTCTTTTACTTAGGGTTTAGTTAAGGTGTTGTTTAAGTTTATCACTTAAACAGATTCCTTAGATTCTTTATACTCTTAATCTTTTTCCCCATAAATCGTTTGGGTTCCCCCACCACTTTGCCGCTTCTGAGTTTTTTCCCTTTCGGGCTACTCAGGGTACCTGACATGGTGGCGTCCTTGGTCTGGGGTGCCTGTTTAGTGGGGGTTGGAGCTGGAGGGGTAGTTACCTCAGTTGTTAGTGGTTCCACTTGCTGCTCAACGGGTTCTTCAACCGCCGAGCAGTTCTCAGGGACTTGCTTAGGTGCCTGTTTGGTGGGGGTTGGAGCTGGGGGGGGGGGGGGGTAGTACCCTCTGTTGTTATTTCCCCCCCTTGTTGCTCAACGGGTTCTTCTCTGGGGCTTGCTTAGGTGCCTGTTTGGCGGGGGTTGGAGCTAGGGGGGTAGTAACCTCAGTCGTCTGTTTTTCTACTTGCTGCTCAACGGGTTCTTCAACCGCCGAGCAGTTCTCAGGGACTTGCTTATGTGCCTGTTTGGTAGGGGTTGGGGCTGGGGGGGGGGGGGGGTAGTATCCTCAGTTGTTATTTCTTCCCCTTGCTGCTCAACGGGTTCTTCAACCGCTGAGCAGTTCTCTGGGGCTTGCTTAGGTGCCTGTTTGGCGGGGGTTGGAGCTAGGGGGGTAGTAACCTCAGTCATCTGTTTTTCTACTTGCTGCTCAACGGGTTCTTCAACCGCCGAGCAGTTCTCTGGGACGTGCTTAGGTGCCTGTTTGGCGGGGGTTGGAGCCAGGGGGTAATAACCTTAGTTGTCAGTATTTCTACTTGTTGCTTAACGGATTCTTCAACCGTCGAGCATTTCTCAGGGACATGCTTTGGTGCCTGTTGCACGTTATTTCCTATAGCCTGTCCCGAAGGAGTCTCATGAATTTTGCGTGGGGCCGGGGTGGGTCTCTTAACAGTTATGGGTGGAGTTACTAGGGTGTTTCTAGGGGTTGGGGTTGGTTTTTGATTTTTGCCCTTAATTATTTTAGTTTGATTTTGGTTAGATTTATTTTGATTGATTAAATGTTGCTTGATTTCATTTGCAAAGGCTTTTAGAATTTGCACAATTTGTGCTTCGTTTTTATCAGCTAAAGTTGGGGCAGTAATTTTAATCCTATCATTTATTGACTTTTTTGTCTTACTTTTAAGTTTCTTAGTTTTGTTAGTTTTGTTGTTATCCTTAATTTGGTTTTGGACTTGAGTTTTGGTTTTACTTTGATTTTGGTTGATCTGCTTTAGGTAGGCCTTAAAGGATTTGCAAACCTTGTATGCTGCACTGTGGTTTCCCTTACAGTTAGCACATTTCTTGGTTTTGGAATTACATTCATTATGGTTGTGTAGGCCTGCACAGTGGGGACAAGTAGCCTTTTTTGCCTGACATTGGAGTTTACTGTGGCCATGCTTCTGACATATAGAGCATCGGACGGTCGATGGAGCTAGGGGTATGACTTCTTGCTTCACGACACTACTGCGTGCTTCTGTAGTGTTAAAGGTAACGAGTACAGTTTTGGGTTTTCTACCCTTTTTGACTGCGACATTGGGTTTTCTACCCTTTTTGACTGCGACAATCTCGTTCCTTTTCATTAACATGTCCTTAAAAGACTGGAATGTATGGTTTCCCGGTATCACCAGTGCTCCCTTGGCTAAGTCGCTTACTTTGCTTATACACAAATCCACCCCACTGGGAGTCTTAAGGTAACCTGTCCCTAACCTTACAGCCTCATGTAGAGGCATTAAGAAGAGTAGTTTGCCTCCACTCTTAACCTTAGCTTGTTTAAATGTCCTATGAATGGTTTCGCAGACTTCACCTAACACCCTTTTTTTATTTCCTAGCAGATCACCTATGATTCTAATATGCATAAGAATGAGTCCCACAGACATTTTTAGTTTGGATTGGGGTCTTAAATGAATACCGACAGCAAATCGAGTTTCTTTATATATGAGGAGCTGGTCCGCAAAACCGGATTGACCTACTTACGGAACCTGGTACACAAATGCTGCATTCTGATTGGCTGTTCAATTTTCAGCTAGCAGGTGCGCGTAAAATGGACACTTAGAAAATTTGCATGCCTGTAAAACAACATTTTGGCTCATATTGCACTTATATTCTATTTAAGATGTACAAATATGATGTTTAATATAATTTGGGCATGCTTGTGCATATAACGAAGGAACGACAACCTGATTGGGCATTAGAAATTAGGTTATTCTGTTCTAAATGGTTTTACAGTCTATTTTTGATCATTTTCAGCATTTATTTGGTAAATGTAGATGTTAATGATATTGGACGATAGGATGCTGGACTTTGTTTATCTCTGTAAGGCTTTAGTAGTGGGATAACTATTGCCTTACTCCAATCCTCAGGTATGGTACCAGACTGCCACGATTGATTGTATAGGTTTAGGAGTGACTTTTTGGTTTCCTCTGGGAGCATGATGCCTTAGTATCTCATAGTGAATACCGTCGTCACCTGGCGCGCCATTTTTACACCTAGTTATAGCCTGTTCTAATTCTAACATATTGAAATTCCTATTGTACTCTTAAGTTTTTATGGGGATATGGATGGTTTAGAATTACAGGTATGACCCGCTCATCATGTTTTTCTTTACGTTGAATGAACTCATCTGAGTACCCTTCATTACTACTTGTGGTTTGATAGTGTTTAGCCAGAGAGTTTATTTTTGGCATAACTTTGGGTTTTATGTTTATTGTACTTATGGTAGGCAATCTCCCTGGCTTTTATTGCATTATTACACTCAGCATTCCACCATATTGTAGCAAAGAGAATTTGATATGATCCTGACCTTTATGCATGAATATATTACAAGGTTCTCACTTTGAATATATAAATTTCCGCGAGCAAACCGTGCTATATCGGTCATTTAGATTTGTGTTGGTATTACACCTCAAGCGTCTTCGTGATACTTTCCGCTTATCAAAACATACAACCGGGATTATAAATATAGACAAGAAATCATCCGTTAAATCATGCTAATTAAAGTTCGAGAGTCGTGTCAAATTCTCTCGACTAGACTAACTTTTTTTGGTTTGATCACTTGCCTTATCTTTTGGAATCGTTTGTTCCAAGACGTTATAAGTTTATCCAAAAAGTCAGTGAACACTTCATCGATAGACTCGGAATTAACTAAAGTGTGAAGTTGTTCATTACATGGTTTTTGAAAATCCTTCCAATTTTCTATGGAGGCTTTATGTAATTTCAATTTATCGACTGTGAATTTTGTATTGTTTTTGTATTCAAAATCTAGTATTGTTATGATTGGCAAATGATCACTACCACAGGAGTTATTTGAAACTGAATCCTGCCCTCGTTCTTAGATTATTTGATACCATAGCTAAGTCTAATGCTGAGTTTAGCTGGTCAGGAACTGGGCTTATTCTTGTGATTTGATTGTCGTTAATTATTTGCATGTTGTTATCCTCACAGAAAGTAATTAACATTTGGGTCAGTGTCAGTACGGAAATCATTATCTGGGTTCCATAATGGGTGCTTAAGATTGAAATCCCCCATGATTACTGTGTTGGGCGTTATCTTATTTAACCATTTTTCCAGGTTATCCTTAGTAATGAATTTGCCCAGTTTAGTATAACAATTGTAGATGTTAATATCAGACATTAACCCATGAACAGTCACTATTTGAGTTGAACATAAATACATAAACCACCATGACCTGTGTTATCATAATGCCTGGGACAGTTAAGCGGAGCTTGATAACCTGTTAGTTTGAGCGGAGTAGTTTGCCTTGTAGTGCGTTTCCTGTAAACATATGACATCTATCTTTGAATTGGCGTTATTGATTAATTGTTGGAGTTCTCTTACTTATGGCCCCTCTTAACCCTCCCGTATTCCATGACATGACACTGAGGCTCCTACGTGTTATAGGATTCGTTTTAGTAGCCATTATTTAACGGGAGTGGTCTTTTACTTAGGGTTTGCAGTTAAGGTAATGTTTAAGTTTACCACTTAAACTTTTTGTTTGTCTTTTATTCCTAACATATTCTTTATACTCCTAAGTTTTTTCCCATAGACCGTTTGGGTCCCCCACCACTTTGCCGTTTCTGAGTTTTTTTCCTTTTCGGGCTATCCAGGGTACCTGACATGGTGGCGTCCCTGGTCTGGGGCGCCTGTTTAGCGGGGGATGGAGCTGGGTAGTACCCTCAGTTGTTAGTATTTCTGCTTGCTGCTCAACGGGTTCTTCAACCCCCGAGCAGTTCTCATGGACTTGCTTTAGTGCCTGTTTGGCGGGGGTTGGAGCGGGGGGGGGGGGGGGGTAGTACCCTCAGTTGTTAGTATTTCTGCTTGCTGGTCAACGGGTACTTCAACCGCCGAGCAATTCTCATGGACTTGCTTTGGTGCCTGTTGCACGTCATTTCCTATAGCCGGTCCCTTAGGAGTCTCATGAATTTTGCGTGGGGGCGGGGTGGGTCTCCTAACATTTATGGTTGGAGTTACTAGGTTGTTACTTGGGGTTGGGATTGGTTTTTGCCCTTATTTTGGTTTGATTTTGGTTTGATTTACTTTGAGTTGATGTTGTTTAATTTCATTTGCAAAGGCTTTTAGAATTTGCACAATTTGTGCTTCGTTATTATCTACTAGAGTTGGGGCAGTAATTTTAATCCTATCATTTATTGACTTTTTTGTCTTACTTTTTAAGTTTCTTGGGTTTGTTAGTTTTATTGTTATCATTAATTTGATTTTGGTCTTGAGTTTGGGTTTTACTTTGATTTTGGTTGATCTGCTTAAGGTAGGCCTCGAAGGATTTGCAGCCCTTGTATGCTGCACTGTGGTTTCCCTTACAGTTAGCACATTTCTTGGTTTGGGATTTACACTCATTATGGGTGTGTAGGCCTGCACAGTGGGGACAAGTAGCCTTTTTTGCCTGACATTGGAATTTACTGTATGCTTCTGACATATAGTGCATCGGACGGTCGGTGGTAGGGGAATGACTTCTAGCTTCATGAAACTACTTGGTGCTTCCTTAGTGTAAAAGGTAACAAGTACAGTTTTGGATTTTCTGCCCTTTTTGACTGTTACGACCTCGTTCTTTGTCATAAGAATGTCCTTAAAAGACCGAGCTGTTTGATTTCCCGGCATCTCCAGTACTCCCTTGGCTAGGTCGCTGACTTTGCTAATGCACAAGTTCACCCCACTGGGAACCTTAAGGCATCCTGTCCCTAACCTAAGAGCCTCATGTTGAAGCATTAAGAAGAGTAATTTGGCCCCATTCTTAACCTTAGATTAACGTCCTTCGAACGTTTTCGCAGACATCTCCTAACAACTTTTGTTTCTTCCCAAGCAGATTACCTATGATCCTAATATGCATCAGTATGAATCCTACAGACATTTCTAGTTTTAGGGTTTAAGTTTTAAATTTGGTTTTTAAAATTTAGATTTAAATTTGTGATTTAAATTTAATTTGGGTTTTGGTGCCTAGGGTTAAACGATCCACTTCAAGAACATAATGGATTTGTTTACCCTCGCCGCCGGAGATCCCATATGGGCGAGCTTTCACTATATTTAGCTACCGCAGCAGCTTTACTATCTTTAAAACTTTTATATAGTGAAAGTCTATGTGTGAATATGTCTTGGTTTAAACTATTTTAAAAGTACATGTATATAACTATATTTATCTATTATATATTACAATATTAAATAGTTTAGTAAAACTTTGTAAATATATTAAAAATGTTCTGACCAGCAGAGACAAAAGTGTTTAGGGAAAAAATGTCCCATGTCAAATAATATCTCTCTCTGTGTGACAATTAAAACAATATATAAAAACAGTACCAGGAGGACACCAGTTTGCTGCCACTATATAAGGCCACAAGAGAGAAAAGAAGAAGAGGCCGGATGCCCATCACTGCAATTTGGACACCTATGTGTCTTCCCTGTAGTTCTCGGGTTTATGTTCTTCCGAACACCTGGGCATATTTGTCTTTTTTGCATTTGGTTGCCCGGTGGCCGTACCCCTGACATCTGAAACACCTCGTGGGAAGGTACACGAAGGGCTCAGTCTTAAAATTAATTTTCGAGTCCCTTATTTTTACAAATATGGGTACTTACCCTCCAAATGTTAATTTTACTGCCCCAGTGGGGCTCCCCTTCTTAGTTGTTATTCTTTCTAAGTTAATGAGCTCCACCCCTGTAGAAGGGACGAAAGTTAAATTTGGACGGAGCTCTGTTAAATCCTGATCCTTCGGTACCCCATGTATAATCACATCTGTTATTTTGGGACCGTGTGACATAATTGGCTACCACACGGTATTCCCCCCAGACTAAAAGTTCTTTTGTTTAATAGTTTGGTCTTAGGCTCTCGGCCCCCGGGAACTCCAACAATGGTAATAATAATGGTAACTACATCTTCAGTTTTTAGGCTCAGTAGTGTTATTTTAGGTCAAAGGGGCGCGATTCGGGGCCACTGTTTCTTTGCCACAGCAATATCAGAGTACTATTTAAGTGGTTTTATTGTGAGACGGCATGCCACTTACACGTGGACGACAGCCCCTAACCCCTGCTTACCGGTATGCCACATTTAATGCGGTGACCCGCCCTCTCACAACATTAAGGGTGATCTGAAAACATTGGCCGGTATAAGGTTGTGAACTAAGTCACTTAGATCCCTCCCCGGCCAAAGTATAAAAAAGTATTGAATGAGGCTGCCCTGATGGGAAGGCTCGGGGTGGATGGCCTGCCTTTTTTAGCAATTCTCCGTCTACGGCAGAGCTGCCCGCTTAGACTTAGACCCCTGGCGGCCAGCACATAATGCTGAGTGCCATCAGATAGTAAATGGACCGTGAAGTGGGCGGTCGATAATTTGTATAGTCCGATCAACGGAGATGTATGAATATGTATACTGGCCTGCAGTATTATAAATAGTTAAAAGGGATATTAGTCCTTTCTGTGCAGTATAATAAAAAAATACATTGTTCAAATTTTTAAAAGCATGTATTTACAATTCATAGTATAGTGATTTACGACAACGGCTTTCTTTCAAGGGCCTAAAAATATAACATTTATTTAAAAAATTCGTGTAAATATTTACATAAAATATCTCCTGCACAGAGTAGGACTAGTTTAAGAAATAATAAGTTTTCATATTGTAAAAACATGTGGGGTAAGCTCTGTGATGTTTGGGGGGGGGGGGGGTGGAACCAGTGTGCACATTTGGTCAATTATATGCCCCAGCAATGGCATGGATTTTTAGGTTATTGAGGATTGGTGGGTAATAGACCTACACTAGGTGTAGGCCCACACCCACCAATAGACGAAGTTGTTTCCTATTCGTTTTTACAGGTTTTGAGGGTTAAGGGGATTTTAAAGTGCACCTCCGGCAGGATTGTGATAATTAACACTTAGATCCACAGCAGAGGTTATAAATATAGTAAGAATTGGATCAGCAACAGCAATATGGGCATCGGGCGGGCTGACCGCTGAATTTGGACCTAACCTTAGCTATTGAATCAGCATCTCAGCCCGCCCCGACAAGCGGACCATTAGAACATTTTTCAAGTTTTTTTTCTTGGCTGATTTTTTCTTGTCCAATAGCAATACCTTAACAATAAACCAATACACCAAGATTATAAAGTACAGCATGTAATTCACTTGTACCGAAGAAGATGCATGGAAATATAAATGAATAATGATTTCATTACAACGAGAAAGTATCTAGACTAAATGTGGGAAATCCTGAATGGAAACAACAGTGATATAATATATCACACATGGTTGTAAAATAACAGATAATATTTGAAAACAGACTTATTGAAAACAGTAGATGTCACTATGTATTATTGAAATTGTTCGTTTGGAAGTTGAAGGTCTAAATGTTCTAAAGTTTGTTGAGAGGATTATCTTCTTTTAAAGATTATTTGGAGGGATCCGTCTTGATTAAATTCAGCCACCTGGTCCCGGCAAATCTGTCCATTTCTTACTAACAGTTCTGCGACTGTGGGATCTATTTCAGCTCGTCTTTTCTTCGCCATTCTGGCAGTGATGTTTTCTCTATACGGTAAGGCGTCTAGTGGTGGAACGAATTTATTATTTTCTATGGTTGTCACGGTTATTGTAGAATAGGTATCGGTTGATGTAAGGATTTCATAGTTGCGTCTTTGGTGGTGTGTTATGTTGGTTTTTCGCCCACCTTGAAAGTTACATAGGTAACATTTAAACATCTTAATCACAGATAGATGCTTTTCCCCCCAGTGTCTTCCAAAGGTTGAATGAATGTTGTATTTGGTGGTTACATCACATTGGAGAACTGGGCATGGCGTTGGCTCCTCAGGCCAATATACCAGGTCCTTCTAAAATCTCTAGAGACATTTTGTATTTCAGAAATAAGTGATGCAATTGACAAGGATTAATACAACATTTAAAACAATATCATCAATAATATCTCAGCCCGGACAACATAGCTTTCTGAGATAAACCCCATTGTAGGAACTAATCCTAGGCTTTTTTCAATGATGTAATCCCATGATGATAAGATATCGCGATAATCTTTCATTAACATAAGTATTACCATTAACCAAGATGCAGTCCGTATTATAATTATGAATAACACATAGATTCGAGGGTGACAGTAAAAATGTCAGCATGAGGAAAGTATTGTTACCCAAGGCCGAATGTGTATTCCTGTCATTGTTTGTGTAAAGTTGATTGGGTTGTACGTGTACATTTTTATGTCTTATACTTTTATCACTCGATTAAAACATTTTAAAACCTAGTTTATTTACTGTGACTTTTTAATAATTTATTTGACTTATTGTAGTTATGACCCTATTGACTAGTTCACTATTATATTTTGTATCTTGGTAATAACTTAAATTATTCGATAAAACCTAATTGGATTAAAGTTATCTATTTAAGAAATACGTTACACAACTATGGTCTTTCTCATTCTGAACCAAATACAACACCTAATTATGCCCCCCATCTTTGATGAGGGGGTATATTGCTTTACACATGTCTGTCTGTCGGTCGTATAAAATGGTTTCCGTTCAATAACTCGAGAACGCTTTGACCTAGGATCTACAAACTTTACATGGATGTTGGTCATCATTGGTAAATGCACCCTATTGATTTTGGGGTCAGTAGATCTAAGGTCAAGGTCACTGTGACCTTTACCATTTCTGACTATTTAATTGGTTTCCGTTCAATAACTCAAGAATGCTTTGACCTAGGATCTTCAAACTTTACATGGAAGTTGGTCAACGACAGAAGATGACCCCTATTGATTTTTGGGCCCGGTAGATCAAATATCAAGGTCACAGTGACCTTTACCATTTCTGACTATTGGGCTGCCATGGGGGCATACGTGTTTTACAAACATCCTGTTAATATTGAATTTTAGTATAATACACAAAGCTAAGAATATTGTAACTCTAAACCGAATGTAATGCCTTATTATTTTTAATTTATGTTTAACTATAAGTAACTTTACACAATTATAAGATTGTGGTCACTAGTCAGTAAGTAACCCCTAATTAGTCCCCTACCGGGTTTTGTGGTTTCTATGACGACAGAAAGAGTGAAAATATGCCCTAATCTGGATCCTGCAATAACTCAAACAGTTTCCAAGCTAGGTTTATGACACTTTATCTGTGGATAGGGGGCAATAAGGGGATTATGCACGTCTAAAACTATTTTGATTCTAACAAAAATTGTGGTTGCCATGGCAACAGAAACATTGAAAATGGCCTCAAACCGGTAGGGGACTTCTGTATTGCTTGCGATTCTTAATTACTTGTTATATTAAATTTATCTTTTCTTAAATTAGGTTTGACACTAAGTATAACACCTTATTATATTAAATTTATCGTTTACCTAAACTATCATTTGAAAACAAATACACAAACTAAAGATCTTGGTCACATGCACCAAATGTAACAGGAGCATTTTTAAGGACATGGGGTATGATCTATAGTGGGTGGGTGCATGCTTTTTACAAATGCTTTTTATTCTTAAAATTGATATTTGATGGGTACAGTAAGCATAGCATTATGATGCACTACATATACCCTTTAAGTCAAACAAAAAATAAATATTAATAAAGTGAATTTATCGAAGTATGACAGCATTTTCATTGTAAATCTTGCTCGTTCGCAAACACAAAAGCTCCCAACGGTACTTGATGAAATGTATATCATTCTTACAATATAACTCTAGGGAACAAACTCTTACTTAGTTGAAGACTGAAAAATGTATACTTTGAAAGATATTCAAGAAATATTTCCATATTTCTACTTTCGGTTTGCAAGGTCATTGATGATCATTGATTTTTTGCATGATACAAGTTCATGAATTTGTTTCATAATTATTTCTTTGCAAGAGTTTGTTCCTTAAACTATTGGCTATGTCCCCGACAACAAACTCTGACTCTTAATGCCATGTTGACTTTGTTTGTAAACGAGTAAGATTTGCAATAAAAATGCTTTTATGCTTCAATAAATTCACTTTATCAATATTTATTTTGGGTTGAACTTCTAGAGTACATGCAGTGCATCATAATACTATGTTTACTGTACCCAACACATTTCAATTTTAAGAATAAAATGCTTTTTAAAATAACATGCTCAATCTCACTATAAATTATCCTCCGATACCTTAACCCAGGTTCGAGTGTGGTTTTGATCCTTTTATGTTTGTCTGTGTATGTGTTCCAAATGACACTTGTATAAAACTCTATTAAGGATGTTGGAGCGCTTAGGATACTACCTTCAGAATTTGCTCAAATTTTGCCAGGAAGTAAAGAAATCTATACTGACACAAAATATGATGAAAAAACACTAGGTCACGGAACTCGTTTTTCGGGTTATCAGCCCTAATTGAAGTGTGTATGAATTATTTTTATAATTCCATGGAAATTGACAAATTGGTGGTGGTGTTCAAATTTGACATTTTAATTTGATGTCTGTGATCTAAATAATAAAATATTTTTCAATATAGTTTGGGTACACATTGTTATACATGATCAAGATACCAAAAATTGTATATTTAATTTTGGTCTAATATATATTGCCCTTTTACCCCACCCACTTTATATTTAATGCAGCAAAATAGCACACAGGTAAAACCTAATAACTTTTTTTCCCACCTTAAACTTTTTTTAATATTGTGTTAAATAACTCTAGTGACATAGATCTTCAAAATTATGAAATAAAAAATATATGTCACCGAGGTTTCTTTTTCGCAATTTTTGTTTTAATTTTGGTTAAATCTGGCTAATATGCTGAGAAAATCAATGAAAACGCTTAAAATAAGATTTATTGAACATGTAAATATCGCGAAAACACATCAATACACGATAAACAAACATTACCAAACGAACCTGACTCCCAAAAGTCATTTGGCATAAATAGCAATATTTTTATTTTTTTAACCCGCCCACCTATTTTGTAATGTAATCCTTTTCTCGGAATGGAAACCGTCATTCCGATTAGTATTTTCTAATTTTATTGCATAATACTTATCAAAACTGTTCAATTTGATTTATTTTATATTATTTTGACACATTTTTACATTTATAAGGCACATAACCTACTATGACGCATGCGCATTAAACCGATCCAGCATCCTTAAAAGACAACTTCAATAATGAGACCAACTCAATACAAAGACTTAAGTCTAAATTGGTGGGTCTATTATTGAGGCTTTCCAATGTTAACTTCAATATAAAACAATGTTCAATGTTAGATCAATGTTATATGTTTTCAATTTAATTGCTGTTGTATTCTAATAAAAATACTACATATTCACAAATAGCAAATGACAATAATGACAATTATGGTTGATTTAAAAGTTAAATGAATGCAGTTTGGTGTGTGGTGAAGTTTTCATGTCCGCCCTGATGGTTCTTTCCACAATGAAGTAAATCTCACTAACAACTGGAATATTCAATTTCTAATTTTAATTTTACGAATAATTATTTTTACACCCAAAATGAAATTCACAGTTCAAATTAAAACGACATGCGTCCGTCTGATTCAAGATATTAGAGAGGTTGCGATGCGAACGTGTACGACTACGTGTACGCGTAGTTACCCGTACATGTGCACGTTGCAATTAAAATTGGCTTGCGAAAGACAACGTGTGCGTGTAACATCACATGACGGACGTAGCATGATTTTTTCGTGAATCGATAATGAATAATTACATAAACTCAATGAAATCGCGGGCGATGAATTCTTGGGTTTCCCATGCATACGCATACCTGTGTGACATAGTACACACTATATTTTCGTCTGTCACATGTCGGTTACTTGTAGAAACTACACATACCTGGATGACGAAATACTCAAAAGTAGTATTCACGTACACGTCGTTACACGTTGACTTTCGCAACCTCTCTATTAATGAAGTTAAGCGGCGCATGGCAATGGTTACGGCGCTATACCCGCCGAACCATACTCGTAAAATCCGTGATACTGGATTTGACACATGACAAGTTTATGAAAGAACGGAGCAGACGGAGCAAACTGTAATAATACATGTACATACACTAACAACAAAGCTACCGCAAATAAACATGTCAACCTATTTTAAGTAACTATCGGAAATATGTTTATAATACAACGGAGCAGACGGAGCATACAACAGTACAAAATATAATGACAATATAGCTGCCGTTAACAAAACGTGCCACAGAGATATTTGTAGAATTTATCAAAACAAGTTTATAATGTAACGAGCAGACGAAGCATAGTGTAATAATGCATATGAAACATTGGGCCATATTCACATCCTCTCCTCCACTCTCACTCACTGAGTTAATCCAAATTTAATTATCGTTTCGTCCGTGCGTTTGAGTGTGAACTCGACCTAATCTGAAATTGGTTTTCACAACGGTAAGTGTAGCTGGAGTTGACTCGACTGAGTGAGGAATTTTCGAGGGAGCGAAACGTCGACTTGAGCGTGACTCCAACCAAACTCAATGGAATGTTAGTGAATACCAAAGTTAATCACTAACTAAAATGGACAATCCACTCGAGGTAGAAGAATTTGAGGTGATGATTTTACCTTTTAGAAATATCCCGGATATGAGCAAATCCTTAGAAAGCATGGATAATGTGAAATTCTTGGAAAAGTTCCCCAGCTACACTCAAATGTGGTTACGTGCATACCGATTTAGCGCACGAATGTTGAACTAATAAAGTTATCGTAGTTTCAAATTAAACTACACAACAAATTCATATGATCGTGTGGGTTGATAATCTACAATCATAAATATAAATTTATTTATTATTTGTTATCTAAAAGTATATTATTTGGACAAATAAACTTACTGTAATAAGTGTATAAAGGAATTAAAATTTAGTCATATTACCGCGATGTTAATTAAATGCATGGTATTTATATATGGAGCATAACTATGAAATTATAACGTTATTGTTTTCATTCTTTGCCATATTATTATTATTAATCCCGCCCAATGTTGAAATGAAGATGACTGAAATGTTTAAACGAATAAAAAACGTGCTAACTTGCAACACATACTGATGATGTGCATTGCAATCATTCATGAGTCAATGTGCCGCCTCGATAGCCTACTGTTAGAGCGTCCGCTTCGAGTGCGGGAAGCCCCAGGTTCGATCCGGGGTCATTTCATGCTAAAAACGAAATGGTATTAGTATTTCCCTTGCAAGATGTGAAATCTGGCTTCTCTTCTCTTATGTATAGCGATATCATTGTGACAACGGATAAAATTGTGCATGATGTGTCGAGAATGGTTAATATTAGTTCAAGGTTGAACCAACTTGTTTCATAATCAACCTAAAACCAAGAAGTTCATGCAAAGCTAACTTATGTACTAATTTTTTTATACATGTCGCTCATTCAATGACATTCTAGGGAGTATGGCTTTCTAGTTGTCGGGCTTCCCCGGAACGGTCTGAACGATGTATGTGTATAATAATAATAATAATAATAAAGACTTTATTTACCGAAGGTGAAAACACATTAAGTTACATATTTTGTAGTAATTAACAAAATCATCTGACAGTGTTATAAAAGTAACCTGAGTCCATCTCCCTTGACTTCTAAATTATTAACATGACATTACCTGCTTGTCGGTCGGTGGAATTCATATTGACGTGATATGATATTTAATATTGAGTCCACGCCGAAAACATAAGGCAAATGGTACGGTGTCTTCTTCGATATGCGCATCCTTTATTCATTTAGAACGCGTACGCATTGTCTTGCATAAATGTTTTGTTCGAATATATCATTGTAAATCATTATACACGTTCATTCAACGTTAATTACATCGAAGTTTTATGTTAACTGATCCACTATTATCTTTGCAATAATCATACTCTCTATTTTTGATTATTCCAATAAAGGTTTTATTTGAGCGAGTTCAAAGAAATATAAAGAATGTAGCATAAACATCATCAAAATTAAAGTGTGACTTTGTTAAATGCATCGAAACACAACCAACCAATTCAATAATAAAGCACATATTGTTTGTACAGTGTAATATCCTACCATTTATTATAACGGTCACACACTCAGGAAAGTAGAGGACGAGTTACCCATGTGAATACTAAATCTCCACTCGACCTTCACTAACTCGACCGTCACTCCAGCTACACTTGAGGCTACCTTAGGTTAGTGTAAGTCGAGTTGGAGTGGAGGACCGACATGTGAATATGGGCCAATTGTCACTGATACACTTAAGAAAAACATCGCGAATTCCGCGGCATGGTTCACTAAAGTAACCCAGCTAAATAATTATAGAAATATTTACGAATAAATGGTTAAATCATGAACTCGGACTAAAATTATGGCTAGCCAACAAGACAGGTAAACAATACATTGAACGTCTAAAAATGAAAGGCAATAATTTATAGACAATTACGTCTTATATAGGGAAACTACCCGCCAAAACCAAATTATGCACCATGTATCATGGGAATCACCAAATTAACATGGTTACAATGTAAAAGAGAAGCAGGCATCTATCATGACCATGTTTCATGTTAAAACAGTGACTATACTACATACAAGTGTATTGTAAGTATAGGATAGAACATGAGTAGGTGTTGTATATGGGTTGATTGACCAATGTTTGTGTAACACACTAAAATAAACTGTAGGAGACAATTGAGGCCAATCAATAACCTGATAAGTTGACAATAAGATGATAGCAGATGAAAAATACCATTCCCGCTACAAATCTATGAATCGTAATTTCCCGTATGAAAGTTTGTAATAATTTAATTATTATTTCCCCTTCTCCTCCCCTTCCAGTTTGATCGCTAAACTTTGTATTTTGTTATTAATGAATCTATTACCCTTGGGTCGCCTGTGGTTTTGGTTTATTACATTTGTCTTAACCTTAGTTTGAGTTTGATTGACTTTTGTCTGGTATGCTTTAAAGGATATACAACCCTTATAATTTTATGCAGTACTGTCTTCTTTCAGACAGTTAGAACATCTTTTGTTTTTTTCTTACATTTCTGATGACTATTTGGACCAGCACAGTGTACAGTAGGTGCAGTGAGTCGTTGCACAAAATTGACGTCAATGACGTCGTGTACGTAAACCTTAAAACTATCTGAACGTCACATTGCTCCAATGTGTCTTTACAAACGGAAGGGCAGCCTAAAATTAATGATCCTTAAACTAAATGGGAATAATTTTGACAAGTAAATATTAGCCCTTCCAGTAGGAATTTAGAAATCTAAACAAGTCACGAAAATATATTACAATACCAAAATGGGGACAAAATCGATGGTTACACGGGTGTTGCGTCGATCAGAGGTCTTCGGAATCCAAGCGCCTTCGTTTTGGTCTTCTTGAGGAGGAGGGACTTTGTTCATGTAGCGTGTTTCGTGATTTTCGTAGTGTTAGAAATATAGTGATGCACAAAGCAGCGATTGTCTCCCTTTTTCTGAGGGGATTGTTGGATTTATTTACCCTCGCCAGGGGAGGATCCAGGATTTGGCGTTAGGGGGGGGGGCGTACATTCATGTATTGATACCCCCCCCCCTCAAGAAAATGTGCGAGCGAAGCGAGCTAGAAAAAAATGTATCTCTGAGAAGCATTCCACACAATTTCGTTCTTTATCTTATAATATTCATTGATAAAATTATTGTGAGAGCAAGGCGAGTAAGAATATATGCATTAATTATTTGAACAGCATATCCCTCAACTTATTCCCTACCTGAAAAAATTAATTTATAGTGGTTGTGCGAGCGTAGCGAGCAAGAAAAAATGCAATTATCTATTTCAGCTTCATACACCACATTCTTATTACTTGGTAATATTCACTGATGCAGTAATTGTCAGAATTAGAAAAAAAATCAGTGTTTGTCTGAGCAGCATACCCAAACAACTCAATGGTAAATCAAAAGCTTTCATTGAATTTACGTAGTTCTTCATCGAGCGAAGCGAGCTAGAAAATCGTTGTTTATATGAACAGCATAGTCGGGACTAACGATAATCGACGTGATAATATTCACTGATATATAGCTGCTGTGAATTCGTCACGAAAAAAGGCAATGTCTATCTGAGCATCATACCCTGCGAACTCCAGGGCTTCAGTTTTGTTTAAGTGGAAATGTGAAGTAGGCCCCCTACTTGGGATTCAGCGACTAGGGAGTCCACGGGCCAGTGGCTTTCTACCTCGTGTCTTTTTAAATAGAACCACGTCAGCTGCATTCTGAGGTATCTTAATTTTAATGAAAAGGACAGGTTTATTATAGAAAATAAAGCCAACTCTATTAATATTTTATGTCTTGTCGGACATTTTTAATGGCATTTCTGTAGCCGATGTTTGGCACCATGCTACCAATCAGTCCGATATCTTGTTTTTGCATACAGCATTAAGTTCACTTTAAAATCCATAAATTGATTATTGTTTAAAAAATTTGCATATCAATATTGTTCTTACATCCAAAATATGAGAAATTACCTAGGCTCCGGCGATTTTAGGGGGGGGGGGGCGTACGCCGGGTCCGCCCCCCCTTGGATCCGCCTATGCTCGCCACAATGATAATATAAACACTGCACGGCTGACTGGCCGATCGTTTCAGGTGTAGTTGCAATCACAAAATGACAACGCGTGTGTGACGTAACACCAGACAACGTATCCCATTCATGAATGTTGTTCCTGACAGTACAGCCGCAGATTCTAGGGGAGTTTTTTAGTTTATTTTCGACTCATTAATTGTTCTAGATGATCCTAATTACTAATTTTCATCGCATGACTATCGCTTACATAAAAACTCTGATGAAAATGTTCCGCCTATGTGTTTTGAGGGTTACCTTCGCAACCATAGATTTTAGCATGATGTCGCTGAATCATGATTACAGATATATCATGCTAAAATATATGGGTGCGAAGGGATACATAGCTTATATAAAATACTGCACCCAGCTTACGTTTAGGTAAAGTGGAAAGGATCGATATCGTAACAGAATTATAAGCTTTATATCGTCCCTCGTACATTACGAATTTTGAAAGAAAAGATAATTTTTACGTGTTTTTATTACCTCCCTTTAATGTAACTTTGGACTAATTGTCTGCATCATACTTGGATATGTTTGGAAATAATAAAAATTTAAACCGGACTTCTTTTTCATATAAACAAGAATGATATAACGTATAATTATTTAAATTAAATGACATAAAATTAAGCTTATAAATGTAAAAAGGTGTGCGTATATATACTTTGCTGTACTTAAACTGATTATCCTCATCTGCAGTGCTGCAGTGAATTCACCCAAAATTACCTCAAATCAATCAGTATCTTGATTATTTATGATGCTGGTAATTGTAGATAGTAACTATGCCAAGATGGCGACCTGTTGATGACGCGTGTCGATCGACTGCATAATAAATAAATTTTCGAACGTTCGCGCGGTCTATACTTTTGTGGAGAATCATGACAATTATTCAATCAAGACCAGCCTTTCCGGCTCAACACTTCGATGAGAACATGGTTGAAAGGTGCATAAAGTTTTCAAGTCGTGGGGCCTCGTTGGGGGACGTTTTGCGTTTATTGGCAAAGTATCACATCCTGCCGGAGGAAGTTGAAGCTGTGTCGGCAGCCAAGCCAACAGAAGATGGCCACAGTGTCGTATTTACGTCTGCTGCTGTAGCGGATAGGCTAAGGTCAGTCCACGAAATTAACTTAGACGGGAAACCGTTTCACCTGATTACGTTGCATAAACAATCATTAACCGTGAGACTGCACTGGCTGCCCTTGTATGTCAAGGACACAGCAGTAAAGTTGTTGATGGCAGACTTCGGAGCTGTCAGAGGTATCAAACATTTATCGACCTCTTACCGAGGTAAAGAGGTCGCTAACGGCATAAGAGAAGTGACGATGGAGGTCACTGAGACACAGAGGAGAAGCATACCGCATCTGATTCATTTCGATGACGGTATGGCGGTTCTTCTCACGTCACCCGGAAGGCCTCCTCTGTGTCTGAGGTGTTCCTCTGTCGGGCATGTCCGCAAGGATTGTACCCACTACCGTGCGAGACGCACATATGCTGGCGTTGCCAAGCAGAATTTCACCGAGCCTGAAACGGTTCCTGAGCCTGTGCATGTGCCAGCAACTCAGGTTCCTGCTGAAGGCGAGGAGGTCGGTGCGAGCCAGGCACTAGAATCTGATACTGAGGAAGATATCCCAGAAGGTGAACCCGTCAGGGACGATTACCGAATGGACGAGGAGAGTCGTGGATCAAAAAGAACTGTTGGGGGGGACGACGGGACTTCTGATGGGGAGACGCAGGAATTCAGGCGTCAGGTCCCCTATCAGAAGGCTCGGCGTGTCGCCAAGGGCTCCTCTGCTGAGTCTTCGGGTGAGCCCATTGTCCCAGTTGGCAATAGGTATATTGCATTGTCGGGGTTATCACCTGGGGAAACAGTGGAGGAACCCTTACCTATTACTTTATAATATACCATGTTGACCCTTTTACTACTCAATGGATTACGAATATAGATTAATGCCTAGTACCTTGTTATTTACGGGAGATTTTGACCCGGACCGTCCATGGACTATGATTTTGCCTAATAACTATACTACGGTCATGTTATTGCTATATGACCCGTTAGCTTACGTTTTAGCTTTTCAAGTTTTCTATATTCATATTTGTTATATAATTAGATCTACATGTGCATGTACTTTCTATGACTTCAGTATAAAATCTGAGTTTATTGTACCGAATGTGTTAATTTTCAATTCACTGTCTAAATGTTTAAACCTCCAAACACACACTGTGTACAATACCATATTATACTATTTGTATCGACGCTGTGCTCGTAAACTCATGTACCATTGGTTGAAATCAATTACTGGATTTTGCTATAGATCTACTACATCTATTTTAAACCCTTCTATCGACATATGCTGTTTTTATAGAACGTTGGAAATATTTATCTATCACTCTATATTGCTTTCTATAAATGTCAAAATTTCAACATCATGTGTGTTACATTCCATTCTATGCCGTGTAGTACAATGTTCATATAACATGTATCAATTTATCTTTACACATATTGGTCATGTGACCACACTTCTACGTCATTATAGTACGTCACAGTTTATAGTGATGTATCATCGGGTGATATCGTGTAGTTTACACCTTCATGTATACACCGTACACATTGTGCATTACGTGTTTATACATTTAAACCTTGTTTTAAAAAAAATACATCATGGCTGATTTAAATATATATACATTAAATATTAATGGATTGAAATCCAAAAATCGTCAGTTATACCTGAAAGAGTTTATTAAGGACAATAATTTTGATATTCTCTGTTTACAAGAAACTCATATTGACACATATTGGGTAGCAAAATCTATTGAAATATTATTAGGATTAGAACATAAAATTATATGGAGTTTCGGTCACGGTAGATGTAATGGTGTTGCTATTATATTATTAAACCCAATTATAAAGTGTAGTAAGTTCCATTGTGACATTGACGGAAGACTTATACTTTCGGATTTTGATTTATGTGGAAATAAGTTTCGCCTAATTAATTTATACGCGCCTGTCAAACCATGCGATAGAACTACTTTCTTTGAGGAACTAGTTCCTCACTTAGTAACTTCAAATCATCTTATTTTAGTGGGTGATTTTAATTTTGTTTTTAATACACAATTAGACAAATTGGGCGGTAATTTAGATAATGGAACGATTGGATCTAAAACATTTTCTAATATCATTAAAAATTATAATTTGACAGATGCTTTTAGATATTTATTTCCTAAACGGAAAATAGTCACTTGGTGCCGACCATTCAAAAATTCAATGATAGGATGTAGACTAGATCGTGTTTATATTCCTAATATTCTAAGAAATAACGTTGTAGATTGTGGTATTATACCGTGCTCTATATCTGATCATGATGCTGTATTTATCAAAATTAATCTAAATAATCTTTTAACGTTCGGTAAATCATATTGGAAATTTAATAACAGTATTCTCGATGATGACGATTTTATCACGGGGTTTGAGTTTTATTGGCAAGTGATATCCCGAACTGATGAAATCACGTTAGAATGGTGGGATCATATGAAATGTTTAATTAAAGAATTTTGCATTGATTACTCAAAGCATAGGAATAAAGAAACGTATGTGGTACTTAAAAAACTTAACTTTAGCTATCAAAGATGTTCAAATCTTGAAGATAAACAAGATATTAAATTAAAAATTAATAAAATTGAAAATGATTTACGTAGAGGATCTGCTATCAGGAGTAAAGTTAAAATTATTGACAGTAATGAAAATCCTTCGTCGTCATTTTGTAATTTTGAACATAAGAAAAATCATGATAAAATGATTACAGCAATACAACATAACGATTGCACCTTTAAGAACTCGGCAGATATCTTAGATTGTTTTATGCATTTTTATGAAAGCTTATATACTTCCGAACCTGTTGACTCTTCGTTGAATGATTTATTTCTTAATAATTTACCTCAAGTGCCGCGTGACGATAATGTTCTATTAGAACGGCCTATTAATAAAGCAGAAATCTTACATGTCCTAAAAGAAATGGACACAAATAAATCTCCAGGTAGTGATGGACTGTCATCGATGTTTTATATTAAATTTTACCATTTACTTGGTGACACTCTTGAAAATTTGTTTCGTTTGTGTTTTGATATCGGGACTATGTCCGAATCTCAAAAACTGTCGTATATTACATTATTATGCAAAGACAAAGATAATGCTACTTCTATGAAAAACTATAGACCTATTTCTTTACTAAATGTAGACAGAAAAATAGTATCTAAAATAATTTCTAACCGGCTTTCTAATATTTTACCTAAGATTATTGGAATAAGCCAAACATGTTCTATCCGTGGAAGGTCTATTTTTGATAACATACATTTAATGCGTAATATTTTCGATTATGTTGAGCAAAAACAACTATCTGCTTGTTTTATTAATTTAGACCAAGAAAAGGCTTTTGACAGGGTTTCTTGGTCATACATGAATGATACTTTGAATGCTTTTGGATTTAGTCCAAACTTTATAAAGTGGATAAATGTCCTGTATAAAGACATTAAATCCTCTGTCATTGTCAACAATTTTATTTCAGAACCTTTTTCATTGTCAAGGTCTGTACGTCAAGGTTGTCCCCTTTCACCATTGCTCTATGTTTTATGTTTGGAACCTTTTGCCAAGAAAATTCAAGATAATCCTTCTATTAAAGGAATCGTTGTACCTGGTGGTCAGTATGAGTGTAAAATGTCACTTTATGCTGATGACAATACTTCTTTCCTTACTGATGACTCTTCAATCAAAAATTTCTTTTCTGAAATAGAACTTTTTCAAAAACTATCTGGATCTAAGATTAATTATAGAAAATCTAATGGTATGTACTTAGGTAAATGGAAAAATCGATCTGATCACCCATTTGGTATTTCGTGGGTTAGGAACTGTAAATTACTAGGTTATCACTTTGGGTATGGTTTAAATATAGATCGCATTTGGTCAAAGTTATTCTTACAGTTCACAAGAACATTAAATCTAATTTCCACAAAAAATAACTCGTTTAAAGGCAAAAGTACTGTTTTAAATTCGTTAGCATTTTCAAAGATTTTATATTACATGACGGCAAATATTATGCCATCTCACTATATGACTATGTTTCAGAAAGCATCTTTCAAGTTTATTTGGAACTCAAATTTTGAACCTATTGCTCGTAAGACACTATACTTACCGTTTAAGGAAGGTGGTCTTAATGTCCCAAACATTGAATTAAAATGGCAAGCCTTGCTATTATGTCATGTACAAAAAATAATTTTAGATATGCAAACGCCATGGGTATATTTTGCCAAGTATTGGATTGGGTTGAATTTGAGAAAATTTAATTCCACTCTAGCCAGTAACAATTTTCCACATAGTGCAGAATTAGTTCCTCCTTTTTATAAGTCGTGTTTAAACATGGTCAAGAAGGTCATAACACTAAATCCAAATATGTCCTTTGCCGGCCTTCCCACTCGATTATTTTATGAGGTTCTCATGAATAGAAATGATGTTAATGTAAAATGCAAACGATTATTCCCTAATATTAACCATGACAATGTTTTTCAAAATATTTTCTCAAGCTCTATAGATCCAAGTCATAGGAATATCTGTTATAGATTAGCCCATGATGTTGTTTTCGTGAATTATTATCTTTATCTGAAGAAAATAAGCAAGAATACAAAATGTTATTTTTGCAATAATATTGAAACTGTGTCCCATCTGTTTTTAGAATGTTCGTACTTGTTACCTTTGAACAAAATTGTCCTCAAATTTCTACAACTAATTAGTGAAAAGAAGGTGACTTTTTCTGAAAAGTCATTTCGTTTCCTGGACTTACCCCGTTTAGACAAACATATTTTGTATTCGTGCTTAGTTATCTTATCTGTATCCAGATTTGTTATCTGGCAGGCTAGAAATTTGGCCAAACATCACAATGTTGTTTTATCCAAATTAAGTATAATTGAACGTTTTTTATCGCTATTGAGATATAGAATATATGTTGATAGCTACAGGCTAAATGCAATTGTATTTCTTGATTATTGGGCTCAACATGGGCTATGTTCATTAACAGAACATAATTGTGATTTTGATGATATGATGTTTTCAGTATATTATCAATCTAAGTTCAATCTGTAATTTATGTACACATTCTGCTGTTGTTTTGTTTCTTCTTTCTGTTTTCAGGATGATGACTAGCTGGGTTCAGTGGGCTGTTGTCCTGGAAACGGAAAGAAGATTGCAGCCTCTGCTATAGATTTATTCACTCATATTCATATAACTATGTAACTTCTGTCAGGCGCTATTGTCTTATTTCAGCCTAAAATTTGTATAATCTCGAAACTCCTGTCCGACGCTATTGTCTCATTTCAACCTAAAAATTGTATAATCTCAATCTTGAGAATCATTGCTCTGTTTTCATCTATGTTTGTTGCATATTGTAATAGATACTGGGTTGTTTTAGTTAATTAAATACCTCCAAATTGTACACACGTATCTATTTTGAATGGACTTTGTAGTGCTTCTGAGAGGGACATGTTGTTCATAATTATGTTGTTTTCAGACGCACTCCTCAGTCTCAGAAAAACATTAAAACCATTATTCCTTTGTGTGAAGTAGTTTTTGTTACCACAGTATCCAGTATCTGTTATAAGCATATGTTTATTATCGTATATGTTCATTGTAAAACCTGCTTCTTGCTTTGTGCTGTTTGTGTGGTGCAGGTTGCAGCATACCAACAGTACGGGGTTCTCACCATTTTCAATGACTATATTTATATATGCATTTAATTCAGTTATTTCAATTACACTATGTTAATCAGAAGATTTCTGAACTTTACTATCTTATTCATACTCCTCCGTGTGTGATATTATGAACAGTTTAAACTATCTCTCCCCCTCGTGACTTTATTAATAGTGAATATTCGCGTGTGACATTATGAACAGTGTTAATTTTAATACCAGTGACTCGACCTCATCTTTCCTTCTCGTGAACTCGTTTTAGATAAGTGAATAATGAGTGATACATATGTTTTATTCAGTGTTTGTTTTGTTATATATGCTAAGCAAGTTGATCGTATTTTCAGTAAAACATTTTTTCAAAAGTTAGACCTACAAAAAGTATGTCTTTCCTTTTCAAAAGTTAACATAGATATATATACACCAATCTAAAATTAATTACCATCAACTTGCTTCTATTTTAAATATTTAGGCCTATAATTAAAAGAAGCAGGTTACAAACTGCTGTGCAGTTTGTTGTCTTATTTGTACTATGTGCAGAATAAATTTTATGAAAAACACAAAAAAAAAATTACCTTATTATTATAAAGTTCTTTTTAATTCATACATCTTTGGACGAGGTGTGACCACATGGTCGGCCTTGAGTTTACATAATATACAATGCAAATATAGTCCAGTCAGGATAAAAATCCAGTGTCGCAGCGGTTGAGTCCACTACAATGCACCTATCAATATTTCCTCCGGGGGGGTGCGCTGACTCAGGGAAATTTGACATTTTTACTTTTTAAAGCCCTCACTGGGAGATGCTTTTTACATACCAACCGGGATCAAAATTTCCCGGGACTCGGCACCATTCTGTCTGTCAATTTCCCACCTATCGGGCACAGCCTTCTATCGAAATATTTGTTCGGATGTTTTGGGGTTAACTACAAGCTAAAACGAGCCAAGGTGTCGTAGCATGGCGGTCGAACTGGCACCACACATCGAATGTGTGCTTAGAACATCGATTCTTGGCGATTGACAAAGTAAAAAACCGATCACGATCAGACCAGCCGAAGGTTATGTCCCCGAGTCAGGAGGCAACATTACACAGGCTGCGTCACTCGAAATGGTTCCGCATAAATGCACACAGTGTCAGACGAATGCCAGGTGTCAGTGGATTAGTCCAAAGTACACGAATGTACATACATGTAATTGCATTATCCCTTCATAATTATCTGTAAAAAGGAAAATAGTTTTAAGTACAATTTTGAACGAGTTTCGTCCGTTTCGTGATTTATTCCCGAAAGTATTGTCTTCAACCGTCTTCGTGGCATTGGTTTGAGGTGTCTTAGACGCAACGCGGGAAATATCCTAACAGATTGACGACAATCACCAAAACTGCATTGCTAAATTTGACTTGAAACCTTCTCAAGTTCACACATTGGGCTCATCTAGAATCTGAACTCGTTCATACAATTTGAGCCAGGCAGCTCCAGCCACATGTCATTATAATTTAAGTGCTGCTTGAAGAGTGGTAAAACATCAGACATAACATAATTTTATTAATCCCCGCCACGGAGTGGGGGGGGATTATAGGAATGGTCTCCGTCCGTGCGTTCGTCCGTCCGTCCGTAACAACATCGTGTCCGCTCTCTAACTGTTTAATGCCTAGGCCGAATTGCATGAAACTCATACCAAATATGTCACTAATAAAGACGACGTGCAGAACCCACATTCCAGCCATGTCGGTTTAAGGTCAATGTCACAATTCAAGGTCAAAGGTTTGACTCTTACATTACGTGCCCGTTCCATAACTTTTTAATGCCTGAGCTGAATTGCATGATACTCATACCTAATGTGTAACTTATAAAGACGACGTGCAGAACCAACATTTCAACCATGCCGGTTCAAGGTCACAATTCAAGGTCAAATGTTTGAATCTTACATTCGTGTCCGTTCCATAAATTTTCAATGCCTGGGCTGTATGCATGAAACTCATACTAAATGTGTAACTGATAAAGACAACGTGCAGAACCCACATTTCAACCATGCCGGTTCAAGGTCAAGGTCACAATTCAAGGTCAAAGGTTTGAATCTTACATCAATGCAAATAAAACAAAAGCTATGGTTATTTCTGCATCAACAAAACTATCTAAAGAAATTGAAAACGATGATAGCATGGAACTAAAGATGTGTAATCAACCTCTTGATATTGTAAAAAATGATAAACTCCTTGGAGTACAAGTCGATCAAAACTTAACCTGGAAAAATCAAGTTGAAAAAACACTAAAAAAGTGCAACTCCCTACTTTATCTTCTAGTAAGAATAAAATGCTATCTTGACTTGCATGCTCGCAAACTATTTTTTAATGCTTATATTTTACCTCACTTGGATTATTGTAACACAATATGGGGGAACTGCTGCACAAAAGTACTAGATGATTTGATAAAATTTCAAAAGAGAGCAGTCAGAATAATTTTAGATAAACCATATGATACACCATCCAGTGATCTTTTTAAGCAACTAAAATGGATGACATTTCCACAACGTGTCGAATACAAAAAAGCCATGACAATTTACAAATCTCTAGATATTAAAAACCCAAAATGTCCTGAATATATCTCAAATAAATTTGAATATGTTAAAGAATCAGGCCTTAGGTCTTCAAGACAAAAATTACTTCATAAACCAAAACCAAAAAAGGAATTCTTTCGAAAGTCATTAAGCTACACTGGACCAATACTTTGGGAAAAGATACCTTTTTATATAAGAACTGCTAGCTCTCTCGAACGATTCAAAAGAATGTATTTAAAATGGAAGTTTCCCGACTGGGACTACCAATAAAATAAGTATGTTCTATAATCGTTGTAAATATTATGTCTCTTAACTTGTTTATATTATGTCTTTGTATCATAGTGAGTATTTGAATAGCACAGTCGTGTTTATACAAACTTTTCATTATTCATCTTAGTTAATATGTTTTATCTACTTTCATTCAATTGTTATGTTTGCTTACTTTCATTTCAGTTGTTAAGTTTACTCTGTTTGCAACTATCATGTTAAATGTATGTATTATATGTTGAGGTCCGCATGGAAGATTGTGTTTATATGCAAATGTGTTAACCTCGTAAAATAAAGTCATTATTATTATTATTATTATTATTATTATTATTATTACATCCGTGTCCGTTCCATAAGTTTTTAATGCCTGGGCTGAATTGCATGAAACTCGTACCAAATGTGTAACTAATAAAGCCGACATGCAGTACTAACATTTCAACCATGCGGGGTCAAGGTCACTGTTCAAGGTCAGAGGTTTTAATCTTACATTTCGTATCCACTCCATAACTTTTTAGTGCCTGGGTTGAATTGCATTAAACTCATGCCATTTAATGTGTAACTAATAAAGTTGACATAAAGAACCCACATTCCAACCATGACGGTTCAAGGGCAAGGTCACGTTTAAAAGGTCAAAGGTTTGAACCTTATATTTCCCATCCGCTCCTTATTTTTTAACGCTTGGACCAAATTGCATGAACTCATTGCAAATGTGTAACTTATTGGACAATTTCATTGTTCATTAATGCGGCGGGGGATTAAAGCCGTCTTTTGGACTGCCTTGTCCTATTATGTAATGTATGTTATCCTTGAGGTTGAGGGGTCACGTGCATGCATCAATGCAGCAGGTTCATTAAATCACTATTGAAATTGCGACTTTCATTTTCATGTCTCCCTCTGCTAACCATATCATAATTTATTTCAAACTCGATAATTACATGAATGTGGCATAACTTGTTGCGTATAGACTGAAGCTTATTCACCCAAAGTTAAATAACCATAGATGTACGTTTTCATCCATAAAATGTATATTTCAATAGTGGTGCGTTTTAAATCGTTTGAGTGTACTAGAAGTCCACCAACGATAATACGTTATTTACAAACATGTCGATTTATAGCAAACGAATTTTCAAAATAAAAACTTAGGGAACAATAAATGAATATGACTTTATATCTACATCAACAACGAATACTTCTGTGGGGGTTCAGTGGTAAGACAAACCGCATTTTAATCACATTTGACTTTTTGTCCTTTGTGCATTCGATCTAGTACGCCTAATTTACAAGCATAAGTATGCATGATAAAGCAAATAGTTTTTTATTGTTCAGTTGAATATAAAATACTAAATGTGTGCATTATAGGTATGACTGTACATATTGGGCACTAACAACTGAATATAAAAATGTAATACTACATGTGGAATAGAGTATATTGCGATTGATAATAAAATACAACCATACATTTAATAAAAACACTAAATTAATATAAATTAAAAAGCATTACCAAAATAGGAAATGTGTTTTCATAAAGATGTTCTTCTAAAACATGTTTTGGTTTAAAAGATGTATTGCAAACGATATTCGAACTCATACCTTACAAAGTGAACTAGAGTTAAGGAGGTACGAGCTGCCCTGTGCGCATGCGCGAAATTTCAATTTTAGTTTCAATGGTCGCATATGAATGTTTTTTAATGATAATAAACATAATATTATTGCACAAATAAGATATTTTTAACTTTTTTATGCATGTATGAAAAGTGGGTGGGGAACGGCAAAAATGTGAATAATATGGGTTCACAATAAGTCCCTACAATTGTTCAAATGCACATGATTATATATAATATGTAGTGCATGGTTTAGTTATAAGAGGTAGCCACACTTTGAAATATTTTTAATAAAAATTTATTTCATTACAGTATGCAAATTTTGTTAATTTTATGCAAATTTATTCATAATTAGTACTTTATTATGCACAGCTCCGAAAAAAGGCTTGTTCCCCTATTTTTTTGTTTGACTAAACTGGTGTTCTATTTGATAATAAACTTAGGGCCAATTCTATATCATTTTCGATCGTTAGGTATTTTTTGACGTTCATTTTAAATCATTTGAAAATCACACTTTTTTTGCAAGTGGTGGGTAACTATTTATCATGTTCAAATACTGAATTTGTTCACCAGACAGCCGGAATTGTGACTTATGTCAATAGGAATTACCATTGAACACACAAAATATAATGCATTGTTTAAAAGTTGTTTCATAATGTAATAATCTAAAAAAGAACATAATGGTGCCATAAATCCAGGAAATAGATAACATGAACAAAATACAATGGTAGGTCATTAGAAAGCCATGTATGTCGAAAACGAGCCTGGTGACATGTCATTTTTATGATTTCAATGTTGTTCAATAAGACTGTTCTGTCATTTTAAGATGTTTCAAGGAAAATTCGATCGTTAGATCAAAGGTGCGCGTACCTCCTTAAAGAAGGTAAAAGTCACAAATACATATTTTGATATCTGGGATGACCACCATGTAGTCTGATTTTAGTCACAGACGAGATTCGAAAGCATTGCTGAACGAATAGACTCGTTGAATTTTATTGTCTGAACTCAAAGTGGTATCACGTCTCCTGAGTAGCTTGATGTAACGTCATAAAGTTACTTTAAATTGACCACCAAACTCTCTGGCAACCTGCATTTTACGACAGACAATCAATACAATTTAACTAAACACTCGAAGACATTTGCGTTGTAAATCAATCCGACAGTGATGTTTTAGGTAATTATTCTGACTTTTCAACAGAAAATGCCACAATACACTATACTGACGTCACGTCATCTTTTTTCTGACACCATCGGACGCATAACTGTGATATTAAAATTGATTTTTAAATGTTTTTCGTATGTGGCGAGTCTTTGGGCACAATTCGCAAGTGTTTGGAACAAATTCCGGGGATGTGTAACTGCGCGGAGGGAGAAAAACACAACACGCACGTGCGTCTAACAACGACACAACCACGAGTCATACGGCCAGTTTGTGACATGCATTAGTTTGTCTGCCGCATACAAACATCACTTGAGAAATTTGGTTGCGTCACTGTTTGTACTAAAAAGGTTATTAGTCAATGAAAATGAGGACTTTTGATCATATACTTTATATTTTATATACTTCCATAAATATGTGTCTGAAAGTGAGGAGACGATTATATATAATAATTATCATAATAAGTATCTCCTGTTTCTAAATTCAAAAGACTTTTAAATAAACATTGAAATGTTTTTGAGTACAGTTTATTTTAGAAATTACAGTGTGGGTAATCACGTGATAATGGGACTTAACACCTGGACGTACATGGCAACATATTGATATTTGGATAGTTTTTCGATTCTTGGTAAGTACTCCTTAATCATTTTCTTTCTGTTATAAATTATATAGCGCAGGCCATGCGAAATCTAACGCTTTTACTATTGATGTATGTGTTAGTTATGTACTCTTTCTGGTTTCGAGATATAACTCCAACGCGATTTAGGTAGAGCAGAGGTTTGTCCTATCTTTTAAACACTTTTACCAACATTGGAAATAAAATGCGTCTTGGCCTAAAGAAATACATGCTCGCCTGCCAATCCTGCGATTCGCGTTGATTCCTACGTCCGCTACTTTTTCCTTTATGTTATTATTTATGTGATAAATTCCTTAGATTATTGTATTCACAATTTTCTTGTAATCGTCTTTATGATTGAAGATTCCAACTGTTTTAATTGTACACAATCAGTATAATGTTTCTTTTATTTGATCCAACTCGGCTGTGTGTCGCGAAAATATTCACTTATTTTGTATGATTTGTTCAGGTCATAAAATGTGTATGCTGGTTTATAAGAAATGAAACAAGGTAATAATTTGATTTGATAAGAAATTAATTATTAAAGCAATGACAAATGCGGTTAATCTAAATTTCGTTACGTACAGTATCCAACTTTCCTAGATAAAGATATAAAATCAACATTCTTTGCTCGTGTCTATATCGTATAGACGACCATCCTGAATTAAATGTTGCGAAAATGAGCAATGCGAAAAGGTAATTGATTACCTCCCTTGAAAGGAAAATTAAGTTAATTCTTGGTAGTCTATTTTTAAATGAATAAATATAATAACAATCTACATTAGAATTAGTTTTCGTATTAAACTATAGCATTGCAAAGTTAATTTTTGAATTTTATCAGCTTGCATATAGTTCAAAGAAAAACATTAATTAGAAGTTTAACTTATATTTTCTCCAAGTTGTGTTAACTGTTAAATGTCAATAACTGCAGTGCTGCAGTTAAATATGTTCAATACATTTTTGTCGAAGGTAGTAAGCTACCTTGTGAACAATTTGGGGCTTAGTACGATAATGGGTAAGGAGCTCGAAGCTTTTGTTAGCATAACGACTATCGTCAGCCTTTCGTTACAGTTACTACCTCGAAGCAAAAACGTTATTAAGGATGTTGGAGCGCTTAGGATCCCACCTACAGAATTTGCTCAAATTTTGCCAGGAAGTAAAGACATCTATACTGACACAAACTATGATGAAAAAAGACTAGGTCACGGAACTCGTTTTTTTGGGTAATCAGCCCTGATTGAAGTGTGTATGAAATATTTTTATAATTCCATCGAAATTGGTTAGTTGGTGGTGGTGTTCAAATTTGACATTTTTATTTGATGTCTGTGATCTAAATAATAAAATATTTTTCAATATAGTTTGGGGTAAACATTGTTATACATGATCAAGATACCAAAAATGGTAAATTTAATTTTGGTCTCATATATATTGCTATTTTACCATATTTAATGCAGCAAAATAGCACCCAGGTAAAATCCTAATAACTTTTTTTCCCACCTTAAACTTTTTTTAATAATTTGTTAAATAAGTCTAGTGACACGTAAATATCGCGAAAACACATCAACATACAATAAACAAACATTACCAAATGAACCTGACTCCCAAAAATGTCATTTGGCATAAATAGCAATATTTTTTTTTTACCCCACCCACCTATTTGGTAATGTAATATTTTTCTCGGAATGGAAACCGTCATTTCGATTAGTATTTTCTTTTTTTTGCATAATACTTATCAAGACTGTTCAATTTGATTTATTTTAGATTATTTTGACACATTTTTACATTTATAAGGCACATAACGTACTATGACAAATGACGCATGCGCACTAAACCGATCCAGCATCCTTAACGAATAATTGTTAATGTGTCACCTTTTTACGACTGCCAAGTGGTTGTCGTTAAGCTCTCGTTGCCATCATTTTGTAACGGAAGCTATAGGGAACAAACTACCCATCACTTTACTGAAACAGACGCACAGAAGAGGTGGTCACAATAATAACAGAAAGCCTTAATTAAACTACTTTATACATTTGATGATGATACTAATGATGGTGATAACTACTATTGTTCTACAGAAAACATCAAACTTTGCTTTTAAGCCTCGAATGCCTTGTGATAGAGCGTGTGCTTCAATGCGCACGAACGTGAATAGTTGATTGTTAGACTAAGGAGAGTAGGAGGTCGCGGGTTTCATCCGTGACCGAGTCATAAAACAAAAGACGAAATACAAGACGCTTTACACTTTGTATAAATCGGACGACTTGTTTCTGTCTCTCATACCTTCGCGACGCCGGATACCATCAGAAATGAGGCATCGAGAGTGATTAATGCAAGTAGTAAGAAATCGACCTTTAGAAAAAATAAACCATTCTCTCTTAAACGTTAATAAGGTTATGTACAGTAGAACTGCGCTTCTCCGAACTACTCTCTGACCAAGAGTAGTTCTAGCCATCAACATGCACGATGCATTTACTGTATAATTGTTGTCGTTGGCGGTACAAACTATATACATGTACCAATATTTTATTCAACTGACAATCACTGGAATATGTGTACATGTACGTGACTTGAACGAGATTCTATGTTATAAATATATTTATGTTCGTGGTATATTTAGTGTGCAGGTTTATTTGTCAGCCAATGAAATTTCTGTATTTTAAATTTTTCGAGAGTGATGGTTTACTATGTAAAGCTTGGTTCATAGAACGTACTATGTAACTGCATAGCTTGGTTACGTACTAGTATCCAACTTTCCTAGATAAACATATAAAATCAACATTCTTTGCTTGTGTCTATATCGTATAGACGACCCACTCGTATTCTATCCTATATTAAATTTTGCGAAGATGAGCAATGCGGAAAGGTAATTGATTATCTCCCTTGAAAGGAAAATTAAGTAAATTGTTGATAGAGTATTTTTAAGTGAATGAATATAATAAAAATCTACGTTCGCATTAGGTTTCATATTAAACTATAGCATTGCAAAGTTAAATTTTGAATTTTATCAGCTTGCATATACATGTAGTTCAAAAAAAGACATTAATTAGAAGTTTAACTTACATTTTCTCTAAGTTGTGTTAACTGTTACACTGTCTTAGATTACTGAACTGCAGTGCTGCAGTTAATTTTCAAATACATTTTTGTCGAAGGTAGTAAGCTACCTTGTGAACAATTTGGGCCTGATCAAGTTAACTGCAATCTGGTCACGTAGAATTTCCGGTTTTGTATGTCTTTGCATCAGACGAAGATGCAGAGTAACGTTAGTATTATGAAATTAAATGTACGAGGGTCGTTCATTTAATACCCGGACGATCGATATTGCTGGAAAACTAGTGGACCGATATTGATGAAAACGTACAGGAATACATTCACATCATTCCTTAATTCACATGCGGAATTTCAACTTGTTACGACGAAGGGTTTACATAATATTGGTGTTTTAATAAGTACATGTAACGCGAGTCGGCCCAAGTCGACGACAAATATTGTGACGTTGCGCCATTTTCGCTTCTAAAACGTGACACTTTTTCTCTATTTGATCATCGTTTTGGAGCCATAAAGTTACGCGAGCACACACATTTACCATTTTAAGATATTCGGTAGTGATGTTAAATGCTGTATCCAGGACAATTTCGCATGGTTCCGTAATTACTATAGTAGTATTCTTCAAGTAGTGTTTACCCCTCCACAGGTGTTAAACCGACGACACTTTCCTGTTTCTGACGTTAGATTGGCCCGTCTTAGGATCATCGCGAGGTAATCATTGTCATCAAAGAACCGTTTATAAGCAGAAATCCACCGATACAAATATTCCCAAAAGGCTCCGCTGAAATAGATTCTTTAGTTTTATAGGTGTATGACTAATACTTTTACGAAATTGTATCATAATCGTTGTATCCCTAACACATTCGATTTCATTGCGATATTAACGGAAACACGCCCGTTGTCACTAAACAGCGCTTCGTGCACAGTTACAGTACATAAATGACATCAAATGTTATATAATATAACGTAGCTGTAGCCATAACGTTATAATATGATGTTTTCCGTTGAAAAAAGGCAACTATACCACGCACCCTGTCAAATCAACACCCTACATTTCACTGAAAACTTGGGTTAGGCCGTGTAGCCCTTAGTTGGGTTACTATTGTAACCACAGTTTGTGTTCGGTTGGATAAATTTTTACCAAGTTTTGTCGAATTATCAAGTTGGTGAGTGCGTCTAATTAAACGAAATATTATAACAATAGCATGCTTCAATCAAGCGTTATGGCGATCGTCCGGGTATTAAATGAACGGCCCTCGTATTTGATATAGCAAAATAAAAATTAAAGTGTAATCATTTCTGAGTTAGAATTCTTAAATATTAATACATTGGTAAAAGTAGGAACTCCGTTAATATTGCAACTTGAACCGTAGCGCTATGTACAATAAACGTCTTGATATACAGGGTGTCCAAAAAGAAAGTATACAGTTTCAGTGTATATTTATAAAATCTCTTCATTCTGCTATCGTAAAGAAAATTGACACATATGTAGACAAAAGATGTAAGTTTTTTCTGGGACCAGTTTTAAAATTATAACTTGGATATTTTTTAGAAAAATGTAAATTTACTGAAATTACCTTATTTTGCCCGTGACGTCTATTAAGTAATTTATGACGTTCTTAACATGTCCACCATTCTTACGTTTTCCTTCTTGCACTTCTTTTAAACTATTGATAACATTTGCACATGTGTCTAAACTGATCTTCTTATCTTCTCTTTTAATGTTTATCGTGAGCATGTCTGTTGGCCCTGTGCTGTACTTTAGCGATTTCACATAGCCCCACAAGAAGAATTCGCAACGATTTTGATCCGGGCTGTATGCGATCCATGTCACAACACATTGATATTTCCTGGAAATTACTTTGGATCCAAATGTTTTAAGGAATTAATCAAACCCTTATGTATAATGTGTGGCCCTGGCACATCTTGCATGAGCTATGCATCATTCAAAACAATAAATCATCTACGGAGTTTAGGAATTAGCTGGTTTATCAAAGACAAGTAACGGGTTGAGTTTATTTCTTTCTATTGTGTTATCTGGGTCGCTAGTGTACAATCTAAAGTCAACGGACACATCTATGATGCTGATGAACATCAAAAGAGAAGGATAGAAGATCTGGTAAGCGCAAGAAGGGAAGTGCCAACATGCATCGTGAAAACGTCGTTTATTACTACAAAATGACGTCACGGACAAAATAACGTAATTTTAGAAAATTGCCATTTTTCTAAAAAATATCCGAGTTATAATCTTAAAATTGATCACAGAAAAAACTTACATCTTTTGTCTATACATGTGCAAATTTTCGTTGCGACAGTAGATTGAAAAGAGGTTTGATAGATAGACACTGAAACTGTATACTTTCTTTTTGGACACCCTGTATGTACATTTAAGTATGAGTCTAAAGTTGTCACAATTCGACAGACTGATATTCTTTCCTTCATGCACATCTACGAGGGGTGTCAAAGTAAATCGTGTACTTTGCTAATAATTTTCTTTCGTGGCGTCAGATGATCATGATTTTCCTTAAGTTACCTTCATGTGTTCTATTTTTTATAGAAATCAGGGTTGGAAAATATACTGCTTGATATGCATATGACACATGCTATCTGTGATTTACCAACCCCTTGTACGCGCATGTGGGGCAACGAATATAACGCGTTGTGATTTGGTCAATGTTTGTCCAATAAACTTGTAATTATCAAGCTAGTGTCTCGTAAATCCTACATATCCAGCAAGGTCCGGTATCACAAGGAACGCGTCAAGGAGGTAAAAGTTCTCCTCTTATGTACTTGGTGTACATCAATGGACTCATAGAAGAACTGTGGAGATGGCCTTGTAATGTATGATATGTCGTTAGGATCTCCGACGGTGATAAACTCCTAAATGAAACTGAGAAGTACTGTCATATTGGACTGGTTTGTGATAAACATCTCTCGTCTGGAGGTAACATCCGGGATGCAGCCACTAAACTGAGAGGAGCATTTGCGCAAATATGTACTAGTGGCCCTACATCCGTCAATGATAAGCCCCGCAACATTAAGAAGCATATAGTACAGTGTGATAATCCCGAAAGCATTGTATTCATGCGAGTTGTGGAACAATTATTCATCACGAGATATGATTATCCTAGAACGAGCACATTATTTGCATTCACATGTCTGTGTACAACACCCATAGAGACAATGATTAGCTACAAGAAACTGACACTCTTTGGCCAACTCTGTCGTTTGCAGCCTCACTATCTATCGAAGGCTGTATTTGTGAATCGTCTCATACGCTACTATAATGGACAATCTTAATGTTATGGAAGTTAATGACCATTCGTGGTTGAGAAACACTATAGTGGACAGTAAATGGATATCACCCCTGTGGTCTATAGCTCAGGCCTCAACACATTATGCAAATATATGCAAGACACTTATGCGATATATAGAACTCTTTTGTTTCCCGGAGATACATGCGCTCATGTCAAAAGTCCTCATTAAGAACTGATAATGAACCGGCCTACTTGTTATTATGATGCCATGCAAATGTAGTCTATCAGATACAGCTTGGGGATATTATGCTTAATATGAATGGTGTGAATAATTTCATTATCTTTATACGACAACCACCAATTGATCAGTGTAGAACTATATTTAGTATTGCTTCATTAACATATGATAGCTCATTGGTCTACATGCATTTCACAACGCAAGTCGTTAAGCTTCTATCAAAGTAAGAACGACTGTATTATGTAAACTGTTGTATAGTCTAGTCAGGATAAAAATCCAGTGACGCAGCGGTCGAGTCCACTGTAACGGTGTAAAAGCAATTATAAAGGCTTATACTGTACAAACAACTATAATTTCAATGCTAAACTAACATTCTAAACTCCACTCTACCTGTTTAGACAATGGTTGTGATTTTTGCGTACACATAAAATGCAACGTCACTGTCACAATATCCTAACTGGACTATATGTCGTTGTATGTGTGTGTGTGTACGTTTATATCAGTATTCTTTTTCAACTGCTATGATTGTACTCTGATGATTACGATGTTGTTATAGACTATAGATTATGACATTGTCCTATGTACTAGATTGTTTGTTCATATGATATAATTGATACGCTGGTTCTATCATTATGATGACTTGGTATTTGAGGGTTGCTTAGCTGATTACTCTTATAGTGATATGTTCAATTTTCGAGTTACAAGTACATACATTCTTTCATGAGTTCATATACATTGTATGTTAAAACTAGTTTGGTTGATTTGTGAATGTGTGCTATGAGGTATATTGCTGTATATTATTGATCATTACCTGTCAATGCTGATGTAACCCCAATGTCATACTACTGCTTGAAATCGTAATGTCACAGCTTTAGCTTTTATTTCGCTTTTCGACTTCTAAGCCAAACGTCTGTGACAATTTCACACTAAATCTAGATGTATATCGTATTACTATATCTTATTGCATACATGCTTCAACGTTTGCTTACATTTCGTTTTCGCCCCGTAAGCCAAGGTATGTGGCTAATATCGTATCCAGTAGTTATACAGCGCCATGTGTAAATATATCATTCATATTCAAATCTTTATTTATATTTGTACATTAATGTTTTGTTATGTTTTGTAAATATGTTATGCTCTCCAAAATGGAGGAAAATAAAAGTTATTGGTGTATAAAAGAACAATGTTAATAGTTTCAGCCAGTCGCAGTGCAATTTCTTTCCTTCGTGTACATCTATATAATGGGGTTGTGGATCTGTCAAAATTGTAAAAGACTCCTGCTAAAACTGTAGGTGTAGTTGTCAATTATGTTGTGAAATAAAATAAAGGACCTTAATCGCATCACTAGTTATTTCCTTTAAGCAATTATACATGTCAAGGCTGGTCATATGTGAAAGAAATCCTGCCAAAAACTTAATAGCAGTACTGTCTCATGCACAACGAACAAACGGACGGACGGACAATACAAGCTTTATTAATGCAGTATACACCCTTACTGCTGTACTTATTTGCACGCCGCTCAGACGGACGGACGGACGAACAGAAAGGAACAGAACAGAACAGACGGACATATTCCAGTATATCCCTTACAACTTGTCCTTTAGAAACTACAGGGGATGTATGTACCGCTGACATCCCATTTGATCCGCGCTTTGCAGACGACATTGTCTGCTAATCGACCACAGCCATAAAAAGAACACACCCACGATTCTTGTTCGCTATTTTATATTCGCTCCTCGTTATTCGCCTCCGGCGCGAGTATAAAATGTCTAGCAAATTTTAACGTAGTGATGAGTTTTTGCCACGCGCTGATGATTTTGGACTTGCGATTGATCAGTAATTTGCGTAAGAGAAAATATGTTTTTACGTAAATTTACGCAATGTTAGTAACTTACTACCTCGGACAAAAAGTTATTACGGTAAACCTGCAGGCACTGCAGTTCAATAGAAAAGCATTGGACAGCCCAATCGGAGAAAAAATGTCTTATACTTCTTATTATTTTTTTTCTTTGAGCTATTTGCATGTTAGTAAATTTCAAAAAATTAATTTGCTATGTATAACTTGATATGAAAGATAACTCTAATGTAGATTTTTATTATAATATTCAGTTATGTAAAAATATTCTACCACCAATTTCTCTAATTTTCCTTTCAAGGGAGGTAATCAATTACCTTATAACTACCAGCAATGCTTATCGTTCGTTAATTAGAACCATATGAACGAAGAACAGAAACATGAGAGAAAACAATTTAGGCTATACACTGTTATTGAGGGAGCTTTAAAATGATTGTTAATAAAATTGTTGTAAAGACACAGTAGTCACACGTAGCGCTAAATTGTATAATTATAGATCTACACGTTTATTATCATGTTAAATTCATCAAGGGGCAGTACCCTGAATTTACCGCAGAGATAAGACAAGAAATATATACGAGTTTCTTCCCTTATCTACCCGTATCGCCGATAAAACAGTTTTCAATATCATCTATACAATCGCAGAAATCTTGGTCAGACCCAGATAATATCTGTCGATCTACATGTACTAGTGTATGTAATGCCGTGTATGTCATTCGCATATGTTCAAATGTGTTAAACCTATATTGTAAGTATAATTCTTGATCACCCCCATAAATATTAGCATGCAATTCTCAAAACAAAAACGTGTATATGTCGTTTGCGAGATAACAAATCGTATAAATCTTAAATAACTTAATTTATCTAATCATCAGATTTCGGTCGAAATTGGCATAACACAATGATTACACCCTACTTACTCCCATTTCAAGTTGCATATGTTTTCATTAAATATTAAGAAAATGTGTTCTTTGATGTATATTGAAATCAATTGATTTTGGACCTCTTAGCGCAATGAGGCAATCCAGCATTCCGTTGATGATTAACTATCATGTATTTACCGTTATGATCTCTGACGCATGGGAAGCTTTGCATGAATCGGATGTTCTGAATTGAACTATAAAATGAAATTATCTTTTATATAACTTATGAACAAAACGTTTTAAAAACAATCATCTATACTACTGATGTATTTTATTTACTCGTGCAAACTTTTATACTTCTACGTTGACTTGTTACTGAGCAATCTTCATTTTACATTATTTGTGTTACCACTAACGACCTATAGGTTTACTACATTTTACGAACATGCGTGAATGGCTAGTCTGGCTACCCGACTAGATAATATTTTGTCAATTCATAATCATAACTTTATTTTAAATTTTAGCTAGATTTTATTTTGGGCTTGATTATCTACTTATGTTTGAGGATGCAAAGGGAAATAATTTCATGACAAAGAGTAGGCGGACGGGACTTTGAGTGAAATGTAAATTAACGTCTTCTTCTTGTATGAAGGCTTTAACTATTTTCGACGATGGTCTAATATCTACCTACACAACGAAAAAGCTAAAAAATGGAGATTTTCTATAATGCCTGAAATGAATTGCCTCCCTGTAATCACGAAGTGAAATTATTACAACTATATCGTTTCCCTGTAACCTATGCACTCACAACAAAAAAAATTAACATTGCTAGGAAGTGCAGAAATAAAACCTACCAATTTTAGGCCCAAATCGCAGAATTTTTGCCCGAAGAAATAATCCGCTGTATAGTTATATATGTATATATATGGTACATTCTTGTCAATGAATGCGAATGCGTGCAGCAATACCTGGGGTATTCACGTCTGCATCTCAGCGTGAGAATCGTAAGTGCTCGGATCTTTCCGTCGATGCCAAAGTTCCATCGGATGTTTTAAGTAAACTTGTTCAAAACTACATCAATCATGTATTACAATATTTCATAATCACCTCAAATTTGTATTGGGAAAGAACGACAACTGTTAAAAACTGGTATTTATCAAGATAGAAGAATTGCTTCCTTTCTTAAACCATGATTGTTCTAATGTTGTTGGTATTTTTTGTAATTATTTTGGGAGAAGCACGCGCGGTACATACTGTAACCTTTAAGCTTTATTTTTCGAGGGTGCTGAATTTTCGATGATTTCGTTGTTGAACTCGACCACGATATATATTCCCCACGATTAACCGACCTCTCAAATTCAGACATGCGTTCACCCTTTCACGAATTTATAGGAGAAAATACAACCTGACATTTTCCCTTTTTACTAGTTCTTAATTATGAGCCCCAAGTGGGTATAAAACAATACAGCGTCCGCATTACATATCCGCATTACAATTTTATTTCTTTCATTTAAACGTGGCACCAAAATCGCTCTAAGTACACATGTAAGCAATGAAATGAGTTACGTTTTATTTGCCAGGAAGTGATTAGCAATGAACTGTGGACACGTGTGTACATGTCACGTGGTTACATGTTTTATTTATACCACGGTGCACGTGTGTGGCCTGGATACTTAATTGCTGTAATGTTCAATTACTACGAGGTAAATGTAAGGATAATGATCTAGATGTAGTTGTGTTTCTGATGGAGGTATCTACCTGTGTTATAAGTTGATAGCATCTATACCGGCTGACCATAATTATGTTTAAAACAAGGAAGCGCTTTTTCAGGACATGGTCTATTTCATATGGAATTGTACTCTACAGGGTGTTTAAAAAGTTCGTTCTCAATGTTTATATTTCAATAGTTTAATTCTCTGACGTCAGAAGAATGTACAATTTCCAGGTTAAATTCCTGATGGTTCTACCCTTGTCTTAATCTTTCTGGCATTAAATGCAGCAATTAGAGTAGGACATGAAATAAGTGTTCACGGCCTACATATCTCTGATAAAATTCAGTATCAATTTAAATTTTGAGAACAAACTTTTTTAACACCCTGTATATATAATCTAATATAATCATACATTTGATGAAAACCATTAACACAGAAGGACGTCGGTAAATTTTAATTCTGAGATTCTTGCAATGTAGTTCTGGTGCCCTGATGCACGGGTCGATTCTGGTTCAAATAAAATGTATCGGTAGATGTGCCGGAAGTCAGCCACCCGCTGGCACCGGCCGACACAGACTGTGCTCTGACCTATACAAGGCTCGCACCGATCAACGACAGATCTTCTCACGGGATCCGGGAATATTGTAAATACAATACAATGCATATGGTTGATGCCTTGAAATTGAAGACGACCACTTTTGACGGATAGAATTGGTATTCTAGGTATAAGCATTCCTGAAATTAAAAATCTAAACTTAACCAGGAATTTTAAGTTAGAACAATTATAATAAATTGCTTTTGTGCAATTGTTACCTGTAGCTAATCTATTACGTATAGTTCTTGTCAGTAATCTACGATATTTTCGGTCGTAAAACATATAGTTTTAAGTTGTCAGACGTTTCAACAAAACCTGTTGGAAAAAATGCTGACAAACTGATTGAATCTGAAACATAATAAGATAGATTCTTATAGAATACGCTACGTGGGTTTAGTATTCTGTCTCTCTCACTTTGGTATGGTAGCTGTTTTCTGCCAACTTCGTTCCATATCGTTGTGGCTCGGACACCCACGCAACATCGACAAATGCAACGACTTAAATCCAATATTGCACCCATTCCACAGCCATAACGCTTGCCTGCATGCTTTATGCACCAAAATTAGAAAAGTGTATATGACACCCGCACCACAACGATACAAAATCATAGAGATAATCTGGTGCCCGTATACCAATGACAGAAAACCAATCTTGCAGCCACGCCACAACTTCAAAACGTAAGTCTGACGACAGCACCATAACGACAAAACACCAATGGGGCGATCACACCACAACTACATAATGCCAATCTGGTGTTCACCCCCACAACGGCAATATGTCAATCGAGCATCTGAGCCCCAATGGCAGAACGTCAATCGCGCCCAACGACACAATGCCAATCTTGCGACCGCACCACAACGACATAATGTCAATCTGGCGACCACACATCAACAACCGTGATAATGTCAATCGGGTGATCGCACCACAATGGCATAATGCCAATCTGGCGAGCGCACCACAACGACATAATGTCAATCTGGCGATCGAACGACAACGACATAATGTCAATCGGTTGATCGCACCACAACGACATAATGCCAATCGGACGATCGCACCACAACGATATAATGCCAATCGGATGATCGCACCAAAACGATATACATTGTAATGCCAATCGGTTGATCGCACCACAACGATATAATGCCAATCGGTTGATCGCACCACAACGATATAATGTCAAACGGTTGATCGCACCACAACGATATAATGCCAATCGGTTGATCGCACCACAACGATATAATGCCAATCGGGCGATCGCACCACAACGATATAATGTCAAACGGTTGATCGCACCACAACGATATAATGCCAATCGGTTGATCGCACCATAACGACATAATGTCAAACGGTCGATTGCACCAAAACGATATCAATACCAATCGTTTGATCGCACCATAACGATATAAAGTCAATCGGGCGATCGCACCACAACGATATAATGCCAATCGGGCGATCGTACCAAATAGTCTAGCATCTAGAGTTTTTAGTGTGAAAAAAAGGTCCAGAGCGTTTCTCAGTTTATTCGTGTAGAGGGATGCTTGAAGATTAATTTGTGCGAGGGTGGACATCTGAGATCCTGTAGGTTACCATGGAAACCATGATGGCGTCAAAATTTCCCGCCAATTGTTTAGTACACACTCCGTCTTAATATAACCTTTCTAACTAGTATGTACAAACACATATCAATTTTATAATGTGTAATATTTAAAGTACCGGTATAGAGCTCAGAAATGATATGATAGTCATGGTCATTTAATGTCAAGGTCAAGGTCGTTTAGACGTCAAAAGACCTAAAAATGGGTAAAAAATGTGTTTTTACCCCAAATAGTTATCATTCATATGCGCAATTTTGTCCATATACTTCATTAATTTATTTCAACATCGCCTGTTATCAGTTGCACTTAAAATAAAATTTATTTCGTGTTGACATGGCGAATAAAAATGAAATAAGGGGGAATTTCATAACCCCACCCCAATTAAAATTGTTCATATATTTTGATTATCATGACAAAACTGTATGCATTGCATTTGCTTCACCAAGTGTAAAAGTGCAAAATGTGCATTCATACTACTGTATGTGCAACCTTATTACACAATGATACCTAGCTCAGCATTCAAATGGATATGTTGACCAATGTCACGAAGGTGAAGGTCATTATAAGGTGAAAGTTCAAGACAATTATTCCAGTCACATTTTTATGTTGATAAAAGTGTAATAGCTTTGGTTTCTTTTGCTTCAGCGAGGAGTATTTCCTCAAATCATGTGTTGTTTTTGTTTATTTATGTAGGCAGGTGCTTAAAGTTTAATGCTAGAGAGGGTGGATAGCTGAAATAAAGTCAGTTACCATGGAAACCAAGATGGCGGCCAATATAACAGCTCATAATCAGTCCAAATTTCATAGTCCTGGCCGAAAACCCTCAAAATTATTCTAACCTTTCATTGTTTTTTCTTTAATAATTTCAGTAGACAAGACTGTTGCAATGGAATTTCTGATGGGTGGCATTTTGTCACCATTGAGAATTTTAAGAAAATCTTGGTAAAACGTTCCAAAATATAAACGAAACTGCGAATTTCTGGAATCGGTGATCTGCAGTGTCATTTTCAATCATATTTTGTAATAAATCACAATAAAGTGTAATTATTAAGTTTCAGTTGAAGACTGTAAAATTTTAGTGTCTTTTATTTATGTAAAAGGAGTTATTTTTGGGGTTAAAACATTAAAACTGCACATAAAAGTGCGAATTTTCGGAATAAGTAGTCTATAACGTCATTGACCATTTAATTTGATAAATAATCGCTGTGATAGATTCATAGTGACTTGCGATTAAGATATTAAGCATCTTAAGCTAGATATGTTTTGAGTAAAACATCGAAAATTGTAGTTTTTGGAATCGGTAGACTATGCACAATGACATCGATCATTTTATTTGGTGATTTAATATGTCAATGTAAATGGTATAAAACTATAAATAACCCTGCAGTATAGATATCAAACATCTTAAGATAGGCTATTGTGCAAAATGTGACTATTTGGGATGAAACTAAAAATATATACATGTTTTGAGTTGGTTAAAGCAATAACAGTACCAGGCAGAAGTTTGTATCATAAACAACTTGGAATACATCTTGTATGCCAGGTAGTGTATTGTCACCCTTATACATGTAGAACCAGGAATACCTTCCATATCAGTGTTAGGTACCATAAAGAGTACAATATGGCTCTCCCATGCAGTGTTTAATATCCTAATAGTTTGGAATGACAATGGCAGTCCCTATAAAACAAGGGATAACTCAGTCAGGTAGAGTCAGAACGTCCCCATAGATCCAGGCATATCTGTTTCCAGCAGTACAGTATAAGGTAACCCATACGGTCACACCCCTGGCATTATTGTATGCAACGGCTATTTATAGAATTGTTTTTCTTGTCGAGTACTAGTGGGTCATACATAGCAATGGCACTACCCTAGGATGTACACCCACAGAGCAACAACGAGTAGTTGCAAACTGTGTTGGGTACCATATAAAGCCAGGAATGGCTGTTTCAGGCCATGTATGTGACCAAATGGAGCAATGAATAGTTACGCCATACCTTGTTTGATACTCTATAGATTTACCATACCTTGTTTGATACTCTATAGATTTACGGATGGCTGAAGCAAGCAGTATTATGTATCAAGTGAATTCAGGAATGTCTCTGTCAGGTATTTATTAACAAGGGAAGACTTTACAAGTAATTTAGAATCAATCACCGTTTACAGCAGCATAAGGTTACCAATGTATGTCATACATAGCTTACAGTGATTGCTCGCCTATAGAGCTAAGCAAGGATATGTTACATATTACATAGAACAAGAAGGGCAGTCAGGACTGTGCATTGTTGAGTACCATATAAAGTCAGTTTTTGATATATATCTAAAGCTTATGTTTCACTGAACATGTTTTTTCTCGGCGATGTACTCTCGATGGACATTAATGAGCTTCGCGAGGCAACTGAACCGGTTTCTCGTGGTCTATGTGTAGCTTTGGGGAAGTTATGGGACAATTTGTGATATCGGGAGGGTTCGTGATCAATCGTGAGAAATCGGGATATCTTCCCGGTTGAACACGTACATTTGCCGTACAACATTTCTGTGTCCCAAATAGCATGCACATTTATAGTGTTCCGAGTACCCGGGTAGTCGATCGGAAGAATGACCGAGTAACCGAGTACCGATTATAGTACTCGTTGCCATCTCTAGTTCCACTAGCTTCTGAATCACATGGAATCCCAATTACTCATAGGCCACATATGTGATGCCTGTTTTTGGTTCTAATAGGTACTTTTTATCGCTGGCTTATAATTAGATGGTCGTATGTACAAAATCAATATTCTGAGAAAGCATGACAAAACTGTCCGAAATTTACTCTTTACTTTTGGAAAAACAAGCTTTTTGAACTTTTCGAGAAAATAGGCTCATAAGAAGCGCGTTGATATGCAGATTTCAAATATGCATGATTCTTATAAGGTCGACCTCCTAATTCTAAGCCAGCGATATGATCAAAATATAAGACCGGAATGGCTTTATGTATATATTCAAAACGCCACACTTATCATATATTTAGTGATGTTGACCCCCAATATATCGCATTTAGCTCAAAGCATGGTATTAGATATAGGATAACTTGAACTACTGATGATATGGCAATATTTTAGTCTTACAGTGATTTACTACCAAGTAAAATTATTTATGAGAGTGTAGTAGATCGATTCACAAAAAAGCTAACCTTTCATTTCAATTTTGAATGTTTTATCCTAAAATAACAGATACCCCGAACATATCACATTTTTTACCATAGCTTAGCTGAGGATGTTTGATATCTTAATCGCAAGTCACTATGAAACTATCACAGTGATTATTTATCAAATTAAATGGCTAATGACGTTATAGACTACTTATTCCGAAAATTCGCACTTTTAGATGCAGTTTTTAATGTTTTAACCCCAAAATAACCCCTTTTGCATAAATACACAACACTAAAAATTTACAGTCTTCAACTGAAACTTAATAAATACATTTAAGTGTGATTAATTACGAATTATGATGGAAAACGACATTACAGTTCACCGATTCCAGAAATTCGCAGTTTCGTTTATATTTTGCAACGTTTTACCCCAATTTTCTTAAAATTCTCAATGGTGACAAAATGCCACCCATCAGAAATTCCATTGCAACAGTCTTGTCTACTGAAATTATTAAAGAAAAAACAATGAAAGGTTAGATCAATTTTGAGGGTTTTCGGCCAGGACTATGAAATTTGGACTGATTATGAGCTGTTATATTGGCCGCCATCTTGGTTTCCATGGTAACTGACTTTATTTCAGCTATCCACCCTCTCTAGCATTAAACTTTAAGCACCTGCCTACATAAATAAACAAAAACAACACATGATTTGAGGAAATACTCCTCGCTGAAGCAAAAGAAACCAAAGCTATTGCACTTTTAACAACATAAAAATGTGACTGGAACAGTTGTCTTGAACTTTCACCTTGTAATGACCTTCACCTTCGTGACATTGGTCAACATATCAATTCGAATGCTGAGCCAGGTATCATTGTGTAATAAGGTTGCACATACAGTAGTATGTATGCATATTTTGCACTTTTACACTTGATGAAGCAAATGCAATGCATACAGTTTTGTCATGATAATCAAAATATATGGACAATTTCAAATGGGGTGGGGTTACGAAATTCCCCATTATTTCATTATAATTCGCCATGTCAACACGAAATAAATTTTATTGTAAGTGCAACTGATAACAGACGATGTTGAAATAAATTAATGAAGTATATGGACAAAATTGCGCATATGAATGATAACTATTTGGGGTATAAACACATTTTTTACCTATTTTTAGGTCGTTTGACGTCTTAACGACCTTTACCTTGACATTAAATGACCTTGACTATCATATCATTTCTGAGCTCTATACCGGTACTTTAAATTTTACACATTATAAAATTGATATGTGTTTGTACATACTAGTTAGAAAGGTTATATTAAGACGGAGTGTGTACTAAACAATTGGCGGGAAATTTTGACGCCATCATGGTTTCCATGGTAACCTACAGGATCTCAGATGTCCACCCTCGCTAAAATTAAACTTCAAGCATCCCTCTACACGAATAAACTGAGAAACGCTCTGGACCTTTTTTTCACACTAAAAACTCTAGATGCTAGACTAAAAACGATATAAAGCCAATCGGGTGACCGCACCACAACGACATAATGTCAATATGGCGATCGAACCACAACGACATAATGTCAATCGGTTGATCGCACCACAACGACATAATGTCAATCGGACGATCGCACCACAACGACATAATGTCAATCGGTTGATCGCACCACAACGATATAAAGCCAATCGGGCGATCGCACCACAACGATATAATGCCAATCTGGCGATCGAACCACAACGACATAATGTCAATCGATTGATCGCACCACAACGATATAAAGCCAATCGGACGATCGCACCACAACGATATAATGCCAATCGGGTGATCGCACCACAACGATATATAATGCCAATCGGGCGATCGCACCACAACGATATAATGCCAATCGGGTGATCGCACCACAACGATATATAATGCCAATCGGTTGATCGCACCATAACGATATAATGTCAAACGGTCGATTGCACCAAAACGATATCAATACTAATCGTATGATCGCACCATAACGATATAAAGCCAATCGGGCGATCGCACCACAACGATATAATGCCAATCGGGTGATCGCACGACAACGATATATAATGCCAATCGGTTGATCGCACCATAACGATATAATGTCAAACGGTCGATTGCACCAAAACGATATCAATACTAACCGTATGATCGCACCATAACGATATAAAGCCAATCGGGCGATCGCACCACAACGATATAATGCCAATCGGGCGATCGTACCAAAACGATATAAAGCCAATCGGGTGATCGCACCACAACGACATAATGTCAATCTGGCGATCGAACCACAACGACATAATGTCAATCTGGCGATCGCATCACAACGACATAATGTCAATCGGTTGATCGCATCACAACGACATGATGTCAATCGGTTGATCGCATCACAACGATATAAAGCCAATCGGCCGATCGCACCACAACGACATAATGTCAATTTAGCGATCGAACCACAACGACATAATGTCAATCGGTTGATCACACCACAACGACATAATGCCAATCGGACGATCGCACCACAACGATATAATGCCAATCGGGTGATCGCACCACAACGATATATAATGCCAATCGGGCGATCGCACCACAACGATATTATGCCAATCGGACGATCGCACCACAACGATATAATGCCAATCGGGTGATCGCACCACAACGATATATAATGCCAATCGGGCGATCGCACCACAACGATATAATGCCAATCGGGTGATCGCACCACAACGATATAATATCAATTGCACCAAAAGATATAATACCAATTGGTTGATCGCACCAAAACGATAAAATGCCAATCGGGCGATCGTACCATAACGATATAAAGCCAATCGGGCGATCGCACCACAACGATATAATGTCAATCGGTTGATCGCACCACAACGATATAATGCCAATCGGGCGATCGCACCACAACGATAAAATGTTAATCGGGTGATCACACCACAACGACATAATGTCAATCGGGTGATCACACCACAACGATATAATGTCAATCGGGTGATCACACCACAACGACATAATGTCAATCGGTTGTTCGCACCAAAACGACATAATGTCAATCGGGCGATCGCACCACAACGATATAATGCCAATCGGACGACCGCACCACAACGGCAATATGTCATTCGCGCACCTGATCCACACTGACTGAACGCTGATATCCTGTCGGCACTATAAAGAGATAACCATAATCAAGCACTGGCACCATAACGACAGATTCACGCAAATCCGGCGCCTACATCTTAAGGTCATAGCGCTAATCAGTCAACCGCGTCAAAAGATAATATTAAGTCAGACAAGGAAGGTGGCACTTAACTTAACCAGCCGAGCACAGAACACATGAGAACACATAGACACAATGCCTAATTGAACAAGAAATGGTCCACCCAAGTCCAAGCTAATGAGAATCTGAATGAACTAGTTTCTGCGATCAAAAAGCTGAATACCCAAGCTGAATACCCATGCATTATGACCAAGTTCCAACAGTTAAACGGCTGAAATACCTAGAACAAGAAAGAACGACATAAGTTGGCATGCCTTAGCCTCCATACTTTGGAATACTATCATCTCACCAGTTGTTTCCTGTAATCAATATAGGAAGCACCCCAGAGATAATCTTATCGTAAGCTTTCAATAGAGCAGTTTTTGTTTCCCTTTTAAAATAAAATTCCGTTAAATTACATTTTGTAGACGTGACTCATAGATTATCGTTCGATCACATTCTCTTCCTTTCAACCACCAGGATAAAAATACTTGCCAAAGATCCTGTTAAACCATGAATGGAAATACCTTTCAAAGGTGTTTTTGTAAACTTGGCAAATGTTGATTGTCTAACCTTGTAATTTAGAATTTGGGATGAACACAGGTGGAATTTCTTTTTATATCAATAACTCAAAAGATGTGTGCACCATGCATCACGTATTTTCTGTTGATATATCACATACTATTTCGTAGCTTGGAATGATAATTTGCGGATTATATACCAAAAATAGATTTTGATTTTTCCCATGTTTGACAGGTATAACATCTCGGAATTAAAACCTAAAAATTGAGGGTCGAATATCAAACATTAACAAAGTAACATGATATTTCAAATTGATGGTCATTTTGAATTATTTGCTTACTTGACCTGATTTTGAATAATTATTTGTTTCACATTAAACCAAAATGGTTTGGGATTTCTAAATCTTGCCTCACGCTCTCGAAACATCAAGTACGAATTTCAGCTCCACCACTCAATTGTCTAAGCTGACCATCTTTCCTATGAGACTTTAAAATCGAAACACCGGTATAATACACAAGCGCGTCATGATAATTAGCAGGGGGTGCTTCTGCGACTAATGTAACTAATGGTCTCTATAGATGCTTGCATTTTTTGGCGTTGTCCATATGTGTATTTCTCGGTGACGGTGCTTAAAAAAATAAAGGAACACATTCCGGTTTCCTCAGATTTTAAGGAAGAATCTATTTCGGGATCAAACTTTTGGTTCGGGTTTGTCAGATTACACTGTAATTAGGTAACAAAGTACATTTTGGATTGATAATAAACTATACACACACATTGCATGTACAGAGGTGTCCCTTATAAATAGCGAGAGATACCACCAATGTTGTGATGTTAGCTAATCGTTAGTGATTATTTTAAGATTTTCGGAAATTTATAAGAATTGAGAAATTGAAAACATTTTTGTCATACCCGAGTCAGTTGACACGCAAGCGGAGTGAAACAATACATTATGATATGCCTGAAAGCAAATGCTTATTAACTTTGCTGGGTTTAGAACTACATAGTATTGCAAAAATTACACAGAAACTTATCCTACATTTTATTGCTCGTAAAGACATCCTTCTGATTTATAGCACCGCTAACTATAACATATGACGATAAATGAAACCAGTTAAACTTTGATAGTAGATAGGATTTATCTTTATCTCGTTTTATCTTATCGTTTACTATCAGTGGGAGATTAAATTTTGATTGCATGTTTACTTCTGATAGTAAACATCAATATAATGCTGAGTTTGCAAAGAGCGTGTGTGGTGGAGTGCATGCCGGTAGGTTCTGCACACGTCAACTATGATAAGCAATACTAGCATGCCTACAACGACATATTATAGATGGGTGAGTGGTTCAGTGGTAAACGCTACTGAATGCTGACACCAAGGTTGTGGGTTCGAATCTGTTCGTTTCCGCAAATAGCAAAATAATGAAAGCCCCCTAGTTTTTAATCGGATGAATATTGTCATAATCACGAAGGTCATAGTGAGTTTGTGGAAGACAATAAATTATCTGAGACTTACGTTTTTGTGATAAAACAACATTCCAGTCTATATTTGTGACCGTAAAGGGATTAACTGTTATGAAAAGATTGTGTATGTTCGTGATGTGTGTCCTTAAACATCTATAACTGCATACATACGTTAATTAACACGTACGGTAGATTCGTACATACATACCGTGTTACTCTACAGACCAATCAATCATTTGTTTTAACTTTAGCTTGGAATTTACAAACTTGCAGGCATTAGTGTTGCAGGGTAAAGCACGCGGGAATTGTGTGTGTTGCATGTTTTCTGTTCACACCTGTTCTGCTAGTGTATATACCGGTATATTCTACATACTGATAATTATTGATAAACATTTCAGGTTATCATGAATCATATCGTGAGAACCTGACCATCTCTCTCAGGCACGACCACCTACTACATGTAGAAATACCATCATTTAGCGGTCAGCTGATATAAGTACATCAAATATTATATGTAATTATAGATTATATCTCTGTGCTGACTGCAATATCGAACTCAACTAACCCTAAATACTCCATAGCGAGATAATATGTTTTACTCTACCAGGCATTAGACCTATATATATTGTGATATAAATACAGCTGAGATTATCTAGATCTATATGATAATTAATCATATATTACGTGACGAAATCCTCATGGCTGTATTTATCAAAAGAAGGAAGTTTTTTTAATTAATGAAGTTTTTATTTCAGATAGTTTCAGCTGCATTCTCATCATAATGTTTCTTATTACGACAGTTTTAGCCAATGTGATCATAAAAGCGATACAATAAGTACAAGGCTCGCGAAATGCTTAATTTGGCCGTGAGTCTTTTTAGAAGTAGAAATGCACCTGCCTATAATTGTGTCCTATATTTCTACTAACAATAGACTGTCTTTCAAAAAAACTAATCATGCATTTCCAAATTTGCCACGTAATTTGCTCTACAAATATGTCGTTTTAGCAAGATATTGCATTTCAAGCCATTTTGAAGCTTCGGGACAATTTTAACCATTCGTGAACCTTGTCCTTTAAAGAAAAATGTTAAAATGGGCATAATATATTTCTAAAATTACAATCGTTGAGCATTTATAAATGACAATGGATTGGGAACACCCGTGTACATTGTAAGTCATACTTCACTTTAAAACAGACTCATTCCAACAGCGTTTGCTCACTGGAGTTAATGATAAACTTCTATATCTGTCTAACGGTTCATTTATTCCATTAACTCGTACATCAAATCTGACAGGTAACTATCAAAGACCTACAAATATACTTGTATCTAACGTTCCGTAGAACGCTTTAATCAAACTTGAATGATATGGATGGCGCGGTGGTCGAGTGGGTAATATACCCTGTTGACTACCAATCTGAAGGTCCCTAGTTTGAATATAAACCTGGCACTGGCTGGGTCATTTCTGAAACGCTTTGTACTACTTCCCAGTAAACTAGAAATTAACTGATTGGTAACCCAGAGGTATTCTCACGTATCTACCAATGTACACCGGGTACGTTAAAAGACACAAAGAGTCTATTCGGAAAGAGTTGTTAGGGTACCATTCCTGAATTCTTTGCATAACTGTCTCTTCCCTCGAACATGTCAAATGTGGAAGTCATTTGCCAATCTGGCAGGGAAAACCGGATTCCTAATATAACAAAAAATACATATATAATTATGATACTGTGGATGCCATATGGACCAAATTGCCATTATGCTTTTTCTCCTTAAAACCACCAAAAACAGAAAGCCAACACTTGATACTATATGTATACAAAATATCATCAAAATCCGCGTCATAGACGATTTTTATCGAAAAGGGTCTATTTCACCTTAATTGTCAAATGAGTTTCCTCGTAAAATAAAGTCTGTATTATTATTATTATTATCAAACAAAGTACTAGTATAAATCATCATGCTTGTTAAATTCGATTAAGAAGTAGCACCATTCCAGACAATAGTTCACACAGTAATAATGCTTCTACCTCAATCTACATACAGTAATTATAGGTTTTATTCATCTGAACAATGGTTCACAAATATATTATGATACCATTCAGTAATAAATCTATTAATTACCTATTATACAATCATATTCGTCAATTTTATGTTCGCTTAATGTTATTTTAAGACTTATAAATGGCATAAATAATGAGTCAGGAATTACTTCCAACATATCAAATTTGGATTTTAGTTTAATGGCAGTAGGATACTTAAACAGTTGGAAAGGTGCCTATTGAAATTAACACTTTATCGGGGAGATCATTTTTTATTTTTGTCTAAAAAAGCTACACATGTATTATTTCTCCCTGCGATGTAGCTACATGGTCCTACATGCACATAATGTCAGGTCGGTCACATGACCTGACAGTCAGTTTACGGTTGATCACGTGTCAAAACGATTGGAACTGTCTTTGACAGCCAAACTATATGCTTCAGAATATGTGCGTAATGTGAGTTTAGCATTGTTGAAAAAAGTGAGGGATATATATAATATATAACTATAAGTATCCCTCTACTCCGTAGATAAGTCAATATACGCATCAACATATGGTATATCGGCCATTTTTAAATTTCCTTCTTTAAAGGGAGGTGACGAACCAAATACGCAAATTGACTTACCAAGACATCTTATCAAGGGAGATCATTCTGGTAGTAAATATTAAATACGCATTCTAGCCCATCACTTGTTGGAGGGGGTCTATGGAGTAGAGGGATATTACATGTTGATGTTTTTGTTGTTATGCAATGAAAAATGTTTAATTAAGCAGAATATCACCGAAACACTTAACACATTGATGGTTATGGAGCAAGTTTGAACCAAATGTTTGCCTGGTGAAAACAACGAATTGGTTGGAAATAATTTTATATGTATACATACTTAATATACGTGTTAATGATAAAACCTTTGAAGTTTGTCTCAACAATATCATCTGCTGATAAAACATAATTATAAAATGTTTGAAGTGCAATCATGCGTGACTGCTGGACTCCATAGTTCACATTCTGATCAGCTCAGCCTTTATGCATTGTAATAGACCCGGAAATGGCCGAGCGTTCAGTATTGCAAAGTCCAGAGTCTCGGTAAGAACACGTAAAACGTGCTCTGAGCTCCTCCGACAATTTCTATGTTATGTAAACGGCGGTCAGCTAATTTGGCCAGATTGTCTTGAAATAATTATCAACCAGTACGAATTTTCTCTTCCGCAAACAACAATTCCTGAAAACTTCTCCACATGTGGAAGACATTGCTGTAGCTAATATCACCTTTGAGACACCATAGTCGAACCTGGCTCACTCGGGTGAGGGGCGCGTGCTCTAATCACTGCACTTACCGGGTTGGTAACTAAGGTAGAAACCTTTAAGTACATGCAGTTCAAATTCAGACGTTTTTTTTCACAAAGGTGGATGTTAGCTCATTTCTGTAAACAGTTGTATCTATGTGTATATCAACTTTTGCCAAATATCAACCCATTGTCACTGTGCGCACTCAAATACGTTAGCATAATACAAACAGAAATAAAACAGAAACTTCTTGAAAGATAAACTTTGGAAATAAAAATGCAATTTTGTGAATCAATTTTCTGATGTGCGTTTTGTATAACATACGTAATTTGTAAACAGTTGCAGCTGTAGTCTGCTGGGAGGGTTACAGACGTAATGTCGGTGCAGTTTCTGCACGTAATCTGGCATAATACAGCGATATAGTAATTATATAATACTATATCATAATAACAAACGAACTTACACACCTAGTCAAGTGCGATAAAATATAATTTATGATAAAAACATAATACCATTTGATAAATATGACGTATGTTTAATGCATTTGAGAGTATGTAATTATATATATAACTGATAAGGTGCAAAAATATGGATATAATGTCACAAAGTGCACGTGAGTATAATAATGACACGTGGTACAATAAAACACGTGGTTTTAATGTCACGCGGTACAGTACGTGATTGTTGTGTCCCTTTTGTCCTTGATCAGATCTTTAGTGTTGTACTATATACAATCATTAATTTTCGCGGGTATTAACTTTCGCGGTTTTTGTAAAATGGTAATTTTGTGGTTTCTTAAATTCGTGGATTTAAAAACATCACTTGTCACGTAGTTTAAGGTCGATTTTTTCGAGATTTAATCCCGCGGTCCAGTTCATCCGCGAAATTAAAGAAAATTAATGCGCCGCGAATATTGATAATTTCACAGTATTTACACACCACCTTGTCACGGAGTCCTGGCCTCTTACCAATTAATTAAAACAATTGTTATTCTATGAAGGTTTCGCACCAATGAGCCGGATAACCTAACGGTATCTGAGCGCCGGTTTTGAGTACGGGAGGTCCTAGGTTCCATCCCAGCCGCGTCATACCAAAAAACATAAAATGGTGCTAGAATCTAGTAATTCCCTCGATAAGCGCAAAGTTTTTGCATTTTTCCCCAGACTTTGTTCTTATCTTGATAATGAAAAATACAGATACGAGTGTCCTCTTTAATGACTTATGTTAATTCATAATCACAGTATAAGCATGTGTATTTGTTTTTATATTGATATATCTATATCACGTTGCATGCTGGAGTAAATTAAATATGCTGTTTTTTCAGTTTGTTATTTACTCAATAATTAAACATATAAGATATCTGTTATCTCTGTAGATGGACCAAAATGTTACAGTGGGTGGCTCGTATTCACTTCCCTGATAAGACCTGAAATAAAAATAAAAATTATCAAAGAAGTTGAAAGGAAAGTATTCAGGTTTCATCGTAATTGACAGAATTATATCACTAGATCTTCCTCCTTAATGATTTCTATGTAGAGGAAAAGTTGAAAAGAGGAAAATGATGTTTTATACGTAGATTTGGTACATTTAATTATATGGCTAATAATAATCGTTCTAAGGTATCAGCAAGAAATGGAACCGGGAGTGGGCCGGCCATTAGTGGTTGAAGTTTTTTTACTATGTTTGCCAACAAAAATAGTTACGTTGTTTTAGATCGATGAATTCGGAGAGCGGTGTGATGTTTAGGCAATCTCATTAGAAACCCATACAATATGTTGTACCGTGCGAGATGCGCCATTGAATTGCAAATAGATTCTAGTTTCCAACGGTACCAAATATATAAAAAAAAATTAAAGTACCCTTCCACCTTAAAATAGCTTACGCCAGACTGTGTTTAATGAGGAAGGCTTATTGCGGTAGGGTGACAGGGTGTTTGGGTGGCAGAGTGTTTGGGCGGCAGGGTGTTTGGGTGGCAGGGTGTTTAGGTGGCAGGGTGTTTGGTGGCAGGGTGTTTGGGTGTTTGGGCGGCAGGGTGTTTGGGCGGCAGGGTGTTTGGGCGGCAGGGTGTTTGGGTGGCAGGGTGTTTGGGCGGCAGGGTGTTTGGATGGCAGGGTGTTTGGATGGCAGGGTGTTTGGGCGGCAGGGTGTTTGGGTGGCGGCGTGTTTGGGCGGCAGGGTGTTTGGGTTGCAGGGTGTTTAGGTGGCAGGGTGTTTGGGTGGCAGAGTGGCAGGGTGTTTGGGTGGCAGGGTGTTTGGGTGACAGGGTGTTTGGGTGGCAGGGTGTTTGGGTGTTTGGGTGGCAGGGTGTTTGGGTGTTTGGGTGTTTGGGCGGCAGGGTGTTTGGGTGGCAGGGTGTTTGGGTGGCGGGGTGTTTGGATGGCAGGGTGTTTGGGCGGCAGGGTGTTTGGGTGGCAGGGTGTTTGGATGGCAGGGTGTTTGGGCGGCAGGGTGTTTGGGTGGCAGGGTGTTTGGGTGTTTGGGTGGCAGGGTGTTTGGGTGTTTGGGCGGCAGGGTGTTTGGGTGGCAGGGTGTTTGGGCGGCAGGGTGTTTGGATGGCAGGGTGTTTTGACGGCAGGGTGTTTGGGTGGCAGGGTGTTTGGGTGGCAGGGTGTTTGGGTATTTGGGCGGCAGGGTGTTTGGGTGGCAGGGTGTTTGGGCGGCAGGGTGTTTGGGTGGCAGGGTGTTTGGGTGTTTGGGTGGCAGGGTGTTTGGGTGTTTGGGCGGCAGGGTGTTTGGGCGGCAGTGTGTTTGGGCGGCAGGGTGTTTGGGTGGCGGGGTGTTTGGGTGGCAGGGTGTTTGGATGGCAGGGTGTTTGGGCGGCAGGGTGTTTGGGTGGCGGGGTGTTTGGGTGGCAGGGTGTTTGGGCGGCAGGGTGTTTGGATGGCAGGGTGTTTGGGTGGCAGGGTGTTTGGGTGTTTGGGCGGCAGGGTGTTTGGGCGGCAGGGTGTTTGGGCGGCAGGGTGTTTGGGTGGCAGGGTGTTTGGGCGGCAGGGTGTTTGGGTGGCAGGGTGTTTGGATGGCAGGGTGTTTGGGTGGCGGGGTGTTGGGGTGGCAGGGTGTTTGGGCGGCAGGGTGTTTGGGTGGCGGGGTGTTTGGGTGGCAGGGTGTTTGGGTGGCGGGGGGTTTGGGTGGCGGGGTGTTTGGGTGGCAGGGTGTTTGGGTGGCAGGGTGTTTGGGTGGCGGGGTGTTGGGGTGGCAGGGTGTTTGGGCGGCAGGGTGTTTGGGCGGCGGGGTGTTTGGGTGGCGGGGTGTTTGGGTGGCTGGGTGTTTGGGTGGCAGGGTGTTTGGGTGGCAGGGTGTTTGGGTGGCAGGGTGTTTGGGTGGCAGGGTGTTTGGGCGGCAGGGTGTTTGGGTGGCAGGGTGTTTGGGTGGCGGGGTGTATGGGTGGCAGGGTGTTTGGGTGGCGGGGTGTTTGGGTGGCGGGGTGTATGGGTGGCAGGGTGTTTGGGCGGCAGGGTGTTTGGGTGGCAGGGTGTTTGGGTGGCAGGGTGTTTGGGTGGCGGGGTGTTTGGGTGGCAGGGTGTTTGGGTGGCAGGGTGTATGGGCGGCAGGGTGTTTGGGTGGCAGGGTGTTTGGGTGGCGGGGTGTATGGGCGGCAGGGTGTTTGGGTGGCAGGGTGTTTGGGTGGCGGGGTGTTTGGGTGGCAGGGTGTTTGGGTGGCAGGGTGTTTGGGCGGCGGGGTGTATGGGTGGCAGGGTGTTTGGATGGCGGGGTGTATGGATGGCGGGGTGTATGGATGGCAGGGTGTTTGGGTGGCGGGGTGTTTGGGTGGCAGGGTGTTTGGGTGACAGGGTGTTTGGGCGGCAGGGTGTTTGGGTGGCAGGGTGTTTGGGTGGCAGGGTGTTTGGGTGGCGGGGTGTTTGGATGGCAGGGTGTTTGGGCGGCAGGGTGTTTGGGCGGCAGGGTGTTTGGGCGGCAGGGTGTTTAGGTGGCGGGGTGTTTGGGTGGCAGGGTGTTTGGGCGGCAGGGTGTTTGGGTGGCAGGGTGTTTGGGTGGCAGGGTGTTTGGGTGGCAGTGGTTGGACGGCCTTTAAGTGAAGCATGGTTGTTTAATATTCGAACTGATTCCGATGATTGAATATGATATCATAGTATTATTTAATTATATGAACTCACAGTCTCGCACATGTCTCATTATAATGAAACCATTAACATTCCTTGACAATATGTTATACTCCCCCACCCCCTCTTTTATAACAACTGTTTGTTATTCATATAAAATCTAACATCCCGCATAGCTCACAGTTTTGACATTTCTGATAAATATCACTGGGAAACTAACTATTTTATGCCGTCATTGCAGCAAATATAATAAATTATGATATGATCTTGTCATAGATTAACAATATGTATTACCCACACAGGGTTTTAAACAGTAAGTTTGCTCATAAAATAGATGGACTCATTTCCGTACAATTTAAAATTCCACTGTCTTACAATGATGACATTCATGTTACATTTGCATATATTTTGTACTTGAATACATTTATGTAGAACACCGGTTAAGTAAAAATATAAAAGTGTAATTTTTGGGAAGATTTTACGTCATAAATCGTCATGAAAATGTCTAAAAAAAACACCGTTTTTGCTAACAATGACATACCGTGGAATTGTCTCCGATCACACGGCAAACTTGGATACGCATGTTTAATGTTTTGAAAGGCAGTGTATAGTAATTAGAAATATAGGACATCTTTTAAAGGAACATGCATTTTTCATTTTCTGAAAACCTAATTAAGTCGTTCGTGCACCTTTCCCCGTCAATGCTTCATCACTTTTACACACTGAGAGATAAATGCAATTATAATGCATGAAAGATAAGTCCAGTCCAGTCCAGTCCAGTCCAGTCCAGTCCAGTCAAGTCCAGTCCAGTAGTCCAGTCCAGTCCAGTCCAGTCCAGTCCAGTCCAGTCCCGTTCCGTTCAATTCCGTTTCAGCTCAGTTCATGTTTTCTGCGAAGTACTGTATCGTGTAGGCAACATGAGCAATCAAATATGGTCGAGCAATATTTTATTTTACGAAAAGACATGCTTCACAAAAACGATGTTGAAGCCCGGGCTCAAAGGCTCCCGCCCGGCTACGGTTCTAAGAATAATAACAAAATAATGAATCGAAAAACATTGAGCACACAATTTGTTACGTTAACTAACTCTATGAACTTCATGCATGCTCAATGTTTGGGGGAATTTGCTCACAGCGGCCACAATTATGTTTCACATACGCTAATCGAAAAAAACTGTATATTACTTAATGTAATCATTATTTATACTCAGACACGAATAGATACGAAGTTTATTTAGTTCGCAATTTCAAATTATTTTCCGTATCTACCTTTTTAATGAGGAAAATAAACTCAAGAGAAAAAAATCAACGAATTTCAACGATGTCAGATTTTTCCAATTATCGTCGAATTTACACCATTTTCGATTTTCCTTGATCCGGTAAATCAGCCTGATACTGGTAGAGAAAGTATGCAGACCCTCCAAAGAAACGCACATTTACAAAAATGTATACATGTAGGCCCCTATCATTATGTAGATTGTGGAAAACAAATTCTGTCACATTTTATGGCAACCCAGTCGAATTATTCTGACAGCGGGCAAATAATCAGTTACCTGATACTTACTATGCTGAACATCAGGCAATGAATATAATAGTATACCAGTATTTGGTATGTACAGGGTGATCCAAAAATATGTCCCACAAACAATGCTCAATAACTTAGCGAATTTTGGTAGTAGAGTTATTGTTTTGGTATTGACAGATAAAATATTGAAATAAGTTTTTTTTGAATATACAGATGACCGTCATGTAATGTCATAGTAAACATGGTAACTTCATCAGCGTTGTCATCATATTCTATGAGTTCCATGATGGCTGAAAACGCAGAAATTTTAAATTTGTACTATAAAGTAGGCAAGTAGCCGGCCTATGATAATAGGAAACGTACACTTCTGAATGCTCAGTTATCAGTATCATAATTTATAGAAAGCAAATTAGAAGACATAGTCAAATTGGAGATACAATGGGCTGTGAGGAACATGAAAACTTGAAGGAATGGTAGACGTCGTAGTGGACGTTCGTATGAGAATGTTGAGCATATTTATTTTATATAAGTTGTAGAGGAAGCCCTAATGATATGTTAGATGTAATATGAATGATATATCTAATACTACAGTAGGTCTAATGTATTGAATTGAAAAGATGACCGGTGCATAGATGGTTTCACACACGGCCAATGTTGTGCTGGACGACGGACATTACATTTTGGCGATCAGTAATTGCTCTTAAGCACCCGCTCTTAGTACATTGTATTTATCTTATAACGGTTCTTCAAGGATAAAGTGTGTTATCCCAAACCAACCACTTTACTTTATTTTAAAGAATCAATTAGCAGACAAATTGGTTTGATTACTCTATGAGCGTGTACAGTGACGTCATTCAGAACTTTCAACGTCATCTTACGCTTACATATGAAAAAATGTGGTGGTCGCTTCGCGCATCCCTTGTAGAGTTGTTTGTTAAAACTGCGGTTAAAAGTTTTGTTTGACACAATCTTACATGTATGTGCATTAATTGGGTAAAGGTTAAATTAAATATTTTAAACAGTAAATTTTTATTACGCATTGTTTGTGGGACATGTTTTTTGGATCACCCTGTATTGGCCTGATCTTGGATTGAACCCGAGACCCATGGCACTCTCGAAGTGGACGCTCAACTACTAGGCTACAGAGATTGATGCCTATAAAAATAACAAAATGAAAAAAATATATCAAATCAAATTCTAAAATCAAAACAAACATTTATCTATTGTCAGATATAAGATTTTCTAACACATTATATAACCTACGAATAGCCTTTGTGCTACGTTTCTTTTTCTGTTGAGTGTACATCTCTTTCACTGAACAATTTCTCCTTTGATAACTTTCCAACATTAGAGCGCAGGAATTTCATAATGGAAGATCGTGATTCACTAATCTGTAATGCGGTATTTTCACCTGAAACTTTTTATTTTAGAAATATATTTAACTATGACAGGTGTTTAATTTTTCTCGTTTTTCTGAGCCGTGCCAAAATAAACTTTATTTTTTATACAAAATTACTTTTGAGGTTTGTAATCAAAATCCATTACCATTCAACTTACTTTCTAGCCTAGTTTTCGTACGTCATTGAGTACCCTCAGGAAACTGAAAGTTTATCCATTAATTATTACTGTGTGGTAGCCTGTAAGCCAAAAGATGCGTTGATAATTCAAGATGGCGGGCGTGAAACTCGACCTGTTGATTTGCCAATTTAAGCTCTTTCATTTCATAATTAATTTACCTTGCAGGCCGTCATATTTGAAAAGATTGGGTCGAAAACAAAAGACACTTACTTAGCACGAGTTTCATGCCCACCATCTTGAATTTTCAGCGCATTTTTTGGCATACAGGCTACCACACATAGTCATACAATCGATCTATTCAAAATCGCTCTATACATTTATTATATTGAAGGATGGCAACGTATCCCTCCTCCAAAATAAAATATTCAAGCGATCAAGTTAGCTCATACGACGATGAATACTGTATTACCCTATCCAATCAAGGATCAATATATTTTCCTGATTTAAACTCATGATTTACTTCAAAAAGTTCAATTTCTAGTACATCGTCGGTTCTATTGTCGGAGTTTTTTGTATTGGAAACTCCGCGTTTGTTTCACAGTACATTTTGTGAAGAAGTCTAGGATGTAAATTTTATAAGATGTACATCAAGCCTACATGACTTATGAAGCAAACGATAATTCTCTTAAAACGTAAACATTGGAGTTGTACATCTCCAGAAAATGTGTGGTAGAAGTGTACTAAACTACACAGTACATGTTGACTTATAGGTCAAAATGTACTGTCCAGCCTCATCTTTACGGTCAGTAGATTTTGCCATTTTAAACACACCGGCTCGTGATTTGCGCTGGATAAACACGTGGACCGATCCAAGTGTATTCTATATTTTCCAAAAGGCGTGGTTTCGTGACGGCGACGAATGGAACCGTCGATGTACTAGACATTGACATATCGTGCCAGAAGGAAATAAGGAAGATATAATTGTAATATCAGGCGAAAGTGAGTATTTTCGATTGCATGAGGTACATATAAAAATTCTTCGTCGAATGAGTAACTTGATTGCTCGTATCTTTTATATTGTTAGCACTGGCTACCGGATTCCATTTGGAGAGGGGGGTTGTTGCGTTCTTTGTCATTATAATAAATGTATAGAACGATTTTGAAAGGGTCGACTGCTATTTTAAGGATAGAATTTCCATTTCCTGTGTTGCCAATATCATTATAAACGTAGCGTAGGTGAATCTGTCAGGAGATTAGGCATGTAATGAGTATCACTGAAACAACTAATATATAGATCACTAAACTTTACTGAAAGCATTGTTTGAATGTAATTACGTATGTGTGAGTGTTGACAAGGCAGGTGAGATACCGCCTTGATTTAAAAAGTTTAATATGAAAATACTAAAATGCCTGCAGCACTGCAGGTTTTTTAGTGTGCAAAAAGCCACAAAGTGAAATAAAATACAATTGATATATAATAAATTAATTTCTTATTCGTTGACTATATGTATGCTACTAAATTGCAATATTTGAACATGTTAGTCTATGGATTGTATGAAAGTACAGTTTTATGTAAAGTCCTATTATATTCAATGATATTCAAATACTTTACCGACTATTTTATCATTTTTTTATTAAAGGGAGTTAATCATAACACGAAATTCGTAAATCCGTAAAATCAAAGTAGATAATATCTATCATTCTTGAAAATGGTTCATTTACGTGCTAACCACAACTAACTTACCCTTCCACCAGGAACCAGGAACTCTACATGTTTTCACGGAGAAGAATTACATGTTTTCACGGAGCGGGTACGACCAGCCATGACCGAGAATCGAACCCAGAACACCGGGTTACATGTTCTTCATAGTAGAGCAGCATTTTGACTCAAAGTAGAGTGAACATTGCAAAAAAAGTACACAAGCTGAGTCATATACCAAAATGTTTCTGAGACATTCAGGATTACTGTACTATAGGTAAAAGTTGCCGTCCTTGGGAGGAAAGTTTGAAAAGGTCAAGTTCAAGGTCACATGGTGCTTCAAAATAAGAAACAAACTACAGTTTACTTGACCTGCATTAATTCCCCAAACTTGCATGTAATAGTAAAATGGTTCACTGACTTTGATACATCCTTACTAATTGCACACTTTTAATTCCAATTTGTAGTCAAACAATGTCAAGGTCAAGGTCAGTTCAAGGTCAAATGGTAAAAATGTACTAAAAATGGATGTGCACCAGATATCAAATGTCATAAATAGTACAAATGATGCTAAAACACATGCACCTGCACATGAGAGTAAATATTAGATGTAAAAGACTTGAAATATATCAATTCCAATAGATATTCCGAGTCTGAGAGGCAATTTAGTGTAATAAACAATTACCCCACCCCCTTTCAAAACATTAAATGTAGTTGATTCACACATAATAGCCTATAGTATTTGAATTATCATTATCGAATGTTTGACTGAATATATATAAGTTCTAATACTGCCAATGCTAAGGGTCATTTATTGAGGTCATCATGAATGAAGGTCAAGGTCATTTCAAGGTCAAATGGTAAAAAGTACAAAAAAACGGGTATACAATAGATATCGAATGTACCAGTTGTAGAAATGATGCTTAAACACATTCATTTACACACGAAAGTCAATTTCGAGTCAATATGATTTGAAATGTACCAATTTAAAGGGGAAATTAGAGATTTAAGTGGCGACTAGCTGTAATTAAAAATTACCCCACCCACTTTCATAACATTCATTGCAGCTGATTTATTTCAAATCCCAATAGCAATAGTCATAATCAAGAAAATATGTCAACAAATGTTTCTTATGGTTCTCTCAAGTGTAAGGATCATGAATGTTTAAAGGTTGTAAAATCAGCTTTACTAATCATTGTGCAGAGAAAATGTCCAGGTAAAGATTACTTTTTGGGATACTCAACACTATCAAATACGGCTATAATACTAGCCACAGAAGAATAAGATCATCACCTAGTATAGCTATTCTTCGTTCCATAGGGCATCTACAACTGTCTAACACAGTCATCCAGTGTTCAGTGGGATATCTAATAATGTATGACAATGGCTCTCATGACAACACGGGGTACCATCAACTGTCTTGCACAGCAATTCGAGGCTCTATGGGAAACCAACAACTGTATATCACAGCATTTCATGGCTGTATGGGGTACCAAAAACTGTGTAACACAGCATTTCATAGCTCTATGGGACACCAACAACTGTCATCCACAGCATTTCATGGCTCTATGGGACACCAACAACTGTCTATCACAGCATCTCATGGCTCTATGGGGTACCAACAACTGTCTTCCACAGCATTTCATGGCTCTATGGGACACCAACAACTGTCTATCACAGCATTTCATGGCTCCATGGGGTACCAACAACTTTCTATCACAGCATTTCATGGCTCTATGGAACACCAACAACTGTCTTTCACAGCATTTTGTGGCTCTATGGGGCACCAACAACTGTCTATCACAGCATTTCATGGCTGTATGGAGTACCAACAACTGTCTAACATAGCATTTCATGGCTGTATGGGGTACCAACAACTGCCTAACACAGCACTTCGTGGCTCTATGGGACAACACAACAGTCTATCGCAGCATTCAATGGCTCTTTAGGACTCCAACAACTGTCTATCATAGCATTTCGTGGCTCTATGGGACACAAACAACTGTCTATCATAGCATTTCATGGCTCTATGGGACACCAACAACTGTCTATCACAGCATATCATGGCTCTTTGGAACACCAACAACTGTCTTTCACAGCATTTTGTGGCTCTATGTGGCACCAACAACTGTCTATCGCAGCATTTCATGGCTGTATGGGGTACCAACAACTGTCTAACACAGCACTTCGTGGCTCTATGGGACAACACAACTGTCTATCACAGCATTCGATGGCTCTATAGGACTCCAACAACTGTCTATCATAGCATTTCGTGGCTCTATGGGACACCAACAACTGTCTATTATAGCATTTTGTGACTCTATGGGACACAAACAACTGTCTATCATAGCATTTCATGGCTCTATGGGGCACCAACAACTGTCTATCACAGCATTTCATGGCTCTTTGTGGTACCAACAACTGCCTAACACAGCATTTCATGGCTCTGTGGGGTACCAACAACTGTCTATCACAGCATTTCATGGCTCTATGGGGTACCAACAACTGCCTATCACAGCATTTCATGGCTCTGTGGGACACCAACAGCTGTCTATCAAAACATTTCGTGGCTCTATGGGACACTAAGAGCTGTCTTTCACAGCATTTCATGGCTCTATGGGACACCAACAGCCGTCTATCACAGCATTGTGTGGCTCTATGGGACACCAACAACTGTCTATCACAGCATTTCATAGTACCATGGGGTACCAACAACTGTCTAACATAGCATTTTATAGCTCCATGGGGTACTAACAACGGTCTAACACAGCATTTCATAGCTCTATGGGGTACCAACAACTGTCTAACGCAGCATTTCATATCTCCATGGGGTACCAACAACTGTCTAACATAGTATTTTAGCACCATGGGGTACCAACAACTGTTTAACACAGCATTTGATGTCTTTATGGGGTACCAACCTATCCTTGTATAACTGCTAGGAACAGCTTTACATTTGTTCCATTGGATATCTAACCCTGCCTGAAACATCCTTAAATGGTTCCATGTGGTACCAAACATTACCTTATACTGGCTTTTATTGCAATATGAGCTACTAAAAACTGTATGAAAAGGCCATTCATTGCTTCATTTATTAACGAGCTATGCCTGGTACAATGTACATCCTTTCATAGAGCCATGGAATACCAGAAACTGCCTAGCAAACCCTTTCTTAACAACACTTTGTCAGGTACTGACATTAATGGTCACCAGTGATACATTTGTATGTCCTTCTTCACACTGTCAGATAAAACTATTCTTGTGTTTGAAATGGGTGACTAAGCAATTCTTGGCATTATAGGGTACCTTACAGTTTCTGTTATCCATTTTTGCCTCTATATGGTAACTATTACTGTAAAATACAGCCATTCCTGGTTCTGTGTAGTACTAAATACTGCATGGTACAGCAATTCCTAGAACTATGGAATACCTAACACTGCTAGACATGATAATTCCTGTCCTCGTAGAGCTCCTGCATGATACTTAATGATACACCAATTCCTGACTAGATTGGTAACCTCATGCTGCCTAGCAAGCAATTTCGGGCTCTATTGGATTACCTAACACTGCTAAATACAGCCATTCATGGATTGGCTTTATAGAGTACCTATATGGAGTACATAACACGGCTTGATGAAGAAACTCCTGGCTTGTTAGACATGTAGAGAGAAAATAACAATTTTGTAGTACTTTTCATACTTTGACCTTGAAATGACCTTGAACCTGACCTCAAAGTGGTCAGTGTAGTATATCAATAGTATGTACACTATCAAATAAGTACTTTGCATGTAACCATTTAACATCACAAATGTGTAAGAATCTGCCATATTCGAACACACATATAGAATATATGGGCAAAGAATGGCAGCCATCTTGGACGCCATCTTAGATTGCTTTGTCTGTACCCAGCATGGACAGTTTAAGCCAGCTATTTTATATACTACTGACATAGACACCCATATTTGAATATAAAATTGCTTGTTCAACTTGTGATACCACCATCTTTTGAGTTGTTGTCCCTGAACATGAATACCAACTGCTTTTAGAAATGCTGTATAACATGGTGGGTGGGGTAAATTAACACGATATGCATTTTCCCACACTTTTTAATAACATAACATAAATAAGAAGGTAATAAGCTTAAGACATATTAAAAATAGCTTTTCTTTATATATTACAAAACACAAGTTCTATTCATCTATATAAATCTGCAAATATTATACCATTATGACAAATACCACTTAGAATATAGGTTTGTTCGAAACAATATGTACTGACTGAACTGTGATTGACCACAATTTCAGATTATTATAGGCATGAAATATACACTTATTTGGTATGGATTCAAAGATAATGAATAGAAGATTATGAAAAAGTGCCCTAAATACATATTTATACATTGTGCGTTAAGCCAGGAAAAGTGTAAGTTACATAAACAGTAAATTTTGGATATTTTTTTTACTTTGACCTTGAAATGACCTTGACCTTAACATTTGGGACCCAAAATATGGACATCAATTAATAGCTTAAGTACTAAGGTATAATATAATAACAAACATTATGCAATAACAAGTATTTTTATAATGTTATTTTGAGACCAAATACACTATGGTCTGCATCATATTTTGCTTATCAGTATGACCTTGACCTTTAATTATTCCAACTTTCCTCCCAAGGTCGGCAACTTTGGTTCACTGTTTGATAAACTTCGAAGTATTCCGAACATTTTGGTATATGACTCAGCTTGTGTCTTTTTATTGCAATGTTACTCCTTAAATAAGCCACTTTTCAGGCTTTTGCTGCTCTACTATCAGGATCGACTCAAGTTCAATTATATTTTATTTTACATACAGAAAATATGTTAATGAAAAGAAGAATTTCTTTTACGCAGATGTAAAATTATTGATATCTCATTTGATCGAAATTAAGCACAAACCTATAAGTATCGAGCATTTTTTAGATAAGAAATTAAAAGTTTTGTAGGTTCGTTATCTGTTAGTCTCATCCCGTAAACTGTTTCTTTGTCAACACTGGACCTGGTTACAAATTCAGCGGACTTGACAACGTCTCAAGGCGGTGGGATAAGATCGGCTGAGCGGACGCAAAACCGGACTATTTTAATATCAGTAAGTTCGGCTTCTTCTTTAGTGTCAGACAATTTAAGTGTATTATTCTCAAAACAATGTAAATTTTTCAAGGAATGTACTTTAGTTATTTTCTTAAATACGGTGCATTAATTATGTGAATAGGGAAAAAGCAATGGCTTTTCGTAAATTTTCCAAAATATCGTCCTACGATGACCACTATGATTTCTACGTCACGAGCTATCCTGCAGACTTGTTGTCACGTCACGATTCGATTCACTTTGATATTTGTGTTATCTGCAGTTATTAGGTCATTGAACATCAATGTGTTACGGCTAGGCTGCGTGCAGTCACTTCTTGACGTTTCGTTCCCCTTTAGTCATTAGAGAGGTTGCGAGGCGAACGTGTACGATTACTTGTACGTGTAGCTACCCGTACACGTATAACTACACGTTGCAATTGAAATTGGCTTGCGAAACACAACGCGTGCGTGCAAAGTCACATGACAGTTATAACATGATTTCTTCGTGAATCGATAATGAGTGTTTATTCAAACTCAATGGCCCATATTCACATGTCGGTCCTCCACTCCAACTCGACTTACACTAACCTAAGGTAGCCTCAAGTGTAGCTGGAGTGACGGTCGAGTTAGTGAAGGTCGAGTGGAGATTTGGTATTCACATGGGTAACTCACCCTCGACTTTCCTGAGTGGGTGACCGTTATAATATTCGGTAGGATATTACACTGTACAAACAATCTGTGCTTTATTATTGAATTAGTTGGTTGGGTTTCGATGCATTTATCTAATATACATGTATACAAATGTACTTACAAAGTCAAACTATAATTTTGATGGTTTTTATGCTACATTCTTTATATTTCTTTGAACTCGCTCACATAAAACCTTCATTTGAATAATCACAAATAGAGAGTATGATTATTGTAAAGATAATAGAGATCAGTTAACATAAAACTTCGATGAAATTAACGTTAAATGAACGTATATATTTTCAATGATATATTCCAAGAAAACATTTATGCAAGACAATGCGAACGAGTTATAAATGAATAAAGGATGCTCATATCGAAGAAGACGCCTTACCAAATGCCTCATATCACGTCAATATAAATTCCACCGACCGTCAAGCAGGTAATATCATGTTAATAATTTAGAAGTCAGAGGAGATGAATTCAGTTTACTTTTATAAGCAGCTTCACTGTCAGATGATTTCGTAAACTAATTACTACACATACATTGGAGAAGCCCAACAACTAGAAAGCCATAATTCCTAGAATTTCATTTAATGAGCGACATGTATAAAACATAATAAATATTATAGCGTATGCATGAACTTCTTGGTTTTAGGTTGATTATGAAACAAGTTGATACAACATTGACCTAATATTAACCATTCTCGACACCTCATGCCCGATTTCATTCATCATCACAATGATATTGATATACATAAGAGAAGCCAGCTTTCGCTTATTATGCTAGACATTTTGCTACAATTTCGTTTTTAGCAAGTAGTGACCCTGGATCGAACATGGGGCTTCCCGCACTCGAAGCGGACGCTCTAACAGCAGGCTATCGAGGCCGCACGTTGACTCATGAATGATTGCAAATAAGAAAAAAATAATGCACATCATCGGTATGAGTTGCAAGTTTGTAAATTGTGTAAGTGTGTAAATTTCATAGTTACGCTCCATATATAAATAGCATGCATTTATTTAACATCGCGGTAAGATGACTAAATTTTAATTCCAGATACTAACACACTTATTACAGTAACTGTATTTGTCGAAATAATATACTTTTAGATAACAAATTATAAATAAATTTATATTTATGGTAATTTATTTATCAACCCACACGATCATATGAATTTGTTGTCTAATTTAATTTGAAAATACAATAACTTTATTAGTTCAACATTCGTGCGCTTAATCGGTATGCACGTAACCACCTTTGAGTGTAGCTGGGGGAACTGTCCAAAGAATTTAACACTATCCATGCTTTCTAAGGAATTGCTCCTCTTCGGGACAATTCTAAAAGGTAAAATCATCTCCTCAAATTCTTCTACCTCGAGTGGATTGTCCATTTTAGGTATTCACTTACATTCCATTGAGTTTGGTTGGAGTCAAGCTCAAGTCGACGTTTCGCTCCCTCGAAAATTCCTCACTCAGTCGAGTCAACTCCAGCTACACTTACCGTTGTGAATACCAATTTCAGGTTAGGTCGAGTTCACACTCAAACGCACGGACGAAACGATAATTAAATATGGATTAACTCAGTGAGTGAGAGTGGAGGACAGGATGTGAATATGGCCCAATGAGACCACAGGCAAACAAATCTCAGGTTTCCCGTGCAGACACATACCTGTGTGACATAGTACACATTACTTTTTCGTCTGTCACACGTCCGTTACTTGTAAAAACTACACATACCGGGATGACGAAATACCCAAAAATAGTATTCACGTACACGAATACGTTACACGTTGCCTTTCGCAACCTCTCTATTGTGTCAGTGACCTCTCCCTGAAGTCACTATTTCACGTTACGTTTCCTTATAGTCATAGTGCCAGTGACGTCTCCCTGTAGTCATTATTTCACGTTACGTTTCCTTAAAATCAATGTGCCAGTGACGTCTCCCTGTAGTCACTATTTCATGTTACGTTTCCTTATAATCATTGTGCCAGTGACGTCTCCCTGTAGTCAGTATTTCACGATATGTTTCCTTATAGTCATTGTGTCAGTGACGTCTCTTTGTAGTCACTATTTCGCGTTACGTTTCCTTATAATCAATGTGTCAGTGACGTCACTATGTAGTCACTATTTCACGTTATCTTTCTTTATAGTCATTGTGTAAGTGACGTCTCCCTGTCGACACTATTTCACGTTACGATTCCTTAAAGTCATTGTATCAGGGACGTCTCCCTGTAGTCACTATTTCACGTTACGTTCCCCTATAGTCATTGTGTATGTGACGTCTCCTTGTAGACACTATTTCACGTTGCGTTTCCTTATAGTCATTGTGTAAGTGACGTCTCTCTGTAGTCAGTATTTCACGATATGTTTTATTATAGTCATTGTGTAAGTGACGTATCCATGTAGTCACTATTTCACGTAACGTTCCCCTATAGTCATTGTGTATGTGACGTCTCCCTGTTGTCACTATTCCAAGTTACGTTTCCTTATAATCATTGTGCCAGTACCGTCTCTTTGTAGTCACTATTTCACGTTACGTTTCTTTATAATCATGCTGCCAGTGGCGTCTCCCTGTAGTCACTATTTCACGTTACGTTTCCTTATAGTCATTGTGTCAGTGACGTCACCCGGTAGTTACCATTTCACTTAACTTCCCCTATATTATTTGTGTCAGTGACGTCTCCCGGTAGTAACTATTTCACGTTACGTTCCCGTGTATTCTTTATGGCAGTGACGTCTCCTCCCTGTAGTCACTATTTTACGTTACGTTTCCTTATAGTCATTCTTTCAGTGCCGTCTCCCTGTATTCTTTATTTCACGTTACGTTCCCCTATAGTCATTGTGTAAGTGCCGTCTCCCTGTCGACACTATTTCACGTTACGTTCCCTTATAGTCATTGTGTAAGTGACGTCTCCCTGTAGACACTATTTCACGTTACGTTCCCTTATAGTCATTGTGTAAGTGACGTCTCCCTGTAGACACTATTTCACGTTACTTTCCCCCATAGTCTTTGTGTCAGTGACGTCTCCCTGTAGACGCTATTTCACGTTACGTTCCCCTATAGTCATTGTGTCAGTGACGTACACCCGTAGTTACTATTTCACGTTACGTTTCCCTATAGTCATTGTGTCAGTGACCTCCTCCTGTAGACACCATTTCACGTTACGTTCCCCTATAGTCATTGTGTCATTGACGTCTCCCTGTAGACACTATTTCACGTTACGTTCCCCTATTGCCATTGTGTCAGTGACGTTCCCTTGTAGACACTATTTCACTTTACGTTTCCTTATAGTGATTGTGTCAGTGACCTCCCCCTGTAGACACTATTTCACGTTACGTTTCCTATAGTCATTAAAATGCATTTAATTTTGTGACAATGAATGAAATGATGCTGTTTGACTGTATTTATTATAGAAGAATACGTAATCACTGCACAAATGGACACAGTAACTCATATATTTCTTCCAGTGCCATATCACAAGTACAATGATATGCCCTGTAATGGACAAACTGCACATAAAATCAGAAATTACACTAACAATACTTTGAATTTACATTTGAAGATAGTTTGTAAAAGTGAAACGTATATTTACACATGCTGGTCGTAATGAATAAGGGTGATATTAAGGGTGAATATAGTTTTACAGGCGAAAGTGAATATTTTCGATTGCATATGATACGAATAGATAGTCTTCGTCGAATGAGTAACTTGATTGCTTGTATCTTTTATATTGTTAGCACTGGCTACCGGGTTCCATTTGGAGAGGGGGGGGGGGGGGGGGGGTTGTTGCGTTCTTTGTCATTATAATAAATGTATAGAACGATTTTGAAAGGACCGACTAAGTACTATTTTAAAGATAGAACTTCCAATTCCTGTGTTGCCAATATCATTATAAATGTTAGTGAATATGTCAGGAGATTAGGTATGGAATGAGTATCACTGAAACAAACCATATCTAGATCGAAAGCATTGTTTTCAAGAATGTAACTATGAATCTTACACACAGGCAAAGAATACCCTATACTTTATGTGATCTTTCGGTAAGTGTTCCCTACAATAGTTCTCTAGTTTGTGTTTGGACTTATGTCTACATGTTTGAGTATTGACAAGGCAGGTGAGACACCGCCTTGATCTAAAAAGTTTATGAAACTTTAATGTCTGCAGCACTGCAGGTTTTCTTATGTGCAAAGACCACGAAGTTAAATAAAATACAATTGATATATAATAAATAAATTTCTTATTCGTTGACTATATGTATGCTACTAAATTGCAATATGTGAACATTTTAGTCAATGGATTGTATGAAAGTACAGTTTGGTGTAAAGTTCTATTATATTCAATGATATCCAAATACTTTACGGACTATTTTATCATTATTTTAATAAAGGGAGATAGTCATAACACGAAATTCGAAAATTCAATGATATCCAAATACTTTACGGACTATTTTATCATTATTTTAATAAAGGGAGATAGTCATAACACGAAATTCGAAAATTCGTAAAATCGAAGTAGATAATATCTATCATTCTTAAAATGGTTCATTCTACGTCCAAACCACTACTAACTTACCCTTCCACCAGGAACCAGCAACTCTACATGTTTTAACGGAGCGGGTACGACCTACCATGACAGGGAATTGAACCCAGATCACCGGGTTACACGTTCTTCAGGATCAGGCTCAAGTTCAATTATATTTTAATTTACATACATAAAATATGTTAATGAAAAGACAATTTTACGCAGATGTAAAATTATTGATATCTCATTTAATTTAAATTAAGCACAACCATACAAGTTGTGATACATTCTTACAGAAATATTGCGCCTAATAAGTAATTATTGAAGCTGGATTTTCGAGCTTGGTTGAGCTTTTTTTTTTAGATCAGTTTCAAGTACAATGCATCCTTTTTATAAAAATATGTTTTGAAGGTTCGTTATCTGTTATCTAGAAGATGTTTAGGCAGTCTGTAAATACTCAGGAAAATAGAGTTCTTAACTTAACAAATACTTTTGAAAATAGCAAAAACATAATAGAGCTTAAAAATCTGAACCCGTAAACTGTTTTTTTTTTGTGAACACGGGACCTGGTTACGAATTCAGCGGACTTGACAATAGGCCACGGCTACGGTGGAGACCTGCTCCTTGTAATGCCTTTTTTGCTTTTAATCTCTAAAGGCGTCCATTGCTCTTCTTTTTTATGACAAACAACAGTTACTGTATGTAATGATAAGAACTGTCTCAAGGCGGGATAATTTCGGCTGGGCGGACGCAAAACCAGACTAATATGAACTAAGGCATTGCCTAAAAAGGTGATTCATTCATCCAAAGATAATGAATTAATAAAGTTATTAATGAGGAGGTATTGTAAAAAGAGAAAATTAGTTGCTTTTCATTTGCTACAATCAAAGCAAATTTTATGAATTAATATCACCTGCCTTATTGGTAATCAGTAAAATTAAGCAATAAAAGACATTGACGAGCATCATCACAGTACAAGGGGACAAAAAAATCAGTAAGTCAAGGGCAATAACTCAAAGGAAAATGACCATTAAGGGCCAATGTGAATGACTTTTCCAACAGTGTTTTCTCAATTCTCTGTAAATTATAACACACAAAAAGTACAATTAAAACATCTATAGGTCCCACACTAAGTTTTGAGTTATTGGTAAGCAAGGGGGACAACTCTGTTCCAAAAAAACTGAAATCAGACTCAAATTCATAAAAAATAACCAGAAAAAATGACAAATAAAACATAGGTCCTCATGCTAAGTTTTAAGTTATTGGTAAGCAAGCGACAACTCTGTTAAAAATACTGAAATCAGACTCAAACTCGTAAAAATAACCAGAAAAAAACAACATAAGTTAAAATAGTTTTTGTTTATTCTGATTATTCCGGGACGATAACGCGGTTAATCTGATACGATTCGTTTCTCTACCTGTCTACATTCAAGATGGCGGCCAAACTACTTCCTTGGCAACCGGAGTTCTTATCTCCCCTTTCATTAATGTTTTCTATAGACTGGACTGTTTGATACTCTTACGGATTCATTTTAAAAATAATAAAAACATAATAAATCATTTTTAGCAACATTTTTTTTAAATTAAATGATTTTCAAATCATTTTGTCAATTCCATATTCACATCTTCAAGGTACCGAACAAATACGCTAGTTACGAACTGACAGGTAAAAACTCGCCCGACACATGATGCCGTTATGATGATGAACATATTATAACCTATTATAATATCAGTTAGTTCAGCTTCTTCTCTAGTGTCAGAAAATTTAATTGGACAATACTAAAAAAGTCTCAAAACAATATATGTTTTTCAAGGAATGTACTTGTAATTGTGTCATGTGCAGTTATTGCGTTATTGAACATCAATGTGTTACGTCTAGGCTGTTCACAGTCACAATTTCACGTTACGATTCCCTATAGTCATTGTGTCAGTGACGTCTCCCTGTAGACACTATTTCACGTTACGTTCCCTTATAGTCATTGTGTCAGTGACGTCTCTCTGTAGACACTATTTCACGTTACGTTCCCCTATAGTCATTTTGTCAGTAACGTCTCCCTGTAGACACTTTTTCACGTTACGTTCTCCTATAGTCATTGTGTCAGGAACGTCTCCATGTAGACACTATTCCACGTTACGTTCCCCTATAGTCATTGTGTCAGTGACGTCTCTCTGTAGACACTATTTCACGTTAAGTTCCCCTATAGTCATTTTGTCAGTAACGTCTCCCTGTATACACTTTTTCACGTTACGTTCCCCTATAGTCATTGTGTCAGGAACGTCTCCATGTCGACACTATTCCACGTTACGTTCCCCTATAGGCATTGTGTCAGTGACGTCTCTCTGTAGACACTATTACACGTTCCCTATAGTCATTGTGTCAGTTTCATCTCCATGTAGACACTATTTCACGTTACGTTCCCTATAGTCATTGTGTCAGTGACGTCTCTCTGTAGACACTATTCCATGTTGCGTTCCCCTATAGTCATTGTGTCAGTGACGTCTCCCTGTAGTCACCATTTCACGTTACGTTCCCTATAGTCATTGTGTCAGTGACGTCTCTCTGTAGACACTATTTCACGTTAAGTTCCCCTATAGTCATTTTGTCAGTAACGTCTCCCTGTAGACACTTTTTCACGTTACGTTCCCCTATAGTCATTGTGTCAGGAACGTCTCCATGTCGACACTATTCCACGTTACGTTCCCCTATAGGCATTGTGTCAGTGACGTCTCACTGTAGACACTATTACACGTTCCCTATAGTCATTGTGTCAGTTTCATCTCCATGTAGACACTATTTCACGTTACGTTCCCTATAGTCATTGTGTCAGTGACGTCTCTCTGTAGACACTATTCCACGTTGCGTTCCCCTATAGTCATTGTGTCAGTAACGTCTCCCTGTAGTCACTATTTCACGTTACGTTCCCTAGAGTCATTGTGTCAGTGACGTCTCTCTGTAGACACTATTCCACGTTGCGTTCCCCTATAGTCATTGTGTCAGTAACGTCTCCCTGTAGTCACTATTTTACGTTACGTTCCCCTATAGTCATTGTGTCAGTGACGTCTCCCTGTAGACACTATTTCAGGTTACGTTCCCCTATAGTCATTTTGTCAGTAACGTCTCCCTGTATACACTTTTTCACGTTACGTTCCCCTATAGTCATTGTGTCAGGAACGTCTCCATGTCGACAATATTCCACGTTACGTTCCCCTATAGGCATTGTGTAAGTGACGTCTCTCTGTAGACACTATTACACGTTCCCTATAGTCATTGTGTCAGTTTCATCTCCATGTAGACACTATTTCACGTTACGTTCCCTATAGTCATTGTGTCAGTGACGTCTCTCTGTAGACACTATTCCATGTTGCGTTCCCCTATAGTCATTGTGTCAGTAACGTCTCCCTGTAGTCACTATTTCACGTTACGTTCCCTATAGTCATTGTGTCAGTGACGTCTCTCTGTAGACACTATTTCACGTTAAGTTCCCCTATAGTCATTTTGTCAGTAACGTCTCCCTGTAGACACTTTTTCACGTTACGTTCCCCTATAGTCATTGTGTCAGGAACGTCTCCATGTCGACACTATTCCACGTTACGTTCCCCTATAGGCATTGTGTCAGTGACGTCTCACTGTAGACACTATTACACGTTCCCTATAGTCATTGTGTCAGTTTCATCTCCATGTAGACACTATTTCACGTTACGTTCCCTATAGTCATTGTGTCAGTGACGTCTCTCTGTAGACACTATTCCACGTTGCGTTCCCCTATAGTCATTGTGTCAGTAACGTCTCCCTGTAGTCACTATTTCACGTTACGTTCCCTAGAGTCATTGTGTCAGTGACGTCTCTCTGTAGACACTATTCCACGTTGCGTTCCCCTATAGTCATTGTGTCAGTAACGTCTCCCTGTAGTCACTATTTTACGTTACGTTCCCCTATAGTCATTGTGTCAGTGACGTCTCCCTGTAGACACTATTTCAGGTTACGTTCCCCTATAGTCATTTTGTCAGTAACGTCTCCCTGTAGACACTTTTTCACGTTACGTTCCCCTATAGTCATTGTGTCAGGAACGTCTCCATGTAGACACTATTCCACGTTACGTTCCCCTATAGTCATTGTGTCAGTGACGTCTCTCTGTAGACACTATTTCACGTTAAGTTCCCCTATAGTCATTTTGTCAGTAACGTCTCCCTGTAGACACTTTTTCACGTTACGTTCCCCTATAGTCATTGTGTCAGGAACGTCTCCATGTAGACACTATTCCACGTTACGTTCCCCTATAGGCATTGTGTCAGTGACGTCTCTCTGTAGACACTATTACACCTTCCCTATAGTCATTGTGTCAGTTTCATCTCCATGTAGACACTATTTCACGTTACGTTCCCTATAGTCATTGTGTCAGTGACGTCTCTCTGTAGACACTATTCCACGTTGCGTTCCCCTATAGTCATTGTGTCAGTAACGTCTCCCTGTAGTCACTATTTCACGTTACGTTCCCTATAGTCATTGTGTCAGTGACGTCTCTCTGTAGACACTATTTCACGTTAAGTTCCCCTATAGTCATTTTGTCAGTAACGTCTCCCTGTAGACACTTTTTCACGTTACGTTCCCCTATAGTCATTGTGTCAGTGACGTCTCCCTGTAGTCACTATTTCACGTTACGTTCCCCTATAGTCATTGTGTCAGTGACGTCTCCCTGTAGTCACTATTTCACGTTACGTTCCCTATAGTCATTGTGTCAGTGACGTCTCCCTGTAGACACTATTCCACGATGCGTTTCCCGGTAGTCATTGTGTCAGTGACGTCTCTCTGTAGACACTTTTTCACGTTACGATTCCCTATAGTCATTGTATCAGTCACGTCTCCCTGTAGACACTATTTAACGTTTCCTTCCCTATAGTCATTGTGTCAGTGACGTCTACATGCAGACACTAGTTCACGTTATGTTCCCCTATAGTCATTAGAGAGGTTGCGAGAGGCAACGTGTAACGTGTACGTGTACGTGAATACTATTTTTGGGTATTTCGTCATCCAGGTATGTGTAGTTTCTACAAGTAACAGACGTGTGACAGACGAAAATATAATGTGTACTACGTCACACAGTTATGCGTATGCACGGGAAACCCACGATTTTCGCCGGTAGTCTCAGTGAGTTTATATAAACACTCATTATCAATTCACGAAGAAATCATGTTACAACTGCCTTGTGATGTTACACGCACACGTTGTGTTTCGCAAGCCAATTTCAATGGAAACGCGTACGTATACATGTACGGGTAGCTACACGTACACGTAGTCGTACACGTTCAAATCGCAACCTCTCTATTGTGTTATTAACGTCTACCTGGAGACACTATTTCATGTTACGTTCCCCATAAAGTCATTGAAAATGCAATTAATTTTGTGACAATGAATGAAATAATGCTGTTTGACTGTATTTATTATAGAAGAATACGTAATCACTGCACAAATGCACACCGTTACTCATATATTTGTTCGAGTGCCATATTACATGTATAATGATATGCCCTGTAATGGGCAAATTGCACATAAAATCAGAAATTACACTAACAATTCTTTGAATTATTACATTTTTAATACAGTTTGTACAAGGGAAACCTATATTTGCACATGTTGGTCATAATGAATGGTAATAAGGGTGATAGTAAGGGTGAATATTGTTTTACAGGCGAAAGTGAATATTTTCGATTGCATGAGGTACGAATAGATAGTCTTCGTCGAATGAGTAACTTGATTGCTTGTATCTTTTATTTTGTTAGCACTGGCTACGGGATTCCATTTGGAGAGGGGGAGGGTGTTGTTGCGTTCTTTGTCATTATAATAAATGTATAGAACGATTTTGAAAGGGTCGACTACTATTTTAAGGATAGAACTTCCAATTCCTGTGTTTCCAACATCATTATAAACGTAGGTGAATATGTCAGGAGATTAGGTATGGAATGAGTATCACTGAAACATACAATATCTAGATCACTAAACTTTACTGAAAGCATTGTTTGAATGTAATTACGAATCTTACGCACAGACAAAGGATACCCTATACTTTATATGATATTTGTGTAAGTGTTCCCCACATTAGTTCTCTGGTTTGTATTAGGACTGTATGTTAACATGCGTGAGTATTGACAAGGCAGGTGAGACACCGCCTTGATCCAAAAAGTTTAATTGAAAAAACTAAAATGTCTGCAGCACTGCAGGTTTTCTTTTGTGCGTATGTGCAAAGACAACGAAGTTAAATGAAATACAATTGATATATAATAAATAAAAATTTTATTCGTTGACTATATGTATGCTACTAAATTGCAATATGTGAACATGTTAGTCTATGGAGTTTATGAAAGTACAGTTTGGTGTAAAGTTCTATTATATTCAATGATATCCAAATACTCCACCGACTATTTTATTATTTTTTTATTAAAGGGAGATAATCATAACACGAAATTCGAAAATTCGTAAAATCAAAGTAGAAAGTATATATCATTCTTGAAAATGGTTCATTCTACGTCCTAACCACAACTAACTTACCCATCCACCAGGAACCAGCTCTCTACATGTTTTCACGGAGCGGGTAAGACCAGCCATGACCAAGAATCGAACCCAGATCACCGGGTTACATGTTCTTCAGGATCAGGCTCAAGTTCAATTATATTTATTAAATATGTTAATGAAAAGACAATTTCTTTTTCGCAGATGCAAAATTATTGATATCTCATTTAATTTAAATTAGGCACAAACATACACAGTAAGTTGTGATACATTCTTAAAGAAATATTGCGCCTATTAAGTAATTAATGAAGCTGGATTTTCGAGCTTGATCGAGCATTATTTAGATCAGTTTCAGTCTCAAGTACAATACATCCCTTTTTATAAGAAAATGAAAGTTCTGAAGGTTTGTTATCTGTTATCTAGAAGATGTTTAGACAGTCTGTAAATACTCAGGAAAATAGAGTTCTTAACTTAACAAATACTTTAAAAAATAGCAAAAACATAATAGAGCTTAAATCTGAACCCGTAAACTGTTTCTTTGTGAACACGGAACCTGGTTACATATTCAGCGGACTTGACAGTAGGCCACGGCTACGGCGGAGACCTTCTCCATGTAATGCTTTTTTGCTTTTTATGACAAGTAACTGTATTGGAATGATAAGAACCGTCTCAAGGCGGGGGAATGATGCCGGCTGAGAGGAAGCAAAACCGGACTATTATAATATCAGTTAGCTCGGCTTCTTCTCTAGTGTCAGACAATTTAAGTGGATTATACTAAAAACAATGTAAGTTTTTCAAGGAATGTACTTTAGTTATTTTCTTAAATACGGTGCACTAATTACGTGAATAATGAAAGCATTGGCTTTTCGTGAATTTTTCGAAATTTCGTCCTACGTTGACCACTATGATTTCTACGTCACATAGTCCAGTCATTCTAAAGTAAAAATAGGCTTAACCTCAAACAAATTGCAAAAGAAACGAATTTGACTGTTTTGGCATCAGAAAACATTGACAAATAACATATCAAAAGTCTAGAAAAATCTAGGATGGGGAAGTTGCCGAAAAATTAACATATCTAAGGTCACTATTGGAAACACTAAAGCTGCTTTTACGACAGTGTTAATTTTCATGTCCATGTAACCTAAGTGCACATATCCATAAAGTACATAGTAAAGTAATTTGAATATGAACAATATTATAAGCAGATGAAAATAACGTGGCAAAGATAACAAATAAAACCATTTTTGATTTAATATAGATGCTTAAAAACCAGTACAAGTGGGTGGGGTAATGGAGTGTGACAATCTCAGAAACAAGTTCCGGTGTAACCTCTAGATCAACAAGGTATACTGAATACCGAAATAAATTGTTATATGTGAAAGTTCTGACATTGCAAGCATAAATTGCAAAAGTGATGGGGTCTGTGAAATTCAAGATGGCGTCCAAGATGGCCGTCTTTTTTAGCATTACCAGTTAAAATTGAAATAGATACATGAAAATAGCAGGAATATACATGACAAAATTCATTGAAATTAATGTCCTTAAATGATGTATATGTATTTAAGAAACCACAAACATCGTTAAACAAATATTTTAGATACATTATTCATGTTGAAAATCTTCAAAAAGCAATGTCAGTCAATGTTATTTGCAGGTAAAACATACGAAAAACAGGTATAGATGCAATTTCACCTTTCTAATCCCTTATGTCTTTGGTTATGATTTATAATGTTGATTAATACATATCTAAAATACATTTTTATGAATAAATGGTATAATATGTTAAATAAAAAAAACACTACTTTAATTGGAACACAGTGCATCCGTGCAATCTGAGGTGTAATATGTGGTTTTATTACCTCACCCACCAATTTCACCCAATGAATGTGTAATCGAGTATCTGTGAAGTTTTACACACTAACTTCGTCGTGCATAAAGTTTATTAAATCATAAAGGTAAATTGGTACACAAACAAAACTTTTATGCCGGAGATTACTCCGAGAAATCCAAGATGGCGTTCAATATGGACGTCGTTGTGTAGGAAAAGTCATTAATTTGGCTATATAGATGATACAGGTAAATGTATAATACTTCCAACTTTGTATCCTTTGTATCGGTTCTTGACAACCCGGCGTGTTCTATCAAATATTTCTGTGAATCACTGGTTGTAAATAGTATCTCTTCTTCATTAAACCCCCGCACAACGAGTTGTAAGGGGGTATACTGGATTCAGCTTGTCTGTCTTGTCGGTCGGTCTGTCTGTCCGTAGACGTAACTCCTCCTACAGTTTTTGCAGCATTTCTTTCAAACTTTTTAAAACAGATGAACATCCTCAACATGTAGATGTGCATGAAGGAAAGAATTTGCGCTGCGACGATTTTGACAGAATTATGGCCCTTTGTACTTTTATGCACTATACAATATATAGTATATATAGTGAATAGTTCTGATGTGCATAAAGAAAAGAATTAACTGCAATGATTTTTGCCACGCGGGGGTATATTAGTCTGTCGAATGGCGACAATTCTAGTTATCCTTGGATACAGTGCGACTTGAAACTACTTCATATGTATGTATGAATCCGAGATCAAACTAGCAATAAGGTATAAATAAAAGCTGGCTGGTAATCAAAGAACATATCGCACATCCATTGCATGTACAGGCCTGGGTATACGGGTCCATTACATGTACATGCCTGGGTATACGGGTCCATTACATGTACATGCCTGGGTATACGGGTCCATTACATATATATGCCTGGGTATGTGATCAGGTACTTGGTCGGTGGTCCATTTGGCTTTGTTATGTACATTGTTGTACGGTTTGTTGCCTTTTAGGCACAGTTTGCGAGATGTTAGATGGGCTTTCCATGTTAACCAGAATTGGTTCAGGATTACAGAGCTCGATGTTTCGCTTAATTTTCGCCAGCATAGTAATAGTTTCATAAATGCAAGGCTCAATACTAGATAGCCTGTGTTTATACTTGTCGGAAAACTTGTTAACATCGAGGAGTTCAATGCCCGACCTTAGGCCTGCGTTCAATGCTTGCTAGAACATGTGCAGCCCTAAATCTAGACCTGTGTACAAAGCTAGGTTAACGTAAGTAAGTATGTAGACTCTACAATCTACATGTGTATGATATCACTAATTTAATTCGTCAAAGCATAACAATATCAATAGAAACATACACAAACTGTATTGTTACCCGTAAGGGCGATTAAGACAATGTCCATAATGCGCTTCCGTAGAGAGGAATTGTATGCATAATATCAACGTCAAAATAACGCCGATTTATTTTCATAAACCATCGTAAAATATTTGACTTTTGTATATAAAAAGATTATTACAGTTCCTATTTTTAAATTATCAACTGAAATGGTTGATGTGTACGTGTTATTTGATATTTAAGTAACATATTCACGGAAATATCACGAGATTATGCCTTCGTGATGACATAGTTCATTGCACGCGCTAAGTTGATATGACGTCACTATGGCGAGTTATATTTGCCATGTCGTAGTTCGAAAAAATGAACAAGTTTAAGGTTAAATTTCATCGTTTTCCCCACCTTAGATTTTTCTAGACTTTTTGTATGATTATAAGCATACATTTATCTACATGATTATCGAAAAAATAATTCTTTTGCAATTAGTTTGAGGTTAAATCGTAGAATGACTGGACTAACAGGCTATCCTGCCGACTTATCGTCACGTCACGATTCGTTTCACTTTAGTATTCGTGTCATGTGCAGTTATTGTGTCATTGAACAACAATGTGTAACGTCTAGGCTGTGCGCAGTCACAATTTCACGTTATGTTCCCCTATAGTCATTGTGTCAGTGACGTCTCCCTGTAGTATCTAGTTTAAGTTATGTTCCCCTATAGTCATTGTGTCAGTGACGTCTCCCTGTAGTATCTATTTCACGTTATGTTCCCCTACTATAGTCATTGTGACAGTGACGTCTCCAGGCAGTATCTATTTCACGTTATGTTCCCCTATAGTCATTGTGTCAGTGACGTTTCCCTGTAGTCACTATTTCACGCTACGTTCCCATATCGTCATTGTGTCAATGAAGTCTCCCTGTAGTCACTATTTCACGCTACGTTCTCCTATAGTCATTAGAGAGGTTGCGATACGAACGTGTACGACTACGTGTACGTGTAGCTACCCGTACATGTATACGTACGCGTTGCAATTAGAATTGGCTTGCGAAAGACAGCGTGTGCGTGTAACATAACTCGCCAGTTGAAATATGATTTCTTCGTGAATCGATAATGAGTGTTTATATAAACCCAATGAAACCACGGGTGACGAAGTATTGGGTTTCCCGTGCACACGCATACCTGTGTGACATAGTACACATTATATTTTCGTCTGTCACACGTCGGTTGCTTGTAGAAACTACACATAACTGGATGACGAAATACTCAAAAGTAGTATTGACGTACACGTTCACGTTACACGTTGACTTTCGCAACCTCTCTATTGTGTCAGTAACGTCTCACTGTAGACACTTTTTCACGTTACGTTCCCTTATAGTCAATAGAGAGGTTACGAAAGGCAACTCGTAACGTGTACGTGTACGTGAATACTATTTTTGGGTATTTCGTCATCCAGGTATGTGTAGTTTCTACAAGCAACCGACGTGTGACAGACGAAAATATATTGTGTACTACGTCACACAGGTATGCATATGCACGGGAAACCCAAGATATTATCGCCGATAGTCTCAGTGAGTTAATACAAATACTCATTATCGATTCAGGAAAAAATCATGTTACAACTGCCATGTGATGTTACACGCAGACGTTGTGTTTCGCAAGCCAATTTTAATTGCAACGTGTACGTATACATGTACGGGTAGCTACACGTACACGTAGTCGTACACGTTCGATACGCAACCTCTCTATTGTGTCAGGGGCGTCTCCCTGTAGTCACTATTTCACGTTACGTTCCCCTATAGTCATTATGTCAGTGACGTCTTCATGTAGTCACTATTTCATGTTACGTTCCCCTATAGTCATTGTGTCAGTGACGTCTCCCTGTAGTCATTATTTCACGTTACGTTTCCCTATAGTCATTGTGTCAGTGACGTCGCCCTGTAGTCACTATTTCTCGTAACGTTCCCCTATAGTCATTGTGTCAGTGACGTCTCCCTGACCCCAGGATCAAGAAAGAACTTAAGTTCGTGCTCAATTCAAAACTTAAGTCAACCTTTTGATTTTGAACTCACTTGAGCTTAGAACTTAAGTCTGGGTTCACAAACGAACTTAAGTCCGATCTCAACTTAGTTCAAATTAACGACTCAACTATTAATATTTATCAACAACATAAGCGATATAATCTTCAATTGAAGGCACAAAATAGTGAAAATACGGGAACAACTGTCAACTCAAGTCTTCTGCTATAGTCAAAATGACTTTTACGCAACAGAAAGACATTAATACTTGTTTTTGATATATGATTATGATGTCATGCATTGCGTTACATACATTTAGACATTTCTTGGAAGAAATTAGATCCATCTAAGATCTACATTATTTTCTATCATTATGTAGACCTTTCTCTTGTATTTTGTAGATCTATTATGGGTAAACAGTAAGCTTGTGTCTGGTTAAAAGCCTACGCTGGCCAAATACATCACTCTTCAAGCCAAACTCCCAAAATGTGAAAAACAACTTTTTTTAGAATTTGCATGATCTAATCAAGAAAAAGAATACCCACTTGACCTGTTTCCGTTCAATAATAAAAATGTTATGTGCATTTAAGTGTCCATTTTGCTGACCAATATCACTCAAATGTGATGATAAAATCCAAGGAGTTCGGGTAGCGTAGACGGTGCTATTTCATGTTTAGTGCCAATGATTATGCAGAACAATTGTTAATGAACATATTTCACTGATATAATTCAATATTTCAGTAGAAAGCATCTAATTTGAGATAAAATATTCACGTTGAGTCTACGTTTTTGTAGACTCAAACATTGCACTCAACTCTGAGTTCAAACTCAAACTTAAGTTTGAAAATATGTTTGTGGTCCTGACTCAAATATCGAACTCAACTCAAGCCAACAGTTGAGTCAGATATTAGAGTTTGAGCTTGAGTTTTGAACTTAAGTTCTTTCGTGATCTAGGGGCCTGTAGTCACTATTTCACGTTACGTTTCCCTATAGTCATTGTGTCAATGACGTCCAACTAAAGACACTATTTCACGTTACGTTCCCCTATTGTCACTGTGTCAGTGACATCTCCCTGTAGACACTATTTCACATTACGTTTCCCTATAGTCATTGTGTCAATGACGTCCACCTGAAGTCACTATTTCACGTTACATTTCCCTATAGTTATTGTGTCAATGACGTCCACCTGTAGTCACTATTTCACATTGCGTTTCCCCATAGTCATTGTGTCAATGACGTCCACCTGTAGTCACTATTTCACGTTACGTTTCCCTATAGTCATCGTGTCAGTGACGTCTCCCTGTAGTCGCTATTTCACTTTACATTTCCTTATAGACATTGTGTCAGTGACGTCTCCCTGTAGTCACTATTTCACGTTACGTTCCCCTGAAGTCATTAGAGATGTTGCGAAAGACATCGCGTAACGTGTACGTCTACATGAATACTATTTTTGGGTATTTCGTCATCAATTATGTGTAGTTGCAACAAGTAACGGACAAGTGACAGACAAAAATATTATGTGTACTATGTCACATAGGAATGCGTTTGCACAGGTTTCTACAAATTTATAAACTGATTTATTTCAATCAGCAACATCTGTTTATTCTAATATCAACAATTATTGTCAAACTGTTCGTTAAATCGATATTTTTACAGATAATCACTCCGCCGGGGCGATATCGAACTTGTTTTGTTTTATGAAAAAGACGTGTCCATCAAATGTCCCAGCTTTATAGCTAGTTTTAGAGTTTGTATTTGAGGTTCCTCATGTAGCTATTTTAAGAATATAGGTGTGTTAAACAGGGTTACGAGTTGGTTTAATCAATGAACTGTATATCGTCTGCAACGTACTGGTATGTAATCATAAGTATGGTGTGGCTATACTAGCAGCTTTCTATTGACCGTCTCACGCTGTGAGAGAAGTGATGACAAGACGGTACTGTTAAATCTGAAAACGAACATTAAATGTGTAAAGTCGGTTTGAGCTTAAATAGCAGCAACCAGGCCCCGATCTCCCGAAGCATCTTAATTTGAGCTAAATCCCATCTCAAATATTGTCATGTGTCATTGGGGGTAATTCCCACGAGAGACTGGGGACACAACTTGCATCACAACACAGAAACATCATTTTGAGTTTATTACAGTAAAATTGCAAGAGTTCGAAAATCAGATTAATCTAAATTTCTGACTCTGATTTGAGAAAAATCTCAATTTGAGTTGAGCTTTCTACTTGAGATGCTTCGGGAGATCGGGGCCAGATCGCCTACCAAGAGAACTCTCAGTGCTTTGATATATTAATTGAATTGGTACATTTGATTTTATGGCTGATAATAACCGTTCTAAGATATCAACAAGAAATGGAACCGAAGTGGGCCGATCATTAGTGGTTAGTAAGTTTTTTTAACTATGTTTGCCAAAGGAAATAGTGTGTGTTGTTTTAGATCGGCGATTTCTGAGAGCAGTATCGGGTGTCTATGCTCTCATTAAAATATCTCCTCAGTATACGCGACATTGCGCTGCCAACTTACTTATATATAATCACTAATATAAAATCACACATATCTCATTATAATGAAACCATTTACTTTCCTTGAAAATATTTAATACCCCCCCTTCCCCCATTAATATAACAACAAAATATCTCAACATCCGGCATAGCTCACAGTTTTGACATTTCTGATAAACTTACTATTTCATGACGTAAATGCAGTAAAGATTATAAATTCTGATATGATCTTGTCATAGATTAACAATGTGTATTACCCACACAGGGAGTTAAACAATAAGTTCGCTCACTAAATGTAAAATAGATGAGCAATTTATCCTTGAGGTTACAATTCCAGTTTCACACAATGATAGATATAAATGATACATGACGTACAATAACTTCCGAAAATCAAGATGACATTCATGCTACTCTTTCATATATTTTGTACTTGCATACCTTAATATAATGTAGATCATTGGTTAAGTAAAAATATAAAAGTGTAATTTGTTTGAAGAATTTACGTCATGAATGGTCATGAATATGGCTAAAAACCACTTTCTTGCTAGCTAAACATGACATACAAATGTATTTGAAGTGGATTAGTCTGTAGATAACGAGGTGAATTGGATGCGTATGCGTATTTGTTTTGTAAGGCGGTGTATAGTTATTAGAAATAAAGGACATATTTATAGGAACATGCATTATTATCTATAAGTCCAGTCCAGTCCAGTCCAGTCCAGTCCAGTCCTGTCCTGTCCTGTCCTGTCCTGTCCTGTCCTGTCCTGTCCTGTCCTGTCCTGTCCTGTCCTGTCCTGTCCAGTCCAGTCCAGTCCAGTCCAGTCCAGTCCAGTCCAGTCCAGTCCAGTCCAGTCCAGTCCAGTCCAGTCCAGTTCCGTTCCGTTCCGTTCCGTTCCGTTCCGTTCCGTTTTGTTTCGTTCTATTTAATTCAGCTCTGCTCAGCTCTGTTTCGTTCTATTTAATTCAGCTCTGCTCAGCTCAACTCAGTTCAGTTTCTCCATGTTTTTGTTCTGTATCACGTAGACAACATGAGCAACCAAATATGGTCAAGCAATATTCTACTTACCAAAGGCATGCTTGACAAAAACTATGTTGAAGCCCGGGCTCAAGGGTCTCCGTCCGGCTACGGTTCTTAGAATAATAACAAAATAGTGAATCTAACAACGCTGAGCACAAAATTTGTAACGTTAACAAACTCTATGAACTTCATGCATGCTCAATGTTTGGGGGAATGTGCTCACAGCGGCCACAATTATGTTTCACATACGCTAATCGAAAAAAACTGTATATTACTTAATGTAATCATTATTTATACACAGACACGAATAGATACGAAGTTTATTTAGTTCGCAATTTCAAATTATTTCCCGTATCTACCTATTTAATGAGGAAAATAAACTCAATTTTAACGATGTCAGTATTTTTTCAATTATCGTCGAAATTACATCATTTTCGATTTTCCGTGATCCGGCAAATTAGTCTGAATCTGGTAGAGGAAATTATACAGACCTTCAAAAGAAACGCACATTTACGAAAAATGTATACATATAGGCCCCTATTATTATGTAGATTGTGGAAAACAAATTTTGTAACATTTTTTCATGGCAACCCAGTCGAATTATTCTGACAGCGGGCAAATCAGCAGTTACCGGATACTAACTATGCTGGACATCAGGCAATGATAATATATACCAGTACCATGTTTAACGACTTTGGTATGTATTTGTCTGACCTTGTATTCAACCCGAGACCCATCGCACGCTCAAATTGGCTATAATGGTGGATGCCCATGTAATAACTAAATGAAAAAAATAACATATCAAATTCAAAAACCAAAACAAATAGTTATTTATTGTTTATTGTTGTGTTTATTATGTACCCTACGAATAGTTTTTGTCCTACGTTTCTTTTTCTGTTAAATGTATATTTCTTTCACTGAACACTTTCTGCTTTGATAACTTTCCAACATTAGAGCGAAGGAATTTCATAATGGAAGATCGTGATTCACTAATCTGTAATGCGGTATTTTCACCTGCAACTTTTTATTTCAGAATTAGATTTAACTATGACAGGTGCTTAATTTTTTCTCGTATTTCTGAGCCGTGCCAAAAAAACTTTATTTTTGATACAAAATTACTTATGAGGTTTGTAATCAAAATCCATAACCATTCAACTTACTTTCTAGCCTAGTTCTCGTACGTCATTGAGTAGGTTATACGGTCACATGATCTTCGTTTCTTGCTTGTCGGTCTACCCTCAAAAATTGAAAGTATATCCATAAATAATCATACCGTCAATCCATTCTTTATCGCTCTATACATGTATTATATTGAAGAATGCGATATGGCAATGCATTCCCCTACAAAATAAAAGATTCAAGCGATCGAGTTAGCTCATTCGACATAGAATACTTATATTACCCCATCTAATCAAGGATCAATATATTTTTCTGATCTTACGCGAAATATTCTTGATTTACTTCAAAAAGTTCAATATCTACTACATCGTCGGTTCCATTTGGTGTCATCACAAACCAATTTTGTATGTGAAACCCCGTATGTTTCACTTAAGGTGCGTTTAGACAGTACATTTTGGTGTATAAGTCTAGGATGTAAGTTTTACAAGATGTACATCGAGCCTTACATGACTTATGAAGCATACGATAATTCCCTTAAAACAATGTAAATATTGGAGTTCACGGTACATCTCCAGAAATTGTGTGGTAGAAGTGTACTCCATGTACACGTAACTACACAGTACATGTTGACTTACAGGTCTTAATGTATACACCAAAATGTACTGTCTAGACGTATATTTACGGTCAGATGATTTTGTCATTTTGAACACATCGACTCGTGATTTGCGCAGGATAAACTCGTGCACCGATAAAAGTAAGTAGCTAAAGGTGCATCTACACGGCAAGTCTTGGTGTATAAGTCGAATATGTACACTACACAAGATGTGCATCTTCCCTAACATCATGACTTATAAATCACACGTTATTTCTATACAAACACTTGTTAGCAATGGAGTCGTAAATCTCCCAAAAATGTGTGGTAGAAGTGTACTACTCGTTACTACACGGTACATTTTGACTGTATATACACCAAAACTTACCGTCTAAATGTACATTTAGGAATGTCACTGGTTCGTAAACACCACTGATATGCCACGAGGAAAACGTGAAGCCGTTGAGGATAAACGTAGTAAGGTCTAGAGTAACTCCCACACTTTGTATAACCACATAAAGGGCATTCTATATTGCGATAGGGCATGTTTTCAAAAAGCAGTGTTGCTTCCAAATTGAGTTAATCAGCAAATACGCATTAATAAAGCGAATTTATCAAAACATGACAGCACTTTCATTGCAAATCTTGCTCGTCCACCCTAACCCCTTAAATGTATTCAATATTTGCCAAAAAGCGTGGTTTCGTGACGATGACGAATGGAACGGACGATGTACTAGATATTGACATACCGTGTCAGAAGGAAATAAGGAATATATATCTTGTAATATCAGGCGAAAGTGAATATTTTCCATTGCATGAGGTACATATAAATATTCTTCGTCCAATGAGCTATTTTGATTGCTTGTATCTTTTATTTTGTTGGCACTGGTTACGGGATTCCATTTTGCTGCGTTCTTTGTCATAGGACCGACTTCTATTTCATGGATAGAATTTCGAATTCCTGTGTTCCCAATATCATTATAAACGTTAGTGAATCTTTTTTTAGCTGAATCTGTCTGGAGATTATGCCATTCCAAATCGTTTCTTCGTTTAGCGTCCGCGGACTGATAGGTTTGGGCGTCTTGAGAAGAAAGAATAACAACATTTTTTTAGTTATACATGTTTATTATTTTAGTATATCCTTCGCTCCTATTCAATGTGATTTTTGAATTTTTTTTCGAGGGCTTTGTTTTTTTCTCTCAGGATAGCTAGATATGTTTTTGAACTTAGGGTGGACGCTAAACGAAATATGAGTTGGTGCGTGATCGATTTATGACAATGAGTATCAGTGAAATAAATAATATCTAGATCACTAAACTTTACTGAAATCATGTTTTGAACGGTAATTACGAATATTACGCACAGCAAAGAATACCCTACTTTCTATTATCTTTGGTAAAGGATAGTCTACAATTTTCTCTGGTTTGAATTCAGACTGTATGCCTATTTTAGGTGAGATTATAATTGACAAGGCAAGTGAGATACCGCCTTGGTCTAAAAAGTTATATGATAAATTTATTTTTTGTTTTTAATTTTTTTTTGTTTTTCATAAAATGTCTGCAGCACTGCAGGTTTATTGTGCAGAATTTAAGCACATAGTGAAGTACAGTTAGGCTTAATATACAATTAATTAATTTCTTATTCATTGACTATATGTATGCTACTTAATTGCAGTATGTGAACATTTTAGTGTATTGATTGTATTTTATAGCATAAAAACGGTGATTTTGCCCATACGTTAACGGGACGAAAACCATGCGTAAACATAAAGATTCACGCGCTGTTAACGTCCAGTTTTACGTATGCTCATTTCAGGGCCGCACCGGCGACTGTAAAGGTTGTACAGCTTCATATGAACAGTTATTCCCATTTTATTTCTAAGTACTAATAAGTACTAATTAGTTTTCTATAATATTTAACTTATACATTTAAACAAACCCGCAGTATCCATGTTTTCTTGGTATTTGCCGATACCGGAAGTCGACGTGCATAACAATAACTGGTATGACGTTACGTTTGTTTTCGCGACGTCGTCACAAAATCTCCCGCCAAAATATCATTATTTTGAAATACAAACGCATTAATTGATGTTTTGTATGCTATAATAACGTTTACGCATGTTTTTTTCGCTTTATAACATATGCAGAGTCCCTCGGGAGCGTTGGTGCCCTCGCCCTGGCGGGCTTGGGCACCAACTGTCCCTCGGGACTCTGCAGATGTTATAGCCCGAAAAAGCATGCGTTAACCCTACAAAAGTACAGTTTGGTGTAAAGTTCTATTATATTCAATGATATCCAAATACTTTACAGACTATTTTATCATTTTTTTATTAAAGGGAGATAATCATAACACGAAATTCGAAATTTTGTAAAATCAAAGCAGATAATAAGTCATTCTTCAAAATGGTTCATTCTACGTCCTAACCACAACTAACTTACCCATCCACCAGGAACCAGCTCCCTACATGTTTTCACGGAGCGGGTACGACCTGCCATGACCAAGAATCGAACCCAGATCACCGGGTTACATGTTCACAAAGAAACAGTTTTCAGGACACAGGAACCGACTCAAGTTCAATTTTATTTTATTTTACATCTAGGGGACCTACAGAAATTATGTTAAATGTTTACGCAGATGTAAAATTATTGATATCTCATTTAATTTAAATCACAAACATATAAGTTGTGATATATTCTACGCCTTATAAATAATTATTGAAGCGGGATTTTCGACCTTGATAGTGCAATTTTTAAATCAGTCTCAAGTGACTCCCTGTAGTCATTATTTCACGTTACGTTTCCTTATAGTCATTGTGTCAGTGGCGTCTCCCTGTAGTAAGTATTTCACTTTACGTTTCCTTATAGTCATTGTGTGAGTGACGTCTCCCTGTAGTCACTATTTCACGTTACGTTCCCCTATAGTCATTTTGTCAGTGACGTCTCCCTGTAGTAAGTATTTCACTTTACGTTTCCTTATAGTCATTAGAGAGGTTGCGATTCGAACGTGTACGACTACGTGTACGTGTAGCTACCCGTACATGTATACGTACGCGTTGCAATTGACATTGGCTTGCGAAACACAACGTGTGCGTGTAACATCACAAGGCAGTTGTAACATGATTTCTTCGTGAATCGATAATGAGTGTTTATATAAACTCACTGAGACTACCGGCGAAAATCTTGGGTTTCCCGTGCATACGCATACCTGTGTGACGTAGTACACATTATATTTTCGTCTGTCACACGTCCGTTACTTGTAGAAACTACACATACCTGGATGACGAAATACCCCAAAATAGTATTCACGTACACGTACACGTTACACGTTGTCTTTCGCAACCTCTCTATTGTGTGAGTGACGTCTCCCTGTAGTCATTATTTCACGTTACGTTCCCCTATAGTCATTGTGTCAGTGATGTCTCCCTGCAGTCATTATTTCACGTTACGTTCCCCTATAGTCATTGTGTCTAAATTTCATCGCCAGTAGTTTTATTGAGTTTTTATAAACACTAATCATCGATTCTCGAAGAAATTTTGTTACAACTGCCATGTGATGTTACACGCACACGTTGTGTTTAGCAAGTCAATTATAGTTGCAACATGTACGCTACACGTACACGTAATCGTACACGTTCGCATTGCAATCTCTCTAATAGTGTCAGTGACGTCTCTCTGTAGTCATAATGTCAAGGGACATTTATCTGCAGTCATTGTTATCTCCATTATCAAATATTTCAATATTTTATCAATCACGTTCAATTATTCCAAGAAAACTGTTGTTGTTGTTGCTATATTAATTAATCATAAAATTCCTCTACGATAGTGAACTATTTGGGCAAGTTATGTATTTAATGATTCTAACAGACAGCGTGGGTGATATAAGAATATATGAAATATACGTCGGTAAACAAAATACCAGTGATGATAGAACGTAACGAGTACAATTATGTTAACATTTTATTGCCACTGTAATGTCAGCAAGTTCTAAGAACGTAACAAATTTATGGGCGTATTTTTAATATCAGATTCTTCATCTGATGAATGCATTGGAAGATTTACACACCCAACTGTTGACCTTGGTGTATATCTGTTATTTTCACATCATCATCTAGTCTTACCCGAGTTTTTCTCACTTGATTAATGAATTGATACGTAATTTGTCATGCAAAACAATTCAGATATAAAACATGGAATGATGTGTGATAGTAATTAATGGTAATATCATTGGGAAGCAGTAAGGGGCGTAACTGTCATCAAGTTCGAATCCCATCCCACATTAGCCTAGGTTGAACTGCTGCAAATAGCTCTCACACAAGTTCATTATTCGCTGTGAGTGCTTTTTAAAAGCTATGAATCGTATCGTATAGTAGAATATATGAAATCATAGTCGAATAACACGTACATCCAGAAACTAGAAAAGCCCGCTTTATGTCGCACGTACATGTACGTTCAAATAGGATAGTTTTTCCGTTACCAACGGGCCTATCTCTCTATCTCTAATGTTGATCCTAAAGATGACGAACTCATTTTATCACATTACCATAGTTACAATAGAGTAAAAAAGAACGCTAGAAAAACGGATTTCAGCCGACGAAGTAACGTTTTCGCGACAAAATTGCTGGCGATGACGTCATCATTGTTAGATCAAACACGACGGAGAACATTGTTATTAAAAGAAGATAAAGGTACTTATTTGATAAAGTACTTTCTCAATTTGTTTTAACTTTTGTCTATTCAATCAAACTTGGAAACTCGATAAATTCTATTTTAATAGACAGTTCGCACTATGAACACCTTATAATTTACTTTTTTGCGTCTTTGTAAACACATCCAAATTGACTACAGGTGATAAATAAAATCACGTGACGTCTCAAAAACCACATGACGTCTCAAAAACCACATGACGTCTCAAAAACCACATGACGTCTTATAGAATTCGAAGCAACCTTGAAATATTAATGGAAAAAAAGTGCAGGAGGTTTCCCAGCATTTGTAAAATACCATTGGAATTGTCTACAATGATAGGCACCGACATGTCTAATTGTCTATCACTATATGCAACCACACAGCGCGTACTTCTGACAGTCTCCACCATGCTACACTGTAAAATACATCATATTCGTGACGTCATGATTTAATTTCGATGATGAACGTGACCGTGAATTTAAATCCGCTCGAACCTTTAATGTTCGTCCAAACAACGCTCGTTTGTAAAAGATTGCTACCATGTTTATTGCCGTATTTGTTTTTCCGCACGTTTATTCATATTTGTATTAGGTGGCAAGTTAAACTAACCATTTTTCATGGAGTTACTGTTCTCATCAACCAGTATTAAATTGCTCTTCCACAAGCAACTGACAACTTCTCCACATGTGGAGGACATTACTGTTACCAATGTCACAGAAGAGCATTAAGCTACCTGACCTAGTATTGGAACCCGAGATTGAACACTCGGTTAACCGACGAGCACTCTATACACTGCGCTTAACGACCATGCTTCCGTAATTCCCAACATTTGGACACTTGACAACGCTCTTGGCCGGGTTATTGGGCATGTTAAAGAAACAAGGAATCTATTCCACTCGAAGCCGGACGTCATTGGTCAATATGACAGTGAAACGAATGACCCCGAATATCGGAATTTAATCAGACTGTCTTCGAACAAACGAACGAACGAATACCCGCGAAAAGGAATGGTTTTATGCCGGTAATGAAGCAATGGTTTGAGACTTTTATTAAACCAGACCAATACTTGAAGGATTCCGTCTTCAAATTAAATTCAGCATGACGTTTATAACTATAGTTACATGATCCACTGACACGGCAGGTAGATATTATCCTGACTTGACAAACATGTTCTGAACAGTTAATTACAAAGTAGACCATGCTCTCCTGTAAGAGAGATTTTAGCACAAGGATTTACGTCACACTGAAACCACTTGTTAGTGTATAATTGCTGCGTGAATAACAAACAAATCAGATAATATGTGCACGCATAGTTTTCTCTGACAGTTCCAAGGTTGTATGTAGCTACGGTACTTTGATTGCTGTATCAAACAAGTGGTGCATTCTCGTTGTAATGTGTTTTTAACTTTTTTATTTTGTCATGATGAAGGTGGGTGGAAATTAGGAATTTAAGATAAACGAGATCGGCGTATGTACATGTTGATATTCCTGTGCGCTTGATGTTGGCTGCACACAAACCAGGAGAGAAATAGTCTCGCCAGGGATACTCGAACGCAGGTTTACTTAGGTAGCAAATGACCAAGGGAAGTTAAAATGTCAAAGGGCAGCTGAGTGGCCCTTGAAAACTGGTAACTTTTTTTCTTATAAATGCCGGGACTCCGGAACTTCTGATAATATAGGGAGTAACTACTGGCTTCAGTAGATTCGTTCAAATATAGATAATATCTCAGAATGACAGTATCGAATGTCGTGTGATGATCAAACAGAATAGGCTCATACTAGTAGATCTAAGCTATCATATGTTTAACGTTTACTTATTTGAACTGTTAAATCAATGTCATTGTTCATATGATGCCGATGTTCATCGTCATTTAAAGCGTAATTATTTAACAATTTAATAGTCGTGGAATCGTAGTCAATGATCGCTGTGACCTCCCCTAGCACACAGAAGAAGAGTTAATTGTCTCATTCATATATATATACATGGCAATTATTATAAAACAATAATCACAGACAAAAACATGTACATGCATATTTCCATTCTATAAGAATTACAAGAGACTCACAAAGTATGCAAAATCGCATAAATACATTGAACTCACAAGTTCATATACATATCATTTACTCACATATCAAAACGATATTAATTAAAACTGAAACAACTTTGTTAATCGATCGAATTAAGAGATGTCCTAAAACTAATTGTAACTTAAAAAACTGAGAAATGAAAAAAAATAAGTGAAAAAACTAGAGACCCGATGATCAGATCATAGCGAGCTGGATTAACAAAATTGTTTCAGGCGATATAAAATAAATCATACAGAACAAATAAATTAATGAGCATTATTTACAATAGATAAGAGCATTTACATGTTAAAAACACGCGTCTTTGTAAAATTTGAAAGCAACTTTTGGCGCAGGTTCTTATCATTTCTGGGTTGGAAAACAAAAATGTAAATTTCACATCCATGTATTGTCTTACTTTCTATGTAAAATTGGGAAAGGTTTGCCTTTTCTAAAAGGCGCACTTTGGTGTTTCCATCAACTGTTTTCTTGTTATTATATTGTTGTCGTGTAGTACTGCAGTTAATCACGTCCGTCCATATTGTTTGTAAGATATTCAAAACAATATTTATAGGAACAAAACATGCCGTGCAATATGAAGCTGTATATGTCATTATAGTTATTATGGAACGCCACAGTTGTCATACTACATTATATCTTGTCACAATTAACAAGACGTCTTACAACATGACATGACGCTGTATGTGTTCAGTAAGTTGACAACTATACCTGCCTTAATCAACATTATCATATACTGCTAAATCCAGATAAACCTTCTGTCTATTACACAAACATGAATAAAATAACAACCTGTCATATACAGAAACATTTCAATATTCCCTTGTATAGCTGATAACTACTCGGTAGAGCCACAATAATAATACCATGCTCACGTTTGAGTCCCCGCAAGTCCGTAGCCCCGCTTAGGCACACCGATGCAGTTGCCTCAGTTGAAACTTGAGAAATTACCAAAATAACCATGTTTTGTAGAAAAAATGCCTCAAATGCTGAAGTTGTATACTGTAGATAATTATATCCCAAATACACCATTTCATTGGCAGATATTAATCACATTATTACTAAGTGAGCCATCACCAGCGCATTCAGACTGTCTGAATTGTTGCTTAACAATGAATAGTAATACCTTACTTAAGTGACTTGAGTATAAAAACACAGGTTTATTGAACGTAATAATTACACTATTATGAGGATCGCAACAAGTGGTCGGATACAATGTCTTTATTCACCTAGTTTCATGTTTAGGCCTAAGCAAAGGCATATAGTGGTTTCGGAAACATTACCTATCTTATTTGTTTCCCCTGCTGTATTGGCGTTTTGCTGGACGCCACCGCGGACCGTTGATTTTCCAGTGAATAATTAGTGTAAACAGACAAGATGTCAATAGAAGTAAGGGTCAGGAAGCACTTTGACCGCATTTAAAAGGGATACCTACATTTAAAAAGATTATGCGTATATAGTCTTTATAGAGAAATTGCTATTGGTTGAACAAAAGCAAATTTATACGTAGAACACAATATTTTCTACGATTCGAACTGGTACGTTAAAACCTCAAACACGGCGTTCCAACTGCCTAGGAATGTTTCGCAATCTTTATGCTATGATATATATGTGTGTATGTTGTCTGCTTAAATCACTGATCAGAAACCTACAGAGTAAGTTGTGATGCCTGAAAACACGTCCACTGACAGCCGCCGGACACTCATGAATAACTAACAGAATATCGACGTCACTTATGACCCCTCAACATGTTAATTGATGACACATCGCATGGTGTTTATATGTGTTATGTGTGATATTTATTGAGACATTCGGATGGTGTTTACATTCTTCACATATGGTAAAATCATTATTTATCGTAGAGTTAAATTTTCTTTAATTTCGTGGTTTAGTTCGACCACGAAATCTAATCCTCAAGAACAATAGACCTCCCAGATAAAGAACCAGGATTTCCACTTCCATCTTTTGTAATTAATGAATCCACAATCCAACGAAAAATGCATTTTAGCGAAATACCACGAAATTTGATGCCCACGAAAATGTGATTTTACAGTACTCCGCGGTGACTCGTACACTGACAATGCAGAGAACTGTCTATGATCTAGTCGACTGGTTTCCTAATCTCTCTCACCGAGAAAACACGTATATTTACCTGTATGATGCGCAGAGAAGCCGGGATACAGTCGATGACGCAGCATACCATACATTCTTGCATGATAAGAATTGCTTGAAGAAGGCAAAACAAGATGCATTGAAAAACACGTACACTTCACACCATTGTCTAGACATGCATGCATTGTCTTTGGTCGACGAATAGAAATTATAAATTTTGCAATTGATTCCACCCACACAAAATGTATTAACGTATATTGTTCTAGTATAATATCATGTAAAAAAGTATATTGTGTATGGAACGGACAAATAAACATTTACATGCATACAAATTACAGACTAGCTTGAACTGTACAAAAATAAAAAACGCTAGATGTGAAGTATCATTTATAATGGCACTGCTTTCAGTTGTAATGGTAACGCATATTATGGGACACCCCGTAAATTAAGGTGATTCCCAACTCTTAGATTTTCTGTACAAGAGGTATCAAACACCTGATTTTTATGAAGAACACACTCATGATAGTGATTGTACAAACCCATAACAGCTTTGCTCGGCTAGTTTTCAAGATATTTGTAGATTTTGGGGACCCCTCCCCCCCTAAAAACTGATACTTGCATTTCACGGAAAAAGTTGGACATTTAATTACATGAAACTTGGCATGCACGAACTTTGGTATATACGGAATCACACGATAACGTTTGGTTTAGACTATGCATGTTATACGTTTTTTTAAATGATATTTTAAAATATCGTCGCTGTTCTTCGAAATCCTCGTATATCAATTTTGGCTTCTTTTCAGGAGACGAAAAAAACTGAATAACTTTTTACTAAAAGTGAATATTTATTTAATTCTTTGACACGAACATAGCATTTGTAACTCCACTTTGAATGCACGTAAATGTACGTGTCGGCTGAGCAAAGGAAAATCCATACTTTAACTTTTAACTCTATTATACGAGCTTTTCGTTCTTATTTTTTGTCAAATTTGTTCCATTTGCCGTTATTCGACTTTTTCGCGGCATTATTCAGTTTTTTCGCATTACGTAATTGCGTTTTCTAAATCCTCGTATAATTTAAATTAGCCATTTATAGATATTTATATTGTTCAACGTTAAAATATTAAAGTGTTTCTACTTATCCGTTGTAATATACCATTACAGGTTAATTGTTTTGCATATTTGACGTAAGCGCAACCAAAAAACAACACAACAATTTATTCGAGATTTTCGCAGACAAAAATGTGGCCCCATGAAAAAAATCAAGAATTTTCGCACAAGTACTAACTTTCTCGTTTGAGAGGCTATTTTTAGACTATCGTATCCGGCATTTTCGCAGAAGACTTGTTACTGAATGGGCTTTCCGATGTGCGTATAATCGTTTTTGAGCCAAAACATGTATACGAGGTTTTCGAAGAACAGCGACGATATGTGATTTTTCATTTTTAAGTTCTACGAAAATAATAGTTGAACAACATACTGTTTGCGTACATGCAACCAGTAGAGTAACTATTATAGAAGTTTTGTCCCAAATTTGAAGGCAGTTGCTCGGCTAGATTTTTTTAAATGACACTTTAGTGATTTCGGAAATGTCGAAAACCTGGAGAGTTTACAAAATACATCACCGTTTTGAATACGTTGTATCCAGATTTCGCGATAATTTGTTTTTGTAAAATGTGTATATTTAAAGATGAGCCCGTGCTCTTTTGCATTAGCTAGTCTATATTCTTACGAAATTAATGCAAACGAACGTTCCTCTAAAGTAGTCGGGATGCTTGCTAAACAATTGTTAAAACTTGGATAAAATTTTGTGTGGGCGCACTATATTACGTTTCACATACGCTGTAGCTAATATTCGCGAGTGTTGGTGTTTCAACGTTTGGAATAAATGGCACATAACATTTCAGCTATAGATTTACTCTGCAAGCTTATTATAGTATAATATAGTAATAACTATACAATAAATTCGCGATTTTAAGACATGAGAACATGCTGACGCATCAATTTTAAGTTTTTCACACTAGTTCATCATGATAGTCAGACGCTTTCAATACGTCTTATTTACACCGATTTTTAAACTTCCGCTCAACTGAAGAGTTTGGAATCACCTTAAGTTTAATAATTGATATTACGTTTTTAGTTTGATGTTGCGATAGCCGATTTGTCTAATGCCTTTGTACTCTTCATTTCTAGGTGATGACGCCATACCACAGCGTAAAAACCTTATCACTGTGTGACTTATTGGGAGACTATCCAATTCAACTTGTATGTGTTATTGCGAGCAAAAGCATCTGTGATTTCCGGTCACTGTATGACTTTAAGACAGACTATACATTTCAACTTGTATGAGTTATTGCGAGCAAAAGCATCTGTGATTTCCGGTCACTGTATGACTTTTAGGCAGACTATACATTTCAACGTGTATGAATTATTGCGATAAACAGGCTAATAACTACACATTTTGCTCTCTTCACTTTTTACCCTAAGAAGTCGAAAGAGTACACGATATTTTTCTAACACATTCACTTCGACATTTATTGGTGGTTTAATATTCTATACTAATTATCGTTATTCTTGTTGTGACGTAACGTTTCTCAGAAAACAGGAACAATATTTCTGTGTTGATAACAAGCTCTGGTATATATAAACATAGATGCTCTCCAAACATTGTCCAGATTCGATATGTTGATAGTTGCAAGTATTATGATTACTCGATTAATCAGGTCAGTCACCTGTTTACATATAACATAGTGTCTATGGACATTGCAATTTCTCTAATTAATATATAAAGTTTACAATTATTGTATAAATGAGTAAAAGGCTTGGTGCAGAAAATATTGATCTGCCGTTTTATCCGTTTAAAATGTTCAAACAATAAAAATGCTTTGTTTTTATATTACATTGTTTGTATACAAGTGACATACCTGACTAAACGAACTATAGGCCTACGTGTAGCATAATAAGAGTAGAGATAGAATAAGTACGAGCTAATAAGATCAGTAAAAGAAGTGGTCTTAATTTAGCGAATCGGTCTTATTATTCGAACATTTTGTTGTTACTTTAATGCTATCTTCATTTTCGATTGTATTTTTTCAACAGTGCCAGACAATTCAACACAACAAACAAAGCATAAGCTACAATAATAAGAACAATAATTAGCCAGTAAACTAGGTCGGTGTAGTAAGTTGTATGGCTACCGAATAAATGAAAACGTAAACTTTGATCTTGATGATTATGAGTGTGTCTGAGACAGCAAGGAGTTATATCTACGTCGCAGTGTATATAATTCTATTGAGACAACGAAGGGACATAACTTCATGACAAGATGTACCAGAGGATATATAGGATATACATACCGATATAGCCAATTCATTGAGCCCGGGGCCGTAGCTCTGTACCCAATATGGGTTGTAGCCAGTTAAAAAGGGAGAACCAAGCTCTTAATTATACTGCTATAAGTTATATGCACATTTGGTCAAATTCGAATCATAAACACCAAACGTGCCAATTCTAACCTACCAGGGGCAACAACTCTTGAACCAATTGTGGAATACAACCGGTTGAGGAAAGGAATCAAGTTCCTATGGTGATACAATTTGTGTACATGATTGGTTAAATTCAAATCAAGAATGAACCCCTATCGTGCAGAAAAGAAAGCCGTTGACAGTCGCACGGACGCAATGACTACGAACGGTGCACGAAAAGGGATGTCACTTTGTTAGCTACAATAGAGTAGGTACAGGGATTGTCAGCAAAGGTACAGCAAAGTATAACAGACAAAGTGTCTGTAAACAGGCTACATGTATTAAGCTTTAGGTAGGTGTATACTATATAAATCTTACTCTCTGGTCTAGAACTCTACCAGTGTTGTTTATTTATGCACAGCGATAAGTAGGTACATATATAATTTTGGGTAGTGTAGTATATATACACTCGAAGTCCAAGGTAAACACTCGAAGATAGAAAAGCACAAAATATTTTGGTGCTGGTGTAAATTTTAAAACAGTGAACACTTTACGTTTAGTGTTTGGAAAACAGACGAAAATAATTCGTAGAAAAGAAACTTAAGTGTGTGAATACTAAACCAGTTTGTGGTATTAAACGAAATGTAAATTAGAAGATACTATCTGTATCTAATAGAACTTAAAAGTCTTTTATTCTTTGTGGATAGAACATTGAAGGTATGTTTGATCTTATCAACATGATTTGATTTTTCATTTTGTAATTTTACTCAGAACTTTACCTGCTGGCAAAGTGGATATCTTGATTAGATTAACGTGTGTTTGAACATTACGTTTGTATGCCTAAAGATGGGCGTATTCACATTTTATACGTTACAATTCGTGTATTGTGCAGCTGAATGAACGTAAAATGGTCCATTGTTCTAGAAATGATACATTTTATAATAGACCTATTATATAAAACTCACGCAAATGAAATATTCACCTGTAACGTTCCTATCTACTAGTAACCGTAAATACAGGAGTCTTTGCTTAGCCCCTTTCATGTCTGAAATTTGAAAAACTTGGAAGCCCAATTTTAATCCGCATGATTCTGACTAAAGGGTATTTTTTCTTTCATATATAGATAATTTATTTGAATTCCCAGAAGGTAATACACCCATGTGGACATATATCATGTTATACATAGTTATAAAAGGTAAAATCCTGTACAATATGAATTATTAATATAACCCCTGATAAAGAGCCCCTTGTGAATCATAGATGATTACTGTACAAACAAAGCATCGATGTCAACTTCAAAGGGCGCCTTTTAGAAATATCATGTTTATTACTGTATAATAATTCTTAATATCATAAATAGTTGACGCATGCTGGACACAGCTGCTCAGGGTTATATTAGATGTATTGGGATATTGTACACACACCATAACGTAGACATTGTGGGCGTATAAGGACGAGGGTACGTCAACACCGTCTTGTAACTGTATGTTGTGCGTTTGTTCCATTCTGTGCGGAGAATTTATTAATAGGCAAATTGAACATAATTCATCCATTATGTTTGCCATTAATACACAACCATACTATACTACGAAAACCCGATGGTGACTTCAAACTGTAACGAATTCCAATCCTAAATTCAGACTTCACTCTAAGTATTATTATGAAGTGTAAAGTTTGAAGTCTGAAGTTCAAAGTCGCCAACCTGCGTTGGTAGTATACATGTACATACCTTGTGTTTTAGATGTGTTTTATGAGACTCCTGTACGTACTTTTGATCATGAAGTTATGCCCCTGAAGTAGTACTGAAAGAATAGACATACGCATAGTTCGTAGTTGGTAAAATATTCAAATATATTCAGTATCAAGACTAAGTTATTACGATTGCTAACTGTGCAGTGTGACGTATTATGTTCTCATTATGTGAACGTTTAGATTGTCCTCAATGAACAATCTGCAAAATGTCACAAATCTTTTTTGTATCACAACAATAGATACCATACGCACAGTACAACTCGGCTGATAACGAGGTTACCTCACTTTATAGTTGTTCGTTGTAAGCATAGTAACTGCTCGCTGTATTGATTTAACAATAATCGTTATAAAGCTATGTAGTTAAAGGAGGTATTCAAAAAGAGGTGGTCAGGGTAATGAAACTGAATTCGCAATTAGCGGACTTTCGCTTCAGCCGAATTCGTAATAACGAATTCACCTCACACTGATTCATTCGTACGAAAGATTGGATACATAATATGCGTGTTGATGTAATTTGGAATGTTTCGTTTATCTGTAACATGATGTTGTCTGTGTATATTGATACTGCACGCTTACAGCATAAAACGGTGCCAGTGTTTGATTAACTAATATACCTATCCCTCAGGTTGTGTGTGTGTTATCTTGGATTCAATCTTTTCCATTCATGATTCGACCTTCTTATTTTAATAGAATAAACGATAAAACAGTTTGGCATCTCTTATCACTATCGAACATTTCATGCTACAATAGTTAAGGCAAAAAGAATCCTAATTACACACGCGAGAAAAACATACTAGATAAATATAACATTGTACACACAGGGGCGTTTTCTGTATTACGCAATTAAAGGTCTTACGGCGGCTTTGGTAAAATGATTAGAAGCTCTTAGTGTGATTGAGAACACAGTGTCAATGTGGTAATAAATCTGCTACTAAGAATGTTGTATCATCCTTATGTTGCAGATTAGTGTAATAGTATGACGTCATAACACGTGACGTTGTGTATAATACGGACGCCTTCATAATATACATTGCTAACATATACAGTCAGATCTCGATACAACGACGCTGTTCGTTTCCAAGAAAAATGTCGTTATAACGAACATGTCGGTATACTGAATTGATACAAAGAGCATTTTAATACTTTTGTCCCTAAATTTGATGTCGGTATAATGAATTTGTCAGTATATCGGATGTCGTTATAACGAGATCTGACTGTAATTATATAGAGCATGTCCTTTACCCATATTCTCACCTTTGGTTGACGTGATGTGTATATGTTGAGTACGATGTAGATGACATTTCTGGTGAAAGTTTTACGTTACAAAACTAACGACTTTTCCTCCTGCTACCTGATAAGCAAGTGATACGGGTTTTTTGCTAATCTAGGTAAAGCAGCATTGCGCAGCATGCGTAACAAAGTAACGTTCATGACATATAATAATATAACGAATTGTCATTGATGGATCATTGAAGATCAAACCGTTATTGTGTTGATTGTTGAGATGACATTGTTCGCCACCTGTAATGACAAGGACATGGTGGGTGGCTCCATGGTTCGCCACCTCTAATGACATGGACAAGGTGGATTGCTCCCATGGTTCGCCGCCTGTAATGGCGTGGACAAGTTGGTTGGCTCCCATAGTTCGCCACCTGTAATGACATGGACAAGGTGGTTGGCTCCCATAGTTCGCCACCTGTAATGACATGGACAAGGTGGATGGCTCCCATGGTTTGCCATTTGTAATGACATGGAAAAGGTGGTTGGCTCCCATGGTTCGCCACCTGTAATGACATGGACAAGGTGGATGGCTCCCATGGTTTGCCACCTGTAATGACATGGACAAGTTGGTTGGCTCCATGGTTCGACACCTGTAATGACATGGACAAGTTGAATTGCTCCCATGGTTCGCCACCTGTAATGACATGGATAAGGTGAATGGCTCCCATGGTTCGCCACCTGTAATGACATGGACAAGGTGGTTGACTCCCATAGTTCGCCACCTGTAATGACATGGGCAAGGTGGTTGGCTCCCATAGTTCGCCACCTGTAATGACATGGACAAGTTGGTTGGCTCCCATGGTTCGCCACATGTTAAGACATGGACAAGGTGGATGGCTCCATGGTTCGCCACCTGTTATGACATGGACAAGGTGGTTGGCTCCCATGATTCGCCACCTGTTATGACATGGACAAGGTGGTTGGCTCCCATGGTTCGTCACCTGTAATGACATGGACAAGTTTAATTGTTCCCATGGTTCGCCACCTGTTATGACATGAACAAGGTCGATGGCTCCCATGGTTCTCTACTTGTTATAACATGGACAAGGTCGATGGCTCCCATGGTTCCCTACTTGTTATAACATGAAGAAGATCGATGGCTCCCATGGTTCCCTACTTGTTATAACATTGACAAGGTCGATGGGTCCCATGGTTCCCTTCTTGTTATAACATGGACAAGGTCGATGGCTCCCATGTTCCCTACTTGAAGATCAAACCGTTATTGTGTTGATTGTTGAGGTGACATTGTTCGCCACCTGTAATGACACGGACATGGTGGATGGCTCAATGGTACGCCACCTCTAATGACATGGACAAAATGGATTGCTCCCATGGTTCGCCACCTGTAATGACATGGACAAGTTGGTTGGCTCCCATAGTTCGCCACCTGTAATGACATGGACAAGGTGGTTGGCACCCATAGTTCGCCACCTGTAATGACATGGACAAGGTGGATGGCTCCCATGGTTTGCCACCTGTAATGACATGGACAAGTTGGTTGGCTCCCATGGTTCGCCACCTGTAATGACATGGACAAGGTGGATGGCTCCCATGGTTTGCCACCTGTAATGACATGGACAAGGTGGATGGCTCCCATGGTTCGCCACCTGTAATGACATGGACAAGGTGGTTGACTCCCATAGTTCGCCACCTGTAATGACATGGGCAAGGTGGTTGGCTACTTGTTATAACATGAAAAGGTCAATGGCTCCCATGGTTCCCTTCTTGTTATAACATGGACAAGGTCGATGGCTCCCATGGTTCCCTACTTGTTATAACATGGACAAGGTCGATGGCTCCCATGGTTCCCTACTTGTTGTGACATGGACAAGGTCGATGGCTCCCATTGTTCCCTACTTGTTATAACATGGACAAGATCGATGGCTCCCATGGTTCCCTACTTGTTATGACATGGACAAGGTCGATGGCTCCCATGGTTCGCCACCTGTTATGACATGGACAAGGTGGATGGCTCCCATGGTTCGCCACCTGTTATGACATGGACAAGGTCGATGGCTCCCATGGTTCGCCACCTCTAATGACATGGACAATGTGGTTGGCTCCCATAGTATGCCACCTGTAATGACATGGACAAGGTGGTTGGCTCCCATGGTTCGCCACCTGTTATGACATGGACAAGGTCGATCGCTCCCATGGTTCCCTACTTGTTATGACATGGACAATGTCGATGGCTCCCATGGTTCCCTACTTGTTATGACATGGACAATATCGATGGCTCCCATGGTTCGCTACTTGTTATGACATGGACAATGTCGATGGCTCCCATGTTTCGCTACTTGTTGTGACATGGACAATGTCGATGGCTCCCATGGTTCGCTACTTGTTATGACATGGACAATGTCGATGGCTCCCATGGTTCGCTACTTGTTCCATGTTCCAGCTTGTAACATACTATGACTATGAAAGATGTAAGGATGGTTATGAAAACATAGTATCTCTTCATCTGCGACGTATGTATGGTGTCATGCGTGCAACAACGGTTTACGATACAGACCTGGCTACCTTTCAAAGGTATATGGTGTGGCGTATCTTTCATTCATAATGTCGATAACGGGTTTGAACCATTGGTAAAAATGACACCTGGTATTCTTGGCCTATGGGCTTTTGAAAGATACATTTTGAGGTGTATGTTCACCGCCGAATGATTTTTGGCCATTGTCATAGTAATATCAACGATGGAGCAATCGTGGCACGTAGAGTGAATGCACGAACCATTTGTTAAAATGACACCTAGCATTCTTAGCGCATAGATGCACTTTTGAAATACTAGTATAAATCTTGCAATATATGTTGAGCTCCAAATGCTTTCTGTCCTTTGCCATAGTAACAGCAACGATAGAGCAACCGTTGCACATAGCGTGGATACATCATATACATCCCTACATATTGAACTGTGCCATAGTAACAGCAACGATAGAGCAACCGTTGCACATAGCGTGGATACATCATATATATCCCTACATATTGAACTGTACCATGTTGTGTTTATCAGGGATACTTTATGTTCTCCACGCTTCGTTATCCTCATAAAACACGTAATGTATATCATAGATAGAACTTTTAGAAGATAAGTACGAGATTTGAACATAGGCTTTGTATGATACGACGTGTATGTTATGGGTGCGTGCTGTATCTCTGTTTCCAGGAGAAAGCTACCCTATGAGATCCAGACGAAAGATTCTAAGAAACAGATACAAACGTACATAGATGTTCAGATAATTGAGTATATTTTATACACTATTAAATGTGCGTGTACGTATGTAGATCATAATGGTTCATCAGTAACGCTTGGTTTGGTTTCACCGTATCTCTCAGACAAAAGAAATGAGCGATAGGCTACTGGTACCTCGTTCTAATTTGACTGTGGTAAATAACATGTATTTCAATATTCAAACAGGTACCAGCCTATGAGCGATACATACACTGACATATCTATAACATTCATTCATCTTCTCATCTATGACCAAACAGTTGTTTTTACAATATGTTTTATTCACCTTCTCTGACTTTTGGGTCACGTGTTATTAGACCTGAAAACAGACATAGGCGTCTACAATTAATTAATGCGTATTTGCTTAACTTATTGTTTCCGCTGGTTTTGGCTTCAGCACATGGATGAATAATGGTTAATTCATTTGATGAATCTTCATCATGAACTTTCCATCGAGTATACATGCATTTGCCACTTTGCCGCTTACTTATTTTTCCGCTTGTTTTGACTTCAGCGCATTTTAGTACATGTATTGATAAATTCATTTCACGAGTCTTGACCTTTGTTTATAAGCATCTATCGTTGTGTCTACCTTGTACATGTTTTAGACGATTTGGTGTTTGGCCACGTTGCTGCATACTTTCATATCATGGGTTCCAGAATGCTGTTTGTCACTTTGCTGCGACATACATTCGTATCTTGAGAGAGTGCTTTTGACCACTTTGCTGCACAGTTTGTATCATGAGAGTGATTTTAGCCACTTTGCTGAACACTGCGTAATTATCATTAGAGTGATTTTGGCCCCTTTGCTGAACAATGAGTAATTAACATGAGAGTGATTTTGACCCCTTTGCTGAACACTGAGTAATTAACATGAGAGTGATTTGGGCCCCTTTGCTGCACATTTCGTATCATGAGAGTGATTTTGGCCACTTTGCTGAACACAGCGTAATTAACATGAGAGTGATTTTGGCCACTTTGCTGAACACAGCGTAATTAACATGAGAGTGATTTTGGCCACTTTGTTGCTACATACTGTCGTTTATTGAGAGTGCCTTTGACCACTTTGCTGCTGAATCCTTTCGTATCATGGGAGTGCTTTTGACCACTCTGCTGATCATTAGAGTGCTTTTGATCACTTTGCTCCATATTTCGTATCACGAGAGAGTGATGTTGGCCAAATTGAGATATGCTTCGTGTCATGAGAGAGTACTTTTAGCCAATTTGCTGTCGAATCATTTCGTATCATCCAAGTGGTTTTGGCAACTTTGCTACTACTTACTTTCGTATTATTTAGAGCATTTCATGTGTTTGCTTTATATCTTTCTAATTGCTTCGAGCAATTATCAGCAAGTCTTTCAGCCAAATGATATTTACAAGCGCATACAGTAAATAGTTCCATACATATTTCTATCATTCGATGACCTTTCGCCAGCTCATATGTTTGTGCATGCTATTACTATGGTGAAGAATAGAAATGCGACGTCTATGATAGTTTACTATATAAGAGGTTAATTTGGCGTCGTGGAACTATTGGCCAATATTTCATCTAGGGTATTTTCTTGCAAACATAGAACCACAGGGTAATGACGCATTTAAGTTTTATTTTTATGTTTGCATTTTATCTCATAATTATATATTACACAACGCTGTTTTAGGACAATTGTGAAACAAGGTTTTCAAACTTATATTAATCATTCTCGACACCTCATTCCTGGTGTTATTCTCGACGCCTCATTCCTGGTGTTATTCATCGCCACGAGTGTATGAGAGAAGAGAAGCTAGTTTCCTGTTTATGCTGAGCATCTAGCAAGGTAAATACTGGCACCATTTCTATTTCGTCTTTGGTATGACACGGCCTGGGATCGAACCTGGAACCTCCTGCACTCGAAGCGGACGCTCTATCACATTTTATACATGAATATAAGCTATAAGGCAAAGGTAAACATGAAAATAGTATGCGTCAATACCCTGTCCATAGGACCCTTGTAAGAAATGTTACTTAAAAATCGCGCTTGTCTGAAATTCAGATTTCGCTAACATTTTGATCCGTGGAAATTTCCACCTAAACAGTAATATTTTTTCATACGTCTTATCTGAGGGCTGCAATCTAAATAACAACAATAATTGGAAGTATATCATTGATGGGAAACAGATAGTTTGTTGTATTCTGCATTAAATCTACAATTTTATCTGCACGTATCTAACAGAACAGGTGTGATTTAATAAGACGCTACCGGAAACACGTGGCTGGGAGTATTTAAGCATGCATGATTCACTAAATATCGCATAGAAATTATTGCAGATATGCACGCTATGTAACAGTAAATTTACTGGTAGGCGGAAATAACGAAACTTTTAAAAATGTAGAGTTATTAAAAAATACGACTAGTTGGGTTTCCTGGTGCCTAAAATTAGCTATGCTATAAATAGAACATGGAACACGTTCAGTTTGCGACGTATAATATTATGTCTCGGAGGGTGGCGTCCCAATGGGTAACTACAATGTATGGGAAAGGACACAAGACCTGTAAATGAACCGGTTCCCAAAATCAAGTGTAAATGTATTTTTCCACAGATGATACAAATTTAATAAAACCTGTCAAATCAACTTGGCATTCATATTTCCTTTAATCCTGTCAAGTTGTCTTAAATGGAAAAAATATTGAAAAATCATAATAGTTATACGTAATAGTTTATATCATGAAAAGAATGTTTGAGATTTCCGGTAAATTTTATGGGAATTTCAGTAAGATAGATCGACATCATACAGCTTTGTACGTTAGATATATCTGTCTGGCTTCGATCTGTCAGTTTTCTGATTCTCTCTGCATGCCCATCAATTTTCAATTTTGTAAAGTACCGTATGATAAAATCTGGCATTGAAACTTTCAGTTAGATCTATGAATAACTCGCAGGATTATGTTACTAAATATGGTAACACATTTAAATTGTAGATTAACGAATACAGATAGCAAGATAATGATGTAAATAGTTATCAGTGTGGACATACCACGTGATATGTGACGCAAAAAGTACAAATATGTAAACACAAAAGGTCACAGTTTTTTCCCGAAATCGACTCAACTGCCTGGATCGTAGTTGAGTCGGTTTCAGACAAAACCTTGACGTCTTTAATAAAAAACTAAGTGGCATGGATAACATACCAGTATTATGGTGCATGCTCAGCCCTTATAGTTCATCTGACCACCGTACATAACGTCAACTGTTTGAAAAAAACTTGAAATATCATTGGAAGGCGAATTTGACTGAAATGAAAATGAATTTATAATAATGATAATACTAAAAAAAAATAACCAAAATAGCAAAAATTCTGTACATTCTTGTGATAATGTAAGGAAATGTCCATGGTCATTGTGTCAAAAAGCATTGGCTTTCAGTGCTTTAATTCGGTTTGTTGTGTTGTGTTATTCTAGCATTTTGTGAGCAAAGAGAGACGTTCAACATGTTTTCATCAATAAAATGTATCAGGTTAATCAATTCCTCAGGTTAACTAAATGAATCGCCAGGAACTATTTATTGTTTGTGTATGAATGTGGGTTGTCATGAGGACAAAGCCCGGGTCCAAGAGCTGCACGACTTCATATAGGCGTACGATAGTGATTACCTTTCAAAATGATATGGAATTCTCACACAATAAATCGATATTGCGATGTCAGCAATTCCTCGATGATACATAACTAACAACTAAGCGATACATTACCAGTAGTTGATATGGTATCACGATAGTTTTATTAAAATAAACACATGTCATGATATTTGTAAGTTACTTCACATTAGAACATGCACTCATCCTATCAGTAATCGGCGCCACCAAGACACCAGTGAAAGTTAAGATACTTATGTAAAAGTAATAAAAATACAATTGCCACTTTTCCTGAAATATTCAAGAAGCACGAAAATCTCGTGCGAATCTCGCGTGCATTTTCAGTGAAACTTATGATACCAAAGATACGAATCTATTTCTAGCTCCAAGAATTTTTCGTTATCAAAGCACTTTTCTGGTGAACTAAATACCTTCGTACTTAGATCATTCCGTCCAATTTAACTCAAGGCAGCAAACAGGTATTTTAGCTATGTAATTAAGAAGCTTGTCTGACAGGGAAACTGAATCTTCTCCATCTTGCTAGAATAATAGAAAGATCAAAGCGATGTAGCTTGAAACAATAATTGATGTGTTTCATTTAGTGTACCTTATAATTGTGGAATTTGACACAAAGTGTTACTTTTTTCGTTCGGAACTCATGTAAAGTATGCTCTTGTTTTTCATGAAAACAGTCGTTTGTATGATTACCGTGTTCATGAAATACTTTAGAATAACTACCTGAGCCAAGTACAACCTGGCTAAAACAATGAAAAGTTTTCATGTATTATCTTTTCAGACTAACGATGTATGTACTGGCCAGAAATTCCATCGGGAAATTAAAAAATATAATAAATTATGTTAATTTAGTAAGATTTAAAACACGCTTGCGATATATATGCCAATTACAAACTTTGTTCATGAATTTACGCGAGAAAACCGATGAGCACTTCAAATGTGAAGTGCTCATCGGTTTTCTCGCGTAAATTATTGCTTGGGTAATCTAGATTTTCAGTTTGTGATGTACAAACATCTCTACAACATATAATACAGTGCGTTCATTGTAATTCATCTGTAGCTTATTACAATGTACATATAATGGACAACAAAACCACAATAACTCCACACGTACAGACAGACTTACGACCATGTATACATGTATACATTATATTGTGTTAGATATAATACCCCACCAATCAATCAGATTAATTGTCACAAGAACGGTTAATTGGTCTGTGCTTATAAGTAAGCAGTGATAATTAGGTTTATTGATGGAATACAATCAATCATGACTTATTATTATGCCACCCATCTTTGATGAGGGGATATATTGCTTAGCAAATGTAGTTGGGTCTTTGTGTCTGTAGATGATCTCTGTTGGTTCTAATGTCAGTAGGTTAACGTCTATTTGACCTTTAACATGAATATACCAAACGGTTCCTGGTCAATAAATCACGAACAGTTGTGTGTAGGATTTTCTCACTTTTTAGGGCGTTTGATAGCCATCAGTAGATGTTCCCCATTGCTTTTGGGGTTTGTATGTCAAAGGTCAAGGCCGCCACGACCTTAAACATTATTACTATACTAAATCTATAAATCCTTATTTTACACATATAACTAAAGCCCGTTTGCAGCGAAAAAAATCGTCTAAATTTTGAATGGTTAAAAATCTATTCATCAGATGTTGATAAAAATGTACGTAGAATCATAATTACATTCTACCTACTCCCATTTTAAATTTCATAATTTTTAATTACTTATTTAAACAAGTTTATTCTTTATTGTATATTGATATTACTTGCATTTGAACACTTTAACGCAGGGAGGATATCTGGTAGTCCATTGATGATTAACTGTCTTTTTATTAACTGTTATAATCCGTGACCAGCGAGATTAACATTGCTGTGATGAAAGCGAAATTTATGAGGCCCATATAAGTCGATTTATAATAGGTATGTCGCTTGTGTGTAACATATTAGGTATAAAACATGTAATATCACGGAAAAGCAGTGAAAACCAAACCCTTATTTACTAAGCTACATAAGCTATGTTATTCTTATACGGCATGGGCATACACGTATATAATAATGTTAAATTAACCGGCACTTAATAAAAACATTGTAATGTTTATGTGCGCAATGACATGAAGTCTTATGACTGAACCAGTCCTAAATAATTCAGTAATATACATCTACCCAAACCTTTAGGATAAGTCTGAAATCGACATTCATGAACACGTTTGAAGAATGCCTAATATTAAGCAGTCAAAATCGTAAAATCCGTGTTTTTATAGTTCGAGAAGGAGGCTGCTAGACGCAAGCCATTTAACGTTTAGACCCGAAAATATGATACACATGGACAGTACAGATGTACAGACGGGCCTCGTATATGCTATATTAAATAGGTTTCAAATACGTAAATCTACCGTTAGACGTGTCACGTGACCATAAAATTGGCGGTTGTGTGTATCGAGTCTTCTAACATGAAGTTTCATTGTAAACTACAAATATTTTACATAGAACTTATGAACAAAACTTTTTTCAAACATGTCCGATGTTGCTTGGATTTAATTGTATATTAGGTAGATACATTTCATTTACTCGTGCAAAATCTCATACTTGTAGGTGCAGTAAATACTGAGAAATCTTCATTTTAGACGATTTTTTTCGCCGCAAACGGACTATACATAATTATGAAGTTCAAAGGAGTGTCCCAAAACAATGTGTGCATGTATTTATAAAGCTATTTTTTGTATGCAGCACTGACTAGTTGGAACATGGTCAGGATATCTGCGGAACAGTATCCAAAATGACGTAGTCAGTGTTAATATCCTCAGGTCAACCCATGGTTGGTGTGATGTGATGTAGTCACAATGATACTGGTTATGTACACAGTCGTATTGGGAGTTGTTGCAGCAACCTAGTGGTCTAATGCTTTCGTACTTCATATTGCTAGACGATGGCACCGGACAGTATAGGTTCGAATCCCATGGTATTTGCAAACGATTTTAAAACACGTTGACCTCAATGCCAGGTACTTGCAATAAGCCTTCCGCAGATTCACGTTCATGACGTAGCCTCGATCATCCTTCTAGCCTTTCATCCAATCAAGTTCCATGAAATACGTATATAGCTCCCTAAATATTTACATAAAACATTATTGTATATAATTATAGCGTCATGTTTATAAAACATTTAATATGTATACATTACGTTTACATCCCACACTTGAATCTTGTGGTGTAGGGAATACAAGTGGGAACTCTATGGAATGTGAAATGTTTAGTCTATGACGTCACACAAATTGCCTATATGTTACCAGAGTTCGCTGTCCTTCATCACAGACTCACTAGATATGGGTTTTAATGCATCTACCATACTCCACAGAGACAGGTATTAACTTATATAACATACGTACTCCGAGCTAATACATTTGGATTACCTAAAATACTAGTATACATATTTATTATACAAATTACGTTGGTGAGGTAGCAATGGATCTCGGATCGTACATGAATACATGTACTTGCCTAAATATAATAATAACATCTTTATTTATTGTAAATTACATATTTGACAGTACTTAATATCAATTTTCAATATTGTCCACTATTAATGGGATGTGTATGGTGCGGACAGATAATTATACAAACTAATCGATTGTTAAAATTTGAATGAAATCTAAAAATAATTTAGGGAGTGTTAGAGGCCCCTTTCACTGTATAAAAGAGTACACCTGGTCAAAGAGTGGAATGTGTATTATATGTTATATAAATACCTGTTGGTAGAGTCAGACCATGTAGATAATCTCATCAATCAAATAATGCAGCTGTTCAGTGGAAATGAAATGATACGTATAATATGTTACTGTAATATCTGTTAACTCAACCTGTAGCCAACTATTACACAGTGTCTGTATGTAGTGTATTCATATCGTCCAATCTAGGTATGTATGTTAACATTGCCCAGATATTTTATCCGGTATCCTTGTTGCCAGACATCCATTGTTGACTGTTCTATAGAGTAGGTTTGCTTCACAGGGTTGAAGTGCTAGCCCCACGCCCAACCCCTCCCCATTTTCAACAGGGTTTGTAGCCGTATTACTTGACGAACTTTATTTTCTAGACACCCGGTGAAACTGTCTCACTTTTAAAACTACACTATAGACACAGTTCAGTGCGAAGTACTTATTCACATGCGAAGTGCTATTCTGTTGGCTGAATGAAGAAGAAAAATTAGATTTGGCGTTGGATCGCATTGTCCTTTGCTCCTCGGATAATTTTCGAGGCATCCGCCTTAAACAATTTTCGTTAAAGCCATGAGATTGAAAAAAGACATGTAAGTTATGTCCTTCGAACGCCATAAGTGAATCGTCTATGGAGGGGCACGTGAGCAATGCTCAGTGGTTTACGATTTTAAAAAAATATCCAAAAATGAAGCAGTAGAAGGTCTTGTAGCAGACTTAACCCATTGGAATGTCACAATATATTGATATCTCGGACATCATGTGACTGACGTTTTCATCAAACAGACATCTTACAGCAGCAATTTCTCCTGACGTCACTACAGTTTTGGGACCTGTCAGACTGAGCTCTGTCTACCCATTAATAAATTTATGAACCCACCTGTTTACATTTTACTCTGATACTGTAGCCTTCTTATACTTCATATAGCCCGTGTATAGTTATTGCTTTTTCCTAGTATTGATCAGGGATCTTGCTAGACCGTAATTACGTGTATAGTTTCTGCTTCTTCCTAGTATTGATCAGGGATCTTGCTAGACCGTAATTACGTGTATAGTTTCTGCTTCTTCCTAGTATTGATCAGTGATTTTGCTAGACCGTAAGTATGTGTATAGTTTCTGCTTCTTCCTAGTATTGATCAGGGATCTTGCTAGACCGTAATTACGTGTATAGTTTCTGCTTCTTCATAGTATTGATCAGGGATCTTGCTAGACCGTAATTACGTGTATAGTTTCTGCTTCTTCCTAGTATTGATCAGGGATCTTGCTAGACCGTAATTACGTGTATAGTTTCTGCTTCTTCATAGTATTGATCAGGGATCTTGCTAGACCGTAATTACGTGTATAGTTTCTGCTTCTTCCTAGTATTGATCAGGGATCTTGCTAGACCGTAAGTACGTGTATAGTTTCTGCTTCTTCCTAGTATTGATCAGGGATCTTGCTAGACCGTAATTACGTGTATAGTTTCTGCTTCTTCATAGTATTGAACAGGGATATTGCTAGACCGTAAGTACGTGTATAGTTTCTGCTTCTTCCTAGTATTGATCAGGGATCTTGTTAGACCGTAATTACGTGTATAGTTTCTGCTTCTTCCTAGTATTGATCAGTGATCTTGCTAGACCGTAATTACGTGTATAGTTTCTGCTTCTTCCTAGTATTGATCAGGGATCTTGCTAGACCGTAAGTACGTGTATACTTTCTGCTTCCTGGTTATTTCTACTATCAACATATTTTAATGTATGTTATAGGTCAAGATTTGTGTTCTGCAAAGCTATTTTGAGAATATGACTACATCTTTCACTGATTAATTGTATCCCCGAGACGGTTGGATATTTTTTAATGAAATTGGCAGGATTATCAAGAAGGCATGCGCGTGTATGTACCATCCTTGTAAAAGAATGGGTTCCTTGTACGCCAAACTTCAACGGAAACGCTTAATGGTAAATATTTGTAGAATGACCCTTGTATGTGTAATAAATCAATTATAAACCAATAAACAAACAAAAAAGACGTACGAACGGAACGAAAAAAACATGATAGCAAAAATTGCTGATAGGAGAATATCGGCGGTGATTACAACACCTGTTTGTCGGGGTAGATTGTTTTACATTATCGTTGATTGAAAGCAGGTATGTGGGGATAGTTCAATAAGTAATGACTTCAGGTGTTCCATGTCTGATGTTGGTACTCGATGTCTGATGTTGTTGATTGTTCTAAATGTGATTGATTTTGATAAGTGATGTTGTTTTTGTAGTGTTCGACATACCCACGTACATTGACGCTGACGAAATGTTTTCTGTCAGCCGCGCTAGAGGTTTGGATTCGGTGAATGAAGTTAGACATCAATCATACTAAGTATTTCTCTGCATTTTTTGCGATTTAACTGAGATAGGCGTAAGTGCTTGGCCTAGTTCGGTTTTTCCCTGCCAGACTGACCAATAACCTCCGACTTCGCGTAAGGTTTTTGCTATTTTACCGATGGTATACAATTATGATTTTTGTCTAGCGATATATTGTCACTTTTAGCTACATTTTATTTGGCTCGGTTGCTCATAACATTCAGCAAGTTTAAACGGACATCGCCTGCCAAACAAACGATGCGATGAAGGCAGATGTGATCCACATGAGAAAGACATTTTGTGCTATTTTTAGAATTGTCTCTTTCGATTAATCGAAGAGTTTTCAAAATTGGTAATTACTATGAACATGCTTTGCAAAACCCTGTTCAAAAATGGACAATTCATGCACATGAACGGAAACGAATGTATTGCTTTTGTGTTCTCCGTTGGTTGTCCGTTCAATCTCTCCGGTAAGGACTGGTGTGAATACATCCTAAGGCGTCGTCGTCATGTGGCAAGTGAGACTCGTATACTTACGTTCATACACGCGTCTAGCTCGTAAATAAGTTGTAAGCATGCATTTTTATGATGCACGTTTTTTTCAAATTCTTTTGATATTTTTTGTATCGTGCAGAGTAAATTGTCCATAAAATTGAAAATTGCGTACATTTAGCTGATAGGATGATGGATTGTAAATGATTGTGATCAAGCTATGTTATTAGAGATAATATACCGCAGATTTACGACACGTTTGCCAAGTGTAGGCAACTATCTGATGCAACATTACATTGGCTTACATTCTGTAGACACAACTCACAATATCATGTACAGGAAAACCTCGTCTGAAGACCATTGCAATCATAGGATCACTTCGATACCGAAACCAGAATTGTTAGCTAAATGTTTCCTGTTTTGTTCTGTACATGTTTTTGATCTTGATATGGCAACGATGAGTGAATGCGACACTTCAAAGACAATTTTCATATTATGTAGATAATAAATACATGTAGCATGGCATTACTATGTAATGAATACAAATACCATGTATAGTGTTTTTTTCTGGTTTGGGTTAAAGGGGCTGTTGGCGAGGCCCTTCAAGTGGGTAAAATTGCAACATAAACAGAAAAACAGGGGCCATTTGCCAAATTCCTTCATTTATCGATACAATATTACAAATTGAAGTGATTAAAACGTTTATGTTAAAACCTTTCTGTCTGTTATAGGAGGAAGTATAAACTGCTGGAAGGAAGTAATTGGTCGAATTTTGCAAAATGTGGGTCCCAAATCTTGCATATTGTAGAACACTGTTATTACTGTTATTATGTACGGAGATGTAATCATTCTAGTTATTATACACGCCAATGTTTCACAATATAAGATATACTGTAGATTATTGTCTGTACTGTAATCAACTGCAGTTTGAAGGGATGTAAATAGCTACTGTGATGTTGATCATAGATATAACCATCAGATCTGTGCAGTATGCCAGTGGCAATTTCATGTGTTTTATCACAGTACTGTAAATTGTATAATTTTCGCGTGGTAAAAAACATGACTTTCATTGCTAATGGATTCCAAGTTGGCTCATTTCCACTGGTCAACAGTATTTGAGTCATATGATGACTACACAGTGACAATATCCTAACACTACCAATTAAGGAGGATAACCGTTGTTCACTTGTTAAGTTAAGACAATTAGATTGTCGTTCATGATATATAGATGTTACAGAAAGTTGACCATGCTCGGCAAAGCGGCACTCACCCTGGAACTGTCCTCGCATGGTGAGCGTCAAGCAAACACGGGAGCTATATACTATAGTGTTATTTTAACAACTTCGATATGTCGTTGCCTTGGATCAAACCCGCAACCTTTCGAAATAAAAATGATTCGCTACAAGCATCAACTGTAAATCTCCGAATCAAAGAGAATTCCTGAATGGACGAGAATAAGGCACGTACATGTGTTCGCGATATTCTTGAATGTTTAAAGCATGTACCTAAACTTCTTTTTAACAGCAAAATTTTATAAAACCGTGAAAATTTCCACAATTTACAGTGCGCTGTTTACTATTCATTACATGACTCAGTACAAATGGTATCTTAATGTGAACATATTAAAGCTCGGGGAATGATGTAACGCTGAATATGAAATAAAATAATGATAGCGGAATATAATTATATTATAATGGTGTTTCTATGTTCGTCTAATCCGGAATTCGGCTGTTTGATGGTACAAAATAAGTTTGCGGTGGCTTTTTTACCGCCTGTTAATTTAGTACTGTTGAGTGAAGATGATGCGAATATGTTATGTTTGAGCTAAATCGGGCTTGCTTCCAGACGATTAATATCTCTTTTAAAATATACTGGTTATCAGAAGTAAGAAATTAGTGCTTGAAACTGTATTGGATCATTTATCCAATACAATTGCACGTTGAGTCGTAGTTATATCGCTTACATACTGTACCTACCTTACCTGTAAGTCCCAACCGCAACAAGTTTCCTCAATTTCACTCTGTCTTTCACTGCGAACTATGCACGGCCCCAGATGTATTGTTAGCTCTGATGTGACTGTTCTTTGTCAGGTATTTCGAGGTCTTTCTGGTTTCCTCTATTATACACTGTATGGCACTTGTACATTGAACTATGTCATGTTTTAAAATTGGTGAGGTCCAGAATAATTATTGGCGGTTCTTCATAGTAACACGTTGTGTATTTTGTCATAATAAGATCCTATGTGCTTCATAAGACTATGACCACATCCAACAGGACAATCTTGCTCCTAAATAACAAATTGTGAACAAACATACCAGTACAGGCAAAAAGCATTTATAAATGCGAAAATAGCGAACATTATGCTAAAGCGACAAGCATTTTACCAGAGTAACAGTCACTTATAATACATAATTTATATGCTAAAGTAACAATATGTTATGCTAAAGTAACAAGCTTTTATGCTAAAGTAACAATCTTTTATGCTCAAATAACAAACTTTTATGCTAAAGTAACAAACTTTTATGCACATTCAGCAAAATTTCCTTCTACGTTCATCTCGTACTTGTACAACATAATATCTACTGATTGCAGTAGTACTTAACCATTGCTACAATACAATTACAAGAATTAGTACTGTACCAGAGGAAAATGAACGTTTGTCTATTTCATGTACCGTATTCGAAGGTATTGTCAGTTTGATTTTATTTTTGATCTTGGAAACATTTCTCAATGTTTTTGTGTGCATTGAAAAGCATTTCAACTATGTTCCACCTGCTGAGGGGATGGTCGGGTATGCACATTAGAATCATTTATCAATAATAACTTCTGATAAGGCCGAATGTATCAATAAAGTTCTAAGACAACTTTAAGTAAGCTTTAATAGACATGTTGGCAACAGCCTTACGTGGACTAAAATATCCTGATACTGGCGCTGCGCTTGATACGGTGTGTGTGTGTTTGTGCAAGCTATAGCCACAAGCCAGCTCCCTGTCGAGTGAGGAGAATCTCACGTGAATGATTATCAAAGTTTACGAAAGTCTGACATTTATAAATTACACTATTCTGTGTGAAAGATATATATATACGGAAAGTGAGATTTTTATCAGGGTACAGTTAGTTTTATGTTGAACAGATAGGTGATCAGTTATTCCTGCGGAATTTGCCTTCTACGAAATTTGTTTCGTTCACCTGACTCTTGTAATCTGGACGTGATAAATTCAGATTCAACTGGCAACATGGAGAAGGTATTTCTTAGAAAATTGATGAATTCAAAACGTAGAGTAAAGGAATATTTTATTTAAATGTGTTTTTATTTCTTTTTATTTAGTGGTGTGTATACAGATATGTGAAATTAAAATGGATAATTTGTGAGACTCCATAATATTTTGCTAGATTGGATTAACATCACAAATAAAAAGTTATTGGTGGATTTCGTTTATAATATTAAAAATTTATAACATTAAAAAATTTACATTTATGCAGATAAATTTTTGGTTTTTTTATTCAAAGACATTTATTTTAATTCAGGGACAAACTTTTCTGCAGATAATGTTTATACTATTCACCGTCAACAATTATTCGCTTATTTATGTTCGGAAAAAATCTTGAGTTCAAAAATATCATATCTTACTTTTTACCTATCAGTGGTTTACGAAATAATTTATACAAAACTGTTTCAATGACACCATGTTTTCAACAGATAGTATATATTGTAAATTAAATGTCTGCTTTTCGTCAGGTTTTGAAGCGAAGATTAAATCGTGAATATAACTTGCTGTTCAGATTTTTACCTTGAAAAAAAATAGTTGAAAAGCGTAGAGCAAAATGACGCTTAATGTTGAGAAAGAATATGCTAAAATAGAAAATGTTGTAAAAATTAATGCTTTCTAAATTTATTTAGGTCTTATATGTCGTCGCATTAGAAGACAACAATCGTAAGTGCTTAATGTATTTTTTAAGAAAACATGTCTGTAAACTATTCTTTACTTTGGGAAGAAAGATTTCTATCTGTGTTTGTCAGTTTACTCAACTTGATTTCTTCCGATTTTCATGAACTATGTTCATATGATTGACCTGGTGGTGTAGATTCCGACATGATATGTATGTGTCTTATAATGCCATAATTAGCCCTTAGGACCTTATTCTTTTTAGGCGACGGTGTGAACGTATTTAGTGTAGAAAACATACTTTTGTTTTTGGTGAAAGTGTGTTTTTGTTTGGACTGAAGAAGTTAAATGTCATGTTCTATGTCACTTTTTAATTTTGCCTAGAACAAAATATACCTCAGTTATTGTAAGTTATGTACTTTTTTCCATTTTTGGCGTCCGCCTGTGCGATCATCTCGAAAATTACAAAATACTAAATGAAGAAAACATTACATATCGTTCATTTTCGTGGTAGGAACATTTTAAACGTACTATTCAGTTATAGGACTATCCCCAACTCCTTTTCTACACCCTAGAGTGCCATGGAAATTGATATCTATTAACAGGTCATTCTGTAGGGGCCATATAATTATTCAATTAATTCTGACAGCTGCAGGCAATAAAACTGGCTTATCAGGCTGTCCTTAGTACACACATAGTTTGTCTAAAAACAACAGTAAGTTATTTGTATATATCGTGTTTCAATTGGAAATAACTGCAAATTAGTCTGAATAAACTGACCAAAACAAATATGAAAAAAAATGTCCTAGCTGCAAAAAAAGAGTCATCTTGTATATAAGCAAAATATAACAGTTAAACGTAAACAGTTTTCTGTAACCATGTTTATCAATATATTCATTTATAACAGTTAATTAAAAGCCGAGAGCATAATGTTCAAATAATGACCTGTTATAATGAAACATCATAGAAAAACAATTTCTTTTAAAGCTGTTTAAAAAATGAAAATAATCAGGAAATTATTGTACTAACTGAACTCAGAAAATCGTGTTGAATACATTATGATCAAGTTAGTACCTACTATTGTAGTAGTGTGTAAAGGATTCATTTGCTACAAGGGGGTAAAAATGTACGGTTGAATCAAGGCTCGAACCCTGGACCGTTCGCTTACAGGGCAAATGCTCTATCAAAATATGCAAAACATCAGCATTTGGCAAGAAAAATGATTAATCAGTAATTCAGCTAAGATAAGTGCTCCATAAAGCCCGAATGTTGAGTGTTCTAATAAAATAAAACATGACTAGTAATGTGTCTATAGGACACGGATGCCCCATTTGACCATGTCAAGGTTCATAACTCCAATGTGCATGCTGACTAAAATTCAAACAAATTTGACGTCTGTAGCACAAAAAACGTTGTGAGCAACAACAGGAAAATTTAATCATTTCAAGTACCACAACATTGCTTATACAAGTCAGATCCGAATCAGAATATCTAGGTGGGCATCTAAACACACTAACAAATATTTCTAAAAACATGAGAGTTTATTATAAGCGACCCAAGTACTTTTCTTCATTTCGAGGGCCACAACTTTGCAAATATTTGTCAAATCTGAAAAAGCCTATGTAGGTGGACAACACATGCTGACAAACATTCCTGTGAAGCACAATTACTTTTCAAATTACAGACTACACAATCAGAATTTCATCATTTCAAATGCCATAACTCTGTTAGTATTGGTCGAATCCGACTAAATCAAATATATGCGCCGCAACAATGGGTTTGGATTAATATTTCACGTGTTATGTATAATGAAGTATACTATAATAATGTACTAATGTGTTAATTTATCTATATAATTATACAGTATGTGTTTAATTTTGCTTGCCCCTGTACCAAAAATACAGCGGTTCATATGTAGTCATGACCGTGTTTACGTACATGTAGTACGAGAAAGGTGACATTTCCTAACCATTTTAGCATTACGGTAGACAGAGAGGTATCAATTAAAGAAAATAATCAACAGTGTAAAAACAATATTGTATTACTATAGATGTACAACGACCTTCGAAATATGACCCTAGGACGAGTTCATTTGCTGAGGTTGAAACGATATTGGCCATTATTTTTCTGATATACAATGAATATATCTTATAAATTCACGTCATCTTTCAAGTTGACAGCGTGGCCTAGTGGTTAAGATGATCTATACTCTGAACAAGTCTCTACTCAGAACATTCTTTTTATATGGTCTGTGGGTTAGAGTCCGCTGCTAAACTCTTTTTTCACAAATTTGATTATCATAATACATATTTTTTTGTTTTTTTTAATATATATTTATTACTTAGTGAATGATAAAATTATGTTTTTGGTTTAATACAAAGTTGCTTTGTTTCGTTTATTTTATGATTTTAGCCCGCCCTGGATATTGTATTTATTGCTCAGATGACAATCGGGTTGAATTACAAACTATTTTCATCATTAGTTTTGCTGGAATTTGAATTGGAATTACCACTCTAAGAATATGCTGTAGAAACGTCAACATTAATTAGCGTTTACTCTGGTAATACAAGGAGCACAGTTTGGGTGATTTCTGTTCAACAGTCTTGACGTGGGAATATTTTCAATGATTAAAATACAAAGGAAATAGATATATTTTAGAAATATTTAGAAAATAGACATGCACGCGAATGTTTTAATTTAGCTAAATTAAAAAAATATTCAAAATGGGTGAGATTCGAACCCAAGAAAAAAATATATTTAGATTCATAAGCAGTAGCTTAGCCTATTGCGCCATGGAGGACGATGTATGCTTCAATTTCAAATAATATATTTCTATTACAAATACACCCCTTTTACCTGGATTATTTCATTATTAAAAGTACAGTTACGCCCGAACGATTGTGGTTTATCTATAGTAGTCTCCAACTTATAAAGTCCATCAAAACACATGTTTATTATTCTGTAATCTGTTGATTAATTTGTTTTACTGTATTTCTTAATTTTACTGCATCAATATCATGATAATGTTTGATTATGTATAGATGAATGTAAGTTTCGGAGAATGTGTAATTAAAAGTAAGATTCAAGAAATTATCTAGTATCAAATATTCATAGATAAGTAACTCATATATACACTTGCACATGGAAACATCTGTTTGGGTTTATCAGCTTTGATTTATGGCTCTCACACTGGGTAGCACGACCCTGGTGTTATTAATGCAATTAATACTGTGAAGGCCATAAAGTAGTTTCTACTCAGATTTTTGGGGATAGTCCTGTAACTGTATTGTTTTGGGGGCTCGATCAGCATATACCGTCAGTAATGATCGGGCGAGTAATAGAACAGTATGTTTTATGACAAAGAAAATAATGTACATTAAGATATATGCATAGAATTAACTGAATTTATCAGAATTTATCAGAATTTATGATGAAACGTAAATTGAATTAAAGTCTTTACACCTAAATTCCAAAACTTGTTCGTTTTCAACTCACCTGTTAAACAGTTGTTTCATTCAAACTATCAACCAAATTCTATTTCTGGTATCACAATCATATCTTCACATGGGATGCATATCTATCTAATACTACCAAATCCATTGAATCTGTAAGTTTATTTTCGTAAATGAATACACTCTCGAATTTATAAGCTTCGATATAAAGCAAATTGCCGGACTTTCTATTTCCAGAAAGTTTATACATTCACTTAATTATTTTAGGTCGATTGTGAAACAAGTTTTATAACAACTTACATTAATCACGTTCGATACCTCATTCCTGATGTTATCCATTCCCACGAGGGTATGAGGGAGAGAAGCGAGTTTTCCTTTTTTGCTGAGCATCTAGCAAGGGAATTACTAGTACCATTTTTTATTTCGTCTTTGGTATGACGCGGCCTAGATTCGAACCAGAGACCACCCACATTCGAAGAAGACGCTCAACCACTCGCTATCGAGGAGGCGGTATTCCAAATGACATTGTCAAGAATTCACGATTTCGAGGCAATAAATCATGAACATACATTTCGCGAAATAAGTAAAGCACTTATGGAGATTATGACGTTTAATACAGTAGAGAAATAAAATAACTGTAAACTGCTGAGTAAGATCTAAAAACATCAATTCAAGTGAGAGGATAAATACTTTGAATAACACTTATGAATGAGATCAGAGGTGATAACCTGGTTTATCTGGCTTCATACTCATAGATCAGATACCCGGGGTTATAGGAATTAGGTAATCGTGGTATGTGATAAATTTGCATTTAGGTATTCATGTAGCTCAACTGGTTCGTGAAATATACCTAACCAGATACATCAATATCTGGTAAACGTCCTACTAATCGTTTAGGCAAGGAGAGCAACAGCGCACCGACCTGCTGTGTCAGCTGTTCTGTTTTCATTCAGTAAAAAGAATGTAGAAAAAAGTGAAAATCCAAATTTACCTATCCGAACCAATACGCAGTTTACAAAAATAAATAATAAGATACCGCATGTCAATTTTATTACACCCGCTATTACTACGATTAAACATGTGGCAAAGAACAACTTTATGGACTATCAGTTTGTTTCTGTCAATTTTCCTTGATAACACCACTTCTGTTTTCTACTTTCAGACCGCCCTTATTCCGATAAAACAATACGTACAAAATGGCAACATTCAGATCAGAGCTTAGTGTGCCGATAAAACGTGATTCTATGGACTTTCAAGATAGACAAATGAAAGTTTGGGAAGACATGGAAGTAAAAATGGAACAGAGAAAGAAGGAATGGAATACTGACTTTGACAAAATGAGGGACGAGTTCTTTACATTGAAGCCTGGTGCTCCGGACAGACGGGCTAGCACTATTGGATTAGATAAAATTGGAGCACTAAGGACTGTTTACGAGAGCGACGGTACAGGCGAGCAACGATTTAAGGTTAGATTTGATGTTAGTGAATTCAAACCAGATGAAATTCAAGTTAAAGTCCAAGATAATAAGGTTATAGTTTACGCAAAGCATGAAGAAAGGACTACAGCGCAATCAGTTAGTAGAGAATACAGTCGACAAGTGGATGTTCCACCAAATGTTGACCAAGAAAGGTTACAGTGTGTACTTAGTCGCGATGGAATCCTTACCGTAGACGGCCCAGTGTTCAGTAATCAACTTGTGGCCACACATCAAGTCTTACCCATACAACAACAAGTCGTCCAGGCAGCACCCGAGAGAACCTTGCAATTAGCTACTCCAGTAAAAAATCCAATTATCACAGAGCCTGATGGAACCAGAAAACTGAGACTCACAGTCGACGCTGGTGAATTCCGTCCAGAAGAAGTCGTCGTCAAGACGATGGAGAAGAAGCTCGTTGTTCACGCAGAACACGTGGAGAAAACCGCGGGAAAAACTCTTCACAAGGAGTTCAACAAGGAGTATGAACTTCCGGATAGCGTTGATCAGACCGCCATTACAGCTTACATCGGAGACGAAGGAAAACTCATCATAGAAGCACCAATAAAGAACCAAGTGAGAAAATATTCAGTCACGCAAAGTCAAGATGTTAGAAAAGTGGTTGTCACAAAGGAATCGACGGTCACCATAAACGACGGACAGAATCGTCCTATGGTAACCATTAACGTACATTCTAGATAGACAATCCCGACAGCATTAAAACATTTGATTTGGTGCAAAAAATGTCAAGTGAATAATACCAAAATAGAAACCAAAATTGCGCTGAAACTAATGGTAATTACACTGCTGAATATTGTAAGTGCTTTATACCGCTTGCAAAACAACATTTCAAATCACATGGATATTTTTGTTTCCATTAGGCGACTTTGTTGGGGGAAATATAAGATATATTTACAAAAGCAGTGACGCAGCAGATCTTTTAATAGAATGGATTTAGCTTATTTTGATTTTTTTTCAAAATGTGTTGGCATTGGATCATTGAAGTGACTGCAGTCATTGCTCTTGAAAGGGACTTTTATGGATAAGCCTATTTTAGTATTGTATGGTACGTGAATCTAGTGTATTGTCTACTTATGTCGCACAACAATTGAAGGAATTCTGTGTGTCTATTTGACGTCAAGAAGGAAAATCTCTCGTCGCTTTTGATGTGTAGATATTACATAGGATAGATTTATTCTAAATTATTTATTTATATTCTAGTCAAAGAGAAGAAAAAATGGTAAAATACATGTAGTTTATTTTAGAATTGTGAGTCTGCATGTATGTATCACGTAATCATTTGTGCTTTTCACTATACTAGTGCAAAATTGTTCGTAATCAAAATGTGTTTTCTTAGTAAAAACAAACATAATAGTGAAGTCAATGTGTATTGTATGAAGAGGATTTAATATATTTTTGAAAATATGCAGCTTGTAACTTCTTATTTAATTGTGAACAAACAAAAAATGGCATCATTGGTACAAACGGTGTTCGTGTGAAAGTTAGATCTATATGAAATACTCAAATGTTAAACTTGAAGATGGTGACGTCATTATAGCATGTTAAACTTTACAATGGTGACGTCATTGTAGTAGATTAAACGTGAAGTTGATGATGTCATAGTATGTTAAATTTAGGATATGATTAGAATAGGATATTATTATAGTAAGTTATACTTGATGATGATGACGTCATTGTATGTAAAACTTGAAGACGATGACGTCATAAACTTGAGATAATGACATCATAGATAGACATGTTCTTATAAATTATCAATTACACTCCTATGTATTCTCACATTGTTAATATTGACCTCTTGTTGATTAATTCTCCATCACTAGATTATTATCCTTAGCTGCAGTTACATTGCCATGGATCATATGCTGTCATTCAAATGAGAATTATATACATATAGATATATCTAATATAGATACCCTACTAAGTGCAAAAAGATATGCACCCTATATTTAGATATCTAGAGGAAAAGTCTTCTATTGCTTTTCTGTTTCAGTTAAATGCTGACTGCCCTGTCCAATCTTTTGCAATGTTACTGATATTAATTCTATAATTTTAACCATTTTCAACATTGATCATGCAGAACTACTGACTTCAATTAAATAATTCATTTGCCGATATATTTATTTCCTATCTATAAAAATATTACTATAATAAAAAATTGGAACAATTTCACAGAATGGATGTGTGTTTCTTTTTGCATCGAGTATAATAATGTTAAGTGTCGACTTTATTTACAGCTGGCTTGATATTCAGCTTGAAAGGTGGATAAATATTGTTAATAAACATAACAAGATTGTATTCAGATAACATGATGCTGAATGTAACATTATATATTAGTTATTTTCTCTATTTTGCCACATTGTACTAAATTGTTACTTATGTTGTATTTGTTATTAAGCTAAATGTAAATAATGTAGAAATCAAACAAGTTAGTTATTTCTTTTTAACCTGTTGTTTGGCAAAATTAAAATGACATTGATTTAAATATGCATGCCAATTAGTCACTGTCAATTAGTACACAAGTAAACAAGAGGGCCCAAAGGGCCATAGGTCGCTCACCTGTCCTAGTAGTTCATGCACCCCAAATGGTAGCCTCTATTGTATGAACAAGGTTTTTATATTGCCTAATGCTTTATATTTTACATCACATTTAGAACACATGACATATTGAAGTGATTTGACCTTGTGACCTAGTTTTTGACCCTGGATGACCCAATATTGAACTTGACCTATATTTCTTTTAGATGATCATTGTGACCAAGTTTCATTAAGATTAGACCAAAATTGTGACCTCTAGTGACTACACAAGGTTTTTCTATGATTTGACCTTGTGGCCTAGTTTTTGACCCCGTATGACCCAATATCGTAGTTGACCTAGATTTTGTTCAGATAATCACTGTGACCAAGTTTCATAAAAATTAGGCCAAAATTGTGACCTCTATTGACTACACAAGGTTTTTCTATGATTTGACCTTGGGATCTAGTTTTTGACCCCGGATGACCCAATTTTGAACTTTACCTGGATTTTGTTGAGATGATCATTCTGACCAAGTTTCATATATATTAGGCCAAAATTGTGACCTCTAGCGACTACACAAGGTTTTTCTATGATCTGACCTTGTGAACTAGTTTTTGACCCCGGATGACCCGATATCGAACTTGACCTAGATTTTGTTGATATGATCACTGTGACCAAGTTTCATAAAGATTAAGTTAAAATTGTGATCTCTACTGACTACACAATGTTTTTCTATGATTTGACCTTGTGACCTAGTTTTTGACCCCGGATGACCCGATATCGAACTTGACCTAGATTTTATTGATATGATCATTGTGACCACGTTTCATAAAGATTGAGTTAAAATTGTGACCTCTAGCGACTACACAAGGTTTTTCTATGATTTGACCTTGTGACCTAGTTTTTGACCCCGGATGACTCAATATCGAACTTGACCTAGATTTTGTTGAGCTGATTATTGTGACCAAGTTTCATAAAGATTAGGCCAAAATTGTGACCTCTACTGACTACACAAGGTTTTTCTATGATTTGACCCTGTGACCTAGATTTTGACCCCGGATGGCCCGATATCGAACTTGACCTAGATTTTGTTGATATGATCATTGTGACCAAGTTTCATAAAGATTAAGTTAAAATTGTGACCTCTAATGACTACACAAGGTTTTTCTATGATTTGACCTTGTGACCTAGTTTTTGACCCCTGATGACCCAATATCGAACTTGACCTAGATTTTGTTGAGATGATCATTGTGACCAAGTTTCATAATGATTAAGCTGAAACTGTGACCTCTAGTGTCTACACAAGTAATTGTGGACGGACGACGGACGGACGGACGGACGAAGAGTGATCACAAAAGCTCACTCTGTCACTTTGTGACAGGTGAGCTAATTAAAACTGACCCTTTTCTTTGGTATGATTATTGAAGTAAGGATTGTTCCCATAATTTCAATATTTACCTCCCTTGTTTTCAATTGTCAGCCATTTTGAAGAGCAAATTCAATTTAATCATTGATAGCTGTTTAATATTCATATTGACATAAAGTTAAATCTGCGATAATTAGGAATATAGAAAGGTAATGCAAAGGTGACAACCACCTTAAACCTACTTTGCTATCAGCTTCACAAATATCTTGATATAGATATTAAGCTGTTTAATGTGTGATTATTTGTTTTAAAGTATATGTACACAAGCAGTTGCCCTTCAAAATGACCGACAAGTGAGGTAAACATCATTGGTATGGAACAGCTAGTACGTTCATTTTAATTTTGCCATACAATTCTTTCATCCATTTTTTTCTCAACATTTGTATTCTACGAGCGTATATGAGTTTGTCAGGTATAAAAGCAGTTTACAGGTTTCCAATGACATCTGGGACTAGTTTCATAGACATATCTTAGCTCAGATGGGACTTTTCTACATTCTATTGTGAGCGTACCAAGAGAACTCGTGCATATTATTTGTAACATAAAAATAGTTATTTATGGTAATTCTAGGACACATAACTTTGCTTGAATGTACTAGCTATAATATAATCTTAATTTGCTTAAAACAGCATGTGAAAAAGACAAATATGTCTATGAAACGGGTCCCTGTTGTACATAGCTACCAAATTTGGTATACTGAGGGTCATCAAAAGTTGTGACCATGGACTGAATACTTGAGAAGAGGAGAACATTGTGGACACCACTACCACCATCTGCAGCAGGGGATTCTATAACATGACCTGTCAAAAAATGGCAACTACAAATGATAAAATACATAACACACATGTTTGCTGATTATATGCTTTATTTTCAAGTCTTGTAGATTTAGAATCCATACACAGAGTTGTATAATGTTATATAGAATGGCAAAGAATGTCATATTTTGGCTAATTGTAACATGAACCTGTATACATGTATTAACGAGAGAAGTAAGTGTTGCTGGTGTGCGTGATCATTAACACTAAATAACACCGAGTTAAATGGCTGACAAACATAGTTATACATCCAATAAAACATACACATACATGTATAACTGCATTCATTTGTAACTGACACATTGTCATAGAATTGAGGAAAGGCTGAAATCTCTACCTTGTTTTAGTATGGAGAATCTGACCTGATCCTTGACCTTGTATTGGCATAATTTAACAGCTGGTATCTTGCCTATATTTGTAACCCCGGTTTTATGTTGTCATAAGTTGGGTGTATCACGAGTACGCTCGAGGTGAAATACAAACACAAACCGATATTGCACGATTTGCTCGCGTAAATTGATATATATTAAAGGCAAGGACCTTGAAATATATTCATGCATAAAGCTGGTGATCAAGTCTTTATCTCCATTCTATAATTGTGTGAAAGTGGGATAAAATAAGATTGAGAATATACTGTAAGTGTAATACATAACAGAATACACGGACAACAACAACCCAGTAGCTAACAGTATCTAAAGTTGGTAAGTTTTCAACAATATAACCATGTATGCACCTTGCTATGTTAAATAACTGAGATTATATGCCTACGATAGATTACATTGTGTATACATAATACCAATCCCATATAAACTATGATATAAATGTCTATAGAGGGAAAACAAATTCCACAACCAATATTGTAACACCCTCTGACTAGCAGCAAATAAAATAATAAATTTATTTAATAAATAACTTAAAATAAGCCAAAAAAGCATGTTACAGAATCTTAACATCACAACACAAAATTTTAATATCGTTTCAATAAATAGAAATACCAACTGAATTTGAAATCTAACGTTTAACTGATCATTATTTTATATAACTCAGATCTGTGGGAATGAGGTTATCAATACTGAATTTGATGATCAATCCCTGAATGCAGCTAAGATTGGTCAATTTTATAACTGGTCAGGAGAACAACCAATCAGATGACTGCATTCTGAGACTGGACTGAGAAACAACCAATCAGACAGTTGCATTCTAAAACAGGTCTAAAAACGACCAATCAGATGGCAGCATTCTGAGACTAGTCTTAGAAATGACCAATAAGATAGCTTGTCTCCATAACCAGCCATATAGTCTGATAAGTTTGTATACCACAACCATAAAATAATAAATAAAAGAAAAAACAACAACAAAGTAGGACAATAATTAATAGACAGAAACAAGTAGAATATGTATGCCTCCCCACTTTGAGGGAGCAAATCATGTCATGGATGGCAGCAAACAAGTGTTGATAATCTCAATAATTTCACACAAGAAACAGATAAACAGATGTGGACAGAATATGAGAAAGACAGAAAGTCCAAAACTGGATACAAAAAAATAATAAATAAAAGAAAACAAAAAACTTGAAAAAAATTCAAGAAAAAATGCTTTATAAAGACATTGTATACAACAAATCAGAATAATAAACATAAAATAATGAACATGGCAAGAAAACGCTACCAGTATGTAATTGATAATTAAAAGTATTTTCAAATTAGCCAAATAATACGCACCATAGTAAGATTGAGTTTAACAAAAGTCTGACTGAGTTATCAACTAAATACTAAACAAATATTTTACTAATCCTTTACTCCATACATCCTACACTATTCTGATAATCAATAAGTGTATATACACATCTCATGTACAGCTTTTTGGTACAAATATCAAGAGTGATCTCCCTTGAAAATGTGTCAAGTTACAGTTTCTGTAATTGGATCGTCTCCCCTTCATAAACTACTCATTGGAACATAAAAGATAATAAGCTGCAAAGCATGGGATAGTTGTCTGAAATACAAAGTATCTTATCAATATATTTCTACCTCAAAAAAACCAAAAAATATAAATAATAAAACAAGATCAAATAAATCTATAAATGTAAAAACAATTTTCTATAAACCCTTAACAGAGTAAGAAACAGAGAATTCAATATTCAACTAAAATATTTTCTATAAAGGATAAACACATGAAGGATAAACACATGAAGGATAACTAATACATCTAGTATTTGGATTTCTAACATAATATACTACATTCAGAAACTTGTCCTCTCGGTCACAGGTAAAATGGTAACAATGATAACAAAATCATAAAGGAAAGATCTAAATATTTAAACAAAATCAGCCATTTTATTTTTAGACTGTGAATGAAATATTTGGAATTTCTGCGACATCACAGTGACTGCACCTTGACGCTTAAAACAAAGCATTTCTTTCGCAATATATCAACTTCAAAGACATGAAAAATGTTTTTGCTGGTATGAATGATAATTCATATGATTAATGTGTTTATCCTACTGATACATGTACATTGAAGGTTTGTCACTTTAAAGCTCAATAAATATTTGGATTTCAAACATAATATTCTAACATTAGTAAAGTTACAGTTCTCTGAGTGAAGATAAAATGTTATAACAGAAACATACATAGATTTAGATTTATTGCACAAAAATCTTGTAGATAAATACTGAGTACATGGAATGGGTGAATAGTAATGGAATGTGTGAACAGAAACGTAATATGTAAAAATTGTCATACTTAGAGCAGAGACGATCTACATAACAAACAAGGATAAACGACGCAAAACTAACAAGTCATACATTGCTAAAGCCCACATCATATCAGCCTTGCAACAGTCATACATCTGTCTAGGACCAAATTTTGAGAACCTTTTGGGAAATTGCTGGTGTTTTCAGCAGCTCTTGTACAAACAATCATGCGGCTGATGTGACACAGGCTTAACGAACAGAATTCATGCCATCTAGCAGCCCCACAAGAGTTTATGGTGGCATAAAATGTATGCTTCAATATAGTTCAATCAACAACTGAAGTTTCTGATTTTCTTAGTTATATCGGTGAAATACATGCTAAAAGACAGTTTTCAACTCTTTCTTGGTATGAATACAAATTTTTCAACTGTTAAAAAAATGACTGAAAATGAGTGTTTTTATGATAACATAACACATGGAAATATTGAACACAGTATTTCTAGCATTGGTAAATGTTTTGGGGTCAAATATGAATGGATTTCAAACCATGCTTCAGTTCCTTATAAAATTTGAAATTAAAAACATAACAAAAATAAAAAGATTATGCAAAAAATGTCATTTAAATAACATGAGAGATACAAATAAAGATAAACACTAGGTCACAAATAACAAAGGCCATAACAGATCAATTTCTTTTTTATAAAAAAAGTTTTTTTGTAAAAGAAAAAAAATCAAAATCTCTCCCAACAATATTTTCAGTTCTACAGAATCTGATTGTAACCTTAGTTTTGAAAATATGTATAAGCTCCATATATAAACGTTTGCTGTAGTTTAGATGTACTATAACATGCACAAGATATTATGATAACTAAGAACTCCTACGCTGTGATCTCCCTTGATGCTACACTCAGTAATATTAAAGTAGTAATGTGTGACATAATTACTGTGTTGAGTTTAGACCTTAACACTATCAGTAACAGCATATTTGACACAAACATAACACTGGCTAAATTACATACCCACCAATAACACTAACAAAATGCACAACCTGTTTATATAACATAAGAAATATCAACAAATGCAATAGAACACAGCAGGCTATGTTTTCCACAGAATCACTGTGCAGAGGTTGTACTGTTCTAGCAGTACAGTGCTCTTTGTAAGTTTAATAAACTCTCAATGATGAGTTTTCAATAAATAGTAAGTTAAGGTATGAAATAATTCAGGGAGTATCAACAATAACACATTTTGTAGTTTACATTATCAATTTTCCATGTTTCTGCTTCTAGTCTTCTTCAACAAAATAACAAATTAACGAACATTTTTTAGTTTTGACATGCAATACATGTACTTCCTTTAATTTTGTTTAAGTACTTAATGTTAATAAATAAAAATAAATCTGAAAATAGTAAATTCAAAGAAACATGATGAAAAAAAAAATTTGGCCACCATATGCTTATCAAATAGATTCTTAAATATATCATGAACAGAATCAAGCCATTAATTACCTGGGCATAATACAAGAATTAACACAAGTCATCATCTCTAACAACAAATATAAACAACAAAAGGAAACAACAATACAGTTAAAAAGCTTAACATTTTCAAAAATGTGAAACAATAAAATTGTGTCAATAAAACAAGATCATTACAGACCAAACAGAGGATAATATTATACTACATGTATATTCTTCCAAGTAGTGTTCACACTTTTATCAACCAGAATCAGAACAAAACATTAGACGCATCCTTTACACAACTTAAGACATTTTCCAAACTCTCAGATGGGCAAAACTGGATCAGCCGTATTCTTTTGTCATATCTTCACAATTTTTTGCATCTGACTTTTTCTATGAGTTTGCTTTCTAATTTATACCTGGGTCCAATACACAGCTGTGTGCAATACTTGCGTGAGTACAGTAACACTTCACTTCAGGGGTACCGGTACATCAAGTAATTGAGTATTATATCATATACTAACACCAAATGAGAGGAGAAGCAATATTCATTAACCCTTTACTCCATACATCCTACACTGTTCCGATAAAAGATGAGCTAGAATGTGACTGTGTACACGCCTCAGGTGCAGCATTTTGGGACAAATATCTAAAATGATTTCCCTTGATTAGGAGTCGTGTCAAATCCTATTCTGCAATTGAATTGTCTCCCTTCCAAACTCAATATTGGAAAGTATTGTAGAGTAGGGGCATGAACTAAAGTAACTATAGAGTAAAGAGTTAACAATAGGCACATAACATCCATAATTGAAAGTGATGAAATTACAAATCAATGATTTTCACTCTGCATTCTTGACAGATGAAACAGACTTAGCTAATAGGAGCGATATATATACTTATAACATAAAAACATGTGAGATGGACTTGGTTTTGGACCATTTTATAAACATTCAAATGCAAAAAAGTTTTATCTATAAAATCAGGGAAATACATTGCTATGGGAAGATTGAAAGTGCAATTCAAAACAAGGAAATGTAAATTGTGTAGATGTGGGAATTGCCCATCAAAATGACTGACAATTCAAAACAAGGGATGTGAGTATTGTATGTGTGAGAAGTATGTATACAGTTCAAGTTGTGATGTTTGTCTAGGATTGTGTCAAGTTAGAAAGCATCTTTAATGTTACTGAATGGTCGGACGGCGAGATCCACTGGAAGTCGAAATTTCACCGAGTTCAATTTGTCCAAGGATTTTATTGCATCATCAAAACCTATAAATAAACAACAATCATAAACAACAGTCAGTTATAGAGATGCATAGTAACTGTTGTCCTTATAAATAAACAATAAATTTTGTTTTAATCCCCAATGTTCAACTGTATTTCAGTCATATGAAGACTTAGTAACCAAGTCAAATTATTGTAACACTAGGTGAGACAGCTGTTACCTGGAACACACAATCGACTTTTTATCGACTTCGAGATCGAATCCGTAACCGCTCGCACAAGAAGCGGACCGCTCTTTTGGTAAGGTTGAGCCATAAACTTAAACGGCCCTAAATGATGCACCAGTGCTGGTTATAATCCAGGTAGCAATCATTGAACAAGATTCATACAAGATTCAAACATGTGTTAAAGACTATCTGCAAAACAAAGACATCTAAGACAAACCTGTCCATTATATCTAACTGAATGACAGGTAACGAATGACAGGTAACGGAATAAAGGTTAGGCAACAGAACATTGGTAACACTTGTATAAGGAAGATAACTCACCAGTTCTGGCAAAATTAAAATTTAGTATAAGGGAGATAACTCACCAGTTCTGGCAACATAACTCCAATCCTGATAGTAGTTATCTACCAATGTCTGTGTACGGAATATCAGCTTCAACCATTGTGTCAACTTTGATTCACTGAAACACCAGCACAAATTACACATAGATACATGTGTACTTCACATAACAATCTGTGTATGACTGGTAGCTATAAAGGCTGTGGTATTAGATAATTGAAATAACCATAACTAGTCCAATTATCACACACCAGACCCCAGCAAAATTATGAGAGATATATTATAAAGTTATTATAAATATCCATATGCCGAATATCAAAATAATTTCAGTCAAATTCTGTGTATATGCATTGACATTAGAAAACTTTAATTGACAAATTGAAAATACTAGCGTATGGTTTTAAGCCTGGCTGGTCAACAGTGTTCCACCGAGTGAACCAGCAGTTACCAGGAACTGGTCAACAGTGTTTCACCGAGTGAATCAGCAGTTACCAGGAACTGGTCAACAGTGTTCCACCGAGTGAACCAGTAGTTACCTGGAACTGGTCAACAGTGTTCCACCGAGTGAACCAGCAGTTACTAGGAACTGGTCAACAGTGTTCCACCGAGTGAACCAGCAGTTACCAGGAACTGGTCAACAGTGTTTCACCGAGTGAATCAGCAGTTACCAGGAACTGGTCAACAGTGTTCCACCGAGTGAAGCAGCAGTTACCTGGAACTGGTCAACAGTGTTCCACCGAGTGAACCAGCAGTTACCAGGAACTGGTCAACAGTGTTCCACCGAGTGAACCAGCAGTTACCTGGAACTCACTTATAATATGCTAAATGTTAACTAAGCAAGGGAGATATACTAGTACAATTGACAAAGCATTCAAACTGTAACTTACTTAAGAGCCAGACAAATGATGGCTTTAAAATGTGAATCTTCCGATCGTTTGAGAGGAGTATGTGAGGAAATCACTGTATCAATTGCACCAAGTAATGTTTGCTTTGATGTGATTGCTTTACCACCAACAATCTCCAGGTGGAACGACTGAGACAGTTTCCTGGCTGGTGACTGATTGTACTCTGTACCATGCTGAAACAGTACCATGTTATATGTTTCAATGAAAATATTGAAAATGTCAGACAAAAGCTATACATAGCTAAATAATTGTTTCTTTGTTTGTACATGTATCGGACTCAAAACAAAGATCATTGTATTGTATTTATATAACCACTATTTTATCAATATTTCGGCTACATAGCCTTTTTCAAGTTCAGAAACTATATTTGCAACTACATCACAATGTAATTTTGTATACTTGTGATTTCCAATAAAGGTTTTATTCTTAACTTGCTGGCATATTTTATTGAATATATTTATTTAAACATAATGCATACCCACAAATCCAATTCATTACCATGTTTAATACATGTATAGAGTACATGTATGATGGGAACACTTATAATATAAACTTTGAAGTTTGTTATTTGGAAAAGTGTTGATGATTTTATGACACTATATGTTATTTAGGGTTTTATTGTTTGTTCTCAGGCACCATCATCACAGATATGAATGACACAAAAAATGTTGACATAACCAATGACCTACCTTGATTTCATAATATCTCAGCAGTAAGTCCCAGGCATGCATTTCTTTTGTGACGGTAGCTGATCTAGCCGGGAAACATCCCCAAGGTACCAGGCTCGAACTCTGACCAATCTGGATTATATAAATACATACAGGTTATAATAAGCACAATCTACTAACAGGTCATCAGAAATTAATCAATTTATTGTAGCCTATTAGTAAACTTTTTATGCAACACCACAATTTTTTGGAAAGAAAAACTATTGGAGATCAACTGTTTGCACCTATAGTAAAAGTTAAGTACCGAGGTAAAGTCTATGATCAAACATGTGTCCATTCAACAGACTGTACATTTACCCACTGATCATTGACTCGCAAGTTGGTTGTTACACTCAGCAACACTGACAGCCACAGCACATTGGCTTTTAGCCCGCTAAGGTATCCATTCATTTACCTGAGTAAAGTGGAACATGTGATTATTCTTGCTCAGAGGAATTCAGCAGTCAACCCGAAAGGGATTGAACCCGGTGGACCTCTCGATCCCGAAGCCCACACCCTACTTCTAGGTCACCACTTCCCACAGTAGGATTTTTACTGTATCGTGCCTTTGCCTAGCAATACTAAGTAGGAAAGCTTTTGACCACTTGGCCATGGCAAGTACACCAACAAAGGTTTCAAATACCAGTTTTAATGTGATTACATCACACCTGATTACATCACACAACGCCAATTGATATGTTGATAACAACACCCACTATATGTACGGGGAGACTTTTTACACTTGTATAGCGATGGGGCACAGAGTAGCATGGTCCTCAAGTAAAGGATTGAACATGATAGACATTATATAATAACTTACCTCCATCAAGCCATGTTGTACTAGATCTCTGATTGCCATAGCTAAATCTTTCCTTACTGTTTGTGTTAACAATGGACTGCTCATTTCCTGACTCTGTTACAGGGTAAAACAAGCATGGTATAAGTGAATATATCCTTGGGTCAAAAAGTCAGCAAATTTTTAATTTCGGACAATTGATGTACAGAAATATAAGCATTTTTACTTGGTAGAGCTCTTTGTAGTCAAATGTACGCTAGAGAAAATGTTACTAAATTTTGTAAATTTGTGATGATTATTCTGAATTTGTATGGCCCCAGTAAAAGTCATCAACAGTACATGTCAACATAACCAAAATCTCAAGATTACTGATGTTGACAAACGAGTGTAAATATATAGAGTGTCAATTATAAACTTAAGACAAGAATAATGTCAACATACTTCCTCCGAGTCACTGTTAAATTCTGATTTATCTTCTTCATCCACCACAGGTTGATACTTTGCTGCTGTCATCACTTTATCTATAGCTAACTCTAACCGAGCTCGTAAATCTCTGAAAGCAGACACGTTGGTTAAAATAACTTATATGTTGTTTTTATATCACTGGTAAACAGTATTACATTATCCCGACACCAGACGAACCAGCAGTTACCTGGTACTAACTTTGCAGAGCGTCAAGCAAGGGGGGATATACCAGTGCTGTTTTCCATTAATTTGGTTTGTCACAGTGGGATCAAACCTGAGACCTCTTGCACTCAAACAAATGCTGTACTACTAGGCTATCATGGCAGATACTGGTTGTTATAACTACGTAAACATAAATACTTAAAATGATAGTTCTAAAACAGCTATAGTCAACTCATGTTTTCTTGAATTTATAATTATGCTTCTCCTATAGGGAGCATAAAAATACCCCACTCACAGAAAAAGAATCCCTAGAACACCTATAAAGCACATTATCGAAATTCTTCAGACACCACTAGATTTTTAATTTGTTTTCATTCCTACTCCCACCTCTTTCAAGGCATTTTCTCTCTGAACCAATCCCAAGGCTCATGTATTTCATTTCATTGCTTACCCCCAATGATTGCCTCGAGGGGTCTTCTTCATTGCATTTTTCTTGAAGTTTCGACTACCACAACCAAGCTGTGTGATCAGAAATATTTGTAGAATGTGGATTGTTTTCTTCAAGGCTTTTAATCTTGTATGTTCATCCTGAAATCATACAACTATACAATTGAAGCATAATTCACAGGCCAGGTAATTAGCTATCATTGTCAAGCACAGAATATCCAAGCTTCAATGCCTGAAACTCTACATATTTCAATATTGTTTATATTGAAATATAGAGTTCCAGGCTTTGAAACTAGGGTTTTCATGATTGAATTAAAAAACCTGAAATAAGACCCAAGCCTGGTAAATGCCAGGCCTGATTCATACTGATATTGATATAAAGTACATTCCTTCAGCGAAATTGTACTAAACCAAACTTTTCAGAAATAGAGTTAAACCTCATGGATGTTTGGCACAGAGTCACAGTAACACGACTATGTGTCATCATTTTAAATACAATACATGTATGAAAGATAAAATCCCCAATAAAGGCATTGCCTTCGTTCAGATTATGTAAATAAATCATGATGAAATTCAGTTAAAAAAATTACAAATAATTGAAATTTCTAGTGTTTTCTATCAAAATTCTACAAAAGCTGTTTTCCATGACTTTTATCAGGTTCAAAGGAATCCCAAATATCCGACATAAATCTATTCAAAGTAATTACCCACTATATCTGACTGTGTGGACTGTAAAGTATCTGGTTAAAGATGCAAGGAAGCTGTGTATCGGTGCTAAACACCGGGCACATAAAAAAGAACCAGACAGTCTATACGAAATAAGAGCTAGACGCACTGCTGCAGAACCGTTCATGCCTGTATCTAATGTCTCTCTCTCTCCCTGCAGGGGCTTTCTCTCAATCTGTCCTTCTGGTCAGATTATGCTGTATCTGCACTGGTAGAGGATGCACCTGGGACCTTGCGGCTGCAACACTCTATGTAAAGCGCCTTTAAACGTACGTTCTCATGAAAAAGGCTCTATATAAATCTGGTATATTATAACTATCATTTATTTATTTATAAATCAACAAACAAGCACTAGTACTTACATGAGTCTGCAAACCAGGATTTGTTTTATCCGTACTCACTGTCTTCTTATCAAACGAAAACTGAAATAGCAGGAGATGTTTGTAAAACATGTATGCCCCCATTGCAGCCAAACAGTCATTTATGTTACAGGTCACAGTGACCTTGACCTTCGCCCTACTGACCTCAAAATCAATAAGGTCATCTACTGTTGCTGACCAACCTCCGTGAAAGTTTGAAGAACATAGGGCAAAGCGTTGTTTAGTTATTGAACGGAAACCATTTGGTCTACTGACCGACCTGCCAACAGACCGACCGACATTGGCAAAGTAATATACCCCCTCATCAAAGATGGGGGGGTATAAAAATACAAGAGATGTTTGTTAAACTTGTATGCCCTGTGGCAGCAGAATATGCATTTATGTAAAGGTCAGAGAAAATTTATAAAATTAAACGAGACTTACCTTGGTAAAAGTTGAAGTTTAATTTCAATTCTTTGAGTCTAAGAATTGAGGGAGGGCTTAACTGAGATCCGTTGCGCATGCGCGAGTACTTTTCAAATCATGTTTTTTCCACATTCATCAAACTGCAGATCTACCTTGGGCGGGAGGGTGTGGCAGTTAAGCCCTCCCTCAATTCTTAGACTCAAAGAATTGAAATTAAACTTCAACTTTTACCAAGGTAAGTCTCGTTTAATTTTATAAATTCTTTTTCGTCTAAAAGAATTTCGTTCGGTCTTACCTGAGACTTCAAAGCTGAATGTGACAAAACATCTTCCTAGGAACCTAACACACCTTCCTGGAATTCATCTCTGTCATTTCTAATTGGTTTATTATAATATTTCCTAAACGTACTCTCTCTAGACCATCCCGCTTTCTCCAATATCACTGCTACTGGAACAGATGCTAGATTAGCTTTAGTTGTAGCTGCCGATCTGACACTATGAGATCCAAATTCTTTAGTGTTAATTCCTGACCGGCACATAAGTGTTTTTATCCATCTGGAAATAGTATCCCTAGTCACTGGTTTATATGGTTTCACATAACTAATTAGCAGATTATTAGAGTTGTCCTTGTGTCTAATCACACTTGTACGGGAAATATATTCCTTCAATACAGTATATATACATAATCTCCTGTCTGGAGGGTAAGCTTTAAATTCAATACAATTAACATTATGTCCTGGTCTACTCTGTTTTAGTTGACCATTCAACAGAAATACAAATTTCGAACTTAACTTTTTGTAATTTTTAACACTTAACAAATGTAACATATGTACACGTGCAGCTTGAGTCAAGGCCATAAGCATTACTAATTTTAAAGTAACATCCTTAAATGATAGTCTTTTCACTGGTGAGAGATTCCTTAATGTAACTAACACTTTATCAACATTCCAAATTTGAGTATATCTAGGCTTAGATGGTCTTGAAGCGAAGATTCCCCTCATGTATCTCACTACTAGCGGATGGTTTCCTATTCTAAATCCATCAAAATTGAGTCCTAGAGCTGAAAGTGCCCCTCTAGCTGTGTTAATACTTTCATAACCAAGTCCTTTAGAATATAAACTAGTGAAAAATTCAATTACTGCTTCCAACTTTGGTAAAACTGGAGAAATTTTCCTTTCACCACAGTGTTGAAACCACCTTTTGATATGTGTGTTGTACTGTTTCTTAGTTCCAGATTTCCATGATTGCATGAAAATGTTGGTAGATTCTTCAGAAAATCCTCTACGTCTGAAGTTTTCCCTGATACTTTGCACACAATTAATTTTAGCTTTTGTTCTAATGGGTGAATCACTTTCAGATGTGGTAACGTTAGAAGACCTTTTCTTTTCAATATGATTATTGGAACATCCACCAGTATTTCCATCAGTCTCGTGAACCATGGTTGTGTTGGCCACAGAGGAGCCACAATAATGCCTTTGGCCATGTCCTGCCGCACCTTCTGAACACATCGTCCTAACAAACTGAAAGGAGGAAACGCATAAAAACAGTTAATAGAGCCCCATGCCATTGAAAAAGCATCCACAAGTTCACATTCCGGGTCAGGTTTCCAAGAGCAAAATCTTGCAACCTGTGCATTCAGTCTTGATGCAAACAGATCTATGTCCGGAGTACCCCACTTGTGACATAACTGCTTAAAGATATGCTCATCTAATTTCCATTCTAAGTTATCCCTAAAAACTCTAGATTCTTTATCAGCCTCAACATTTAGACTGCCTGCTATATGCGAACATGTCAACCAGATTTCATTTTGTATACACCACTGCCATATACTTAAACTAACCCCATTGCATGCGTGTGACACCGTACCACCCATACTGTTGATGTAATTTACTGCAGTTGAATTATCACATAAATTTTTTATGTGTTGGCCTCTAAGTTTAGATTTAAACGCTCTTAATCCATTGAAAATCGCCATCAATTCTAAGCAATTGATATGATTTAACTGTTCTGAAGCCGTCCATCTACCTCCAGTCCTTGATGAACCTAATATAGCACCCCAACCCAGTAAAGATGCGTCCGTTTCCAAAACTACTGTTGGATTAGACCTATTTATTCTCCTAAATTGTGTATGAACATTATCTGTCCACCAATGCAATTCTTTTTTCATGTCTGCTGAAATACTAACAATTCCATCATAATTTCCAAATTGTTTCCTTAATGCTTGTATTTTGTTTATTTCTAATATTCTATAGTGCATTTTTCCTAGTTCCACAGCCGAGAATGCAGCCACTAACATCCCAATAATTCTCGCTAAATGTCGTATTGACGTTTGTGATTTGCCTAGTAATTCTTTACATGTTTTCCTTATTTTCTCCTGCCTTTCAATAGTCAAAGTGACTATCATATTCATTGAATCGATAATGTTCCCTAAATAAGTCAACTTTGTACATGGAGTTAATACTGATTTATCATCATTTATAATGAATCCTACTGTAGTCATAAGGCTAGTTGTAGTATTGACATTACTGGAGCATTCTTGACTAGTATCGCCCATCAAGATACTATCATCAATGAAACCTGAATTGACAAATCCGCCATTTCTCAACTTGGCGTAAACTGGTTTTAACAATTTTGTGAAAATTCGTGGTCCCTCTGAGACCCCATTTGGCATACATGTAAACTGATAGATAATACCCTTCCAGGTAAAACAAAAATATTTTCTTTGCTCCTCAGCAAGTTTAATAGAATAATAAGCATGGCGCAAATCAACAGAAGCCATCCAACATCCAGGTGTAACAAGTTCTAAAGTACGTTCAAATGTTTCCATTTTAAAATGCTTATAAGGAATGCATTCATTAACTTTTTTCAAATTCAGTACCATCCTGTATTCCCCATTCTTTTTAGCTCGGAGAAAAATGGGAGATAAAACCATATCACTATTTTCGTCCTCAATTGATATAACTTTCATTCTTAAAAGATTATTAATTTCTTTATCAATAATTCCTTCTTCCACACAGTCAAATTTATATTGAACTTTGCTTTTATGCATTTCCATAATTGATTGTGCATCAATATCTATGTGACAATTTTCTACAATATCTAGGATGTTTGGATCACTAGTTAATTTGCGCCATTCTTCAATAAAATCAGCAAGTCGCCCTGCTTCAAAAATTTTATTTACCTGTCTAACTATTTGTAGGTCGGCCGAGAGCCCCTGCCCCGGTAGTTTTTTGATTCGTATGACGCCATACCATCAGCTATCCCACGACCTCTGCCTCTAAACCTATTGGCAGTCTGGAAATTTCCTCTGAACCGTCCTCTCATCATACCTCGTTTGAACTGTCCTCTGAATGGACGATTTTGGAACATTTTGAAGCTTATTTTTGAACAATCTTCGATCTCTTTCGCCGATTTAGATACGTCGTCTCCGAAGAGAAATTTTGTAACAGGCCTACTTTGGCTGCATAAGTGACTATATTCACTCTTTAATTCGGGTCTGAGGAAGTCCTTCCTGACCATGTTAATTTGTTTGTTAGCATGCCCTAACAGAGCCAATGAGTCATTGCAGTTGTTCAACAAGCTTTCCATGGCCTCATTCCCTTCCATTTGAGCCATCGTATTGACTACTTTGGTCAATAAAATCGCACTTTTAATCACTGATGTTTCAATGTTTTGCAATTTTTTATCGTTCGTTCTTGCAATAGGTGACACCGCATCCCAGATCAACTGATTCATTCGAACCACACTCAGACTCTCGCAGTTTTCAGGCCTCATGTGGGCATCATCTTTCACTACTTCTGCGTACTTCTCTTCCTCAATGCCGTTCACAAAAAGTTCATTCACATTTTCGGCAAGGACTGAATCCACATTCATATCACATTTTTCAGTAACTTTGAACCTTTTAGACATATTGTGAAATTTATTCGAATTGTTATTCAAGTCCGGCTCATCCGCCTTCCTTTTATCCGAATCTGAGCAAATATTCACAGACTGAACCCCACTACAGGACGGCTCATCATAATAATCCATCATTTCACACTCATCACGACCCTCCGGGTCATAGCCCTCCATATACTCGAGTCTCTTTGTGAAAGAATTCATTAATTCCGACTGTTCCTTCATTTTTTTGTCCTGCCGATTAAGTGCTGACTGAATACTCGTCAGCGCGTTTAATAATTTCTCCTCGGATGCTTCCACCCGAGCGGTAGATTTTTTAGCAGTAGTTTCTCTCTTACTGTTACTTTTAGCAGGGGCTTTCCCCTTTTTGTTTGATTCCATGGAATCATCATGTTCATGCGTGTCCGCCATTTTGAACGGAACACACTCCTGGTACACCCACGTGCACCAAACTTTTAACGATTACTCGTTTATAATACGATGACAGTTTCCAAAAACTGTGCAAAACTAATCACTACTATATTATGTATCACCATACACTATGCAAAATAAAAATATCAGTCCTGATTCGACGAAATTAATCGAAAAAGACGACAATTGTACTCGATTTCCTTCCCGCATGGAAGTAGCAACAACAAGTGCTCGCGCATGCGCAACGGATCTCAGGTAAGACCGAACGAAATTCTTTTAGACGAAAAAGAATTGGCATTTGATCTACTTCCCTTTAAAAGCAATAGGGGTTATCTTCTTATGGTGAGCAACCATCCTATGAAGTTTAATGATGCTGGGCCTAACCGTTCTTGAGTTATTGTGTGAAACCATTTGGTCTAGTCATTCACGTTAAGGTCACGGCGACCTTGACCTTTGAACTACTGAAGGAACTACCTTCCTATGTTTGAAGACCCACGGCCCAACCGTTCTTCAGGTATTGATAGGAAACCATTTGGCCAATCAATTCATATTAAAGGTCACAGCGACCTTGACCATTGACCTAAAAATTAGTAGGGGTGGTCGACTATTGCTAACCAATCACCATGGAAAGTTTGAGGATACTAGGGCTGAGTGTTAATTCTTAAGTTATAGAATGGAAACTGTTTGGTCTACTGACCAACCAACACACGTACAGACATATGGAAAGCAACATATTATCACCTCATCCGAGAACCCTGTTTTTTCTAACTTATATTAATCACTCTCGATGCCTCATTCCACGAGGGTATGAGAGAAGAGAAGCCAGATTATCATTAATGCTGAGTGAATAGCAAGGGAATTACTGGTACCATTTTTACCACGTCTTATTGTGTACAGATGCCCCACCTTTTTCTAAATAGATCTCCCTCTCCCTATCCTGCAGAGATGCCATGTCTGATTGTGTACAGACGCCCCACCCTTTTCTGAATAGATCTCCCCTCCCCCTATCCTGCAGAAATGTCATGCTTTATTGTGTACAGACGCCCCACCCTTTTCTGAATAGATCTCCCCTCCCCCTATCCTGCAGAAATGTCATGCTTTATTGTGTACAGACGCCCCACCCTTTTCTGAATAGATCTCCCCTCCCTATTATGCAGAGATTTAGATGTAAGGGACACATAAACTTACCTTAGTACCGCCACTTGATGAGCTTCCATGTACTGGACACGTACATCTCTCACGTCCGAGTGGTCCAGGACTAGTTGCTTCACCTGTACAAAATAACAATATGTAATAACATATATCAAATCATTAGGTTGATTAAATACCGCTTTAATACTCTCCATACATTTTAATGTAGCCAGTAATTGTAACAAAGAAGTCAGTGGTATTTTGGTGAGTAAAATGCGGTTTGCTTGTTACATGTCATTCAAACATTAATTTCTTATTGTTTTAAACATTGAACAGGTTCCAACTTCTTCACTTTGAGAAAATTAGTCGGTGGTAAATGAAATCCCTGAGTAGTCAGTGACATAGCTGACAGCTGGGACTTGTAGATAGCTCTGATAACTAGTTACTTTACCTACATCATTAAGCAAAGACCAATATTAAAGTTACATATATGAGCCTTAAGGATCAGGAGTTATCATACTACCGCATTTACTGGGTAAAAACAACATCAGAAACAAGAGATGTTTGTAAAACATGTAATTATGCCCCTATTGCAGCCCAATAGTCATTAATGTTATAGGTCACATCGACCTTGACCTTTGATCTACTGACCTCAAAATCGATACGGGTCATCTACTGTTGATTATCAACCCCATTTTAAGTTTGAAGATCCTATGGCAAAGCGTTCTTGCGTTATTGAACTGAAACCTTTTGGTCTTTTGACTGACCAAAGATGGAGCATAATAACTAATTTAAGCCAGATATAATACTTTTTCATGCCGAAACACTGATGACATCAAACATTTGTTATCACACATGTTGGAGAACAATTTTCCCCATTTTTTTCTCACATGTAACTAGTGATCGTATGATGTATTTTCTGCTTACCTTGCAAGAAATCAATAAATCTCTCCAGGTCAGTTATCTGTGTCTTTAGTTGTGATACCAATTTCTCCTTCACTTTAGCAGGATTTACAATCTGAAATCATTCAACAAATATCACTCTTTGTTATTCTGTCACAATTCAAATCTGCACTGCCACGACAAAAGTCAATTCAGATATTTCGCGAGGTAATTTTTTTGCAAATTTGTCATTCTGAAGTAGTTTGTGAGGTTAAAGGTTCATAGAAAACACATTTTCTATGTTTTCTTCTGATTGTTCAAGTTCAGAAACATAACTTTTCTAGAACTTATTTAATTAGTGAACATAGCGAAATTAATTCCTCACAAAAATATATGGATTTACAGTAATAAGCTGAAGGCAGGATTATATCATTGCAGGGAATGTGACAGTCCCAGCTATTCTAGGAAAAACCACACTGACTATTGATTATATTTAATCTTTTAATTAATTCTGGGTACCTTCATACAGTTAATCACAAAAGTCACATACACATCCAGTCTACGTGATGTATAGTTCAATAAGGATACTAATAGAGTGACAGCAGTACTAATAGAGTGACAGCAGTGGTCGAGTCCATGATAACGGTGTAAACCAATTACAAAGGCTTAACCAGACATCTACACGGATAATTTCAATGTTAAACCAAAATACTTTGCCTGTTCAGACAATGGTTGTAATATTTTGTGTACACATAATATGAAACGTTACTCTCACATTATCATAACTGAACAGTAGAACAACTTAACACCATATGCTATTCTAATGACTTCAATAAGAAATATGACCTAGAATATGAAGAAGCTCATGTGCAGCTTTTTGGGACAAAAATTATAAATGATCTCCCTTGATAAGTGGATTGTTAATGGAATAAAAAACACAGCATTATACATTTATGGCAAGTTACATCAATAACAATTCCAATTTTAATGCCTTAACTAGAGGCGTTTGAAAAACATATATGCCCCATTAGGGCAGCCAAATAATCATCGATGTTAAACGACATGGTGACCTTGACCATTGACCAACTGACATCAATATCAATAGGGGTCATTTACTAAAGATGAATAACCTCCATATAAAGTTGGAAGGTCCTAGGCCCCAAACGTTCTTGAGTTATTGATCGGAAACCTGGTTCAAACTGATCAATCATATTAAAGATAATGGGGACCTTTACCTTTGACTAACTGACTCAAAACCATTGGGGCCATCTGCTGTTGATGACCAAACTCCCTAGAAGTTTGAAAATTCTATGTCCATCCCTTCTTGAGTTATTGATCAGAAACCACTTAAGTACTCTACTGACAAACACACAGACCTACAGACATGTACAAAGCAATATACCGCCTCATCAAAAAATATGATTGGGTGGCACAATAATAATGTTACACATAAAGTCTGTGACTAAGTCACATGGTTTTCACAATAGTGTCACATGACAATGTTAGAATATTTACCTGTCCTACAGCATGATCCACAACTTGTCGTAATTCCTCTGTACTGTAATAACATAGCACACACCAAACGTGTTAGTAACAAGCTTAGTTAGTGAAGTAAGGCAAACCATTCAAGCATATCAACATTTCAAGGTTTTACCTTTTACAGTAGGGGCCTTAAAAGGAGTCTTTCCCATGAAACAAGGGCCTGTTGCCTAAAGAAAGAGCTACCAAGAGCTAGATAGCGCTTTGCTATGAAACAAATTGCTACCGAACAGTGCTACGTGATGGACAAAGCCAAACATTTATCGACTAATGGCAAGCTCTAGTAAATAGCAGAAAAGCACTATTTCTAACATTTTGCATTATTTTCAACGAATATAACAGATTTGTTCAGTTGTCATAATCATTGCTTGCAGTGTATAAACCTTTCCGAACATGTACCAACTCCTTATCCACAGGAACCAGGATAATGTGATCTGTGATTTTCTCAGATGTTACCAGATATTCGGATAGATTGTTGTCCAATTATTATCAAGGTCTGACTGAAACTACAGACATATAACAAAACCTGAAATTGTGTCCAAGGGACACGGGTGCCCCCATTATAGCACATATCATTTTAAATGGGGAAGGAGAGGGGAAAAGCAGGTTGAGGTAAGATCATTATTTATGATTTAGATTATATGAAAAAGACAAAGGTCCATCATTCAGGTAAAAAAGACAGAGCGAAAATTCCATCTTTTATGGTGATTGTTAATCTGTGAAAGTTTGAAGAAACTCCAACCAACAGTTTTAGAGGAGTTCAACACAACATATTTTTCATTATGGAAAATATAGTAAAAAGATCAAAGGGCAAAAATTCTGGTAAAAATTGACGCAGCGAAAATTTCATCCTTTACATTCATCTACACATTGAGGTTGTTAATCTGTGAAAGTTTGAAGAAATTCCACCCAACAGTTTATGAGGAGTTCAACACACTAGTTTTGTGTTAGGTACGTACGTACAGATGTTACGTACCCATGTACGGATGGACAGCAGCAATGCTATATGCCCCCCACTTATAAATAAGTGTTGGGACAAAATTACGCTAACTGATGTCGGTTATCATGCAAAGATATAATGACATATCAACTTTACATATTCAATCTAATGGTAACATAATGGTTAACAATGCACATGCAATCATGAAAATCATACAGTTTTTGCCGAAACTCAGAAATCAGTTTCCCATGTTACCAAAATCTGGATATATTCTCCTTAAGTTACATTGTTAGACATACATGCACACTAGGCACACAAACCCCTGACAACCTCTACCATACCTTCAATAAATACACAAACCCAAAACAATGTCATAACCCTATACCATACCATACATACAGCAAGCATGCAATCCCTCTATCAGTAAACCCAAACACTATCAACACTGCGGTATATCATACACTTTGGTAAATTGCGAGTAAAATTTAGTGACATTTTCAGTACATTATTCAAAACTCTGTATGCTATTTGTCTTAAAACAAGATACATACCAATATGCAGTACACATAAAATCAATATTCAGTACCCTTACTTGTATCTGTTATATAATGCATCATCTTTGAACTTTCTTAATTATTGACCCTCGTTCATTGTCAAATCTCAGGAAAAGTGATACCACTCAATTTTACTCGCAATATCCTGGCAGTGTACGGCATTCTGCAGTGATCCAGCCCTTACAGAAATCAGACACTTCATAAATATGAAAAACATTATTCGTACTATAACCAGAAATCACTAATCAGCATACCTGAGTTTTTGTAATCTATCAATTTTCAAGTCCAATGTGTTTCTCAGTTGATCCAGGACCACTTTTTGTTTCTCCATTTGTTGACTGGTCGGTATTTCCTCAGATTCCCCTGTCTGATAGAGAAGACAATCAAATCTATATAAACTTAGACCGTAAAAAAAATTAATACTGTAAAATCATTAATCTTTGCAAGTATTAATTTCACAGATTTTGGAAAAGTGGTATTTTGATGGTTTCTTAAATTCCTTGATTTAAAATATTGAACAAATAATCTCTTGTTACGTATTTTTGAGGTCAATTATTCAAGGGGTTTTAATTTCCCAATCTATTTCATCTGCGAAATCTATGAATCCAAGGATAATATTTTGACCTCACAAAAATGTCTTCTTTTACAGTACCTCATATGCATATGTTTCCAGGTCTTCTAGCTGAGACTTTAACTGTGTGATGAGTTCACGTTGCTTCTCTCGCTGTTCTGTTAACTTGTTTTCATGTTCTTTATCACTCTACAATATAGAGAAACATGCGACTACAAACCAATCATTGCAAGACATAAAATAGTACCTTCTTTTTTTTAAATACAGTTTATAATACAATGTCCCACTGGCCTACAGTCATTCAGACATGTGAAGACAGTCATGGTTCATACAGAACTTTCAAACCCATTTTCAAGGACTACAAAATCGCATTTGTCGCGGCAATTACCATTGCTATAAACTGTTTAACATGCAATTTTAGTGTCATCAAATTAAACACCAACACATAAGATGCACATTATTTTATGTAGAAACTGGAAATAAAATTCCACACCGTACAAATATTGCAATTAGAGAATAAAACTTGTCATGTACCGTACCGTACTCGTCGGCAAGACCTGTCGACGGTATGTCTTTTGTCAATCTTTATTCGATAGTTCGGTCTAATATAAAAATTAACTCTGATATTCTACTTGCAGAACATGAATTACAGGGCATTTTATCAAAATTTACTCTTTTTTCAAAATCCAAGTACTTTTCAAGGACTTTTTGGCAGTTTCAAATTCAAGTACTTTTCAAGAACTTGGCATCAATTCAATTTCTTTTCAAGACCTGTGCAAACCTTGGAAGACCACCCAGTCACATTATCCTGACAGATGGGAACCAACAGTTATCAAGAACTAACTATGCAGAAGGTCAAGCAAGTGAGATATACCAGTACCATTTTAATGACTTTGGTATGACAAAGCCTGAGATCAACCTGAGACCTCTTGCACTTGGAAAGTATACTCTACCACTACAAAAATCTGCAAGACATCTAGGACCAAAACATATTTCATCAAACTACCAATTGGAAGAAAACTGCCAAAAGAAAGAAAGCCAGGGACAGAACAAACTTGAGAAGCTGACATCAGCCTTATGTGTCACACAAAGAGGAGTCAGTAAGTATATTACCATTTCCTCAAGTATCTGAGCATCTTGGACCTTACAGCCTCTAACATCAGGTATACCACGAAATGCAAACTCTTCCAAATCCTTTAATAATTTCTGAAATAAAAATATGAATAAAGAATAAATTATAATAATTTGGTCACTAAGAAGTTTGTTTTCTGACAATGTCTTTCATATATAAATGACAAAAACCTTTACTAATTTGTTAGAATAGAAGTTAAAAAACATTTCCTAGAAACTCAAACCAAATTTTTTTTACCTTTCGAAATTTTTATTTTACAAAGATAAGTCAGGAGTTGAGTATGAACAGAAGAGATGCATATATTAATGGCTATTTATCCCCTCAGACAGGCAATGACCCACACAAAGTCACAAACTATTCCAAGTTAATTTACTTTTTTATGAACGATACCTACCTTCCCAACCCTAATTGCCCAGGGCCGGGAAGGGGATATAAACAATATTACATAATGACATAATCATATACCTCCTTGTCATCATCCTCAGCACTGACAATCTGTTTTAATCTGAACTGTACTTGTGCAAAGTGAGTAGTGAGGGCAAGTAGGGAGGAGTTCAACTGTTCTTGTTCTTCTTCCAATCTCTGGAGATCTTCTGTATAACTTAAGTGACTGAAGTGATAATGTTACTCTCATATGAGTATGCCAGTTAATAAAGGTGTTATAGTTATTATAAATTAACTACCATTTATTATGATCATCAAAATATCATAAATTGAAAAGCTTTTAAACTAAAATTATCATACCAGTAGATCTATGCATTATACATGTATGTACAAAGCAGTTTCGTTGTTTATCCCCAACAATCTTTCAGTTAAATAAATATATACGGTGGCCACGTTACCTAACCAATTTTCCTGGACTGTTTCCTGACAGTTAACAGAGTCTGACAGTACTATCTTACCCGACGGCTTCCAAATCGTAACTTCAGAAGATACAAAATGTAAACCTTTATAGTATACTATATATATAACGAACTAGAAGGGAGTTTGGTCTCCCACAGAGGGAAATACATCTGGCAATATTTACCTGACATAGAAAATTCTCCACATTGAATATGCACAACTAGGCTTGGTACCAACAAATCATGTGAAGTTTCATTGAAATCCAACCAGTGGTTAAGGAGAAAAAACACGGAAAACTGGCACATCCAGACAGATGTCCAGCACAATACCACTATGTCCAGTGTTTTTTACCACTAAAATATATGGAGATATTAGGCCCCTTTCTCCCCTCTGTAGAGTATATATTTTTCCCGAAAGATTTCTAAATTTTCCCCTTGGAGTCTTGTTCATTTTTTCCCCACATAAATAAATTGTTTTGAGAAATGAATGCAGAATGGATTGAAATAGTTTGTTGTGACCTCCAATGCTTAAAATACCACCAATAAACAATCAAACTAGACATTTAAGGAGAATTTAACCGTAAGTGAAAATTCCCATTTCAGCTTTTCGTGTGTTAATTTTCCCATTCCTATGGGCCTGGACCCCTTTCCCCCAAAAGCAAAAAGAAACACTGAGTCATAGTGACATACATGTATGTAATAAATCATGTACAGAATTAGAGAGGTAGTAAATATACCTTTGTTCATCAGCTGAAGTTGTTGGTTCAGGATTTGACACAGCACCTAGGGGGGCCCATCGTTCAGCTGGTCGATCCAGATCAGAATCTTGCTCGTCAAAACTGTCGTAATTTTGAGTTGCTTCAACAGATGCCATGTTTTATTTGTTCTGCAATAGATGTAAATACTAATATATGTTTATAGCATCCATCATGAGTTGTTAACATTTCTTTAACCTGGGTCAAAAATCACCCAGACGCCAGACTATGTTTGTGTACCCGATGTCTGGGCATCATGCGGACAGCGGGTAGATAATAAATGTAGGGAAGGTCAAAAGCTCTTCAGAGCTGATGTTGCTTCGTACTGTTATATGTCACACCGACTCAAAATAAAATTTATAGTAAAAGTATTGTAGCAATGCATATTCCAAAAGACTTAGAGGCTTAAAATTACTCAGGCCAACGCCCAATGACCGGCCAATGTCTGTTCGGCCTTCAGCCTGATTAGACCAAGGTATGCAATCCGATGGCTAAATACAAGAAGCATACTGCTTTCTTGTGGAGTCGATCCCCTAAGGGATAAAAACCAGCATGCACACTTTAAAAACCAGCATGCACACTTCTGACTTCGTACTTTTGCTCTGTAACAAATTTTTATATGCTGACTGAGAAACTACTGAACTACTGAAGAACCTATGGCATTTGGAAACTTATTGGTCAGTCTATAAAGCCTAAAAAAGAGGTTTGTTTCTGGTTACATGCCCAAACAAGACTGCATTCAATAAACGCTTATGCCCCCATGGAAGCCTTGCCCATAAAAAGCTAAGTCAATCAGGGGCCATAATTCTGTTATAATGTTGGATAGTATTACATGGCTTTGATAATGTAAGGGGCTTATGATAGTAAACAAGTATGCCAAGTTTTAAGGCAACGCCATGATGGACATGATGTAAAACAAAACTGTCAATTTGGGTTAACCAAGAATTAGACGTTTAATAAGTCTAAGTCCATAATTAGGTCAATGTGACGGTCAAAATGAGGTTAGGTGATATAGGTGTGTGGAGAATGTTCAAATACAACAACCATGCAAGTATGAAAGCTTTGTAGCAAGCCATATTAATGCTAGAAGAAACGGTCAATTTGGGTTAACCATGAATTTGGCCCTCCAATAAGTCTAAGTCCAAATTAGGTCAAGGTGAAGGTAGAAATGGCGTCAAATGATACAGGTGTGTGGAGAGTGTTCATATACAACATCCATGCAAGTATGGAAGCTTTGTAGCAAGCTATAATGATGTTAGAAGAAACGGTCAATTTGGGTTAACCAAGAATTTAGCACTTCAATAAGTCTAAGTCCAAAATTAGGTCAAGGTGAAGGTCAAAATGAGGTTAGGTGATACAGGCGTGTGGAGAGTGTTCATATACAACATCCATGCAAGTATGGAAGCTTTGTAGCAAGCCATAATAATGCTAGAAGAAACTGTCAACTTGGGTTAACCAGGACGGACGGACAGGTGAATCACTATATGCCTCCCCATCTATCGATAGGGGGCATAAAAAAGATGAGTCGGTAGGTCGATTTTTATTTTATTTTAGACAGCACTTTAATAGAACATCAGAATCAAAGAATTTGTATGCTCCTGTTCCTGCCCCATGCTTTTGTATGTTATTATTTGTTGGGTGTCAATAGTGTGAAATGTAATACAAATGTGTCAGTATTTTGTTCAATCTAAAGGCAATCAATGAACTTGCCATTTTTCATCGTTTGTTTACATGGTAAAAACCACCGTGCACTGTTTCCGTAGTCTCTTTCCTCTACGCGTATGCAGCATTGATAATGTTTGAATGTCATTCAATTTGTTAAAAACTCGAATAATACCAGCGCCGTTTATTGCTTCCGAACATTTCACCAATTACACGATTTTGATGTTCGCGAGTGACCAAATCATTCTCTGTAAAATTGCATCACTCCGATCGGTAACAATTTCTCAAATTAAGCACACGTATATCGAACACAATTTACGGGACAAAATTTGCATGCTGCACGATCAAAGACCGCAAATTCTTTGAAGTGAACCGCGCTTCGGTTACATCAAAAGTCCTTAGTGTAGAAATTGACGCCGCACATGCGTTTGATGAAACTGACGACTTACATTTTGGCATAAATTTGTTGGATTGTTGTGATATTTTTTATCTGGGAATTTAATGCACGGAATATGAATTACAAGGTATATATGTTTTTAAAATTAATATGCGTATGTAAGAATAACGATTACCAAGTACGACAAATATCGCAATTATAATAATCATCGGACGGCAATCAAATAAATTGGATAATTGAATCGATAGATCAATTAAAGCGTACGTGTTTACATAACGGTGTGTAATAAAACAATTATCTGTCTTTACTCAAGATTATCGCGACGCGTCAATCAAAAGTTCCTGATGCTGACTAGTGAACGCCGATTGTACGGGTAATTAACTCCGCCTCTCGTCTGTCAACTACTCGAAACAAGTGATGCTTTATTGAATACGGCGTATGCGACGAATTTATGACCCAAGGTCAAACGTGTGCGATAGAAAAACGGCGCGCCCTTAAAAGTCGTAGATCGGTAATTTTACCATAGATCCTGGGGCGCTCACCTGCTAAACAAGGCCAAACTTTGAACTTGACCTTAAGGTCATCAAGATAAACATTTTGACTAAACTTGATGAAGGTTAAAGCAAAACTGAGGCCTCCAGAGTGTTAAAAAGGTTTTGCTATTATTTGACCGACATTGGATTGACCTAGTTTTTGACTCACATGACCCAACTTCAAATGTGACCTTAAGGTCATCAAGATAAACATTTTGACCAAAGTTGATGAAGATTAAAGCAAAGATATGGCATCAAGAGTGTAAACAAGGATTTTCTATTATTTGACCTATTGACCTACTTTTTGACCCCACATGACCCAACTTCAAACTTTACCTTAAGGTCACCAAGATAAACATTTTGACCAAACTTCATGAAGATTGAAGCAAAAATGTGGCCTCCAGAGTGTTAACAAGGTTTTCCTTTTATTTGACCCTTTGACCTAGTTTTTGACCCCACATGACCCAACTTTAAACTTGACCTAGATTTCATTAAGATACAACTACTGACCAAGTTTGGTGAAGATCAAAGTAAAATGTGGCCTCCATAGTGTTAACAAGGTTTCCTATTATTTGACCGTATGACCTAGTTTTTGACCCCACATAAACCAACTTCGAACTTGCCCTTAAGGTCATCAAGATAAACATTTTGTCCAAACTTCATGAAGATTAAAGCAAAAATGTGACCTCCAGAGTGTTAACAAGGTTTTGCTATTATTTGACCTTTTGACCTAGTTTTTTACCCCACATGACCCCACTTCGAACTTGACCTAGATTTCATTGAGATACAACTACTGACCAAGTTTGATGAAGATAAAAGCAAAATTGACCTTTCTGCGGATTTTAATGGACAGGTGGTGTTAGCCAATCGTATTGCAGCATTTCGGCAACGAGTTACCGCCGCCATCTTGTAGGACAACCTGGACATTAGACAAGCTAAAATCAATGTAAATTGTGCAATATTCAATTAAGCCTTATTTCATTAATAATGAACACATTTTCAAAACATTGGTATGTTTAGAAACTAAAGACTTTCAAGATTTCAACTTTAATTTGATAGCAATGTCATGAAAGTGAATTAATTTAATAAATCTATAATAGTTGCCGATTTTCGTACATAAAAACTTTCGAGTCGGGGGTTAAAATATACGGTCGGTCGGGTAACCGGATACAAACGGTTTACCTCTTTTTTGTTTACACCTAAGGCCAGAGTTTTTTAATTTTTTGTTAAGTCAGACATTTTTGAGAAAAAAGTCCACAGCAGGAAGGAAAAAAATAAAAATAATAACTCCCAAAATGTAGTTGATGGTGGATTGTAGTCAATGACAGTCCATTATTGAAAGCAACAATGTTAGTTCTAACAGCAAATTTATTTTATAACAAATACAGTGCACATTCATGTATCTGTATCATTGATAAAGAACTTTAAAAAAACTACAGAAATTTAATTACATGTAAAAACAATAAATGTGTCATTTGTCATCAAACACACACATAACATTTCCCGAAGTATTGAGGCCTAAATCGATAAACTGTTTGTCTCCATTCTTTACATGTATACATGTCTAGGTTTACCCACATTATAGGTACCGGGAACCAAACAACAAGTATGGCTTCCAATTGAAATTTACAGAATGTTTACATGAGTGTTGATGAATAAAACCGGGATAGCAGCGTATATAAGAGGGACTTATTGATGGTTAGTGTTTGATTCAATTGGGCCGAACTTAAAATATTCTTTGTTTCCCCATCCCGACCCTAGCAGATTTAGAATGAGTAGGTAGGTAGGGTAAAGATTTTTTTTAATTGTTTCAGTATGATAGTTATTGGTTAAAGCATAAAAATAATGAAATTTAGAATTAACTCAAAGGTGAAAAACAACAATCCTAAATTTAATTGTAAGAAAGAAGACAGTAAACAAAAAAATAAAATTTTCACTTCCAATTTTTAATAAAAAAAATATTATTTTAATTTGGGCAATAAAATATTTTGGGTAGGGCCCTTTTTAATCGGGTAGGTAGGGGATGGGGAAACAAACAATATTTTATTTTAGGCCTTGGCGACTGTTTTTGTGTAAGGAATATATATTTTGAAAAGATGTATGAGCTAAGATAAACCTAGACATGTATGTAAAGAATGGAGACAAACAGTTTATCGATTTAGGCCTCAATACTTCGGGAAATGTTATGTGTGTGTTTGATGACAAGTGACACGTTAGTTTTTTAATGAAATCGGCATTACTATGTTCATATATGAAATTTATTTGTGTGTATGATGTTATGTTAGGCTCGTCAGATTTATGGAAGGCAAACTAGGTAGTGTACTAGTTTTTGACCCATGTGTTATTTAGTCTTTGCAGATGTCCCGACCTTGTATATAAACACTGTTAGTCTATTGAAGCATGCATGTTAATTAAATGTATATGACACTCTATATTAACGTACGTAAAAGGGGTAATATGCTGTCGCTCACACATATCGATAGGCCGATTAACAATGTTACCGCGTTAAGCGTAAAACGCACTAGTCAAATTCTACCCTGCTTTATGTAAGACCTCATAATTTTCGTATCTATTATCCGATTTTAAATATTTAAAGCTTGTAATGAAGCAGAGATATATGTCTGTCTATTAATACAACATTCACCACGATACCCTAGTTATTAAATCCACGGCGACGAGTAAGAATCCGTTCCACGTAAAAGTAAGTTTAAAATATCCCGTTTTTTACCAAATAAAAATTCAATCAACGGTCGAAAATCGTCAAACATGAATTTAATTTTCGATCGATTTTGTTCATTAAAGCTTGTTTTAAAAGCCAATACTGTAAGGTTTTATAAAATGTAAAACTTATTTTTAAAGCATTTGCGAGTTGTCGACCGCCAACGAAATAAAACAGAATGGACGTATTCATAATAATGTTTGATGTAGACTACGCCGACCATTGATCATCTTTTGTGGCGATTTGTTCAAATGCTAGCATCATGGTTCGTAAGTTAATGCAACCAATACCTCTCAAAATGCATTTAATAGCAGGTTATATTGTAAATAATCGCCATTTTATAATTAACATTCGGCAATAAGTCCGCAAGTTCAATACAGCTACCGAAAAAAATAGTCCCGCATCGTGACAAAAATCACTATTTTTGACTCCATTTTGTAAAGACAGAACCAATAGAAACCAGAAAAAAGTACAACCAGTACCTCAAAACGTATTTAATCTCACAATTTAAACAAATTTCAATCAAAAATATGTTTTCAATTAGCGCATGGAAGGTGTGCAGGTGCCCGTTTCACACGCGTTTGGACGTTATTCCGCCATTTTGAAAATTTCTTTGCAATAATTAGTACATAAATGCACGAAGTTTAATCAAATCGTTGGCGGTCGACAACTCACAAATGCTTTATAAATAAGTTTTACATTTTATAAAACCTTAAAGTATTAGCTTTTAAAACAAGTTTTAATGAACAAAATCGATCGAAAATTAAATTCATATTTGATGATTTTCGACCGTTGGTTGTATTTTTATTTGGTAAAAAAGGGGTATTTTAAACTTACTTTTACGCGGAACCGATTCTTACTCATCGCCGTGGATTTAATAATTAGGGTATCGTGATGAATGTTGTATTAAAAGACAGACATATATCTCTGCTTCATTACAAGCTTTAAATATTTAAAATCGGATAATAGATACGAAAATTATGAGGTTTTACATAAAGCAGGGTAGAATTTGACTAGTGCGTTTTACGCTTACCGCGGTAACATTGTTAATCGGCCAATCGATATGTGTAAGCGACAGCATATTTACGTTAATATAGAGTGTCATATACATTTAATTAACATGCGTGATTGAAGGGAGGTAATTGTGAATATCATACGACGATTGCCTGTGCTCAAAATCTATTGGGTTTTTAAGAAAATTAATTGGGTAATTACCCCAATACGCAGCTTATCTGTAGCTCTGCTTAGCGCTTTTTTAATCAAACTGTTTCCTAGCATAGCGCTATAGAACGCTCAGTAGCAGTTCGGTTTTAAAGACAATGGGCTCCCATCCCAGATAAATCAGTTTTGAAAGTTTATAAATTCCTTTCGACCTTTGACATTCATAATATCAACTGCTTTATCGTTTTGACATCTGCGAAGCAAAGGCAAGTGCCAAAAGGAGGTCAAAATTTCATACGTTTTAGATGATGCAGATAAACAATAACAAGCATGCATAACAATTTACATACGGCCTTAGGCTTTAAAGCCTTTATACTGCTTTCTCATGGAGTCGATCCCCTAAGAGATAAAAACCTAACATGCACACTTCAAATTGTTTGGTCTGCAACTAAATTTCATTTTCTGACTGATAAATTACTGAACTACAGTAAAATGAACCATTTCTGGAATAAAAAAGCTTTTATCTTAAAATATTTACTGTGAAGCATAAGTACCAGTCAAGAGGCTCCGTCATTCAGAAACTTTCTCATCGACCCGATCCCTCCGATTGGTCAGTCTATAATTAACCCAAAGACTGAATTATTTTATGGAAGGCAGTGGCTAGCCGTCCGGCACCGGACGACTAGACAGCGAAATTAGTCGTCCGTCATCGGACGACTAGCAAACGATACATGCATTGGCTAGGTAACTGTCATTCTATTTCTATGCATTAGGCATCCATAATTTCAGTTATTTTCTTGTGATAAGTATCACATATCTTTCTACCTTGTAATAAACTACGAATTAAGCAAGACAAGTTAGTGCATTTATCTGCATCCATTTTGTGACTGGCCGTGTATCTCCGTATAATGTCCGCCATATTGGAAAACAAACAAAGTATGCACGTTAATTTGCCGAAGTAACACAAACAAAGATATATGGCAATTAATTACTTTTCATTCGCAGTTTTAATAGCACATATATACAAAACAATACAATTACAATTGTATTTTTTGGTAAATTTTAAATACAATATACAATCAGGGAGTTTAGAAAAGGACCTACCATGATACGATTCATAAACGGTAACATTGTTTTCACGCTATTATAACCAGTGACATTCCAAACTGTCAATTACCTAACACAGCAATTTCATTTTTTCAGCATGAAGTGAAGTCATATACTATCCCCATCCTCATAATACTGTAATTGAAACTTTCTATGTTCCATTACTACTTCTATTTCTAATGCCGGACGACTAATTTCGCTGTCTAGTCGTCCGGCACCGGACGGCTAGCCACTGCCTTTATGAAACACAGTGGTAACATAAAGTTTGTTCATCACAGATACTATTTACAGAATTTAATTAATGTGGACAAGTATGTTGACAAAAATATGGACAAAAACAAAAACCCATGGTTACGAGCTTAGGTATTACTGCTCACCAAAATGGATTTTTCAGGGTTGGTTTTAAACTGGGAAGAATAAATACAGAGGGAACGGAAACACGGGTTTTAAGCGTGACTAACCTGTCGGCCAATCACCGCGCTCCGATAAAAATTGCTCGATATCTTGAAAAATCCCGCGAAAGCATAGACACAAAAATGCATAAATCTGTCGTTAATTAACGGTATCAAACATTGTAATTGCACTGTAATGAAAGTTTAAACTTATGAATTGAATTTTTATTCGATGAAAAGACGAAATTAGCATATTTAAATCATATACCATTCATTGAAATAGGTGTGATCAACACGCTAATCGCTCTTTTGTCTCATTGTCCACGATACTAGCCATTTTGCAAGTTAGGGATCTCACAATGTATTGTAGTGAATAATCTTAAATTGTGTTTACCATTAAATAATACATCCCTGCTCGTGATAGGCTCAGTTTTATGCAGTTTAATTATTTGAATTCAAAATACGCCGAATCGCCATGTTTTCAGCAACCATTTTATTATTTCTCAACAATTATAGTACTTTTGAAACTTAAGGATCTCGAAATGTATTAAGGTAGATTATCTAAAACTTATGTTTGCCATTAAATAATACATCCCTGCTCGTGATAGGCTTAGTTTTATGCACAATTATCAACGCATTCTTGAATTATTTGAATTCAAAATACGCTGATTCGCCATGTTTTCAGCAACCAGTTGATTATTTCTCAACAATTATAGTACTTTTAAAACTTGAGGATCTCGAAATGTAGGAAGGTAGATTATCTAAAACTTAGTTTTGCCATTAAATGATACACCCCTGCTCGTGATAGGCTTAGTTTTATGCACAATTATCACCACATTGTTGAACTATTTGAATTCAAAATATGCCAATTTTCCGTGTTTAAAGTACATTTTTTATGTTAACGTTTAGCAAATTTGGTTGCTCTATGTCCGCCATAAATTATTATAGATAAACAATACTTCTGAAATTTATAAAGTAGGGTTAATTATATACAGTTGCTGTCTATGTTTTACGTAATTACAGTATACAACCGGAAACTCCCCGCTGAGACTTCTGAGACAATATGAGATTACTGTCTAGATAATGTACCAATCACAACCACCCCTCCCGTTGTGTAATCTACATAATGTTGTCTGTGACAGTAATTAAATCATTGTTTTTGTTACACCTCAGGAACTTGCATTCAAATAAATAAAAACATTACAACACAGTCTACACTATTAAATTATAATTAACTACCATTCATTGAAATAGGTGTGATCAACACGCTAATCGCTCTCGCTGTCCACGATACTGGCCATTTTGCAAGTTAATGATCTCAAAATATATAGTAGCAAATTATCTAAAACTTGTTTTTACCATTACATAATAACTCCTAATCGCGATAGGCATAATTTTATGTACAAATTTTAAATAATTTTGGAACTATTTGAATTCAGAATACGCCTAGCTATTCGTCATGTTTTCAGTAAAAACTTTATTATTTATATAGTTATTTTGAAGCTTAAGGATCTCGAAATGTATAAAGATAGATTATCTAAAACTTATTTTTGCCATTACACAATACATCCCTGCTCGAGAAAGTCATAATTTTATGCCCCAATTTTTACATTTGAATTATTTCACTTAAAAATATGCCAACTCTGTGTGCTTTCAGTACACTTTTTCATTCCTTCACGTTAGTTATAGCAAATTTCCAGCTCCATGATGTCCAAAATGATTGAAAGCAAATTATGTCTTATTTATAATATCACATAATAAATCCCTGCTCGGAATAGGCATACTTTTATGCACATTTATTTATATAATTTTGAAATATTTCAATTAAAAATACGCCAATTCTCCGTGTTTATAGTACATTTTTATGTTATAATGTTTAGCAAGTGTGGTTGCATTTATACTATTATAGAACCGTGTATGATAAACACTATTTATGAAAATTATAAAGCAGTCTTAATTCATCTACAGAGGCTGTCTATGTTTTACTAATTAACAGTATTACCGGAAACTCCCGCTGAGACTGAGACAATATGAGATTACTGTCTAGATAATGCACCAATCACGAGTTCAATACCGCCCTCCCGTAGTGTAATCTACATTTGTGACAGTAATTAAACCATTGCATCTGCTACACACATATTAAGGGAATTTATCAGACCTAGGACCTAGAATATTTAATTGAATGGAATCTGTTAAGTATATATTATATATATCGTAACTTTGTTTCATTATACCGATTCCCGACAATCACGGATAAAATTAATGTTGGAATGTACAACCATAAAACACAAATATAGACAATAATATTATATATATTTAATTAAAGCGTTTTATTCTAGGACGAAATGTAGATCATATATATAGATCGCTGTAAATTTGAAACCTGTTTCTGGTATTTAAACCAGGGCTGGTATTCACAAAGCATCTAAAGTGAAAACTTATTTAAATTTATTAAAATCTTAAAATTTTCTTAAGCGTATCAGCTAAGCAAGAAAATCAAGACGACCAATATTTTACATAGTTTTGAAGCATTATGTAAACAGCTACTATAAGAACTTAAAGAAAAAAGGATTATTCTTTAAAGCGCGGGACATATGAGCTGTACCAATTTTGTACTATACTATCAATTAGATAACGCTATATAACGTCATCGAGACACTCGTCCATCTCTTGTACTGTCCCTGGTTTTAAATCAATCCACAAAAATTGTTTACATGCGTTTTATGCGCATTTTTTGCTGTGATGACAGGAAAATGTCCACTTTCAAACTTGCATATGTTTTGGAAAGGAACAATCACTGCGCATGTTTATATTCTGCAAAAATAAGTAGGGCTCGGGTCGATGAGAAGGATCGACTCGATGAGAATCAAGTATATAAATTTATTGATCGAAAGGCCACAGACTGCGACTTCGATTCACAATACTAAGTCTGGTAAAAACATGGAAATATACGAGTTTAACTCCGAACATTGCAATTAGTTAGAAGTATTGAATTAAGTTGAATAAAAGTTATTATAATTATGTTAAAACTTACATTTTTTATCTCGCCCACGTTTATTTGTTGACATCTGCTCCATATCCGATATCCGGGTACTTTTCATTTGGCGCACCGTTTTATTTACAATATCGTGACAAGTGGTAATATCAAGTTTCTGAGAAAAAGCTAAGTTATAGCCTACTTTAGTTATTTTAAACAGGACGTTATAGTTGTCATCTATCTGAATGTTTGTTTTTAGAAGCATAGCTATCCATTTCACACGGACACCTGTACGATTATTCAAGGATATCACGAGAATGGCAGTTAATTTTCAGGTAAGCTGATGCCTAATTAGAACTGTACTGTAGATTTGTCAAAATTTATTAAATATAATTATCTATAGATCAAAATGTTTCTACATAATTTTATATATATAAACATCTTGATTATTCTACTTTTACTCCAGGTCGGTCAATGTAATTATATAAAGTGATCTGTGAAAAGGTGTGTGTGTTTAAAGATTTAGCATTCATTCATTAGTTCTGACAGTCCAAGTAGTTTCCTCATGCAGTGGTCCGATCTGACAGCTCAAGTAGTTTTCTCAGTAGTCCTAACTGACGGTTCAAGAAGTTTCCTCTATGGTCTGATCTTACAGCTCAAGTAGTTTCCTCAGTGGTCGCATCTGACAGCTCAAGTAGTTTTCTCAGTGGACAAATCTGACAGCTCAAGTAGTTTCCTCAGTGGTCCGATTGACTGCTCAGCTAGTGTTCTCAGTGGTCACATCTGACAGCTCAAGTAGTTTTCTGAGTGGTCTGATCTGACAGTTCAAGTAGTTTTCTCTGTAGTCCAATCTGACAGCTCAAGTACTTTTTTTAGTGGTCCGAACTGAGGGCTCAAGTAGTTTTCTCAGTGGTCGCATCTGACAGCTCAAGTAGTTTCCTCTGTAGTCCAATCTGACTTCTCAAGCACTTTTTTTAGTGGTCCGATCTGACAGCTCAAGTAGTTTTCTCAGTGATCTGATCTGACAGCTCAAGTAGTTTCCTCTGTGGTCGCATCTGACAGCTCAAGTAGTTTTCTCAGTGGTCCAAACTGACAGCTCTAGTACCTTTCTCATTGGTCCGATCCGACAGCTCAATTAGTTTCCTCAGTGGTCTGATCTGACAGCTTAAGTAGTTTACTCAGTGGTCTAAACTGACAGCTCAAGTAGTTTCCTCAGTGGTTGCATCTGACAGCTCAAGTAGTTTCCTCAGGGGTCCAAACTGACAGCTTTAGTACCTTTCTCATTGGTCTGATCTGACAGCTCAATTAGTTTCCTCAGTGGTCCGATCTGACAGCTCAAGTAGTTTCCTCAGTGGTCCGATCTGACAGCTCCAGTAGTTTCCTCAGTGTCCGATCTGACAGCTCCAGTAGTTTCCTCAGTGGTCCGATCTGACAGCTCAAGTAGTTTCCTCAGTGGTCCAATCTGACAGCTCAAGTAGTTTCCTCAGTGGTCCGATCTGACAGCTCTAGTACTTTTCTCAGTGGTGGCATCTGACAGCTCAAGTAGTTTTCTCAGTGGTCGCATCTGACTGCTCAAGTAGTTTTCTCAGTGGTCACATCTGACAGCTCAATTAGTTTCCTCAGTGGTCCGATCTGACAGCTCAATTAGTTTCCTCAGTGGTCCGATCTGACAGCTCAAGTAGTTTCCTCAGTGGTCCGATCTGACAGCTCAAGTAGTTTCCTCAGTGGTCCGATCTGACAGCTCTAGTACTTTTCTCAGTGGTGGCATCTGACAGCTCAAGTAGTTTTCTCAGTGGTCGCATCTGACTGCTCAAGTAGTTTTCTCAGTGGTCACATCTGACAGCTCAATTAGTTTCCTCAGTGGTCCGATCTGACAGCTCAATTAGTTTCCTCAGTGGTCCGATCTGACAGCTCAAGTAGTTTCCTCAGTGGTCCGATCTGACAGCTCAAGTAGTTTCCTCAGTGGTCCGATCTGACAGCTCTAGTACTTTTCTCAGTGGTCGCATTTGACAGCTCAAGTAGTTTCCTCAGTGGTCCGATCTGACAGCTCTAGTACTTTTCTCAGTGGTCGCATTTGACAGCTCAAGTAGTTTTCTCAGTGGTCGCATCTGACTGCTCAAGTACTTTTCTCAGTGGTCGCATCTGACAGCTCAAGTAGTTTTCTCAGTGGTCCGATTGACTGCTCAGCTAGTGTTCTCAGTGGTCCGATCTGACAGCTTGGCTAGTTTTTTCAGTGGCCAGACTCTTATTATAAAACCTGACGTACCCGTCTTGTTATAGTAGTTGAACCAATCTGCTTCTCACAGTAAAACTGCAAACTCCTACGCAATGATCCCCCTTGCTGCTACGCTGAGTTACAGTAGACATGCACTGACTCCACAAGTAAACTCGGCAGTCTTGTTTCATGAATTTATCATAAACTCATTCTTGTCTTCATAATATATAATCTCATTACGTGCTCATGCATTAATTCATTATTTTGATCACACACCCATTCTTGTCTTCATGTTTGAATAACTGTTATAACCTCATTACGTGCTACATGTAGTGCATTAATCCATTATTGTTTCTTTCAGTATACATGTAATTATTTGGCTTTAACACTATTACCGTCATGCATTCATTCTTTCACTCCTCATATATAGTATATCTCATTCATAATACTATTCATGTTAATGTGTTAAATGACAATGTATGGATATATTGCAATATAGGTCTCTGACCTGTTGGTTGTTTGAAAATGAATTTATACTTATATATATCAATATAGTTATATGTCTAATTTATATGAAACAACTACATTGTAATTTGCACATTGGAGATAAAAGTAAATGATAAAAATAAATAAGATGTATCTTTTAACTATGTGTTTTTATTTCAGACACAAAAAATGCCCAGCTCCGATATGGCTGCATTTCGTAAAACATTTGATAAAGCCAAACATATTGTGATCTTAACTGGTGCCGGTGTAAGTGCTGAGAGTGGTGTACCAACGTTCCGTGGTGCCGGCGGCTACTGGAGAAAATGGGCTGCTCAGGTAGATTGCTGAAATATCATTTTCTTGTTTAGTAGAGGTGTTTCACCATGCCCTTTAACAGTTTGTGAAGTTTCATTAAAATAGCACCAGTTGTTAAAAAAATATTCTAAAATAACAGGCTAAAAACGTCAGGAGTGTGACAAAAAAGTGTGACAATTTCAAAAAGGATGTTTGTTTAGAACATCCATTTACAAAAAGCTTGAAATTAAACAAGGTTTACTGTTATTTAAGGGATAGATGTATGTCTTAGACATCAACTGATGATAATATGAAGAACATAATACTTCAAGGAACCAAAATTGACGCCTTTTAGTCTCAACATGGTAGTTAAAAAAAACATGACAAAAATGTAATCATCTTTGCTTTAAAGACTTGTTAGACTTTTATAAGTAAATATACAGGAGCAATTTAAGGTATGTTATGTATTTTACTGTCTCTAGATTCAATTAATGTATAATAATCACCTCTATGGTTATTATATTTATCTTCAGCTCAATTTAGAAAATTATGGTTAAAATGGTCAGGAGTGTGACACCAGGCATATTTCATAATATTCTATCAACATACCTCAAACATATGCAACATAACATGATTTTCATGGGAGCCTGAGTGATGCTTTAAATATGAAAGACTATCATTAAAGATTTTAGACAACTGTTATTGGTGAAACTTCAAAAATGTGTATGTCAGGAGTGTGACACATTTTCTTGTAATATAGTATCATTTTTTGATGGGACGGTTTTTGCTCAGTATACATGTATAGCAGGAGCTCTTTGCTCAAATTATGATGATATATGAAAAGGGAACACAAAATAAAGCATTGATTGTGCAGAATATGTAGATATAATTCTTAAACATAGTATTAAATCTAACTAGAATTACCACAGAGTGACAAACAATATCCCCATAATACGACTTTGAAAAGAGCCTTTTGACTCCACCAAAATCCTTGATACAGTTACCTCCTCTTGTCCACAGAGTAAAGTAATCACTGTGATTGATGAATTATGTGGAATTTCGTGTCAATATCTTTCTAGATATTGAGTCTAAAGTGAACATTCTATGATAGAAAAGGGCAATATCTTTGTAAAAATTGATCTCATGGAAGCCTACTTTAGTCTACACAAAGTACTGGTAACAGAATGGGAGGGTCTCATCATTGGTAATGATCTAGTATGTTGAGGTTTAAGTAAATCTTTTATACTTATTGAGAAAGGTTGAAAATAGAAAATCAATCATTAAAGATTTAACAAAATGTAAGTTAAAAGGGGCCAACTATGTTAAAAAATATCATTTCAAGCAAACTTTACTACATTTTATTATGTTACACTTGGTATGAACTATATTTTAAATATGTCATGTCTTTCATTGGTTATTTCCAGACTCCATGAAATTGACTTAAAGACAAACTTTTTAGAACAAATCACTCCAATATATATATGATATTCCCCAGATTTCATTCTGTGGGGGTGTAGAGTATAAATGTACCGATGCATGAATTTTATAGATTCTGAATGAATCATTCAATGTTCACAATATTCTGGATGCGTTGCTCTGTTTCAAAGGCTCACATTTAGAGTAAAGAGGAGTATATAATTTATTTTCTAAAATTAATGTGCAATAATTGATCAGTAATTAAATAACATTTACTCTTCAATGATTTACAGAATGTTCCCGCACCCATTTTATACATCATCGCCATTTGCGATTCCCATTGTTGATATGAATTTGTTGTTGCATTTTAAATCTGCAGAGAATTTATTGGTTTATTTTCAACAATATGTCTTAAGTCATGTACCTATTTGATCCTTTAACTTAACATCAAGCATTATGTAATCATTATGACAAAGTAATTTTTCGCTTGGTTGAAATATGTAGACAAACTGTAAGGCCTAAAATAAAATATTGTTTGTTTCCCCATCCCCTACCTACCCGACTAAAAAGGGCCCTACCCAAAATATTTTATTGCCCGTACTGAAATAAAAAAATTTTATTAAAAATTGGAAGTGAAAATTTTATTTTTTTGTTTACTGGCTTCTTTCTTATTTTGTTGGTTTTCACCTTAGAGTTAATTCTAATTTTCATTAGTGTTGGTTTTCACTTTAAAGTTAATTCTAAATTTCATTATTTGTATGTCTTAACCAAAAACTATAATACTGAAACAGTTCAAAAAAAAATATTTACCCTACCTACCTACCCATTCTAAATCTGCTAGGGTCGGGATGGGGAAACCAAGAATATTTTAAGTTCGGCCTAATTGCTATAATGTCAGGAGTGTGACACCACTGATGCCATACTTTAAGGCAACTTCAGACCTTTTAACAGCTAGAATTTTCATTCCAATTCGCATGAATAAGTAACTTAGATTTAAAACTACAAATTGAAATGAAAGACTTGAAGAATTTATGGAATTGGCCAGAAAGGCCAAGGATGTATAATTCTTAAACATAATTTAAGAATAATCCTTCTCTTATGTTCGGTGTAAATGTCTTTGAGGACACTATTCTGACTGTTTTCTTTTTGAAATATGCCTCATAATTGTTAACTATTGTTATTGCTATATAATGGTAGTTTTGTCTTTATGTCAGATATTGAATTAAAGGTGCTGCCTCACAGATTGGGCTAAATTTTTTGAATATCTTGATTTTCCACCCTAACCAAGTATTGATGTAATAGAAAGCCACTGATGGTTGCTTTATGAACGATTTGGTGCAAATAAGCAGTTTTAACCATTCTCGATATAGCCCACTGAGTATTTTTTTCTTGAAAAAAAGCGCTAAGTTTCCTTCCAACATGCTTTGTGAATTATGTATTCCACACGTGATTGAACTGTAACATCAACAAACTACAGCGTAAACACCAGTGAGGTATTTAGTTCGTTTTTTTATTCGTGTTCATCAAATGCAAACAAATTTCAGGCAATTTAAGTAATAGTAGTGTTAATTCTATAGGGTATTAATACCCTATAGAATTTTTGATGTAAAAATACTAAATAACTACAAAGTGCCGAAGCTTCTCAAGTTATTTTAGATGTCAGTATGGTTGTTTATGGGATATACAGGCAACTATAACAAAATTACATGAATATTTGACAATTTTATTTTATTTTTGCAATACACCAATATGTGAGGCAGTCCCTTTAAGGCTTTGAAAGTTTTATGTCAGGAGTGTGACAAAATATACAAAATTAAGCCCATTTCTGGTAGAACTTCTTGAAAGTTAGTATGTTATTGTTTGCCTATAGATTTTTTCAATATAGCTTGACACACTAAATCAAATAAAAGCATGTGTTTTTCCAGTTATGTTTCACTCTCTTAATCATACAGGGAATTTCAATTCTTAGATAGTAAATATAAAAGGATAAAAGGCTTAAAAGCATGGAAAATATAAAAAAAATTAATTTCATATGATACCGCAAGTACTTCAGCACTTATTTCTGATGCTTCAACATATATTCTAACAGAAACAAACAATAAAATAAAAATAAATAGTAATTATTGTTTGTTTAGCACATAATTAAACATTACAGTAATTTGTTTATTTTGGGGAAGATTTTGAATTATAAAGCTACATAACTTTTTTATTTCTTTTAATCTTTATATCTGAGTAGAACTCGATTGATTTTGATGACTGTAATGACTGTACATACAACATTATGAAACAACACATTTGGACTTTTCTATAATTTCAAATTTTAATGTTTTTTTACTTTTCCTGCCATTTTTAGCTCACCTAAGCACGAAGTGCTCAAGGTGAGCTATTGTGATCGCCCTATGTCCGTCGTCCGCCGTGCGTCGTCAACAATTGGACTGTTAACACTCTAGAGTCACAGTTTTCACTTAATCTTTATGAAACTTGGTCACAATGTTTGACTTTATAAAATCTAGGTCAAGTTCGTAACTGAGTCATCTGGGGTCAAAAACTAGGTCACTAGGTCGAATCAAAGAAAAACCTTGTTAACACTCTAGAGGTCACATTTTTGAGATATTCTTAATGAAACTTGGTCACAATGTATGTCTCTATGAAATCTAGGTCAAGTTTGGAATTGGGTCATCTGGGGTCAAAACCAAGGTCACCAGGTCACATCAAAGAAAAACCTTGTTAACACTCTAGAGGTCCCATTTTTTGACATAATCTAAATGAAACTTGGTCACAATGTTTTTCTCTATGAAATCTAGGTCAAGTTTGCAACTGGGTCATCTGAGGTCAAAAACTAGGTCACCAGGTCACATAAAAGAAAAATATTGTTAACACTCTAGAGGTCACATTTTTAGCTCACCTGTCACAAAGTGACAGAGTGAGCTTTTGTGATCACACTTCGTCCTTCCGTCCGTCAACAATTTGGTTGTGTCCTCTCTAGAGGTCACAATTTTGGCCTAATCTTTATGAAACTTGGTCACAATGATCATCTCAACAAAATCTAGGTCAAGTTCAATATTGGGTCATCTGAGGTCAAAAACTAGCTCACTAGGTCAAATTATAGAAAAAACCTTGTTTTAAACCTTTCAACATGTAGTGTTCATGGTCACTAAACTCTCTGCTGTAACTCTCTACTCTCTATACATACAATAAACTTTCATCAACCAATGAAAATGTGTATCAGGGTTCACAGCAGTTTTGTAAAGGTCAAATATCAAAATATTCTAGTATTTTAACCAGGGTGTGAATTGTACTGGTTAAGTGGAAATCAAAGCGCTGTAGGGAGCATTGACATTTTCCTGAGGGTTGTGGGTTCAAACCCCACTGGAACCATAATTTTTATTTTTTTATTTTTATTTTTTTTTAGTGTTTAGGTATTGTTTTGTCTTTATAGCATGTATTTGTACATTTTCCTGATGGTCGTGGGTTCAACCCCCACTGGAACCATAATTTTTTATTTTTTTATGCCCCCCTATCGATAGATGGGGAGGCATATAGTGATTCACCTGTCCGTCCGTCCGTCCGTCCGTCCGTCCGTCCGTCCGTCCGTTCGTCCGTCCGTCCGTCCGTCCTGGTTAACCCAAATTGACCGTTTCTTCTAGCATTAATATGGCTTGCTACAAAGCTTTCATACTTGCATGGATGTTGTGTATGAACACTCTCCACACGCCTGTACCACCTAACCCCATTTTGACCTTCACCTTGACCTAATTTTGGACTTAGACTTATTGATGGACAAGGCTTCCACAGGGGGCATAAGCGTTTAGTGAACGCAGTCTTGTTTTTTATTTTTTTTTAGTGTTTAGGTATTGTTTTGTCTTTATAGCATGTATTTGTACATTTTCCTGATGGTCGTGGGTTCAACCCCCACTGGAACCATAATTTTTATTTTTTTATTTTTATTTATTTTGAGTGTTTAGGTATGGTTTTGTCTGTAAAGCATTTATTTGTACATTTTCCTGATGGTCGTGGGTTCAACCCCCACTGGAACCATAATTTTTTTTTTTTTTTTTTTTTTTAAATGTTTAGGCATTGTTTTGTCTTTATAACATGTATTTGTACATTTTCCTGATGGCCGTGGGTTCAACCCCCACTGGAACCATAATTTTAATTTTTATTTTTTTTAGTGTTTAGGTATTGTTTTGTCTTGATAGCATGTATTTGTACATTTTCCTGATGGTCGTGGGTTCAACCCCCACTGGAACCATAATTTTTATTTTTTATTTTTTTAAGTGTTTAGGTATTGTTTTGTCCTTATAGCATGTATTTGTACAGTTATATGGAGGAAAAATACCAAAATATTTTGCTTAAAATAAAGGTCAAATCATAGAAAAACCTTGTGTAGTCAGTCACCAGAGGTTACAATTTCAATTTAATCTTTATGAAACTTTGTCACAATGATCCTGTCAACAAAATCTAGGCCAAGTTCGATTTTGGGTCATCTGGTGTCAAAAACAAGGTCACAATGTCAATTGACATTTTCCTGAGGGTCGTGGGTTTAAACCCCACTGGAACCATACTTATTTTTTTAAGTGTTTAGGTATTGTTCTGTCTTTATAGCATGTATTTGTACAGTTATATGGAGGAAATATTTTGTTTAAATTATAGGTCAGATCATAGAAAAACCCTGTGTAGTCACCAGAGGTTACAGTTTCGACTTAATCTTTATGAAATTTGGTCCTAATAATCATCTCAACACAATCTAGGTTAAGTTTGATATTAATTAAGTCATCTGGGGTCAAACGCTAGGTCACATGGTCAAATCATACACAAACTTGCAATAGAGGCTGAATTTCCTTAAATTTTATTCAGAAAATGTGTAGGATCACCATAGGGGTGTGCATGCACTAGTACGGCAGGTGAGCGACCTAGGGCCCTTTGGGCCCTCTTGTTTACATAATCTATATGAAACTTGGTCACAATGTATGTCTCTATGAAATCTAGGTCAAGTTTGTAATTGGGTCATCTGGGGTCACAACCAAGGTCACTAGGTCACATCAAAGAAAACATTGTTAACACTCTAGAGGTCACATTTTTGACAATGTCTTAATGAAACTTGGTCAAAATTTATGTCTCTATAAAATCTAGGTCAAATTCGTAATTGTGTCATCTGGGGTCAAAAACTAGGTCACCAGGTCAAATCAAAGAAAAACCTTGTTAACACTCTAGAGGTCACATTTTTTACCTAATCTATATGAAACTTGGTCACACTGTTTGTCGCTATGAAATCCAGGTTAAGTTTGTAACTGGGTCATCTGCGGTCAAAAACTAGGGCATAATGTCATATTAAAGAAAAACCTTGTTAACACTCTAGAGGTCATATTTTTGATGTTATCAGAATGAAACATGGTCACAATATGTGTTTTTATGTTCGCAACTGGGTCATCTGGGGTCAAAAACTAGGTCACAAGGTCACATTGAAGAAAAACCTTGTTAACACTCTAGAGGTCACCTGCTTTACCTAATCTATATGAACCTTGGGCACAATGTTCGTATGTATAAAATCTAGGTCAACTTCGTAAATGGGTCATCTGTGGTCAAAAACTAGGTCACAAGGTCACATCAAAGAAAAACTTTTTTTACACTTTAGAGGTCACATTTTTTATGTGATATTAATGACACTTGGCCACGATGTGTGGCTTAATGAAATCTAGGTCCAGTTCGCAACTGGGTCATATGGGGTCAAAAACAAAGCCACCAGGTCACTGATTCTGCCTAAACTGCTAGTCATCAGGTGAGCGCTATAGGGCCAATGGCCCTCTTGTTTTTGGAATAGCCCAAAACAGATATAAGATAATGAAAACATGACGAGGATCGGCTAAAATCTATGCACCACCTTATTGCCTAATTTTTTTCAAGCAGATACATACGACAGCAAATGATCCTGGTGACACTTGGCATCTGATTACTCAAGCTTCTACCATTATTTCATTGGATTTATTACATGTTGTGCCATGACAAACCCAATTTTTTCGTCCTTGAAAAGGGGGGAAATGTACTTGAAAAGTCCTTGAATTATTTTGGGGAAGTTTTGTATGAGCCATGGTACGTTGCTTGCTGTAATACTGATGGCCATACATGATATTGAAGCACATGTACCCGGAAGCTTTGGAAAATTCAAAAGTATCACTTGAATATCCAAAGTAAATGAACATTTTTATTGCATGGTCATAATAGTAAAGTTTTATGGTCAAATGGCCATTTGTTAGGAGCACAATCATAGACTGAATCATCCAATCATTTTGGTTTAAGCAAATAGGAAGACATTTTGATCTTGATTGAAGGAGTTTATGTCATAGACTGAATCATCCAATCATTTTGGTTTAAGCAAATAGGAAGACATTTTGATCTTGATTGAAGGAGTTTATGTTCTGTATATATTTTGCAATAAAATGTCGCATAAATTTACAATTCTTAAGTTCAATGTACAAGGAAGTTATAATGGGTATAGAAATTTTTATTGTCAAAATGTTAATAACTTTATTTGAATTGATTACAATTCAAAAAGTCTTACTCATTTAACAATTGTATCAAGTATAACATAGTTGTACCTAAATAACATACCAATATATACCAGGCAAAAAGGAAATGTCTACATTAAAACATATATAATATATAGCATTAATTTTGCAGTTACTAGAACTCAATTAACTTACTATTTATTGTTGTTCAATCTTGTTTTGTTGACAAACTGAACCAGGGGCGTAGCCAGCCATACGCACTTACGCACGTGCGTAACATCAGTTTGAAAAGTAAAAACATAACTACAGCCAAAAACTGACACAAACGTCAAAATCTGGGAGTGTTGTATTTTAAATATATCTTACCACAAAATTTCGCCATTTTTATGCAAAGCTTAAAAAAAAAACTTCTACGGGAGGGGACATCCCTCCCAAATCCACCCCACTACAATACAAAATATGTAGCCATCCTGTTATACCCTTCAAACCATTCAATTTTCCATATAATCCATAATCTCTATGATTGTCGAACATGAGGCACTCACCATCCCTACCACCCTCTTCAATGTTTTTGTGCGTAACATCCATTTAAGCCTGGCTACGCCCCTGTGAACCACCCTTTGTTACAGAGAATACAACAACAGAACACGGGTTACATGTCCATGGTTTGTGGCAAATGCAAGCTTCATTTATTTTCAAGAAATTGTTGTTTCCAGTCTCTGTGAATTTAGGATTTTATACTACTTGCCCGAATACTTAATAGTTTGCCCATATTCTCTATGAATAATTATTGCAGAAGCTACTTGCCTGAATCAACAATTACTTGTTGTGGACAACCGGATAAGTGCTAATTTGGCAGACTGTGTTTCTATGTGCCAGCAAAATATAAATTGAAAATATGATGACGTTATTGATAGTATTATGAAGGACATTTTCCTGTTAAATTGCATAATATTTAACCTAAATATTTGTAGTTCTCAAAATTCAGTATTATGAAGGACATTTTCCTGTTAAATTGCATAATATTGAACCTAAATATTTGTAGTTCTCAAAATTCACGTTTTACTTAATTTCAATATTTTATAGACAAATTTAGTATCAAACTAATTGTTAGTTTATGAGAATTATGATTTATATATATTTTCAAATATATGTAATGTTGAGTTTTGTTCAATATTCAGCATGTTCAGTGATTATTGCATTCTTGTTATTTAATGGAATGAATTCTCTTTGTCTATTTAAACTTAAAGCAAAGTCATGTCTTTATTTTGCATAGTTTCAATTAATACCAGTTGTCCTAATCAGACAGTTAATCATGTTGATTCTTATACTTAAGTCATAAAATTGATACTTGACATGTTTGTAGATAATTGGTAAACTAATATGATTATAAAAGATTATCCTATGACATCTTGACAATTTTACTATCTGATCTGTGATTGGCTAAGTAAGTTATAGGTTGGACCAATCAAATGGAGTGTAAGATTATGATCAGTAAAATAATTAAAGAGAATTTTAGACTTCAATGAAGTAACATTAAATTTAAGAATATAATACTTTGTGTAAATTAATAATATCTGTACTTTGTGTACTATGAACTTTGTGTTCATGAACTTTGTGTAATATCTTTACTTGTGGACAATTATATACTTTGTTACCAGAATCAAATATACAAAATTGGATTTAGATCTTTGTGATTGATTTACAATTATTACTTTGTGGACATTTATTATTTATTGAAATATTTATCAAGGATTGGAGTCAAAGGCTACAACCAGATTAGCCAACTCCTGACTACAAGAATCCAACAACAACCAATCCAATAGCTCGCCACACCACAAATACACGAATGGTTTGATCATAATAATAGCTTAGGTGCAAAATAAACACTCTACTTATAATATAGTAGAGGTTTCTAGAAATTTTGCCTGGTATTGTTAAAACTTTTTATTCTTCAGGAACTTGCAACCCCTGAATCATTTGAGGCCAATCCATCCCTGGTATGGGAGTTCTATCATTATAGACGTGAAGTTATGGCGACTAAACAACCAAACAAGGTTATGTAACTCTGTTATCCTGTTTTAATTGAAAGTATTTCACTTATAGAATTTAACAAAGCACTTACATATTTTTATTATAGCCAAACCATTATAGGTACAGATGGTTTGTAGGGGTTTGTCGACTGAAAAATATTTAATATTGAACAATGGTCCTTAAACTTGATCAAGCTGCTGGCCGTGGCAAGTATGTACTACACCACTAGTTTCAGGGCGGGTGCACATGAAGCCCCACCTCCAAAAAATCAGCAGAGCACATTAGATAAATTGTCATATATTTCGGTTAAAATATATAATACCAATATGTACACAAAATCTTAGCTCCCTATGCTGGCACAATACTTATCATCAGGTAAAGGCCGTTGGGTATGAGTTTGTGTGCTGTACTCTTACGATTACATTACTGGGAATATTATACTGCCCACCAAAAACAGATGTTATTTCCCCATTTACATGTCTGTAATGACACATTATGGGCAAAACAGTGAAACAACAATATTTTTGAAGAAAAGGAATATTTTTGTTTATTAAATGTAAAGACCATACATTGATTGGTACCCTAAGTGCAAAATATAAAGTTTCTTTGTCCCACTAGAATGGTAACTTTGTCACAAAAAGATGGAAAGTTTAGCTTTTTGGATCACATGGTTGTTTTAATTCAGAACATCTTCATCTTTATTTCTATCTCTTTTTTGACTCATATAGTAACTGTAGTTTCTGAAACTAGTATAATGTGACCGTCTGATAAACAAATATTGAATAATTTAACTAAGTTAATTTTGCAACAATTATTTACTGTATACATCTTAATTTTGGTGGGCACTGCTTGGTTGACCGTTGTCACAAAACCTGTCTTTTTAAATACCAAATACAGTAGTTACTGTACATCTGAACGATATAACACAATGTATATTTTACAGGCACATATTGCTATAGCTGAATGTGAGAAAAGATTGGCCAAACAAGGACGACGTGTTGTTGTTGTTACACAGAATATTGATGAGCTACATAAACGTGCCGGATCACAAAATATCATAGAATTACATGGTACATACTTCTAAATAATTCTACATATTAAAGCAGAGCTTGTTTTAACCTTGGGGATGGGGCCTTACCTTCAATTAGGGGAAAAATATTGGTATTTTGGTGACATGGGGAACGATTTTGTCAAGGTAAACTTCATTTTTGGGGGAAACTGCATGATTTAAAAAAAAATCAAGGGGAAGTGGCCCCTATTACATAACAAAAAATACCCTGTAAAGTAAATTTAAGTGCCTATGTGTTACACCCCTGTTTGAAAGGCCAGCTACTAAACGTGATTCAAACCTTTGACCTTCCTCGCAGAAGGTACATGCCTTCATCTGTCATGGCCTGAGGGAACATATAACCAGTTACAGTATGCCTTCCAAGCCACAAGTTCTGAAATTTCGTTGCAATTGGACATTACTGCTCCCTCTAAAATGTCTTAGAAGTTAGTATTGAGTTAGTCTTAAAATTGATGTTGAATCAAAAGCAAAACAGTAAAAATGGACCTGGAAATTGTGGTTTTATTATTGAGACACTTGGTCCGTAGGGAGGTATTACTGTACATTTGTATATTTCAGGTAATTTATTTACTACACGATGTACAAAATGTGGAGATATTGCCAGGAATACAGACAGTCCTATATGTGAGGCTCTCAGAGGAAAAGGGTAGGTAATGCACCTTGTTATGTAGGTTGTAGGTTTAAACTTATCTTGGGCGATTAAGTTCAATTGTTCTGTGGGACAGATGGTCTGTCTTACAATAACAGGATAAAAATCATTAACAGTAATCTGATGGGAATTGATGGGCTTTGCATAAGATTTCGATCTGGAATGAGGTGTAGAGAGTGATCAATATATTATACACCTATCAATGTTTTCCCCCAGGGGGGGAGCGGCGGGCATACATGGGACTTTTGACAGAAGGCTGTTCCCGATAGGTGGGAATTTGACAGACAGAATGGTGCCGATGCCGGGAAACATCAGAAGTTCATGATCTTGACATTTTACAGCAATAAACTCGGAATAATGTGTCTGTTTTCTGATGCCAATTTTGAGTCCAACCTCCCATAGAAATTACTTCAAAGGTGAATGACAATATTTGAGATGAGATTTAGCTTAAAATGAGATGCTTAATGAGATCGGGGCCTGGTTATACTGTACAAGGAAAAAGTCCTGTTACAATATCACATCACCTTGTTTTATGTCATTATTTGATGATGTATGCATACAGTTTGTATGTACATGTAATACTGTTGTTGTTGACAGAGAACCAGATCCAAGCACTGTAGATGCCAAAATAAAACCTGAAGATTTACCAAGGTAGGTTTCCTATAGGGCTGGTATGATTCCAAAATTCTGTAAACCAGTCATTGAAATTAGCTTTTGAGTATAACCTGTCATTTGGTAGAGTACAGTGTAACCTTCATTAATTGACTAGTTTTATGGAAAAAGTTACTTGCCCGAACAGAAAATCAGCAAAACCTTACTCGCCATGGCCTTCTACAAGTGCTTATTTTGTTGACAGTGAAACCGGTTATTCATTTGTACGAAATCGAAATGAACCGACTAGTCAGCTGACATTATGAAAATGTTGTTTCCTTTCCTGATGACCATATCAAGGTTCGTTTAGCAGCTGAATTCATAAGAAACTTATTGAATGTATTGTTTGCGAGCTGTGTGATAATTAATAAGTCATAGTTCCCTTTTTGTGTTTTGACTACATCACGACAGGCAAGACATAGACTATTGAGTATGTTGATAATAAATTCTGGCGTTTAGCAGAAATATAATACTGCACTGTATGTACTGGTCAAAGATATTTTTAATAATTTGAATCAGATAATCATAAGTATTATTCAAACTCGTCTGTAAAGACCACACATGGGAACAGCAAATTTTAAAGTGATGTTTGACTGTTTTTTTGATAGATGGTCTCTCTTTAATACCACTGTCTGGTTAAATATAGACATTGGTCTGATTGGAGATAAAATTGTTGGTCTTTTCAGACATGTTTTGTAATTGTTTCCTATGTTCATAACGACAATGGTTTGACGAACTCATTTCAACATAATAGGTTATTCTATGATGTTGATACAGTGAATCGTAATACATGTATTTGAAATATGCTAGGTGTTATAACATGCATTAATACACATACAACTGTATGGTTAAAAATGAATGAAATACATACATTTTTGTATCGCCAGGTGCAAGAACTCGTGCAATGGATTAGTACGGCCACATGTTGTATGGTTTGGTGAAGGGTTATATCCGGAGGTATTATCTGCTGCTGACCGGGAACTAGAAGCGTGTGATCTATGTCTTGTGGTAATATACTGTTAGATAACAGAAACATTTCGCTGGTTTAAATTGAGAAGGTTGTAACTAAAAATCATTATTTTGAGAAAACAAGAAAAATTGTCTGAAAAATTACTCTTTATACTTATGGAAAAACAAACTTTTCAACTTCAGTCTTGAAGTTGTTAAAATTGCCGGTTCCGATTTTCATGAATATAGGCTCATAAGAAGGGCCTTGTGATGCAGATTTCAAATATGTATGTGTCTTATAAGGTCGTAAGTAGCTCATTCTAAGCCAGCGATTTATACATTCAATATATTGGTAAAGGAAACTGTGTTAGAAATTGTGTTCTCCTATAGTGGGATTTGAACCCATAAAGTATGATGCCATTGCCTACCTGTGATTTACGAAAGCATTAGACCTCTATACAACTGCAATCGCAACAGCCCTAAAATATAATGAGTTTCGCAAATTATCAGTATCAATGTTACTACATTACACCACACCAATAATGGGTTGATATGTGGATAACAACGCTGGTTATGTTTGGGAAGACCTCTTCTATTGTTTACCCAGCTTATAATTATCTGTGGCTGCATGAGGGGTACCAGTGACCAAGTTAATATATTATATAAATGTTTATATTGTAGGTTGGTACCTCTTCCGTTGTTTATCCAGCTGCTATGTTTGCACCATCTGTGGCTGCATGAGGGGTACCAGTGTCAGATTTAATATATTATATAAATGTTTATGTTGTAGGTTGGTACCTCTTCCGTTGTTTATCCGGCTGCTATGTATGCACCATCTGTAGCTGCACGAGGGGTACCAGTGGCCGAGTTTAATATAGAACCTACTGGCGTTACAACATCTTTCGGGTAATGCTGCATTTATCTATTCTATAACTAGTAGATCTATAGTCTGTTGTTAGTTTTCTATACTCAAACGCAAAAGAAACTGTGCATGGGGTTTTCACTTATTTTTTTCAGACATCCATAAAAGAAAGTATATAGTGTTTGGTATCAAAATTAGCTTATTCAATTGCATAAATTGTGATATCTGTGTTTTTGAGACTAAAATTAAGGTGTAAGATTCTCTAAATTGTTTAATTGTGATTATTTTATTAATATCTCCATTTTTACGTATAACCTGTACGATACGACGTCTTATCGAATTGACGTCACGTTTTACGACGTGCGAGGGAATTTCATTCCATTCTACCTGAAGAGCATTCGGTAGCTCCTGCAAATTGTTGACATCATGTCGTGATCGTACCTTTCTACCGAGAAGGCCCGTGCAACATTATCAATAGAGGTACATGTACCTCTAATGAGCATCATCAATGCCTCAATTCGCTGACGTTCCGATAATCTTTGCATAGCAAGTTCTGATTTTACAGAGATTGTTTTGTGTTTTTCTTGCTACTTGGAGTTGTGGAAAATGAATGTGTGGTTATTTGACCAATTTCACCTTTATCAACCCTCTGCACATGCAAATCATGCGAATTTCCTGTTTTGTGACGTTACGTAACATCTAATCTGATAGGGCCTTTTTGTGTCTATTGTTCGACACAGTGCCACACATGCTTTACATGGTACAAAAATGAAATGCCTACGACATATATTTACATAGTTATCCCTATTTGAAACATGCACAGTTTCTTTTGCGTTTGAGTATAGTTTGTAACCCAGCTTGGTTGGTTCTCAGCCAGGCCAAGTCATAACCCTGCATGAAAAATTGACAAAATGTCTATTTTCCTCCACATGTAGAGAAGTTGCTGGTTCTTTCTCCAAGGGTAAGTTAGTACTGGTTAGGATACAGCTAGTCCTAGATAACTGCTGAGGTAAATTGGCTGCCATATATATTATAACTGAAATATTTTTGAGAAATGTCTTTGAACCAAAAAAACTTTTTTTTAGTGAAAATAGTTATCTAGACAAACATTTATTCAGGATGTCTACTGTCATTAATTCTAAATGCATCATGTTCTGTTACCGTAGTTACTATTAATGAAGTGGTCTTATTGAAAAAAAATTTGGATATACCTAATACATGTAATTCTGTCGTTAACTTTAAGGTGGTCGTTATAACGAGGTTAAATGATGAAAAAATGTGCAATTGTGTTGTAAATGTTGAGATGGTCTTTTTATTGAGGTGGTTGTTAAGTGAGGTATCACTGTATATAAAAGGTATTGTGATTATGTATATATTTCAAATACAGAAAAAAAAAGTTTAATAAGTATATTTCAGATACCACTTCCAGGGACCAAGTGGAACAAGGGTACCAGAGGCCCTGGCCCCGACAGAATCAGAACCTAAACAATGAATATGTGGCGTCTCCGACATCAGGGGCCATGGAGTCAGTTTAGGGGATAATAATAGCCTAGTTGGACATAAAACATTCATGATCCAAACAAAATAATATAGTACTAATGATTATGGTAAAATTGGTGTTGGCTCATAGGTAGGTCCTAATAGGCTGCTAGTATCCCCAGTACTGTATACACTGACTGTACTGGCCCCTTATGGTTCATATAAGAGACATATTATGTGAACACCTATAGTGGGCTTGCAAGTGGTAGTGGTACCCAGTGTTACTAGTCTGTAATTCTAACCGTATTTATGAAATTATCTGATTGTGTCTTTAAACTTGCTGATAATGTTTATCACCTCCTCGATAGCCTAGTGGTAAAGCATATATTATATGGCCCTTTTTAGACAGGTGGTATATTATAATCTGCCAAATGGCGACAGCTCAAGTTTTGTTTAATTGTTATGTTGTGTTTCTTATATAAACAGTACATAAACTTGAGGTTTGGTTTTCGTGTAACTGTGTAATGCAGGTAAATCTTTAAGAAACCTTATCACGATGTTCGTCTTTGTAAAATCAGTAATCTAGACCACGCATGTTAATTTAATTAACATGCGTGTCTAGACCTAGTTGGCAACCAGGTCACCAAGCTTGCAACTGGGTCACCAGGGGTCAAATATTAGGTCACACCAAACACAAATACTATTGTGCACAAACTGCAAGGTGTACTCGGGTGTTCGCTTTGGCTAATGGCAATATTTGGTTATTTAGAATAGTGACCTAGTTTTTGACCCCCCAATAGAACCAGTATCAAACTTGGCCTATATAACAGTCTAGTTTTGATCTGCTACTAATGCAGCAATGACACATCATCAGGCATTTCATAATATATAAGTTAAATATATATATAGTAAGTAAGTAAGGAAGTAAAGTCTTTATTTTACGAGGCTAACATATTTATATAGCCATGAAACAAATTGTTTAATTATGCAGAAAGAGATAAGCCGGATCGGGTTTAATTATAATACGTTCAGTAAAATATAAATTCAAAAACACAACCAATGATACATACAATAGCTTCATCCATATGCACACTAGCATACCATAGGAAATATACAAAAGCAGATCACTTGGACGACATTAAAGAATACTGTTACCCGTTTATTACAAACAACCAATTCATGCATGGGGAACTTGGCACAGGATCTGTTCCTGTCATACGAGAATTGAGTGTCTGACGAATGTCTATGGGAGACAATGAATTAGATGTAAGTTGAGTCAACACTATAGCTCAAAAGGCATCCACTGTTTAGTGTGGTTCAAATCAACATTCGCCAGACATCCTAATTCTCAAGTGACAAAGATGGTCTGCAGACCTTTGCACGGGTAACAACGACCAGTGCAGACAGGCATTGTTTTTGCAAAGGGCAAAATTAATGTCATTATAAACACATTTGAAGAACCTTGTTGTAGGACATAGTGTACTGTTCATGTGAGTATTTTCTATATAGTTTTAAATCAGTTCTTGTTCCAATTGCTGACATAAACACATCTTTCCACCTTTAACATTGTGTCTGTTGGATGGTGCGTCTGGGAGTAATTCAAATCCGTCTGCTAAAATCTGTACCATTTCAGCAATGAGTCGTTTGATTTGAATATCAGCATATTTCTGAAAAGCAGAACATACAAAAAGACATAATTCCCCAAGCAGGACAAACTGAGTTAATATTTCCAATAAACAGTGACATGATTGTTTTACATACAGTGTCATTATCTTACATGTTTTTGGTTTTGGTCACAAACATGTAGGACATGCATTTCTAAACTTCAGCTTACATGTATCTATGAATATATTGAGAGTTTGAGATTACCTCTGCTGTCATGTTGGCATCGATGAAACTCAAATTTCTGGATTGAAGGATTCCAATAAAGTATTCCTGAAAATTTATAGAATCTAAATAATGATAGCATAAATATTTCTCTAGGATGTTATATGTTACTCATTATAATTTATTTTAACTAAAATTAAATGGTCTTTTATATTTCATACTGACGTCGACCTGTTATGTTATGAAATGTGGCAATCGTATGGAATATAATCATCGTCAAAGACCTTGGACTAGTACTAATAGTTGTTTGAAAACACCTAAATTTGAATCCTTGAAATAAACGTTTTATTCAGCCTATAAATCGTTCAAGTACACTGCATACATTATCACTGTATTAGTTTTAATTTAATCGACATCAATATTAGAACCACTTCAAAAAGTCGTAAGTTTTTTAAGGTATTATTGTAGTAAGACACTATTTGGATGAGTTAAATCTCTGATGACCGTATCGTTTTGTTCAATTTGAGTAATAATTATTATGCTCCAATCTTTAATGAGGGGCCTATTGCTTTGCACATGTCGGCCAGTAGGTCGGTCCATAGACCAAATGGTTTTAGTTCAATAACTCAAGAAAGCTTTGACCTAGGATATTTACATGCAGGTTGGTCTGCAACAGTAGATGGCCCTATCAAAGGTCAAGGTCGCTGTGACCTTAAACATTAATGACTATTTGGCTGCAATGGGAGCATACATGTTTTACAAACATCTCTTGTTATAAAAAGTGTTGCACCAAAATAGTACACTACCATACGGCCATCTGCGAATTAACCTAAAAATATGAGTATACACACAGCCGTGGAATAGAAATGGGCTTCATATTCATGTACTAGTAATTAAATGCGCACCAAATCCTTCGGTGACCCAGAATAAACACTGGTTGTACTTACCTTGCATCTAGCAATATTATAACGCATTACCAGGAGCTAAAGGTTTAAGTCAAGGATTACATACATTGTATATCACCTTTCGTTTAGGCATTGTGTAAATCAATCATTGCTTTTGTATCCATGGATGAGCAAATCATACAGACAGCCCCTCAATATTACAGTGACTGAATTTTCTATACACATACATTAAGGGTACAGACAACCCCTCAATATTACAGTGACTGAATTTCTATACACAGACATAAAGGATATAGACAACCCCTCAATATTACAGTTACAGAAGTTTCTATACACAAACATAAAGGATATAGACAACCCCTCAATATTACAGTTACTGAATTTTCTATACACAGACATAAAGGATACAGACAACCCCTCAATATTACAGTTACATACGTTTCTATACACAGACATAAAGGATACAGACAATCCCTCAATATTACAGTTACTGAAGTTTCTATACACAGACATAAAGGATATAGACAACCCCTCAATATTACAGTTACTGAGGTTTCTATACACAGACATAAAGGATACAGACAATCCCTCAATATTACAGTTACTGAAGTTTCTATACATATACATAAAGGATACAGACAACCCCTTAATATTACAGTTACTGAAGTTTCTATACACAGACATAAAGGATACGTACAACCCCTCAATATTACAGTTACTGGAGTTTCTATACACAGACATAAAGGATACAGACAACCCCTCAATATTACAGTTACTGAAGTTTCTATACACAAACATAAAGGATACAGACACTCCCTCAATATTACAGTGACTGAATTTTCTATACACAGACATAAAGGATATAGACAACCCCTCAATATTACAGTTACAGAAGTTTCTATACACAAACATAAAGGATATAGACAACCCCTCAATATTACAGTTACTGAAGTTTCTATACACAAACATAAAGGATATAGACAACCCCTCAATATTACAGTTACTGAAGTTTCTATACACAGACATAAAGGATATAGACAACCCCTCAATATTACAGTTACTGAAGTTTCTATACACAGACATAAAGGATATAGACAACCCCTGAATAATACAGTTACTGAAGTTTCTATACACAGACATAAAGGATATAGACAACCCCTCAATATTACAGTTACTGAAGTTTCTATACACTGACATAAAGGATACAGACAACCCCTCAATATTACAGTTACTGAAGTTTCTATACACTGACATAAAGGATACAGACAACCCCTCAATATTACAGTTACTGAAGTTTCTATACACTGACATAAAGGATACAGACAACCCCTCAATATTACAGTTACTGGAGTTTCTATACACAGAAAAAAGGATACAGACAACCCCTCAATATTACAGTTACTGAAGTTTCTAAACACAGACATAAAGGATACAAACAACCCCTCAATATTACAGTTACTGAAGTTTCTATACACATACATAAAGGATACAGATGACCCCTCAATATTACCGTTACTGAAGTTTCTATACACAGACATAAAGGATACAGACAACCCCTCACTATTACAGTTACTGAAGTTTCTATACACAGACATAAAGGATATAGACAACCCCTCAATATTACAGTTACTGAAGTTTCTATACACAGACATAAAGGATACAAACAACCCCTCAATATTACAGTTACTGAAGTTTCTATACACAGACATTAAGGATATAGACAACCCCTCAATATTACAGTTACTGGAGTTTCTATACACAGACATAAAGGATACAGACAACCCCTCAATATTACAGTTACTGAAGTTTCTATACACAGACATAAAGGATATAGACAACCCCTCAATATTACAGTTACTGAAGTTTCTATACACTGACATAAAGGATACAGACAACCCCTCAATATTACAGTTACTGAAGTTTCTATACACAGACATAAAGGATACAGACACCCCCTCAATATTACAGTTACTGAAGTTTCTATACACTGACATAAAGGATACAGACAACCCCTCAATATTACAGTTACTGAAGTTTCTATACATAGACATAAAGGATACAGACAACCCCTCAATATTACAGTTACTGAAGTTTCTATACACTGACATAAAGAATACATACAACCCCTCAATATTACAGTTACTGAAGTTTCTATACACAGACATAAAGGATACAGACAGCCCCTCAATATTACAGTTACTGAAGTTTGTATACACTGACAAAGGATACAGCCAATCCCTCAATATTACAGGTACTGAAGTTTCTATACACAAACATAAAGGAAAGTTTCTATACACAAACATAAAGGATACAGACAACACCCTTAATATTACAGTTACTGGAGTTTCTACACACAGACATAAAGGATACAGACAACCCCTCAATTTTACAGTTACTGAAGTTTCTATACACAAACATAAAGGATACAGACAACCCCATTAATATTACAGTTACTGGAGTTTCTATACACAGACATAACGGATACAGACAACCCCTCAATATTACAGTTACTGAAGTTTGTATACACAAACATAAAGGATACAGACACTCCCTCAATATTACAGTGACTGAATTTTCTATACACAGACATAAAGGATATAGACAACCCCTCAATATTACAGTTACTGAAGTTTCTATACACTGACATAAAGGATACAGACAACCCCTCAATATTACAGTTACTGAAGTTTCTATACACAAACATAAAGGATACAGACACTCCCTCAATATTACAGTGACTGAATTTTCTATACACATACATTAAGGATACAGACAACCCCTCAATATTACAGTTACTGGAGTTTCTAAACACAAACATAAAGGATACAGACAACCCCTCAATATTACAGTTTCTGAAGTTTCTATACACAGACATAAAGGATACAGACAACCCCTCAATATTACAGTTTCTGAAGTTTCTATACACAGACATAAAGGATACAGACAACCCCTCAATATTACAGTTACTGAAGTTTCTATACACAAACATAAAGGATACAGACAACCCCTCAATATTACAGTTACTGAAGTTTCTATACACAAACATAAAGGATACAGACAACCCCTCAATATTACAGTTACTGAAGTTTCTATACACAAACATATAGGATACAGACAACCCGCCAATATTATGGTTACTGAGTTTTCTATACACAGACATAAAGGATACAGTAGGAAGTTTATTTATTCTCGATGAATACAGGAGTAAGACATTGTGCTCCATACAGTCCTTACCAGTGACGTCCCATAGTTTTGACTGCAGATTTAAATCACGCTGAAAAGTACATCGTGATATAATCACAGGAATTTGAAATTCTATCCATAAAATATCATTGCAGTTGATCTATTCAAAACCGCTCTACTGCGGAGATACGTACATTGATTTTACTGAAAAGATTGGAACGAACCCGACCCCCCCTCTTAAATGGAACCCCGTAGCGCATCATTCTGATCACCTCGGCCTTCATGTATTTCAATAGACCTCTGACATAACACGGCGCCATATATTGAACTATTTTCAGACACATGATTAGAAAATGAAAAATTTAGAAAATGGCAGCCCCCTGTTGTCAGTACACATTATGCCAATACCTGTTCACACAAATATATAGATCTATATAGATATAGATCGATTATACATGTACCAGTAAAAAAAAGCTTCATTTATTTATGATATCATTACTGTTAAGTAATTGTTTGTAATAAACTACATGTATAACAGGGGCGGATCCAGGATTTGGCGTTAGGGGGGGCGTACATTTATGTATTGACCCCCCCCCCCTCAAAGAAATGTGCGAGCGAAGCGAGCTAGAAAAAATGTATCTCTGAGAAGCATTCCACACAATTTCGTTCTTCATCTTATGATATTCATTGATAAAGTTAATGTGAGAGCAAGGCGAGCAAGAATATAAGCATTAATTATTTGAGCAGCATATCCCGCATACTCATTCCCTACTTGACAAACTTAACTGATAGCGGTTGTGCGAGCGGAGCGAGCAAGAAAAAATGCAATCATCTATTTCAGCAGCATACACCACACACTTATCACTTGGTAATATTCACTGATTCAGTAATTGTAAGAATTGGAAAAAATCAGTGTTTATCTGAGCAGCATACCCAACAAACTCATTGATAAATCGAAAACTTTCATTGAATTTACGTGGATCTACAGCGAGCGAAACGAGCAAGAAAAATCGTTGTTTATATAGCCAGGACTAACGATAATCGACTTGATAATATTCACTGATATATAGCTGCTGTGAATATGTCACGAAGAAAAAAATGCACTGTCTATCTGAGCAGCTTACCCTGCGAACTCCAGGGCTTCACTTTTGTTCAAGCGGAAATGTGAAATACTTGGGATCCAGCGACTAGGGGGTCCAGTGGCTTTCTACCTCGTGTCGTTCTAAAAAGAACCACGGAATTCGTCAGCTGCTTTCTGAGATATCTTATTTTTAATGAAAGGACAGGTTTATTAGAAAATCAAGCCAACTGTATTAATCTTTTATGACTTGTCGGACATTTTTAATGTGCAAGAATCTCTGTAGCCGATGTTTGGCACCATGCTACCAATCAGCCATATCTTGTTGCTTGCATACAGCATTAAGTTCACTTTAAAATAAATAAATTGATTATTGTTTTATTGACGGGAGCGAAGCGAGCGAAAAAAAATGCATATCAATAAAAAAATTATTGTTTTTACATCCAAAATATGATAAATTACCAAGGCTTCGGCGATTTTAGGGGGGGCGTACGCCGGGTCCGCCCCCCCTTGGATCCGCCTATGTATAAATATTTGTATTTGTCAGCGAAAAATGAATTGAAAATATGATGCAGTTATCCAGTTCTAGCAGGTGCAAAATAAACACTACAATATAATAGACGTTTCTTTTTTACAAATATACCTGGTAAATTACTAGAAATATGATTGAAATGTCAAAAATCTAAACGCTCGAACGATTTACATAAATATCAAAACACAACATACAAATTTGCACAACTCACCTTTTTCCTGTGGCACATGTTAGGCACACAGCACGCAAACAATTGTATGGCAACAATTAGCACTGGAAATATCATAACGTAAAGGAACCTTGACTCGTCACTTTTCGCTATAAATGAGGTTCCGGTGGGTTTTTACATACTTCTGTGGATACTTTCTGTGTCCCAAAATATACCTGAACCCTTTAGGCGCCTTTTAAACCATTCTCCGTGTATCTAGCACCTATAAATCGGTTACAATAGGTCTCGGAATACGGTAAGGTAGAGCCTGCCGACTTACGGACCAGTGGAACCATAACTCGTCACTGCTAGTAACCTTAACTCGTCATACGAATAACCTTATCAAAAGTCACAGTTTTGCAACCATAGACATTATTTTATGTGTAATTTTATATACTTTTATACAATAATATATCCGATATTTGAGACTATCATCTATCACATATATACAGTAGCAGCATATAAATCATTGGCTAACGTGTCGTGCGCCAGTCGCGATAGCTTTGGACACAACGTTTAACCTGAACAGCTTTGAACTCGCTGTACATAAAGTAGAGAGCTTTCTTAAGATTGGTCGTACTTATGATGCCTTTAAGTTTTCTGATGTCCGTTAAGTTTTCTTGGTTGATTGTTTATCCTTTTATTTCAACCAATAATGGGCGACAGTTATAAGCCTAATACTACATTTGTAGTACTAGTATGTTTTATAAAAACGGGATACATTTGTATGCACATGTTGCAAATGGCAACCTTTCGGACCAAGTATGGTGTTCATATTAATCGATTAGAACAAAAATAGAGTAAAAAACAAGCGTGTTTCGTTCCAGAACAAACCATAGACATTAATTATACTATTATGCTATAGTATAGCGTAATGAAATGGACAACAGGAGGATACTATTTCGTTAAGTATAGTTATTTACTAATGAGTGCTAGCAGATTTTAAAGATATTTGAGTTTCAAAATATGTTCATTTTTAGAATAAAAAATCTTACTAGACGTCTCGAGAATAGCGTTTACAAAGTGCATTGATTTATTGAGACGATTAAACGCAAAAGCATAGAGTTTACTTCGTAATGTTGCAAATTGGTAGAAGGGTAATGTTAAATTTTTTGTAACAAACCATGGGGTCCGTAAGTCGTCAATGAGGTCTCAGACTCGTCAATTGTATTTCACCCTTATCAACGTACTTTTAAGGTACTTTTCTTATCAAACGAGAGACAAATTCGTAAAGACAAATTATTCCAGGACACAAAACCCTGTGGGAAATAAGAAATAAACGTATCTACATTGCACTATGACCTTTCGCCCAAGACGCCTAAATTCGCAACTTGTCGTCGCCCGTGTTCACAAATAAGTGTGTTTTATGTGAATTTTTGTATGGGTTTATATTCAAATACTACACAGTTGTAAAACACGTTGGTATGCACAGATATTATTAAGACATATTTAACTTTTAAAAAATGTCCGCCTCCAAACTTTCTGATGACGTCATAAAAGGTGAGATTACAAAAACAAAAAGTGACGAGTCACTGTTCCTGCCGAGTTAAGGTTCCTTTACGTTATACAAAAATGGAAGGATAAAATTTCCCAATAAGGCCTTGTCGCGATTAGGATCTGATGTACTTCTTGTTTCATATGCTAATTTATAACTCTCGGAGATAAGTCCAAACAGTAGACACATTAAAGGTGCAAGTAACCACAACCACCAGAAATTCTTCCATCTGCTGAGGTAATCAAACGACCACATGACTGAGTGATTGTTTATCATGCGGAAAGCTTTCTTCAATACCCTTCGTGGAACCTGAAATGGTCAATCACCGTAGACGTTTATGTAAAAAATTTGGCATGGTTTTCCCGACAGTTCATACACCAATGTAACACGAAGCATTCACAGACAGCCATATTTCCGCTGAAGGGAAAATAATTAAACCTAGGATTATTGAATACAAACAATACGTTTAATAATATTTATTAAGTTATGTGAAATGTTTCAGATGCACAATGTTTTTCTTTAAATCATATCCAAATTTATTACATACAAAAGAAAACAAGTCAACAAGAAGCACACATTACACGAAAACGAGGTTAACGATGACCTTGATCCAACCAATCTCACATTCAATCCCAAATATAGTCTTCACAACAGCTACTTCCTGTACAGCAAGATTCATCATGACTAATGTTATTGTGCATAAACAATTTATCTTATTTTAGTAACTGTGACCCCATTGGAAGTGACGACTTCACATCAACAAGTTTCACAATGATATTTCATTCCTAACAATTTATTTAGTGAAAGCTTTTTTATGCTCCCCAAAGAGTGAGCATATAGTCGCCGCTTTGTCCGTCCGTTCGTCCGTCCGTCCTACTTTTGTCCCGGCCATAACTTGCACAGTATTTGAAACTTCATAGGTGAATAGATCTCATTGAGAGGAAGTGCAATGCACAAGCACCATAGCCATTCATTGCTTAATTTTTTAGTTATTCCCCTTTGTAACTGTTGATACTTAATTCTTGTTTGGGCCATAACTCATACAGTATTACATACATCCATTTGAAACTTCAAAGGTGAATACATCTCATTTAGGGAAAGTGCAGTGCCCATGAACCATAACTCTTAATTGTATATTTTTGGAGTTATTTCCCTTTGTATTTTTCCATACTTAATTCTTGCCCGGGCCATTACATTGTACTCATGCAGCATTGAAGATATTGATTTAAATATATTTAGGTGAATTTATCTCATCAAGTGGAAGTGCAGTGCCCAAGAACCATAACTCTTTATTGTATATTTTTGGGGTTATGGCCCTTCATACTTTCTATACTTACTTTTTGTCCAGGTCATAACTACAGTATGGGAGGTATCGATTTGAAACTTTATAGGTGAATAGATCTCATTAAGAAGAAGTGCAATGCCTAAAAAGCCGTAACATTAACTTACATAGCTTTTTAATACATCCCTTTTCCCTACAAATAAATGCTTGTCCGAACCCTAACTTGAACAATATTGACGACATTAGATTGAAACTTCAAATAATGATAGAGTCCATCAAGGGGAAGGCCAGTGTCAAAAAACTATAACCCTACCTTACTTTGTTTTTGAATTATCTCCCTTTTGTATACAAATTAATGATTGTCCGGGCCATAGCTTGAACAGTATTGATGGCAGTTGATCGAAACTTAACATAATGAGAGACATTCTAGGGGAAGTGCAGTGCCAAAGAACCATAACTCTACATTAATTTCTTGTTTTACCTGTATCTGTGTATCTGTAATAAGTTATTTCCCATATTGGGACAAACACTTGCTATGGCCCGGGGAGCATAATTCGGTTTTACCGATTGTTTGTCTATTTGAGTAACGGTGATCCTGACCCTACTTTCAATCCAAGTGTTGTCTCTTCACACAAGCTACCTACAAAGCCAGCGAGTTTCATAATGTTATCTCAATCCTTACAAAAAATGAGCATAAATGTTTTTTCTATTTTTAGTAACGATGACCTTGACCCCCACTGGCCCCACTTTCCATTGCAAGTGCGGTCTGCACACAAGCTACCTACACAGCAAGTAATATCTCATTCGAACTTAAGTTTTCCATCAGAGACAAATTGTTTTCTCTATAGCATACACATGTACAAATCCTAATCAAAAACAGGTTACAGCACAACATAACAGTTCTGGGTTCAACAATGGTGTAATGCGGACAAAAATCCATGCACCAAAAAACATGAATACTATAACAATGTAACAACACAAATACAAACCCAACAATACATAAACAGTTAAACTTTAAAAGCATATCCTTTATTTAACCAGTTACCTGTACCTACCTTGGCTTTATTCAGTTCGAGTCGATGCATCACATTTTGCTTTATAGTAAATTGATATTTTGCTGGTCGAATGGACCATAATGGCTCTCTATCAGCATTTATTATAAAGCTGTATCCATTTTCGTCTATTAGAAATAAAAAATAATGTTATTAATATATTTTTGTCAGTTTATTTTCAATAACAAGAACCTTCAACGTATTATAATTTCAAAACAATACACCCTAAAATACTGTACATAAAAACAAAAGATGTGAGTTTAATGCTACATTAGGTTAAAATTCGCACATCCAGTATCATGCAGTGACAATGGCAAATCACTAATTTACGGAGAGTTGAAACCATATGCAAACTGACTAAAGTACGTGATCTTCCTTACCGGTAGCGTATCGGGTTTGAGGATATGATTTTAATCAGAATGATTGCAACATATGCCTATGTTTTTTTATTATAAAATTACCATTTTGTATCAGTTGTAAACCATGAAATCGAACAACGGTTCAACTTGTATACCGTTCATAAACTAATAAATATCCGTCATAAAACACACACAATATACTCACATATCTTGTTCCACGATTTCATATTCAAACCTAACATACCATCATCAGTATCTGTAATATACAACAATAACATAAAATGTGAACTAGAAGGCTTTTCGACACAATAAGACATTGACATGGTACCCTCGCCCTCCTAGGAAATTGAACCGAAGTAAAGCACGTAAAATGTTTTTCACCTACAACAAAAGACATACAGTCATTTACTAGTACTTCGGCAATTATTGTAGGAGGGCGTACGCAACCCCCCCCCCCTTAAATCGCCTCATCCCCTTAAATCCCTCCTTAAATCAACACTTGGATGATTTGTCTTTTGTTCTAGGTGAAATCACAGGTAAATGTACCATTGAGAAATAATTGTCTGACTATTCTAAGCATACATGTAGGCACAATGTTTTTCTATGGTTTGACCTTGTGACCTAGTAATTGCCTAAACAAACTCGAACCCACAATGGCCCAATATCGAACTTGACCTAGATTTTGTTAAGATAATCAGGCCGAACTTAAAATATTCTTGGTTTCCCCATCCCGACCCTAGCAGATTTAGAATGGGTAGGTAGGTAGGGTAAATATTCTTTTTTTGAACTGTTTCAGTATGATAGTTATTGGTTAAAACATACCAATAATGAAAGTTAGAATTAACTTTAAGGTGAAAACCAACAATAACGAAAATTAATATTAACTCTAAGGTGAAAACCAACAATTGAATTTAATGGTAAGAAAGAAGCCAGTAAACAAAAAAATAAAATTTTCACTTACAATTTTTAATAAAAAAATATTATTTCAATTTGGGCAATATAATATTTTGGGTAGGGCCCTTTTTAGTCGGGTAGGTAGGGGATGGGGAAACAAACAATATTTTATTTTAGGCCTCATTGTGACTAAGTTTTATAAAGAGTATTTCCAAATTGTGACCTCAAGCGTCTACACTAGTCATAAAGATATATGACTTTCGGTTTGTTTTTTAACATTTGGACTTTCGTTTGATACATGTACTGTCATTCATCAAAGTAACTCGGTATTCATCACGTCTAGATGTCTTGACTAGTGTCTACACAGGCAGTTTGTCGACGGTCATCCTTTGATACATATGAGCTTAAATTTATACATATCGACTTACTTGGGCGAGCTAGACTGGATGCTATTTTAGAGGTAATATCCACTCCAGGTATAGTTGCATCAATGTAGGTCAGGGTAACTAATGTTGGTGGTACCTCGCATTCTTCTAACAACACTGGTACAATACAGCTATATCCACATCCCATAGACTCAACAAAAGCTGCATCCGTCTCGTATTTACACCATCCACTTTGTAGAAAACTTGGTGAAACAAATAATAACACTTTAATACTCATTGCCATTCCTTCTTTAATATTTACAGCGATGTCTTTCCCTGGTTGGAAATCACGATCTGAATAGAAACATTTCACGGGAAATCTACGTTCCAACTCATCAATATATTCAATCACTTTGTCTCTCTCCTCACAACTGTAAGACACAAAGAAATGTCGAGATTTTCCGTCAGGTAAAGCTGGAATAGTCTGTATTATAGACAGATCACTATATTCCACGTCAGCCATTTTGTTATAATTTTGTGAAAACGAAAGTAGGAAAACCCAACCACATAAAAATAGATACAATTCTCTCACTGTTAATGGCGATTATTGTCAGCCCAAGATTGTATCACGTTAAAGTTTATGACCAGTTTACATACATACTAGTATGTCATTTAAAAGAAGTATGTTTCAGCTATAAAATAAGTCAATATTATATGTTTACAGACGCGCGCCCTGATTCAATGGGCGACCTAGGCAGATGAACCTTCTTTCGTAACCATTTAAGTTACCAACCATTTGAGTACCCGGGCGTGTCTAATAAATGGGCGGAGCTAGCTATACATTATTCATACGATGTAGGTATAGAACCGCTAAATATTCAGGGTTAGTATGATTTATATTTTTACAATCTATAATGAATTGTCACGTCGCTGGTTTAATAATATTATATTATGGCGTCAATCAATATATATGTCCATTTGATTGTCTGGATGCGCGCGCGAATAATTTTATACGTTTAATTGCTACTTTATTCAAACAAACCAATTGAAGCCGTTAATACGAACGTAGATTTCACCTTTATTTACGAATAGGGCCTACATGTACACAGTGAATTCGTATAAATTTGTATAAAAGTGTGTCGCCGTAACTTAATTACAGCACGCATTTACATTGATACGATCATTTTTATGTTGCTAAAATTATACCAATAACTACCGTCACTGAGTAGAAATATTAAAAATGTGTGTGCTACCGTCCTTTCATGCTGCAGCCTTAAATACCGTCTCGTTAAAACGTTCGTGCCTTTATCAATTTATTTAATAACCCAATTCCCCACGGACTCCATTTTCTCTTCCAGTTGACTAAAAAGCAGCTATTTGAGACCACGACCGACGATTGATTGCCAGCTGTGTGTAGTTGCCAGGTTGCGTAGGCCTACTGTATGAAGTCACAGAAACAAATGTTATTCACCAAGATGCATATTTGACTTTGAATCTTTTCAATTTTTGTACATCATCTAGTACTTTTATGTATTATTTCATTATGCTTACCACTGCTCATGGACCAAGGAGCCGGGGGCTGGGAGACAGACCCCCAATGTCAGAACAGGGGAAATAGAAAAGGCCCCACCAAATACATTCAAATGCTTCAGCCTAAATAGTCTCGTTATATATTATATCCATTTGTCCTTGAAAAAGTATAAATGTTCAATATTAGTGCTCACATTTATAGCATAATAACTTATTCTATGGAATTATATCATCACGTAGGTTGTTGCTCATAAAAAATCAAGCCTTTAAATTGGTATACACTAGTCGAATGTTCTAAGTACACACTTTGTATTTTTCATTTCACTGAAAAAATATTAGACCTATCTGTGAATCGAATATACCATTGGAATCAGGAAACTATTTTCTATCACGTTGAGTTAATTACCATTCTAAAACATAATAACAACATATAAGAAAACGACCATTTAGTTCACTGCTTAAAACAACGAAGTCGCACATCAATATCGTGTATGACCACAGTCTGCCCTGTTGATAGCCTGACATCTCTGAGGCTTTGAATTGATAAAGATGTGTACCAATTGCTGCGTTAGTGCATTCAGTTCAAGTAAAGGGTGCGTTATGAGTTCCTATACGGTCTGGTGTTGTCGTCGTGCTCGGATGCGACGCCCAAACTCATCACATACGTATTCTATCGGATTTAGGTCCGGGCTATAAGGCGGCCATACCATTGTGCAACCTAATTAAAATATTGCATTAAAATCAAAGTCCATGTGTTGAGAATGTGTTCGTATCTTACAAAAGACATGATTGATATAAAAAAGTGAGTTTTGTTAAACTGTAGTAGTAATTCGGATGATAAATGCCTATTGAAAGTTACTTCCATGCTCAAACTCAAATTGCTCCATACAAATGAATGAACATATCCTGTTCAATTCAACAATTCCACCTTATTTCACGATCTTAAAGTGATACAACTATCAGTCAGATGTTGTCATAATCATGTTTTGACGCATTCAACGACTTAATATAAATGACGTCATGTGACGTCTCAATTTTTAATCGAGTCAATATGAACATGCATTTTTTTCGTGAATTCAATGCAGCTACCATGATAATAATTATGTGCATGAGTTAAGAACCCCAAAACAGACAATTAATGGATTAAATCTTACCCGTCTTATTGACATGCCGGTTTCAAGCATTCCTATCGCACTTGCGCACTCCTCAGTCGTCATTTACGTCATATAATACGAAATAATTTTATGGCTTTATGTTTGGGGGTCGAACGTTGATCGTGTATTAAATGCTTTGAACAAATTTACACATATTTGAGATGTGTGCACGAGAAAAATGTAATTTTATCATTTTCGTCACGTATCAATGATTTTTACGTAGATCTTGATTTTTCTTCTTCTGTATTAAAGACAATCACCCACTTATGATATCTATACAGTTTTAGTGAGTTTAGAAAATTATGTTCCTGATTTATTCTAGTTCTAAAAGTGTGTACTTAGAACATTCGTCAAGTGTACATGTACCTTAAATGTATACACTTACATTTGTATACATGTATATTTAAATGTAGATGTATGCCAGCATTGGTCGATATGATTGGAAAATAAAATACATTACATACATTTGTATTATATTTTAGATCTATTCTTACTTTATCATTGTTAACTCTAAAACATGGTTTCTAAGAGATGTACATATGAATGTTTTTGTGATGTTGCTTTGTGATGGAACGGACAGTAACAAAGCTATAAGAATGGATATCTCAATCCCTTTGTCATATCAACTTCAACATTTTGTAGACTAAAATGGATTCATCGTGCAATAAATAGTGTTATCGTCAACAGTGTTTGTGCTTTTCACTTTCCGCTCCCATGGATGGTCTCCAAGTCTTACGTTCTTAGTACATAGTTTAACTATAGGGGTTGTGTTATTATTCTCTCCAGGAATGTAAATACAGATGCAGATAAAGTGCATAACCGCTGATCATATGCATCCAAAAATGACTCCGTAGGTCTATGGCGAAATTGTCTATTTGTCTGTAAGTCAGAATGATTGTAAAGTCCTTAACTCTAAACACATGAAATCACGAATGCAAAATAGCACATACTATTCCTGAAAGTACTTACTTTTACTCTAATAAAATGCATGCACTTGAAAGTGTGTACAAAGCGTGAGAACAACATATTGGAGAAATCTATATGGGGATTCAGGTTTAATCCCGACCAATGCGTACAGATGACATAGAGAGCACTTATCATGCATTAACGTTTATAACACATCAGAACAATGTAATTCATTAAAAGCAAATATTACATGGCCATATTTGTGCATTAAGGACAACAATTCGAAAATGGAAGGTACATTGTACATGCATTTATAATAGATATATCGTAATTTGATGGCTACAATCATATTACAGATGCAAACTTTCGGAAACTATGACATCACAGATCTTGCTAATATTCGGCTACTATCAGACTGCAGATACGAAGGATGTCAGGAAAGTTGTGAGGCTGCCTAAATATAAATCATACCACTGAGGAGATACAATTAAAATTTAACTAGCCAATAGATCAATCTAATTTGGACTTTTTCCGTAGCTCAATGGTTAGAGCGCGTGTCGTCTAATCTAGCGACCCGGGTTCAAATCCGAGTAGAGGTACACACATACATGTATATGCCTGCCATATTTCAGCTGAAAGCTGACTGGCAAATAAAGGATATGCTCGGCATTTCGGCATTTCGGCATTTCGGTACTTGAATGGTTGCTCTCATACTGTACCCAGTGTAATTGAATGGTTGCTCTCATACTGAAGCCAAGGTACTTGAATGATAGCTGTCCTATTGTAGCCAGGGTACTTCAATGTTTATTCTCAAACTGTAGCCAGGGTACTTGAATGGTTGCTCTAATACTGCAACAAGGGTACTTGAATAGTTACTCTCATACTGTAGCCAGAGTACTTGAATGGTTGCTCTCATATTATAGCCAGGATACTTGATTGGTTGCTCTCATACTGTAGCCATGGTACTTGAATGGTTACTCTCATATTATAGCCAGGGTACTTGAATGGTTACTCTCATACTGTAGCCAGGGTACTTGAATGGTTGCTCTCATACTGTAGCCAGGGTACTTGAATGGTTATTCTCATACTGTAGCCAGGGTACTTGAATGGTTACTCTCATATTATATCCAGGGTACTTGAATGGTTGCTCTCATACTGTAGCCAAGGTACTTGAATGGTTGCTCTCATACTGTAGCCAGGGTACTTCAATGTTTATTCTCAAACTGTAGCCATGGTACTTGAATGGTTGCTCTAATACTGCAACAAGGGTACTTGAATAGTTACTCTCATACTGTAGCCAGAGTACTTGAATGGTTGCTCTCATATTATAGCCAGGATACTTGATTGGTTGCTCTCATACTGTAGCCATGGTACTTGAATGGTTACTCTCATATTATAGCCAGGGTACTTGAATGGTTACTCTGATACTGTAGCCAGGGTACTTGAATGGTTATTCTCATACTGTAGCCAGGGTACTTGAATGGTTACTCTCATATTTTATCCAGGGTACTTGAATGGTTGCTCTCATACTGTAGCCAAGGTACTTGAATGGTTGCTCTCATACTGTAGCCAGGGTACTTGAATGGTTATTTTCATATTATAGCCAGGGTACTTGAATGGTTGCTCTCATACTGTAGCCAAGGTACTTGAATGGTTGCTCTCATACTGTAGCCAGGGTACTTGAACGGTTGTTCTCATACTGTAGCCAAGGTACGTAAATGGTTGCCCTCATACTGTAGCCAAGGTACTTAAATGGTTATTCTCATACTGTAGCCAGGATACTTGAATGGTTATTCTCATACTGTAGCCAGGGTACTTAAACGGTTGATCTTATACTGTAGCCAGTGTACATGTACTTGAATGGTTGCTCTCATACTGTAGCCATGGTACTTGAACGGTTAGTCTCATACTGTAGCCAAGGTACTTGAATGGGTGCTCTCATGCTGTAGCCAGGCTACTTGAATGGGAACTGTCATACTGTTGCCAGGGTACTTGAATGGTTACTGTCATACAGTAGCCAGGATATTTGAATGGGTACTGTCATACTGTTGCCACGGTACTTGAATGTTTATTTTCATACTGTATTAAGGGTACTGAAATGGTTTCTGTCGTACTGTAACCAGGGTACCCTGGCTACATTATGAGAGTAACTATTCAAGTATGAGAGCAACCATTCAAGTACCTTGGCTACAGTTTGAGAGTAACCATTCAAGTACCCTGGCTACAGTATGAGGGCAACCATTCAAGTACCCTGGCTACAGTATGAGGGCAACCATTCAAGTACACTGGCTACAGTTTGAGAGTAACCATTCAAGTACCTTGGCTACATTATGAGAGTAACTATTCAAGTACCCTGGTAACAGTATGAGAACAGCCATTCAAGTACCCTGGCTACAGTATGAGGACAACCATTCAAGTACCCTGGCTATAGTATGAGAGCAACCATTCAAGTACCTTGGCTACAGTATGAGTGTAACCATTCAAGTACCTTGGCTACAGTATGAGGGCAACCATTCAAGTACCCTGGCTACAGTATGAGGACAACCATTTAAGTACACTGGCTACAGTCTGAGAGTAACCTTTCAAGTACCTTGGCTACATTATGAGAGTAACTATTCAAGTACCCTGGTAACAGTATGAGAACAGTCATTCAAGTACCCTGGCTACAGTATGAGGACAACCATTCAAGTACCCTGGCTACATTATGAGAGTAACCATTCAAGTACCCTGGCTCCAGTATGAGAGCAACCATTCAAGTACCCTGGCTACAGTATGAGGACAGCCATTCAAGTACCCTGGCTACATTATGAGAGTAACCATTCAAGTACCCTGGCTACATTATGAGAGTAACAATTCAAGTACCCCGGCAACAGTATGAGAACAGCCATTCAAGTAATAAGTCTTTTATATGACAGGAACCATTCAATTACCCTGGCTTTAATATGACAGTTACCATCCAAGTACCAAAGCTACTGTATTCTTTTTGTTTTGTACATTTTCAAATAGCGCAGTCTTATTGTTTGTAAACACACATAGACACGTATTATTGATGTTTTTGAACTAAAAAAGCTTCTTTATTGCGCCATCAAGGTTTGTAAACCAACACAAGTAGCCAATTCAATCGATTTTCAATGAAAAATAAAATATTAAATTATTGAAAGAACTTCGAACCCGATTCCAACCACTACAGTTTAAATTATCGTTGGGTGGAGTTTACACATCTCTGCAAAAATTATACCTTCATATACAAACGGGGTTATATGCATATCACGCAGCATTTTAACATTATATATTGTCATAAATATAAATCTGAACAGTTTATGTTTAATCTTACTAATGCTAGACCTATAAACTTGTAGTCTTTATTGCAAAATAATAGTATTAAATGTGTCTAGTAAAGATTTAGTAGTCCCATGCCTATTCCTGACGCCGCCCAGACTCCGCCTAACTCATTACACTCAAGTGGTTGTGCCGTAAGGTAACTCTAATGGTTACGAAAGAAGGTCTACGTGGACGAAAATCCGATAGACTCAATGGTAGTCCTGTAAAAAACTTTGGTTCGACTGGAAATGTCTTGACAGATCTGCATTAGAATCACGTAAATGGGTTTAAATGCTTTGTACACATGTATGTGATGTAGTGAATTGTTTTATTAAAACATATTTGGCATTCTGGCTTGGATATGAAAGTGAAAGTAGGGTAGTGGCTAAAGGACTTGCAGTCAATCCGTGCGTGTGGGAAAATGTTCCACCGCGTTAATTTTTTCTTCTATAATAGCAAGCGCGTTGCACCGTCGTCTATCGTCTATTTGTACATAGAATCTTCCACTTTGGAGCACCACTCTTGAATGTTGAAGTTGAAGAATGAGGTAGTTGTTGTTGTCGATGGTTATAAATATACACTGCTAGCCTGATATCCTTTCCGCTACCACGATTTTTTGTTTTTTTTTTGAGAAATTCATATGGTCCCTATACCCCGTCCCCGAGACACTATTGACTTACAGCACTGATAAAAACTCGATACATCCGGATGCTACACACCACCTCTAACCGAAAGTAGAAAAAATTGTCATTATTTCGACTAAAGGTCACCGGAAATGACGATGTGACGGTGACCCTTGCGCGAAAAACTTCTTCTTTTTTTTTTTTTGCTTGACAGGCCTACTTTTTGGCCCCTTTAGGGCGTAGGTCCTGACCCCTTTGTCTAGCCTTATATTCCTGCTATAGAAAAATAAAAACTTTTTGCCGCTAAATGTTAATGCAATACCACAGGGAATCGTACCGCAATGGCGGGTAGGACCAGTAATTTCAGTTTTGTAAAATCTACGTTCAAAGCCCTCTTTAAAGGGGGTCTAGCGGGCCCAAAAACCTGTGCACGACCCTGGGCCCGTAATATCCTGTAGTCTGGGATGCCTGTGTACCCATGACAGCAAAATCCCCGAATTTGGGCATGTAGGTCGAAAACAACGGAAGGCCGAAATGGCCATCCCGGCGAGTCTGCATTAGTACGCTATGGTAGCGGAAAGGATATATATATATATTAGTTAAAAAAATGAATATTAAAAAGTTTAATAATACGAGTTCTAGGTCTGATAATGAACAGTGTATCAAGGACATTTTTAAGTCTACATGTTGTTAGCTTGTGTCATTCGAAGTGCTCTATATTGATGTATCTTGTGGCATAATTCTTGGGTACATCTTTCTATGTCGATCAACATCTGGGGATCTGGATAAAGGATCTCCATGACTTTGGAGTGTGTACAATCCAGTATTCACGGAGTAGTAGACCTCGTTGTTCAAGTATAGTGCAGCCATTGTGTGTACATGTATCAGCCAGTCTCGCAAGTTTGGGAATGTGTTTCTTCCTTGTGGGGTCTAGTTCCTTGCAATGAAGGAGAAAGTGCTCAACTGTTTCATCTTCTAATGAGCACATTTGACACTTGGATCAGGACATGTTCTATAAATACGTATCTAAACTCCCTGCTTGGATGTACTAGTATTTGGTTTGTTTTGCAGCTCTCCAGCAATTTTTCCTGGAATAGGATGGGATGTTTCTACATAAATGGGTTAAATATATGTGCATACCTCCACACACAATTAATAACACGAAGTCAGATGATCTTATTTAGAATTTAATGTTATAATATAATAATTCTTTCGGTGAAAAGTTTCACGAAACACAGAATAACAGATGGCAATACATGTATATATTGATGCCAATGTACATATAAAAACAAACAAGTCCCGGAAAATATTAAATCTATGAATATTCAAATTGTAAAAATGAATCAGAAAAAATAAATTACAACTGTTTTGCTTCAGTTGGTTACAGAAAAATCATTTTAATAACAGAAGTAGAAATGACTATGATAACAAATAGATGCACTAAAAGTGGCTGTTTAAAATATCACAAGTCTTTGATACGAAAATGGCTAAGTGGGATTTCGTCACAAATTTCGTACAGATAACTCAACATACAAATGGACAGATAACGTCAAGAACAAATAGACAGAGATGTAGCGTTATGGCTGGTTGTAGAGAGTACTCAAGCTTATAACAGTTTCAACGTTTTATTCGTGCTCCTAGCTCCTCTATCATTATAACTCTTTAGCTCCAATCTTCACTCATTGCAATGCAACATCTCATATATATATAGGCAAATTAGCCGACATCAATATACATAACATCTATAATTGGGTAAACTAATTAACCTGCTTGTTCAGTGTATTATGACCCCCCTCCCACAACACTTGTCAAAATTTCAACCTTAAATTTAGCAGCTGTGGGTCAACCTATATGAACTGTCAACATTGAGTACAATGTTATGGGGAGAGAAACCCCACAAACAGATGGACCTATTAAAGGTGCTGCCTCTCAGATTGGGCTAAACTTTTTGTATATCGTGATTTTCAAACCTATCCAAGTATTGATGTAATAGAAAGCCACTGACGGTTGCTTTATGAAATATTTGGTGCAAATAAGCAATTTTAACCACTCTCGATATCGCCCACTGAGTATTTTTTTCTTGAAAAAAGCGCTAAGTTTCCTTCCAACATGCTTTGTGAATTATGTAATTCACATGTGATCGAACTGTAACATCAACAAACTACGGTGTAAACATCAGTGAGGTATTTGGTTCGATTTTCGATTCGTTTTCAACAAATGCGGACAAATTTCAGGCAATTTAAGTAATACGTAGTAGTTTTAATTATATAGGGTATTAATACCCTATAGAATTTTTTATGTAAAAATACTAAATAATTACCAAATGCCGAAGTTTCTCAAGTTATTTTAGTTATACCAAAATTATGCGAATATTGGACAATTCTATTTTAATGTGAGGCAGTCCCTTCAAAAACCTCACACGTACAGACAGATGGACATGCAGAAGAACCCACACGGATAGACAGACAGAGACAGACGGATAACCCCACAAAGAGATGGACAATACAGAGACAGGCGGAGAATCCCACAAAGAGATGGACAGACAGAGACAGGCGGAGAACCTCACAAAGAGATAGACAGACAGAGACTGACAGAGACAGACGGAGAACCCCACAAAGAGATGGACAGACAGAGACAGACGGATAACCCCACAAAGAGATGGACAGACAGAGACAGACGGAGAACCCCACAAAGAGATCGACAATACAGAGACAGACAGAGACCCTACAAAGAAATGGATAGACAGATACAGGCAGAGAACCCCACAAACAGATGGACAGAGAGAGAGAGAGAGAGAGAGAGAGAGAGAGAGAGAGAGAGAGAGAGAGAGAGAGAGAGAGAGAGAGAGAGAGAGAGAGAGAGAGAGAGAGAGAGAGAGAGAGAGAGAGAGAGAGAGAGAGAGAGAGAGAGAGAGAGAGAGAGAGAGAGAGAGAGAGAGAGAGAGAGAGAGAGAGAGAGACAGAGACAGAGACAGAGACAGAGACAGAGACAGAGACAGATGTACAAGCAAAGAACCCCATAACGATAGACAGACAAGAGAAACCACAACACAAAGTAAGTCATTCTAACAATAAATAAAATACATGGAAAGAAAGCAACAACATAAGCCATAATGTTAAAGGTAGGTAATAACTAAAAGCGTTTTATAATGAAAGAGCTACATAGCAACCGACAAACAAGCAACACAGTATAATCTGATTATAGGCGAACACACATGTTAATGTATTCTTTTTTATCACAATATTTGAAAAAGTTATATATTATTTAATCACACACAAACAATTAATTGTATCACACAATTTTGTTAAATGAATCATTTCCATTCGTTCACTAGCAACCGTTATTTGCTAAGCCTCCAATAACAATAACAATCAGTTTAACGCCATTGCTTTTGTCAAATCTTCATGTTCACATTCTACGTTCATTAAAAGTGTCCATGCATGTTTGCAAACGATATTCAAGTTGATGTTATAACTGATACTTTTGTAAACAGGTACAGGGTGGTCCAAAAACATGTCCCACAAACAATGCTTAATAACTTTGCGAATTCCGGTAGTATAGTTATTGTTTTGGTATTGACAGAAAGAATATTGAATATTTAATATATAAGTTTTTGTTGAATATAAAGAAGACCATCATATAATGGCATAGTAACCATGGTAACGTGATCAAAAAGTCATCATATTCTAAGAGTTCCAAGATGGCTGAAAACGCAGAAATTGTACCTTTGTACTATAAAGAAGGCAAATGGCCTGCATTTGATAGAAGGTCACTTACATTCTGAATCCAAAATCATCAATATCATATAGAAAGCAAATAAGAATACATGTGGCAAAATTGGAGATACAGTGGATTTTAAGGAACATGATAACTTGAAGGAATAGTAGACGTCGTAGTGGACGTGTGGATGAGAATTTTGAGTTAACTCATCAAGTTCTAGAGGAAACTCCAATGATAATTGATATGTATTATGTATTATGAAGGATATACACGCGTATCTAACACTACAGCAGACCTAATGTTTTCAATTTAAAAGATGACTAGTGCATAGATTTAACACATGACAAATGTTGTGCTGGGCAATTTACGACAGACATAAGATTTTGGTGATCGGTAATTGCATGCATGTCATCCACATTCGCCCGCTCTTAGTCCATTGGACTTCTTCTTTTGGAGTTCATTAAAGAAGAAAGTGTGTTATCCCAAACCAGGCACTTTACTTGATTTTAAGGAATCAATAACCTGACAAATGGGTTTGATCATTCTACGCATACAGTGACGTCATTCAGGATTTTCGACGTCGTTTTACGCTGGTATGGAAAAATGAGATGGTAACTTCGCGCATCTCTTGTAAATTTATTTGTTAAAACTACGGTTAAAAGTTCCGTTTGAAAAATCTTACATCTTTGTGCTTTAATTGTGTACATTTTAAACAGTAATTTTTTTATCACGCATTGTTTGTGGGGCATGTTTTTGGATCACCCTGTGTGTTATAATAATGTTGATTATTTTAGTTCACTACTTGACTATATATGTACATTTTGTATATCTACGTGGGACGTTCAAAAATAAACAGGACTATTGTGACAAAACCCGTATAGTTAAATGAAATAAATCAAATTATATATCATCAGAAATCGGAATCCGTTTTTTATATACAGGTAAATTATTAACTAAAACAAATACGCGGTCCGAGAGTAACAGATGAATAAACAAGGTCACTAACGCCCATCCGGCGCACAAAATGACGTCGCTATTTTACAAGGCGTTCGTGCTTCGCATAGGGCTATGAACTACGATGTTTATAGTGATATAAGGTGATGAATACATTACTGTACCACACTGAACCACTCACGTAAAGCGTTGGTGAGAATCACATGTATTTTTCCGGATCTAACACCGAATATCTGGTCGAGGCAACGTACCGAGAGACGTTGATATTTTGCACATGTCTCAGTAGCTGACGTCACAAACGTTATATGATTTCCTATTACCTTCTTGTCTTTCAAAGCTGAACAGTTATCACTAAAGCGTTTATGCCATTCTAAAAATGATAAACGACTCGGAGAAATGTTTCTCAACGTAGTTACGATAATTTTATACGATTCAGAGGACAAAGTTACTTGCTGTTGACAGAACTTGGCGTTTGTACGTTTTTCCTACGTTCTGGTGACGTTACTTTTGCGTCATGACGTTGTCACACCTGGAGTTAAAATAATTTTTATTTCCGTAGCTAACGTCCGAATGTCGTTATTTTTGCAGACATCGTCTAATATGTAACATGCAATGTCATGGCGAAGTTTGAAAACTATCGATATGACAGTATTAAAGGTACACTCTATTACGTAGTCGCCATCAATGGTAATTTGTGGGCTGCGCCGGGTGCGTGTAACCATGGTTTCAAAATGGACTATTATGAGCGGACGTGGTAGTGTAACTGTATAAATCAGATATCATTTTTTCCCAATTAATTTCCGATTCAATGTTATGTAATAATATTTGTATAATATTTAAAACTAAACCCGTGAGGGCCCCAGTCCTGTTTATTTTTGAACGTCCCACGTATATGAATGTTTGCCTCAACAAATCCCAACCTTGCTAGTTGCCAGACATCAAACTTCCTAAGAGACCTAAGTGTTAGGTGCTTAAGTAATGTATATAAATAACATGTTTATAACAGTCTTAACATTTAGCCAGTACCAGCTGTAGGAGGGTGAAATTTTTCTGGACATATTTTATGTACAACTTTTCCACACATATGTGACAAATTCTTTAGACATCTTGTATTTCATTGATTCGTCCAAAGCCGAAGCCAGTCATAGTAATGTTACAAGAGATTAACTTATTATTCTAATAGTCTAACTGATAAGGTCCCCGTTCACCAAAACGTTCAGTGTCATGTAAAAACTGCCATGTTTGCAAAATACATTCAAGGCAATGTTTTGATTGATACACATGTGAACTTGAATATTCTCCATAATTATCCAAATCTGACTAGGGGCCGAACACTAACAGTCTAAAGGCCTGCTGAGGAAATCCGATGAAGAAAAAGAACACAATTCTACATGTACCGGCTTTCTTTGTGCCAGGAGAAGAGGCCATGTCATCATATTCATGTTTGTTCTTGTATCCGAAAGTTTGGTCACGTAATAAAGATTTCAAAGCACTCTGCTGGGAACTTTTTGATCATCTCTCGTATAAAAAGTATGTACAATGTACGATAACAGGTCAATATTCTAACACAAGTTTTGACCTAAATGGAACCAAGCCAATTGACCGACACAACACATTGCATTGATCATAAACAACATGAAGACATTCTTACATCACTATTGGTGTGTTTTATTGAGTTCCCGTTCTAATTGCTGACAGATACACATCTTTCCACCTTTAACATTATGCCTCTTAGCCGGCGCATCGGGAAGAGACCAAAAGTTGTCTCCTATAGTCTTCGTCGCTTCAGCCAAATGTTCTTTAATCAACTTTTTAGCAAATTCCTGAAAAATACAAAAACAATATTTAACAGATCAACTTCAGACATTCACTTCCACACATAGTATGCGTTTGTAGAAATACAATTTTAGGTACATTGCACAAATTATACAGTTTCTTTAATAAACTAATAGTCCGGCAGATAAACGGCAATTTTTGGGGTAACCGTGCAATGCCTTCTATACAAAATGTTTTTGCATTTTCTTGTTCTCTGGACTATACTTAAACAGAATCCGAATGATGCCACCTTGTCATCATTGAGCAATTCTCACAATGAGGCCCCAAAGGGGTACATGTTTTTTTCTCGAATTAATCACTCTATATCCATAACTATTCAATCAAATGTGAATCAAAACACATTAAATGCAACTTTATTGTGTTTGATAATGCGTTACATCGATATATACAAACTTTGTAATAATAAAATGTGGAAATGAAGCCCCATTTGTGGTTTAAGCCTAACATGAGGCCCGGTATTACACAAAAATATTAATTAAATGAATAAATGTAAAGTAAATATGTCATTATATTGCTAATAAATAGTATATTCGATGGCATTGATAAGTGTAAGGAACCTGTAATGCATTGCTTAACATGTATAAATGAAAATCGAGGCCCTGGTAAGGGTTAATGCATGAAAAAGGATGTAATCTTTCAAATATGTTTTTATTTCTCTTATATTTTAAGAAAGAAACTTTATAATAATCATAACTGGAAGTTATATAAGACTTGGTATATTTAAGTTATAGAAGTACCACGTTCTGAATAAGTAAAATAGGGAAATGAGGCCCTGCTTGTGTGTTGAACTATAAAAATGAGACTTTTATCAGAATAAATTGTTATCATTTCATTACACGTGTATTGACAATCAAAAATGAATTATCTATGTGTCGTATCAAGCCTATAAGCAAGTAGCTTAGATAAGTATAAACAACTTGAATTGCATGGCATGACATTGAAGCCTGAATAACGGTAAATTCAATAAACGGCTTGATGAATAAAGGTTATGTGAGATATCAATGCATGTGGCTGGTATATTCTTACCGGTACAATCTCTATGTACTGAAAGTGATCCTCACCATCACCAACTACTGCCATGTGAATGCCTTTTATGGAATTTAAAAAGCATAATACTAGTCGGACAGGGTAGACTGCACTCATCAGAAACAACAAAGCATGACTTATTTAACAATACAGCTACAAAACACCCCTCCAATTAATTAATTCCAAGCTATATCAGGTTCAAATGACGGCCTAGTGACTACGTCCTGTCATTCCGATCACCATTTCAAACTCAACGCCACCACCAAGTATGACTTTTCCCAATGTCTAGTGCAGCCATTCATGAATAGGTGGGATATACAACACAGTGTAAAGCTATACAGTATACTAGTATTCAGTTCTGTAAGGCACCTACCATTAGTTCAGTCAAACCGTATATTTAAAGGGAATTGCCATTGTTGGTTACGAACATTCCTGGTTCTACATGTACATACCACTGCAAGCTACAGATGCATTGGACTTGAAGTACTAAACATTGACCGACACACCCATCCAAGGTTATGTTGGGACCTCAAAAGACAACATATTTGTCAGAGAAGGCAGTACTCAACAGTGACATAACCCATAAATCAACGTTAGTTGTGTGGCAGTTTACAATACAATATTGCACTCAGTTGTGATTGGATTCAATTGAGGATGGAATATGCATATGCTTTATCCTATGGGATTTGAATGCATTTACTTGGTAAGTTGGTGAGTTCGCCATTAATAGAGCTTCGAGGTATATATAGGCGATCGTTTCCTGGTAATGTACTGGGCTGTCAACACAGAGGTCGCGGGATCAATTCGCGGCATGGGAACTGGACATTTCAAATATTCTATTTGTGGTATTTCCCGCTATGTATGACGGTATGGGATGTAATATAAAGGTGCCGGAAGCTGTTTATCGGTGCTATACACCGGGTACATTATAGAACCAGGCTGTCTATTAGAAAAAGTAAAACGCACTCCTGCAGCACCGGACATGCCTGTATCTAATTCCGTGGGGCTTTCTCTCCCTCTGTCCCTCTGGTCAGATTATGCTGTATCTGCGCTAATAGAGGATGCACCTGCGCCCCGGTGGCTGCAACACTATATATTGCGCCTTTGAACGCATGGAAATGCGCCACATAAATCTGGTATTCATATTCACTTGCAGTAAACGATGGTAGTGACTTGAGAGTACTCAATGGGGCATTGGGTGGTTGCACTCTGAGATAATGAATCCGACATGGCTTTCAGTGACTGTACTTCGCTTCGTGGTCATATGTACACACAAGGGAGTGTACAAAATATAGTAGGTTGTGATGATTTTTACCCAAAACAGCTTGAAATTATTTAACTTAATTGTGGTTGGCATCCCAAAAGGATCTTGTACATCCTGATATTGAAATGGTTGTACTTGATGATGACGAGAACATCTAAGAGATGTACACCATTATTGTGAGAACCCAATGGGAATGTATGTAGTTAATAGCGGCGAGGCATTAGGCATAAAACGGTTGTACTCATCAAAGCACTAATGGAATTCTTAAACTTACGTCCAAATTTAAATTCATTATAATTATTTAACTTCTACACAGGTGTGGTGCAATTTTAACGATTTTTCGTTGATGATCTACTACAAACAAAATCTATTCCCTATTTGTAGTTTGTAGTAAAATCATTATAAGGAATTTTAATTTGAGCGTAAGTTTCAGATATCAGTAAGTGCATTGATAAGACAGAACCCCGTATTATATCGATCCATTCCGGGCCTCAGTTGGTGATTTTATTTCTATATATCATTAAGTTATGTATTCTTAACAATACTATAATTTAATTAAACATTAAGATCTATTGTTTGATATGTTGAAATGGATAATTGGACATTGAAAATTTACCATTTTTGTCTTATTTCTAGTTTAACACTCATGCAGGGCCTCATTGCTAAATTTTACTTTTTAAAATGTGGCACACGAATATTTAGATCACACGGCCATAACAATATAAGTTACGGTTACAATTGCATTCATTAAAGTATAACAGAATAAAAAATATCTTGACGTCGTTTTGATAAAATTTCACTCATTTTTCTACATTTGGATTTACCCTTGATAGGGTCCAATTTAATGAAATAAAATATTTAGTCATGCAATGTAGGTTGTTGATAGTTGCCAGTAATACTGAATTCAATAGTAAGTATCAATATAATGAAAACTATGGTACCATGTATCATTGACTGGTTTAATTCATACCTTTGTCTAAAAACGGGCCTCATATAAGACGTAAACAGCCAGCAGGGCCTCATTTCCACATTTAACAATTACAAAGGTTAATATAATGATGCAACACATTATTTGATACAATATAAATAACATTTAAGGTGTATTGCTTCACGTTTGACTAAACGATAATGTACTTATACTGCCTAATTCATGAAAACCCATGTACCCCTTCGGGGCCTCATTGTGAGAATTGCTCAATGATGACAAGGTGGCATCATCCGGATTATGTTGTGGTATTGTCAGGAGAACAAGAAAATGTAAAAACATTTTGTATAGAAGACATTGCACGGTCCAGTGCAAGTTCTGCCGGACTATAACGGTTGAGCGTTCATTTGCTAATGTTTTTCGTAATTTCAATATTACGGAAATAAAGTATTTTGTATTATATTTGAACATGTCACGAGAACTTATTTCAACAGTCTTATACCAGGAGCTCTTGGTAGAGCCGAGGTTTAAATGTTAGAAACTTAATCATACCTCCGCTGTCATTTCATCATTTATGCAACTCAAATTCTTTGACTGTATGACGCCAACTAGGTATTCCTAAAAGACAATATAATACAGAACTAATGAAATAATCAAAACACAATTACTACTAAATTACACATCCATGAGGGTCATTCAACAAATTCGTAGACTGCGCCCATCATTTTAATACCCAATGACACAAAGAAATGCAAACTGCATTAAACTACAGCCTTTCGGGCACAAGGGCAGAAAATATTGCATGAAACAACGCATTTTATGAGAAATTATGGCTAAAATAAAAATACCATCTTACCGCGACTACCACACAGCTATATTTATATTCTGACATCAGCGACGTTATTGACGTTTTGCTGTTTCTCAAATGGTAAGCCCTGAATGAAATTATGTCATTAATATGGAAATAAGCATAAACATTAAACTTGTATATGATTAGGTATATCTACCACACTATCTTATATTGTCTAAGTTAAGGATTGAAGCTAAACGTAATGACTGTATGTTAAACTGAAAACACCTCCCATATTTCGACTGACGTTGCGTGAAACGTTCCAACGTTTGCCTACCTGCCTATCCCTATTTCATTCACAAAACCATGCTGCTCTTCAGAAATTTGCTTTGGCCACTTAAACCAAGGCCATTGCATGATGTATGTTCTCCTTTCACTCTCTGTAGCAGCTCTTGTGTGTCTGCTGTGTTTTTCCAAATTTTCCAAGACCCGTGCACAATTCAATAGTCGCACGATTTTCTTGCGTAAAGTAATAGACATATTGACGTTAATGAAAACGTGACTCACCTTGATCAATTAATTTTTAATTCAAACGCCAACGTCCGAATAACTTCATAATTTCTTGAAATATCATGATAATATTTTGCAATAATCGGGCAAAAATATGGGAATGTAAATTAACTAATTCGGAATTTACAACAAGTTGAACTAATGAAAAAGACACGTAACGTCGGTCGGGGGCAGTAGCGCGTTACTATCGTAATACAATGGCTGATGACATATTACTGATTTGCATTATTGAGGATATATTTATAATGACTGTAGGTAATAAATTAATGTTTGCAATGATATACGAACTTATTATTTAAACGCAACTATAATCAAATGAGAACGATTGTCTACGAATATATTAAATGGTCCTCGTATAGTGCTGTATTTCTTGATATTTAGGCGCAAGTAAGAAGTAACCGTCTTCCACATTTAAGATTATTTTATATGTTGAAAGCACGTGGTGCTGTTTGAATAGAAACAACATCAATTGTCAATTGTAAACATTTCGAAAGGTCATGCATATGTTAAAATAGGTTAAATATAGTCATAAACTAGAAATGTGTCCCATGACACGGGTGCCCCCCTTATAGCACATATCATTTACAATGGGGAAGGAGAGAGAATAGCGGTTTGAGGTAACATCATTATTCAATTTCTTAGCCTTGTGTCGTTGTGGACAATAATTCTAATAAAAAAAATAGCAAAGGTCCATCATAAAGTAAAAGTAACAAAGGGCAACGATTCTGGTAAAAATTTGCACAACAAAAATTCCATCCTTTAAAGCAGGGAGTTTAGATACGTATATTTATAGAACAGGTCCTGTTTAAAGTCATCTAAAGATTATTAATCTGTGAAAGTTTGAAGGAGTTCAACAGATTTTTCACTATAGGGTATATGGTAAAAGTGACAAAGGGCAATTACTCTGGTTAAAATTTACACAGCAAAAATTCCATCCTTAACGATCATCTATACATTGAGGTTGTTCATCTGTAAAAGTTTGATGAAATTCCACCCAGTAGTTTATGAGAAGTTCAACACACAAGATTTTTCCCTATAGGGTATATAGTAAAAGTAACAAAGGGCCATAACTCTGGTCAAAATTGACACAGTAAAAAATCATTCCTTTACGGTCATCTATACATTGAGGTTGTTCATCTGCGAAAGTTTGAAGAAATTCTACTCAGTAGTTTGTGAGGAGTTCAGTCGTTCTCAATAATCGGGTGCACATCAGTGGTTTAAAAAAGTGAATTTTCAAAGTGTTCGTTAAGCTTTATTATATAAATAATTGTAAACTTACAACCTTCGGCAGCAATAAAAACACAGTGGCTTTATCAAGAGGACATTATGTTACATTGGTTTGAAAATGGCTATTATGATAATGTATATTTCAATTAGAAATGTTCGCTATATGACATCTCCTGTCGTCAAACTAGTTTAAAGATCAATATTGATTTTAAGCTGGTGATACATCAGACGTATGTTCTGCACAATAGGACTTTGACAGGAAGCATTATTTACCCCCAAAAACATGCAACAAACTTTGCTCTTGATACAACGGCTTAAACGTCGTGAAAGTTAATGAAACTTAAATATTTCAATGTTCTTTGGTTTGTTCTCGAATAAAATTAGCATGACTAAATTCTTTTGTGAAAATTTTAATTTATATTTAAAATAACTACGGATGGCAAGTTTTGTTAAACATTTGGCTCAATATAGATGTATTCAAGTCTTTTAAGATGTGGAACAAAGTAACGAACATTTTGTAGCAAGTATGGTAATAGGTTAACATTGTTGAACGCGATTGAAATTAAATACATTAACAACGAGAACACTATCTTTAAAGCACACAATTGGCCCTCAAAGCTCAGACACAATAGTTAAGCTTTACTTTATCTATAAAAAGACATTTCAAGGCCTAATATTGTCAGCAAGTCTCTATTACCACACATCTAGCAAATTATGATAACTTGATAAATAATTACTCTTTAGCTAGTGGTTCGTAAAATAACATGTATGACATTATTTTACTAGATAAATTATCAATATAATAGCCACAGTTTTGTTATATAGGTTACAATGGTAAATACTTTTTAAGTCTGAATTTATACATTTGAAATGTCCGTTGCCATTCTTTTGGTATATATATTTTGCAATATATATGCAAACAAACAGTATATCCGGTATTCCTAACTGTATTGCTTTTATCTAATATACGTCCGTATCTTATAATAACAACTACACTGTTAGCATCGGCTTCTGTGACATGTGTTAGTTTTATTATCTCTTATAGCTCACATTGGATGAGTGGCAACACTGTGTTTTATTGTCATATTTTATATGTATATGTATAATTTGTAATGTGTTGATGAGATGTAAATAAACTATTCATCTTTATCTTATCTCAAAGCCACATTATAGTAACAAACAATTCGCTGCAGTTTTATACTCCACATATCACTGTTCGCCTAGACTCTAATAAAGCGGTTCAAGTGAAATCTCCTTTATGATCCGATCAAAGAGTGTGCATAGTCTATTTTATGATAGAAATGGCACTTTTAATGTTTAATTATGTCTGAACATTTGATTCAGATGATGCCTAGGCGAATGTGCCACCTTGAAATGTTCGTTACTTAGTATTACAGAAAAGGTAATCACTGCAACAACACTAAACGATGTTATTTGTCTACAAAATCGTTCAATAACATCTTTCAATCGTATTCGATGAACTCATATTTATTACTATTACAATAACGGCTTAAACGTCGTGAAAGTTAATGAAACTTAAATATTTCAATGTTCTTTGATTTGTTCTCGAATAAAATTAGCATGACTAAATTCTTTTGTGAAAATTTTAATTTATATTTAAAATAACTACGGATGGCAAGTTTTGTTAAACATTTGGCTCAATATAGATGTATTCAAGTATTTTAAGATGTGGAACAAAGTAACGAACATTTTGTAGCAAGTATGGTAATAGGTTAACATTGTTGAACGCGATTGAAATTAAATACATTAACAACGAGAACACTATCTTTAAAGCACACAATTGGCCCTCAAAGCTCAGACACAATAGTTAAGCTTTACTTTATCTATAAAAAGACATTTCAAGGCCTAATATTGTCAGCAAGTCTCTATTACCACACATCTAGCAAATTATGATAACTTGATAAATAATTACTCTTTAGCTAGTGGTTCGTAAAATAACATGTATGACATTATTTTACTAGATAAATTATCAATATAATAGCCACAGTTTTGTTATATAGGTTACAATGGTAAATACTTTTTAAGTCTGAATTTATACATTTGAAATGTCCGTTGCCATTCTTTTGGTATATATATTTTGCAATATATATGCAAACAAACAGTATATCCGGTATTCCTAACTGTATTGCTTTTATCTAATATACGTCCGTATCTTATAATAACAACTACACTGTTAGCATCGGCTTCTGTGACATGTGTTAGTTTTATTATCTCTTATAGCTCACATTGGATGAGTGGCAACACTGTGTTTTATTGTCATATTTTATATGTATATGTATAATTTGTAATGTGTTGATGAGATGTAAATAAACTATTCATCTTTATCTTATCTCAAAGCCACATTATAGTAACAAACAATTCGCTGCAGTTTTATACTCCACATATCACTGTTCGCCTAGACTCTAATAAAGCGGTTCAAGTGAAATCTCCTTTATGATCCGATCAAAGAGTGTGCATAGTCTATTTTATGATAGAAATGGCACTTTTAATGTTTAATTATGTCTGAACATTTGATTCAGATGATGCCTAGGCGAATGTGCCACCTTGAAATGTTCGTTACTTAGTATTACAGAAAAGGTAATCACTGCAACAACACTAAACGATGTTATTTGTCTACAAAATCGTTCAATAACATCTTTCAATCGTATTCGATGAACTCATATTTATTACTATTACAATAACATTAATATGTACCCATTTAGTGCAATGTTATCTTGCATGTAATTTTGTATTTCAGACATTCTGTTATATGCATTATGCTTGCTTTCTAAATAACGAAAAACAATAATGTTTCATGTAAAACCAGCTCGAAATGCTATTTTCAGTCAAATGTTTAATCTAGTATGTTGTAAAATTATGGTCGGATAGACATTTCTCTGACAAAGTAGCTAGATAGAAAAATGAAATGTTCGTTACCTCGTGGTACCACTATGTATAACGTGCTTTTCCTGGTATCCGAGGGTATGCCCATTTATGACAAGTTAAACAGAGTCATAAGTGCCATATTTCCTAGCCATTTCGATTATCAATATTTATTAAGACTATTAAGAAATGACAATAACTCGGTGTGTTAATATGCCTACCTTCACAACGACAAACACTCCTAAGTAAAATGCGTCTTTACGACATGATAACCCTATCATCGGCAGTATAACCCGCATGAATGACGGCAGTATATCATCAGAATGAAATATCAAGCCTTTAAAATGAGCATTGAATCAACTATCGGATTTTATTACTGATTTAGTTGTGTCATGGTAACGAATATTTCAAGTCATGAACATATCAAAATTAGTGCATGATGTACAATTATGAAAGCCCTTTAAGTTCGATTAATTTCACTTTTAAATATCTTAAACAGCATAAGGAATGCTAATATTGACCATGTTAAAAAGGAGTATTAATGGACTGCATATGCATTTAAAGTCCGGTAACGAACATTTCTGTTTGATATGGAATTCTCCAGTCTACGATTGATGGAGCAACATATGTTAAACACTGTTTTCTCTCTATGATTGACGTTTTGCATATGCTTTAAATGATGTTAAGACAAGTAAAATATGTTATAAAAACACATTTGTAGCAACCTCATAAGATTATACAACATACTTAAAGTAAAGTATCGAACATGGCGCTGAAATCGGTTTTTCAAAAAGTCAGTATGAGACTTATTTCTTGATATATTTATTACAAAATCTAGTAAATCTAGAGTACTATCGATATAAACCCTTAGTTTTCATATTTGTATCGTCTGTAAGAATCAAACGTGTGGCAAAGTTTAGTCTTTTGCATTGGCGACAGTAACGAACCTGTCATTTCAGCATATATAACGTCTCTTTTTTCAGTACTAATAAAATCTACAACAATTTTATTTGTACACATACTAGTCAGGTATTAGACATATCATATGCACATAATAGCATTTCTGGAAAATGTCTCATAGCGTCAAAAGCCCCCGGCGACACTATTTGCACCCGCTTATGGAGAATGACTGAGCCACGTGTTATTTAATCATTTACTAAGTAACATACTACATATTACTGGGATATAATATACGCTAGGTTAGAATAGATTCAATATTCAAGTAGGCGTGTTATACCGTATAATAAAATATGGTCACTAGTTCAGACGCGCACATTAAATCACTGGTGCTATGCATTCGTGATTACCTTATTACGCATTCGACAAGTGGTCCTCCTTTTTTATAAGATGAAACACAAGTTACATAATGTATTACTAGCACATATATTTCTTAAAGAAAATAATAACACAAACGTTTTAACTAGAGCAACATTTAAACATAATCAGCGCAAGCGGAAGCACAGGTAACTGTATCATTAATAAAGAGTAAAAACACGTTTTTTATAAGTATATGTATCTTAGAAAGGTGCATTTGTGATAAGGTGGTCATATTTTCATGGTATCAAAACAAGAATTGGCTTTCGATATCTTCATAAAGTGATTACATTCATAGACAACATTGTTAGAACTACATCCATGCAAAATCCCATCGAAATTGATCCACTAGTTAAAAAGTTATACGGTAACCATGAAATGTATACCACGATGTCCAGGCAGTCACTGAGGTGCATTCAATAGCAACGACAATACTATTCTAAACAAGAAAAAAGAAAGTTATATCACGCCATTTAAGTTTATTTTCTTATTTATGGACGGATGTTTAAAATATTGATATCAAATTACAGACGAAGCTCCCTAGTTTCTGATTATGTAAATGTATTTAAAATAACACCTGTATTAATGAAATGTTTGTTAAAAACAAACTGGGGAATATATTTCAGCACCAGACCATGTACAACAGATATTGATAGAGATGCCGACATATAATTTATCACAAATGTTTATGGAGAAGGAGGCGATTTACATTTTTAGAAAACCACAATTAAGTACGCTACTGTATACTTTCAAATACATAAAAATGGGCAGCTCAAAGTATATGAAACTACATCACCAATCACCAAACCATCCGTTGTTACCTTGCATCTAGAAATATTGTATCTCATTACCACGAGCTGTATATATCTGTTAAGGTCAGCTTAATTTTAAGCCACGAAAACAAATGACACGATTCCAGAATATGTAAAAAATGAGGGCTACATGTGCCCTCTCGCACCACCTAGTTAAAATATTCCAAAAATAATTAAACTTATTTTAAACAGAAACTACTGTGCAATGACATTTTGTATGCGTAAAGACACCAACCTGTACCTGGGTACGAATAACAAAGTATATAAACGAAATGTACCCTCGCATTAAATAGCGAACATGAAAAACTGCAGTCGATGGTAAGAAATTGTGTTTTCTAAAGATATGAATGATATGTACATGAGTTGTTCCCCCGTTTTGTGGATAACCGTTGCATTTATCATGCGCAACTTCTGAAATGCATCAACAGAAGCAATAGATCATCTTTTCGGGGAATGCCATTATATACAAACTTCTGGGGAAAAAATATTGAGATACAAACAATCTTAAGGGAGAGATAAATAAATTCAACGCAGTAATGTGCATTTCACAGAACCCTATCTTATCACATAGCTAACTGTATGAAAAACAACATACATGTACGAGGGTCGTTCATTTAATACCCGGACGATCTCAATAGCGCTTGATTGAAGCATGCAATTGTAATAAATTTCCGCATAATAAGACGTACTCACCAACTTAATAATTCGACAAAACTTGGTATAATTTTATCCAACCGAACACAAACTGTGGTTGCTATAGTAACCCAACTAAGGGCTACCCGGCCCAACCCAAGTTTTCAGTGAAATGTAGAGTGTTGATATGACCGGGTGTGTGTTATATTTGCCTATTTTCAACTGAAAACATTATATAACGTTATGGCTACATCTACGTTATGCTATATAACGTTTGATGTCATTTCTGTACTGTAACTGTTTGTGAAGTGCTGTTTAGTGACAACGGGCGTGTTTCCGTTGATATCGCAATGAAATCGAATTTGTCACGGAAAAAAAGATTATGATACAATTTCAAAAAGGAATTAATCAAACACCTATAAAAATAAAGAATCTATTTTAGAGAAGCCTTCCGGGAATATTCGTATCGGTGGATTTCTGTTTATAACGGTTCTTTGATGACAAGGATCACCTCGCGATGATCCGAGGACGGGTCAATCTAACGTCAGAAATAGGAACGTATCGTGGGTTAAACACATGTGGAGGGGTAAACACTACTTGAAGAATACTAATATAGTAATTACGGAACCATGCGAAATGTTCGTAGATACAGTATTTAACATCACTACCGAACATCTTAAAATGGCTCGCGTGACTTTATGGCTCCAAAACGATGATCAAATAGAGAAAAAGTGCCACGTTTTAGGAGCGAAAATGCCGTAACGTCACAATATTTTGACGTCGACTTGGGCCGACTTTCGTATGTTAATTAGTGTGAATGTATTCCTGTTCGTTTTCATCAATATCGGTATACTAGTTTTCCAGCAATATTGATCGTCCGGGTATTAAATGAACGACCCTCGTACATGTATTTTTAAAAGTAAATATACAAATAAATTACCTTCGTTTACCTCATACAAAAAAATAATTTGAAATTAGATTGAAACTACAACAAAGACATAGCCCTAGAACAAGAAACTCTAGACAATTCAACAAAACATGTGAATATAACATAATGTTATCTATAGTCTCTGTGATAATTTTCTTACTGTTGAAATGCCTAAAACAAAATTCATTTCCATTGAAAGGTTAAGTTTTCTGACGTTATGGGTAAACTAATTGACAACATTTAGTATTTGATATCTTATAAAAGGATACAGTAGGTGAAATTCCTAGAGTTGTAGAAAACAACAGAAGAATATTGTTGTCTATACACTGCTCTCCCACCGACTTCCATAATTTTGTTTGAAGAAGTATGTCCCACTGAAATAAACAATGTTATAAAGAGCAACTTATGTAGTCGTAGATTCCAGTAACGTAATACAGTATTTGCACTATTGGATATTAACTAGAAACTAAAATACGGAGTTTGTCAGAGAATTATTTTCAATATTTCTACTTATATATTATACGCCCATTGTTTACGCAGCTGATTTAGATTTATGTACATAATTAAGGGCACTGTGATCATCAGTTCCTGAACCAGGGTCACTCGACTCAACCAATTAACAAGGTTATGTATCTACGGAATACGCTATTAAATATATTCTTACGTCTATAAAATGCCACAAAAAAACCATCAGCATCAATTACGGAATTATTATTACAAATAGATGTATATAAAGTCTGAATAGTGAACCCTTAGATAGGATTCAATGTTCATAGCAAAAATAATTATACGGGCTTAACAGGTTATTCTGTCAAAATACAAAATGTACGCACCTTTTTCAAACGTTGGAATTTTGGTATGATTACGGCTAAAGTAACAGCAAGAACGAAAGCAATTACAATTTGTCCTTCTCCATTGAATAGTGCTTGTGTTTGTCTATCAGTAGAAATCCTTATGGCACGTACCAATTCTGCTATCTTGTTTGAGAGTTCCCCAAGAAGTACAAACAATGGCACTAGAAGCAGAATCATCCACCAAAATGTCTTACAAACGCTACGGTAGTCGAAACGCCACATCACTAGACTGTCATTAATAACTCGGAATGCCTCCTTTAGTAAGCGACTTGGAACCTGAATGTTTAATTGAATAATTTTCCCGATACGTTTTAAAACATTTTTATATCTATTGAAGCATAATGCACACGCAAAGCAACTACGCATATGTATAATGATGTCGTCATTATACATTCTACAATTATAAAACGTTTGCCTTACTAGATGTTCATCGGGTTGGTCATTTGGTTGCACAATTATATCGAAAACGTCTATTCAGCAGTGTAGGGTTTTATGTCAAACAGTCGCCAGAACAGATACACTTATGGTACATGTATATATTTGTCGAAAACTAATCGCTTGATATTTTGATATACATTTATTACAATTCGTTCACTTTTTCTCTGTGCTAAATATTATAAGTTCAGTCAAACTTCCGTCGTGGTATAGTGATAAGAGCCATAGTCAAGTATTAAAATAATTGAATTTTTGCCGTGTGCAGATAACTGTTTTGAGGCCGCCCATCCATCAACCAACAACGGGTGTAATAAGAGACGAACGTATAATAATTATCAATAACTGATTGGCACACAGACATGGACACTCCATGCTCTACCAACATCATCTAAAGAGTGCCCGTCTTCGTAAAGCTAAAAAACTTAATTCATTACATAGAACACATTGAGTTCATACTTTATACAATACCCTGCATGATTGAATAGAGATAGCACCGACTTCGTTTTGTTGCCGTGACAAAATCGTGTGTTGTCTACAGTTAAAATATATTATTATGTCCAAATATAATTATGTTAAACACATCGCGTACATTTTTACACATTCTGTCTCTACAGCTAGTATGTTTCATACCGCCTTTGTTACGTTAACCCTCATTTGGAATAATTATAGGGTAATTATAGGGTTACTTATATGGCGACTTTGTTATAAATATAATACAATGTGAAAACGCACATATGTTTAGCAATTCAGCATACATACCTGCATTTTGTACAGTCGCATAGAATCAAAATCACTTTGTTTTGGCGAAAATATGTATTTTGCAGGACGAACTGATGATAATGGCTCCCGCTCAGCATTGATCGTGAAACAGTATCCATTTTCATCTGAAGACAAAATTCAATTGAATGTCAAATAGTACGAATCAAAACATGTATTTACGTGAAACCTTCCATTGTCTCATAGAAACGCTCAAATACTGCGTGTAATTAGGAAATAGATTTTAGTCTTGCTAGTCTAGCAAGTAGACTAAGAAACTTACGAAGGCGACCGGATAGCTCAGAATATTTGCCCTGTAATGCATGATAAGATAATGTTTTATTTACAATTTTGAGGCCACATATGGGCATGCAATTTTGACATATATACATTGCCTAAAGTTTCAAAATATGTATTAACTATCATTAACTATAACTAAGAGAAATAAAAACAACAAGAGGGCCTAAAGGGCCCTAGGTCGCTCACCTGTCAAACTTGACCTAGATTTTGTTGAGATGGTCATTGTGACCAAGTTTTATACAGATTAGGCCAATATTGTGACCTCTAGTGACTACACAAGGTTTTTATATGATTGACCTAATGACCTACTTTTTTACCCCAGATGACCCAATATCGAACTTGACCTAGATTTTGTTGAGATGATCATTGTGACCAAGTTTCTTAAAGATCAAGCCAAAACAGTGACCTCTAGTGACTACACAAGGTTTTTCTATTATTTGACCTTGTGATCTAGTTTTTTACCCTGGATCACCCAATATCAAACTTGATCTAGATTTTGTTGAGATGATCATTGTGACTGAGTTTCATAAAGATTAGACCAAACTTGTGACCTCTAGTGACTATGCAAGGTTTTTCTATGATTTGCTATGTGACCTAGTTTTTGACCCAATATGACCCAATATCGAACTTGACTTAGATTTTGTTGTTATGATCAATGTAAACAAGTTTTGTAACGATCAGGTCAAAACTGTGACCTCTAGTGACTACGCAAGGTTTTTCTATGATTTGACCTTGTGAACTTTTTTTTTCCCCAGATGACCCAATATCGAACTTGACCTACATTTTGTTGTGTTGATCATTGTGACCAAGTTTCGTAAAGATTATGCTAAAACTGTGACCTCTAGTGACTACACAAGGTTTTTCTATGATTTGACCTTGTGACCTAGTTTTTGACCCCGGATGACCCAATATCAAACTTGACCTAGATTTTGTTGAGATGATCATTGTGACCAAGTTTCATAAAGATTAGGCCAAAATTGTGACCTCTAGTGACTACACAATGTTTTTCTATGATTTGACCTTGTAACCTAGTTTTTTACCCCGGATGACCCAATATCAAACTTGACCTAGATTTTGTTGAGATGATCATTGTAACCAAGTTTCATAAATATTAAGTCAAAATTGTGACCTCTAGTGACTACACAAGGTTTTTCTATAATTTGACCTAGTGACCTAGTTTTTGACCCCAGATAACCCAATATCGAACTTGGCCTAGATTTTGTTGAGATGATCATTGTGACCAAGTTTCATAAGGATTAGGCTAAAATTGTGACCTCTAGTGTCTACACAAGCCAATTGTTGACGGACGGACGACGGACGGACGACGGACGACGGACGAAGAGTGATCACAAAAGCTCACTCTGTCACTTTGTGACAGGTGAGCTAAAAAGCAACGATCTAAAGCTAAATTCTAACGCAGACTAAATCATCTCGCATATTGATTAACAATATAACAGTCAAATGAACAGCAATTAATGATTGACAAATGGCTAGTTCACATATTATTGCAACAGGAGGTATACCTCTACATTTGACTAGATCATAATTATGTTAAATGATTTTAAATTAATCATATGTTCGATAAACTTTTTCTTTTCAGAAAGCAATCGGAAATATACTTTGACAAATAGGCTATAACATCTTTATTTTCATTTGACAGTACTGTAGCCAAATAAATTTATTTTTACTACTTAGTGTAGCAAAATTGACATTTGTTGCATCAATACGGTCATACAATAACTTTCTCTCGATATTATATATTTCACACGATGTAATAAAATGAATCTCGTCCTCAACTTCTACACAATTCACATATTCTATCATGAGCTTCCAATTTCTTTTTGTCCTGTTTAATGTATCTTCCAGTTTCAATTCTGAGTTTGTGTGTACTGATTCTAAGATTTGTACAACATTTTCTAATATCTCTATTTTTGATGACATCTAGATACTTCTCCTTTACTATTTTTGTTTTAATCAATGCCTATGTTCTTAATTTCCCGATTTCTTTTTCATAACTATTCAACATTTTATTGGTAAAATGTTTTTTTATACATGGCTAGGAGCTTATCTTTAACAATACTATATAAACACTTTTTATACTCATCTACAGGACTAATTCCAAGATGCAGATTTAATGCTGGACAACCAACAGGTTTTATTAGATGCGTACAAAGTATTGCTTTCCTTAAAAGCGCTCTTTAATAATATATCTGAATCTAAGGTTATCAATCTGCTAAAATATTTAACAGTACTAGTAATAACATTAGTGAGTGTAGGGTATCTACCCAGTTCGCCATAAATAGCATCATTAGTAGCTTTTCTATTAATTCCAAGGACATATTTGAAATTATTCAAATGTAATTTTTCACATACGAGATCCATATCAAACAAATTATAATCTGGTCTTTTTGTTTTTACAGATTTGGTGTTAATTGTTCCCCATATTTCGCAAGCATATAATGACACAGGTTTTACTGTATGATCAAACAAATGTAACAAAGTTGTAACATCAGGTGTAACTTCACCAAAGCTTTTGGTTAACTTAAATTTAGCTTTCAGAGCCCTTTTATAAAGATCATTTTGACAATATGTAAAAGTGCCAGAGGATGAAAATAATAAGCCTAGGTATGTGTAGCTTTGAACATGTTCTATTTCATTTCCTTGATACAAATATTTGTAAGATGACAATCTTCCAGATTTACAAAAAGTAATGATGTTAGTTTTCTTAAGATTAAGTATCAATCCATTTTGCTCGCAATACTCAGCTAATTTATAAAGACAGTTTTACTAACCTCTCTCACTGGATGAAAGTAAAGCAAGATCCTCTGCATACAATAAGCAGCTAAACTAGAAATTATCTATTTGTAATTGGTCATCATCTTCAGATAAGAGGTCTGGGAGATCGTATAAAAACAGCTTAAACAGATTTGGACTTAATTTATCACACTTTCTTACCCCTAGCTTTGGTACAAAGGGTTCCGTCAGCATATTTCCGAGTTTAATATGAATATGATTGCAACTACATGTATACATGTCTTTGATATATCGGTAAAATGGACCTGATACTCTGACATCGCATAATTAATTAAAAATTATTGAATGCATTACTGTATCGAAAGCTAAAGCAAAATCTGTAAAACAAGCAAATATCTTCCTTATTATCAGCAATATACAAACATATGATCTGAGGTCCTTGCCTTTGATGGGAATCCAATATGTGCCTTATTTATTACATTATTTGAATCAAAATATTTTTGAAGGCGTTTTGCATGTATCAAATGGCCCACCATCTTTAAATAATGGTTGTTTATTTACCGGAACCCGGTAGCTGCATAACTTGTTATCAGTTTGAAACTTTTTCTCTGATACCCTAGTGGCGATGAAGGGTACAGGAATGAAGTATCGAATGTGATATATGTAAGTTATATGACATGTGTTGTGGGTGCATAGGCGTGGTCGCCGCTTCTGTACGGCTTTCAATTTTTTGTGCATGACAAAAGTTCTTAGATTACAACAATCTACGATAAATCAGTGTTAGGTTAATAACGAAAGAGTAAACTATCAGAAAAAAATATACTTACAGATCTTGCTCCACGATTGCATATTCAACCCCAAGATACCATCATCTGTGTCTGTAATACAACATCATATTAAGCCCTGCAGCAGAATAGGCCTCTTAAAGGAAATATCATAAATGGTGTAATATAATGGCTAAGTCATAGATAGAGAGATTTATGTCGACATAAAATGAACATTTACATGACAGCGATAATATAAAACAATTAAGACAGCAAATAAATTCATTTGTAAACATGAATTAAGTCTCGGTTGGGCCTATAATCAAAGTTGACATATATAGTATGCCCATTAAGACGATCAGATGAATACTGTTTGCATTAGAGTACATACCAGCCCGCCCGCCAATGGTGCTCACATATTACCCTCCGTTTGCAACGGGCGTAAATAACAAGACAAAGGGTTATTTGGTTCACTATAGTAACGGACAACCAGTTAATATCTGCAAAATATTCTCTGCCTATGTGAGACCTAGGATGTACTCTTGGAGGTACTAAATAACTATGCAGTTACACAAATCTCACTTTCTCCGTATTTAGTTGTTATATTTTGTTGAAATTTACAGTGTAGTTAAAAGATGTGCGTTAAGAGCAACTTAAACTAAAAAAATAAAAGTGACCAATTGCTGTTCATATTTTGTCACGTGATTATCTCAAATGTTAACTCAAATGTTCATTGTTAAGTTGCTCATTTTTTATATGCTTTTATTTATCATCGCCACCGGAAATCCATATTGGCGAGGCCCCCAGAAGAGGTTAGTCACTTTAGTTTTGGGGGGATAGTGCATAATACCGAAGATGCACTACGTGCCGATGTAAAGCATCATACACGGGACCTCGCTTAACGTCCCGTCCAAAGACTGTTAGTAATTTCAGTTATGTTAGGTGGGAAACACTGAAAAGCATTTCTGTTTTTGATCCGGCTGGAGTAGGGATCGAACCCATAACCTTCAGATCAGCAGTCAGTAGACCTTACCACTAGACAACTTGTCAAGATTGGTTAATGTATGACAAAGTTATGGTCCGGACAAGCTCAATGTGACCTTTGACCTCCAACTGTGACCTTGACCTTTGAGATAGGAACCTGGGGATTGGGCATGGCACTCATGAGGAGAACATTCATGCCAAATATAAACAAGATTGGTCAAAGCATGACAAAGCTATGGTCCGGACAAAATCGCACGCATGCACGCACACACGCACATCAAAACTGGCGACTAAGTCTCGCTCACCGCAAGCGGGCTCGACAAAAACTGGTACATACAACCTTAGATGTTTAAATAAGTTCCATCTATAAATGAATGCCTTAGTTCAAAGGCATAATATATAAACATTGCTAGATTTTTAAATAGTTTTTTGTATTAGTACATGATATTAACAAATAGAACATGTGTAGAGTTGCGTTGGTAATATAGTTTTCTGATCTAATTTCCGAATATAAAGGACACACCATAAGGAAATGATACCATCTTCAACACAACTCTCACAGTATGGACATATTTTATGTTCCATCGGGATATTAAAGTACCTGCCTTGTTCTATCATAAGACCATGGTCATGACGGCTAGAACATCGAAAGGAAGCCAGACTTGCTCTAAATTTTGGAATTTCTATATCAAGTATATAATTTTCAACACCGAACACCCAAATTTGTCAATACTGGTAAGTCAGTGCCAGTATATATTGGTGCAGGAAATGTTAGGTATTTCCAACGTGTTGACTATACCAAACATAACCGAAGCCATTTGAACAGAGATTATGTCTCACATTGGATACCCAGTTTCTATATCCTAATTCATCATAATGAACTAACATATCATAAGATAAGCGCACATATCTATTACGAGGCATAGCTAAAATACGCAGCCAATACTTTTTGAAGCATTAGTATACATGGGTAATCTTCCTGTATCACCTAACACTGCATCATTGCATGCATTTGTATTCACATTCAGTAACATTTTACATGCAAACATCTGAACATTTCCATACAATCAAATATATTAAGACCCCAGAGTTCCGATCCATACAGTATCACCGATGCAACTCTATCATCACACACTTTGAAGAATGTTTTGTATGGTATCAAAGCCAAAGTTTTGAATGAATACAACGTATGGATAAGGGCTCTTTTGGCCTTAACAGTCATAGCTTCACACATTTTATATAACGACAATATATTTGCGAAATACACACCAACATAAGTGAAACCATTTACAGTTTCTTATTACCATTATAAAACCACCTCTCTCTCTCTCTCTCTGTGCAAAATGATCCATCTCATTTGAATACAAGTATTTCAGACTTATATTAACATGTGGTTTATTGTCCGAACAAAACGTGTAATATATATTTAACTGTTTGTGAAGACCTGAAACAGTATCAGCTGCCAGAACAATGTCATCAGAGAGCATTAAAAGAAAAACTTATGTAATGTCAAGAAGCAAATGTATTCCTCGGACACCATGCTCACTCAGAACAGTATGCAATTCAATTAATAATAAACATTGAAAAAAGTATCGGGCTCAAATGGCACCCCTGCCGTAGACCAGCTACAGTGGATAAACTGTTGATTTAAAATTATCCCACGCAGTACTTACATCATCACAACACTAAACTGCATTCGGATCACCTCGACCTTCGTGCATTGCGATATATAATACCTCTAACATAACAAGACGACATTTTGAACTATTTTCAGTTACGTGATTACAAAATGGCAATTCCTTGTCACCATTACACAACACATGTATAAGATAAATATGTCAGTAATTTTAGGGCGACTGTATAACACTATTGTTGAAAACAAGTAGTATTATCAATGATTATAGAATCACCGTCAATGTTCGCCAAGCACAATATACGATTATTACCCCCGCCGAAGGCGAAGGGATATAGTTAATAGTATGCGTCCGTCCGTCCTTCCGTCCGTCCCATATCTTGTCCGGAGCATAAATCTTAAACTATTTGAGGTATTGACTTGAAACTTGATTTGTGAATAGATGGCAACTAGGAGAAGTGCAGTAACCAAGAACCATAACTCTATATGGCCAAGTTTTGAAATTATATACCCTTCTTTGATTTAAAAAAATGTTTTTGTCCAGAGCATAACTCTAAATTATTTGAGGTATTGACTTGAAACTTGGTAGGTGAGTAGACAGCAACTAGGAGAAGGGCAGTTTTTAAAAACAAATTAGGTGTTTATGTAATATTTTGTAAATAATCATGCATTTATACTGTTATATGGTAATTTTTTTTTTTTAAAAATTGACATTATAGGAATTTATACATCGTTAAAGCATGAAATATGAAATTTTCCCTAACATCTCTTTCCTTCTTTTTATATCTATTCCTGTTTCTATTTAACACCCATAAGTGGCAATCATATATGGCGGGGATGGCTGTGTTATCATGGCTCTTGTTTAATTATATGACCAGGGCTGGTATTCACAAAGCATCTTAAGTGAAAACTTAAATATTTTGACTTAAGTCAATAATTTATGCAGCTCATATGTCTCGCAATTCGAAAAATAATCCCTGTTTTCTTAGTGATTATTGTAGCTGTTTACATAATGCTTCAAAACTATGTAAAATATTAATCATCTTGATTTTCTTGCTTAGCTGATAAACTTTAGAAAATTTTAAGATTTTAAGAAATTTCTAAGTTTTCTGCTAAGATGTTTTGTGAATACCACCACTGGACCGTGGTTTAATTTATTTTATTGATAATAAACAAACATAGTAGCGTTTCGAGTCTTTATACATACAATCGCAAATACAAATCCACATTATCCCCAGACGATTTTCAGAACTTTTTCGAAAGTAAACAAATACTCATGTCTGTTTATCTTTTCAACACGGGCATGGGAATATAAATGACGGGTTATCTTTCTAGATTTGATTCTCGGTATATGGTATTTCTTTCATGATATGTCTTCCTATGATCGTAAAAATAAGAAACCCGATAGGAAAATAACCGTTTTATTGACGGATACATAATCTATCTATCTTCTTGATAATGTCAACACCAATTTCTGGTATTATAGACATTGAACAAATTAAGAGGCAATTTATGTGCGCCGATACAAGAAAAGAAATTGATTAGAGTATTGATTGATAGACCATAACTGAGGGTTCCAATCTCAGTTAAGGATAAAACAGTATAATGAACAGTCAATATAACTTCAGTAAGAAGAAGAGAGAAAAATAATACAAGGATAAAACAAACCAAAAATAAACAAACAACGTTGCTAAACGATTGATTAGTAGTGTATGTCAGAAGGAAAATTTCTGATAATCTGATTTGACTTGTATTTGTCTAAAACTGAATGGATGCATATTTCTAATTAATTTACTTGGTTTTTGATTGTATGGTGGAAAATCGATGGCTACTTGGTGGTGATAGATTTTGAAAAACATTATAAGGCGGGCATCAAGTCGTCTGTCATGGAGTGAGCGCCAACCCAGTCTATATTGCATGGCTGTGACACTAGAATGAGGAGAGTAATCATTGCAAACCCATCTCAGGGCACGTCGTTGTACCATTCCAATTTTATTGTTGTTAATTTTGGTATTAGGATGCCATATGGAAGAAGCATATTCAACTTGAGGACGAACAAGTGTCTCATATGCCAAGGTTTTTACATTAGCATTTGAAGTATTAATGTTCCTCCTTACAAAGCCCAGAGTTTTGTTTGCATTTGTTGTAATTCTTTTGATATGTGTATTCCAATTTAAGTCAGATGTGATGTCAAGACCCAGGTATTTTGCACTTTCAACAGATTTCAGAATTTGTCCATGGAGGAAATATTGAAATTTAACCACTTTTTTACTTTTAGAAAGATGAATGACTTGAAACTTGCTTGGGTTGAATTCCATGTCCCAATTACTTTCCCAGTGCTCCAATTGATAAAGGTCATTTTGTAAGGTATTGTTGTCATTTGGGGAGTTGATAGTGAGATACACAACAGTATCATCAGCAAATAGACGCACTTGAAATTTTAAAGATGTTGGTAGATCATTTATGTGAATTAGAAATAACAGCGGACCGAGGACTGAACACTGAGGGACGCCCGAAGTTATAGGAACTTCTTCGGATTTTTCACCTTCCAGTATGACAGTTTGAGATCTATTTAAGAGGAATGCTTCAGACCATTTTAGAACTTGAGTTGATATACCATAGTCCTGAAGTTTTAGTAGAAGTTTAGAGTGATTGACTTTATCAAATGCCTTACTGAAATCTAATAATATTAAGTCTGTCTGTTTACGATTAACAGCATTATTTATCAATTCATCAGTTAATTGTATGAGTTGGGTTTCACATGATCTCTTTTCCCGGAATCCATGCTGGAGGCCATATAGTATGTTATTTTCGGTAAGATGAGAGGTAATGTTGGAGGCAACAATTTGTTCAAGTGTTTTACATAGTATGCATGTTAAAGATATCGAGCGATAATTTGCCGGGTTGCTTGTATCCCCTTCTTTGAAAATTGGACATACAATTTGTCAAATGCCTTTTTCCAGTCGTCTGGGATGGTTCCTGAGGAAACGGATTTTTCAAACAGATAAACAATGATTTCATGAATTTGGTATCGGAGCTCCTTAAGGACGATAGGTTTTATATAATCTGGACCTGCTGCTTTTCCTGTCTTTAGCTGTGCCAATAGTTTTAATACTCCATTTGAGCTGATTGATACATCCTCCATTATGGGGTAATTACCATATTGTGAAGGCAGGATACCTTGGAGTGTTTGGAGACAGTTTTGTTTAAGAGAAAGAGGTAACCTGTCAGAAAATACTGACTGAAATTGTTTGTTTAATATATTTGCTTTCTCACAATTGTCAGTTTTTAAGCTACCTGTCACTTGGTCTTTGAGGGGTGAGACATTTTGAGAATCCTGTTTTGAATTAGTGAGTAGAGTTTCTTTGTTGCAAATTGATTTTGCCCCAAACATTCATTCTCATTAGCTATGTTGAGGATACTTTCTGAGCATGCAACATGGGATTTCTCAATTTCTTTTCTTATAAGTAATTTCAGAGTTTTAAATTTGTTTTTGAGCTGAGCATTAGATTGATTTCCTTTTACTTTTTTGTACAGTTTGTCCCTTTTTTAATCATTTTTTAAATATTTTTTTTATTTATCCATGTCAAGGATCTTTTATTTCCAATTTTCTTAAGGGGAACATATTAGGAGATACCACATTCAATAGCATTTTTGAATTTGTTCCAAATACAAAAATGTATCATCAACAGAGGCAGAATCTACATCCTCTAGGATAGATTCTTTTGCTTTGAGCATAAAAGACTTGAACTCAGGCCAGTTTGCCTTTCTAAATATTGGTATGTTTCTGGGTTTCTGTTTAGAGATGTAAGGTCTGATATTTACTGTTGTAGATACAATGTCATGATCACTTATACCTGGAATGACCTTAGTAGAGTTGACAAGAGTATGATTTGTGGTCAGAAAGAGATCAAGTAAATTGTCATTACGAGTATTTTCAGTAACCATTTGAGTCAAATTGTTGTCATTCATGACATCAATAAATTTATCGTAAACTGGTGGGATATTTGTTCCTTGTTTCACAGTAGGCGTGTGATCAATTCTATTAAGATCTGAAATTCTAATTTCTTGTTAATTATTGATTTACAGTTAACACATATAATCTTCAATTTGTTAATGAAGCCCAAGGGTTTGGGAACAGTATTTGTATTTTGAGAATGTACATCACTCAATGAACTGAAACTATTCTGAGAGGAAACTGACAGTATACTACTACTGGAGATGTTGGAGAGGTTAAGATTGTCACAAGAGCTACATGTCCAGGCAAAAGACGTATCGTTATCAACTAACTGTTGTCTACTTGATACCAGCCTGAATCAAAGTGTTGACAAGAAATATGGAACCACAGAGCACAATTATCACACTCTACTGCTGGATCTATATCATTAATTTCTTCGTCACATGTACCGCAGCAATAAATAGGTCCTGGGTTGGTCTCAATATCACTTGACATGGACAACAAAAGGATTGCAAGATTAAAGACTGTTTTATTCTTATGGCTTTCTACCGGAAGAGAATGAGGAAATTTTAACCGCGCTCTCATAACTTGCGATATTGTAGCTGCACAACATAGGAGCTTTTTTGACATATGATTCGAAGTAAAATTTAAAGAATACACAGATAGGTAATTTTCTGGAACATATTTTGGTGCTGGACGGAATTAATAACAAATGACAACAACAGGAAGTTTAGTATAGTGCGTTCAAAGTCAAACAATAATCGTTATAAACATAAACTCATGACTCATTTACCGGAGACAAACGGAATTGGCCGAGCTTTCACGGTTGCACTAAACTGGTAACCAGTCTGATCCCAGAAGAGACTGTTGAAAACGTTCTTTTGCATCAAGTTTTAGAGATCAATCATTAACAGATTAATGCTTTCCAATAGATTAATGAGTAACATAATAAATATTTACTGTAAACATGTATCGTATTACGGAAACCATCGAACGGAATTTCCTTACGATCGTAAAGCATGGTATTCCATTCTACTTTCAATGTTTGCTCATGGTCGTCTACTAGTATTAGTCTATATGTTGGCGACGACATTGTGTTCTCTAAGTATACTCCAGAGGTAGAAACATTCGTGTTCAATCGGCGAAAGATTCTGTTTTTTTATTGTCATGTCAGTGCCTACAAGTCATTCTGTAAGGAATGCATGCTCCTGAAGGTGAGCCAGACCCGTCAATGCGACGTCATTGACGGTATGCCAGCGTCAGGGATTCTAGCAGCGCGTTGTCTATTCCGTTGTCACTTCAATCAAGAGCTCTTCTAGAAGAGACGTAGTTTTTTGTTAGTCAACCTGATGGACGATAGTCTTTAGACGACTTACACTCGTTTCATTAAAACGTATTATCGTGTGTTTTAATTTGCCTTCATGACAGCACGCATGTTAATTAAATTAAACTTCGTGATGACGTACAGCATTGAAAATCCGCATAGCCATTTGACTTAATTGCTAGACCTTGAACCATTGATTAATTATTTACAAATTAACATTATTTCATTTCCGATTATGTGTGATTATCTACTTGTAACTTGTATATGTACTATAAAATAAAAAACTATCCTTACTTGGTTGTATGAGACTTGACGCTATTTTAGCGGGAATATCCACTCCGGGTATAGTTGCATCAATGTAGGTCAATGTCACTAATGTTGGTGGTACCTCGCATTCTTCTAACAACACTGGTACAATACAGCTATATCCACATCCCATAGACTCAACAAAAGCTGCATCCGTCTCGTATTTACACCATCCACTTTGTAGAAAACTTGGTGAAACAAATAATAACACTTTAGTACTCATTGCTAATGCTTCTTTGATATTTACAGCGATGTCTTTCCCTGGTTGGAAATCACGATCTGAATACAAACATTTCACGGGAAATCTACGTTCTAGTTCATCAATATATTCAATCACTTTGTCTCTCTCCTCACAACTGTAAGACACAAAGAAATGTCGAGATTTACCGGCAGGTAAAGCCGGAATAGTCTGTATTATAGACATATCACTATTGTCCTGAACGTCAGCCATTTTGTTTTAATTTTTAGAAAACGAAGGTCGGAAACCCCCTCTACAGTACGTAAAGTACAGAACATTTGACTTGAAATCTCATTATTCCCCGTGTGTTTTCGTTTCGTATGAATGTTTTATTAGCTCACCTGTCACAAAGTGACAGAGTGAGCTTTTGTGATCACACTTCGTCCGTCGTCCGTCCGTCCGTCCGCCCGTCAACAATTGGGTTGTGTCCTCTCTAGAGGTCACAATTTTGGCCTAATCTTTATGAAACTTGGTCACAATGATCATCTCAACAAAATCTAGGTCAAGTTCGATATTGGGTCATATGAGGTCAAAAACTAGCTCACTAGGTCAAATTATAGAAAAACCTTGTTTTAAACCTTTCAACATGTAGTCTTCATGGTCACTAAACTCTCTGCTGTAACTCTCTACTGTCTATACATACAAGTAAACTTTCATTAACCAATGAAAATGTGTATCAGGGTTCACAGCAGTTTTGTAAAGGTCAAATATCAAAATATTCTAGTATATTAAGCAGGGTGTGAATTGTAATGGTTAAGTGGAAATCAAAGCGCTGTAGGGAGCGTAGACATTTTCCTGAGGGTCGTGGGTTCAAACCCCACTGGAACCATAATTTTTATTTTTTTATTTTTATTTTTTTTTAGTGTTTAGGTATTGTTTCGTCTTTATAGCATGTATTTGTACATTTCCTGATGGTCGTGGGTTCAACCCCCACTGGAACCATAATGTTTTTTTTTTTTTTTTTATTTTTTTAAGCGTTTAGGTATTGTTTTGTCTTTATAGCAGGTATTTGTACATTTTCCTGATGGTCGTGGGTTCAACCCCCACTGGAACCATAATTTTTTTTTTTTAAGCGTTTAGGTATTGTTTTGTCTTTATAGCACGTATTTGTACAGTTATATGGAGGAAAAATATTCCAAAATATTTTGTTTAAAATATAGGTCCAATCATAGAAAAACCTTGTGTAGTCAGTCACCAGAGGTTACAATTTCAACTTAATCTTAATGAAACTTTGTCACAATGATCCTGTCAACAAAATCTAGGCCAAGTTCGATTTTGGGTCATCTGGCGTCAAAAATAAGGTCACAATGTCAATTGACATTTTCCTGAGGGTCGTGGGTTCAAACCCCACTGGAACCATAATTATTTTTTTAAGTGTTTAGGTATTGTTCTGTCTTTATAGCATGTATTTGTACAGTTATATGGAGGAAATATTTTGTTTAAATTATAGGTCAGATCATAGAAAAACCCTGTGTAGCCACCAGAGGTTACAATTTCGACTAAATCTTTATGAAATTTGGTCCTAATAATCATCTCAACACAATCTAGGTTAAGTTTGATATTAATTAAGTCATCTGGGGTCAAACGCTAGGTCACATGGTCAAATCATACAAAAGCTTGCAATAGAGGCTGAATTTCCTTAAATTTTATTCAGAAAATGTGTAGGATCACCATAGGGGTGTGCATGCACTAGTACGACAGGTGAGCGACCTAGGGCCCTTTGGGCCCTCTTGTTAGTTAAAATATCAACTCCGATTGGACACCGGAAAATCCCGGATATTCAACTATCTATGGTTAAATGTTTTCAGCTATACGAATCAATAGAAACGTTTCGCGATCTTTACCTGTATTGATAAACACACTGTCAAACGAACATAAACAATGCAGTTTTATTGACCTGTCTATAAATATACATAACTATAGTTCGATTTCGAGCATTGAGCCGTGACTGCACTTTTAAAGTTTTAACCATTAATCGATACAGGTTGGTAGAGGTTTAATGGAAAATATAAGTAATATAATTAAGGCCAACGATTCCGTGTGTCTGAGTGGTCGTGTCGGTATAGCGCTTGATACATTGTAAAATAACTTTTGTCTGACCAGGGCAAGTTCGAATCTCACCAAATAAAATATATTTTTCTTTCTTTAAATTATATTTACACATTTTTTAATTCATAAATGCACATAACTTGCAATATCTGTGTTATAACAGTATGTGACAAGCCATATTTGTTACATTAGTCCATGGGCCAGTGGGGTAAACCCTCCCCCCCCTAGGGAATTTCGGACACTATATTTTTCTGAAAGCGTATGACCAGTAGAGTATTTTTCCAAAGTCTGCACTTTGGCCGTTGGGGCGTTAAGATTTTTTGGGGTAAAACGTTAAAAATATGAACGAAAGTGTGAATTTCTGGAATTGGTTAATTACTATCACATTTAGTAAGTTATTTTGTAATTAAACACTTTCATGGGTTGATATTAACTCATAGTTTAAGTCTGCAAAATTCTAGTCCCGTGTAATTATGCAAAATGGGATATTTTTGGGGTAAAACATTAAAAAATACATAAAAAAGTGCAAATTTTGAGAATCGGTACACTTTAATGGCAGAATACAATGTCATTGATCTTTTTTTTTGGTAATTATGTAAGGCTTTGACCTACCAATACTTTTCCCAAAGTCTGCACTTCAGACATTGGGGCGTTAAGATTTTTTGGGGTAAAACGTTAAAAATATGAACGAAAGTGTTAATTTCTGGAATTGGTTTATTACTATCACATTTAGTAAGTTATTTTGTAATTTAACACTTTCATGGGTTGATATTAATTCATAGTTTAAGTCTGCAAAATTTTAGTCCCGTGTTATTATGCAAATGGGATATTTTTGGGGTAAAACATTAAAAAATACATGAAAAAGTGCAAATTTTGAGAATCGGTACACTTTAATGGCAGAATACAGTGTCATTGATCTTTTTTTTTGGTAATTATGAAAGGCTTTGACCTACCAATACTTTTCCCAAAGTCTGCACTTCAGACATTGGGGCGTTCAGCAGGAAAAGCAAAAATAAGATTATCTCCCCTGCTTTTAAATGGTGTACAAATTGTAACAATGTATTCACTTAACTGATAATGCTATAACACATTGTGCCTTACTGTATTTTAATTGCAATTGTGAATACCAATAAAGGCATATTCCAAAAATGTATTTTAACATTTAAATGCACAAAAGGTGGGTCTATTATGGAAAATGGCCATCAAAATGGCCGCCAAAACGACTAAAGTATTGAAAACAGCCGTTCTACTTATTTACAAGTACTCACAATATGATTTTGAAATCTATTTCCATTTTTCACTTTGTTTGCAATGTATGTTATAGTTGGCATCAGTAACATTTGTATGGATTGTGTTAAATTATACTTACATGTATTTTACAAGAGTGGGTGGGGTAAATATACATTCATTTTTTTCAAATGTTATTGTACAGCTATTCCTTGTGACACAATGGCTGTGCATCATGGTTGTGTCAGGAATGGCTGTTCTGGGTGGTTGTGAGTATCCAAGAGGACCAGGAATCTCTCGACCTTTTAGTTGCCAGTACACATAGTGCAATAAATGAGATACCACATGATAGTGCACATCCTATAAGACCATGGATGTGTTTATCCAGTAGTACTGTCTGCTCATGGTGTGTGTCAGTACCCTAAAGCACCATAAATACCTGTACCTAGTGGTATTGGGTACCCTCTAATTGATGCACCTAGTGGTTATGAGTACCAAATACAACCAAGTATGCATGAACACGGTGGTTGTGGGTACCCATTAGGACTAGGATGGATGTACCTAATGGTTATGAGTACCTAATACGACTAGGAGTTTATGTGCAAGGTGGTCCTGAATACATGTATGGACTAGGACTCATTTACCCAGTGTTTATGATTGCCTAACAAGACCAGGAATGTTCTACTTAGGCACTAAGTCGTCAATAGGACGAGGAATGGGTGCTCCTAATGGTTGTCTGTACCCAACAAGACCAGTAATGTATGTACATAGCAGGATCCGGAATAGTGGCTATGCATACCAAAAGATACCATGAATGTATGTACATGTACTAGTAAATGATGGTAGTGGGTACCCAATAGGACCTATAATGGTTGTGTATTGTAGCTGCAAGTACTTTATCACACTTCTTATGCATGTACATGGTGGTTATGGGTACCCACTTAGTCTAGGAATGTATGTATCCAGTGTTTATGAGTACCTAATAAAGTCAGGACTGTCTGTACATCGTGGTAATCATGACCCAATCAGACAAAAAATGACCACTCCTTGTGGTTGTTAGTACATAATCCGTCTGCAATCGTCTGTACATTGTGGTTTGGAGTATCCAATAGGACAAGGAATGCATGGGACATGATAGTTGTGGGTACCCACTAGGACTTGAAATGTATGTACCTAGTCGATATGAGTATCTAATTAGACCATGCTTCATGTACATGGGGTTAGTGACTACCCAATTTGATGAAAAAAATGGTCACAGCTGAGGGTTAGGCATGCTCACTGCTGAATTTTAAAGACCAGGAATGTCTCTACATGGTGTCAATAGGACAAGGAATGGGTGATCCCAATAGTTGTATGTACTCAATAAGACCAATAATGTATGTAACTAGTGATTGCGAGATGTCTTAACATGATGATGTTCAGTATCTATCCTAAACAGGAATGTCTGTTAATCATGGTTATTGGCACCCTATACGACCAGGAATGTATGTATATGCATGGTAGTCAGTACCCACAGGGACCAATAATGGCTGAGTATAGTGGCTGTGAGGACTCGATTATACCACTTATGCATAGTGGTTTTGAGTACCGACTAGGACTATGAATGTATGCATCTAGTGGTTATGTATCCCTGATAGCGCCAGGACTGCCTGTAGATGGTGGTAGCAGTGACCAAATAGAACAACATATGACTGCACCTAGTGGTTGTTAGTGCCCAACCCAGTCACAAATGTCTGTACATTGTGGTTTTGTGTATTCAATAGGACCAGGCATGCATGTACATGGTAGTTGGGGTACCCACTATGACTAGGAATGTATGTATGAGTAATAAATAAGAACATCACAGTCTGTACACGGGGTAGTGATTACCCAATATGACAACAAATGGTCGCACCTAGTAGTTGGTAGTTCCCAATCGGACAACTGATTTTGTACATGAAGGTTTCGAGTAGTACATATGTTATGAGTGGTCAATAAGGCCAAGCATGTAGCCACATGGCGCGCCAGAGTTGTCAATTGATGATCGGCCGTATCCAACGAGAATGTCTGAACCTAATGGTTATGAGTATTCTTTACGACCAGCAATATGTACATGGTGGAAATGAGTACCCAATTGCACCTATAATGCCTGTACATGGTGGTTTAGAGTACCAAATAGGACCAGGAATGTCTGTATATGGATATGTAAGTCACCACTATGACTGGGCATGTATGTACTTCAATAAGCAGTTACGAGTACCCAATTAGAACATGGTAAGTGTGACTACCCATTGAGACGAGGAATGAATGTACCTACCAGTGGTTATGGGTCCCCAGCCTGACCAGCAATATCTGTATAAGTATGGTGGTTTTGAATATCAAATAGAACTAGGAATGCTATTGGCTATGCTATCAAATTAGACTAGGACTGTCTGTGCATGGTGGTAGTTAATACCCGATAGGACAACTGATGTCTGTATAGGGTTGTTTAGTGCTAAATAGAACCAACATTGCATGTAATGGTTATTCGTATGTACCAATTAGGACTAGGTATGGATGTACTTAGTGGATTAATAATAATTTACCCAACAGTACCAGAACTGCCTATATATGGTTAGAATGTAATTTTGAATACCCATTAGGACTAGGAATGTCCGTACCCGATGGTCGTAAGTTACAACTAGGACACCAATTCCCAAAAATCACACTTTCCATTTATTATTTTAGTAATTTTCCCCCAAAGTATCTCATCTGGCAATATATATTTGAAATCTTAAACTGCATGTTACTACAAATTTATCACATTAATATTATTTAGTTACAAAAAAATTATCATAGGAATGGTTTTATTGTAATCTACAGATTCCTAATATTCACACTTTTCGGTTTATTTTTTTTGATGTTTTACCCCAAAAATATCACACTTTGCGTAATAACATCGCTTTAATTTTTTGCAGTATGAAACTGCACTATAATATCTTTCAATTAGAGTATTTTTTATAAAAAATATAAATAAATGCCAATGCAGTCCACAGATTCCAAAAATTCGCACTTTTCTCTTATAATTTTTAGCGTTTTACCCCAAAAAAAGCCATTTTGCACAATAGCAGCACTCTGATTTTTTTAGTCTAGATAGGACAGGTTAATATCTACCTGTTACAGAGATTTATTTTAAAATAACATTATAAATAAGATTGTAGTTAACCGATTCCAAAAATTTGTACTTTTCGTTTATATTTTTTGACGTTTTACCCCAAAAAATCTTAACGCCCCAATGGCCAAAGTGCAGACTTCAGGAAAATACTCCAGGGACCATATGCTTTCAGAAAAATATAGTGACCAAAATTCCCTAGGGGGGGGGAGGGTCTTCTATTGGTGGCTCATGGACTACATGCTTCACAATATTTTTAGATCTTGCATGTGTATTGTAGAATCTTATGACGGCTAAACAACGTAATACAGGTTGTCAGTAAACTCGGAATATGGAAACGATCGCTGTATAAATGAAAAATAAATTGAATCAACACATTTTCATGGAGTAATTAAAAAAAGAAACTTTAGTTTATATACTCTTTAAATATTAAAAATAAAATAATGACTTAAAAATATGAGCGAATTGGGAATTTGAACCACCGAACTTCGGATTAGCAATCCTGAACGTTGCCGACTGCACTAAACTGTAATTCTATAACAAACAGATTATGTAAGAATCACATCATTAAATAATGGCATGCGAACGTAATAAACTATGGTCTACCCGCCAAAATGGACTAGTCCGATAGGTCATGGCTCAGAGTTCAAAATTGAACTATATAGTTAAACATTTTACCTTGGTATTATATATGTCAAATGGGGGGATTTACTATAATTATTAAACTCTACTGATAAAAGTACATAAACATGCATAACCTAGACATTTGCCAATATAGATATATATTTAACTTTGGTAATCCAAGCACGGACTCGTCTTCTGAAAAGAGGAGGTATGCTTTCATGTTGGGTACTTATCTCAACGGTATAAACCAACGTGCTTATTTAGTATATCTCTAATCGGATGATTCTACAGTTTAAAGTACAACAACATGCATAACTTAGATATTTATAGTCCAATCAGGATAAAAATCCAGTGACGCAGCGGTCGAGTCCACTATAACGGTGTAAAACCAATTATAAAGGCTTATACTGTACAAACAACTATAATTGCAATGCTAAACTGACATACTAAACTTCGCTCTTCCTGCTTAGAAAATGGTTGTGATATTTTGCGTACACATAAACTGCAACGTCACTGTCACAATACCCTAACTGGACTATACTTATATAGATTTTATAGTAAGCTCAGGATATGTACAATGTGTTTGGAATAATTGCAAATAAACAAGCTGATGCTACGTTAAACTTTATTGTTCTTGTTGCAAAAAATGTATATATGACCCATATATACAGCTGTAGATACAACAATCAAAGTCTCTTAATACAAAATTATAAAAGCATTCTACGAAGTTATTATAACACAGAAACATTAACACAATACTCAAATATGTAAATGGGATGATCGATTGAATAAAAGATTGACAAATTATTACATCCTTATCCCAGAGGATATACCTACCTATTAAAACAATATTTGTTCTTACTGTTATCTCTCTTGTCTCTCCTGTTGTTGGTTTTTCTAGCTAACATTATTAAATAACTACATAAGTATTTAAACGTTCCTTATCCAAGGTCGGGATGGAATCCTGCATAATGTGCCATGTACATTAGTTAGTAAAGTTATTAAGTAATAAAAGAATAATACAATTCCTTATTTCACAATTTTATAATAAATTAATGTCTAACGTAAGTCAATTGACAAAAACGGCTTTTTATTTTAACCACAGTGTTACTGTTATGTTGTTTTAGTCCTTTGTCTGGTACGTATTTAGTTCATGTACATATTTTTGTATCTGTTCAGTTGTCTTTTTGTGCGTTATATTTCTACATTATGCTGGGAGTGGTGCATTGTTTTTATAGAAAATTAGAACCATTCACATAATATAATAAAACACTTGCAATTAATGTATAAATGCTTTGTCAGTAAGCCGACCAATCGTTTCGACAAAGATTGACCTAATACTGAATGCATCTTCTGAAATGTTATCTCTCATAAATCTGGCTCTTAAAATCTGCTTAGCTTGTAAATAATGATATTTATCTGTTTTAATAAAATGGCAATTCCTTTTCAGCAATGTTATATACATATGTACCAGTAAGTTCAAAACGTCTTTGTTAACGTAGTCTTTGAAAAGCCGCTGAGTTTGTTTGTTAAATTTATATGAGCTATATCAATAAAACTATCCCACTCCCTCAAAACAATCTAAAGGACCGGTATTGCACGATTTGCTCGCGGAAATTTATATATTCAACGCAAGAACCGTGTAACATATTCAAGCATAACATTATCCGTGCTATAGGCTATTGTGTACACTGGTAGACAGCGTACAGCGGAAATAGTTCCAATACATCTGACGAAATCGAAAGTAGAACTGTGAATCGATTTCTGACGAAGGTAAGGTTTGAATCATTATTCTGTAATATTTGTGTTTTCCACTTGAAGTGAATTTAAGAAAAGCAACGTTTATTTTGAAGCACCAATGTGGTCATTTCCTCTGATCTTCCATTATTAGATGAAAATCAGCACCAAAAAGTACCACTATTGATGGATCATGCAGAAATAACGAAACGTCAGAGGAAATTACCACATTTATTGCCGCTGTACGGTGTCTACCAGCGGTGCACTGAATTACGTAAATTTTCGCAGGTAAAATCCTGCATTTGTAATTTTGTTATACGCGATTAAAACGTTCAATTAGTCTGATCGCTTGCTGTATTCATGAACATTAATAAGTTCGATAAATGCCAAGGTTCATTTATGGCTTAATTTGGCCCCGAGTTTTGTCCAAAAAAATGCATGTTCCTATAAATATGTCCTTTGTTTCCAATAACCCAACACTGTCTGTCAAAAAATCAAGCATACATATCCCAATTTCCCTCGTTTTATGTCGACAAATCTACTGAAAATATGTTATGTTTAGCAAAAATGCCATTTTTAGCCATTTTCATGCCTTTTCAAAGTTTTATTTTTATACAGGAAATGTTAGGTTAATTATTTGAATTATAGGACAGACTTCTAGGAACGTGCATTTTTATTTTTTACAAAAATCAAAGGGCCAAATTAAGCCATTATATATCAGAAGCATATCCAGAACTGTATAGAGAACAGGCATAAAACATGACGTGCTTCTCAAAATAAGGGTAAAACTGAAAATAAAGAAAGTCCCACAACTAACTTTTTATTTCTTGATCAAGTTGGATTTCATTTCTTATTATTTTTATATGATATTCGATCGATCGTCCTGTGGTTTTAGAACATTTAATTAGCGATAGATATTATTCAGCCATTGTTTAAAGTAGTTTAGCAACTGACAAAAATTCAGTGTTTTCTTCATTAAATTATTAATCTGGTGTATTCTGTACGTACTGATGTGCCTTATTTGGTAGTGAAAAGTCAGCAGGCGTGTAGTCAGGCATACGACCGCAAGCCTGGACATATTGAACGTTACATTACGCCAATGCGCTGTAAAATTTTGGCGTGGATTGATGAACATGGTAAGTCATACAGGAAATCCCTAATCCCTAATAAATGCTACTCCCTCCCCAATTATTCAGAATTTTTAATTGGACCCCTAGCAACTTTGCCATTATTTGTCTCAGAACAACATTAGCTCAACTAGAATTGATCCATAAATGAAAAAGCTTCATTTTCTGTATGGTCCATACCATCTGTATCATCATATTTTCAGCTCTCCAGCAACTTTTCCTGTAATAGGATGGGATGTTTCTACATAAATGGGTTAAATATATGTGCATACCTCCACACGCAATTAATAACACGAAGTCAGATGATCTCATGTAGAATTTAATGTTATAATATAATAATTCTTTGGGTGAAAAGTTTCACGAAACGCAGAATAACAGATGACAATATAAATTGATGCCAATGTACATATAAAAACAAACAAGGCCAGAAAATATAAAATCTACGAACATTCAAATTGTAAAAATAAATCAGAAAAAATAAATTATTATTGTTTTGCTTTAGTTGAATACAGGAAAATCATTCTAATAACAGAAGTAGAAATGACTATGGTAACATATATATCTACACTGAAAAAGTCAATCAAGAAACACACTTAAGGTGGCTGTTTAAAACATAACAAGATGGCTAATTGGGATTTCGTTATATCAGCTGACCGGAGTTTAGCCTAATTACAGCTGTCCATTAGCATAAGTTTGACACCATTTATGAGCTATGTTTGCTTACAAGCTGGATATGTACGTAACAATAACGATTGATTGCATAATATTACTTCTTTTTATGCCCACCATCTTTGATGAGGGGGTATATTACTTTGCACATGTAGGTCAGTCTGTCTGTCGGTAGACCAAATGGTTTCCGTTCAATAACTCAAGAACGCTTAGGATCTTCAAACTTTACATGGAGGTTGGGCATCAACGGTAGATGATGAACCCTATTGATTTTGAGATCAAAAGGTCACTGTGAACTTCACCTTCCTGACTATTCAAATGGTTTCCATTCGAAAACTCAAGAACGCTTTGCCCTAGGAACGTTACATGGAGGTTGGTCATGAACCGTATATGACCCCTATTGATTTTGAGGTCAGTAGGTCAAAGGTCAAGGTCATGGTCATTTATGACTATTGGGCTGCAATGGGGGCATACGTGTTTAACAAAACATATCTTCTTAAATTTTACTGTGACAGTCCAGGTAAAACACGAACAGACAGATGGACAGACAGAGAACCCCACAATCAGATGGACAGACAGAACCCCACAATCAGATGGACAGACAGAGAACCCCACAATCAGATGGACAGACAGAACCCCACAATCAGATGGACAGACAGAACCCCACAAACAGACGGACAGACAGAGAACCCCACATACACACGGACAGGCAGAACCCCACATACACACGGACAGGCAGAACCCCACTATTAGATGGACAGACAGAGAATCCCACAATCAGATGGACAGACAGAGAATCCCACAATCAGATGGAAAGACAGCACCCCACAATCAGATGGACAGACAGAGAATCCCACAATCAGATAGACAGACAGAGAACCCCACAAACAGACAGACAGACAGAGAACCTCACAAACAGATGGACAGACAGAGAACCCCACATACACACGGACAGGCAGAGAACCCCACATACACACGGACAGGCAGAGACAGACAGACCGACAAAGAACCCCATAATGATGTACATACAAGAGAAACCACACCACAAAGCAAGCCATTCTAACAATAAATAAAAAACATGGAAAGAAAGCAACAACATAAGCCATTATGTAAACAAAGTAGGTAATGATGATAAGCGTTATAATGAGACAGCTACATAGCAACCAACAAATTATTATCTGATTATAGGCGAACAATCATGTATTCTCTTCTATCACAATATTTGAAATAATAATATTATATTATTCACACACAAACAACAACTAATTGTATCAAACAATTTCGTGCTAAATGAATCATTTACATTCGTAATATTTTTCTGATAAGCTACAAATAATAACATAAAAAACAATTTAACACTATTGCTTTTGTCAAACGTTAGTCACGTAAATAGCAGAAGCATGGCAATATAGGGAACTATTTTTGTAGGGAGACTTTTCTGTTGGTAAAACTGCATTTTTAATACATGTGTCTAATAACAGACCCTACTACGTACATGTATATAAGGGAAAAAAGTACTGATCATTAATAGTATAATCTTAATAAAAATATACTTGGTGTACTCATAGGACACAAATGACCCACATAGTGTCTTTAAGATGAAAACGTTAGTAAACAATACCAAATATGTACCATATTTACAATGCATGCTTCCACTTGAAGGGGTATAAAATCTCAGTAGTCTACTGTATATAAAGCACATGTTTTAGCAGATGAATTCACCGGTGTATGCTATTGATTTTGTTCACAGAGATCTTTGTGAAAATGGGTGAATAATGCAAATGATTGCAAACATTACAATACAGTAAAACGTCCATGACCACCTCTAAAATTTGACTCTATACCAGGTTTTAAAACAAATCTTTAATCAGACCACCTTACAGCAAACATTGCCTTTCATCAGAATATACGGAGGTCTTATTGGAGATGTTTGTAAACAACATAACGATAACCGCACTTGGAAATATAAACTAGGATTTCATTTCGCATTTATCACATAACCATCTGTCTAAGGTGAAGATACCGGGATACAAGTTACAGATTTGTTTATCAAATTGTTCTCATAAATCATACATACAAAAATTTCAATTACACATTGAAGGAAAGGAGTAGTGTGTATGCTATCATGAATTGAACTGCAGAACATTTATAAACATTAACACTCAAAAGGTGGGTGAATCATAAAACATAACCATATAGTATTTGACAGTGTATGGAAAATAACATTCAGTGCAAGCACATCAATATGTGTAAGATTCTTTGTTTAAATTGATATCTGCCATTGTCAGTGATCCACATGAAAGTAGGCCACGCAAAGTACTAACACTAAGTTCTTATCAAATTGCATTCATGTTTAGCAAATTGGTATAATTTGAACAGTTCTAACAGGCCAAAAACTGGATTAAGTAAAACCACAGACTTTCTATTGTATAAACAATACTTTCCTTGCCATCAGGAAAGATGCCTTGCCATCCCAGGTTCTATCAATCTCAATATAGAGCCAAACACGCTATAGTGAAACACAGGGTCTGTTACAAGTATGTGTATTGCTATGGTATAAAACAGTAGGCAATCTTTAAATATACCAATCTGAAAGCTGAAAACGTACACGCCTTTAGATACTGAACATAAAAGCAATTTGATATATGGCCTTATCAACTTTAATCATCAACTATACAGAATCATGACTAACGTACCTGTGACACATTAATTGAGCAATATACAGCAGTTAATGTACCTAGCAGAATAATACTATCTAACACATGTATTACATGGTATCCAGAATGCTGAGGGAATAAAACTACCAGGCTTCTTCCAGTCCATGTTCTGACTTTTCCCAGACCAAATTCTCATTTTATTTCTTGACCTAACCTTTCCATGTTCACATTCTACATTCATAAAAAGTTTCCATGATTACAAATGATATTCAACTTTATGTTATAAATGACACTTATGTGAACATGATTGTATGTTATAATAATAGTGATTATTTGAGTTCATTACTTATATGTATTACATATATATGACAGTTGCCTAAACAAAGCCAATCCTGACTAGGTGACGGACACAGAAATTCCTAAGAGGCCCTAGTGGTTAACATGTTAAAACTAACCGTGCACATTCTCCTAACAACCTTCAAAGTTTACAGGAGTGATTTATTTGCCAACCAGCAGGATTCCCAAAGTTGATTATCATAGGTCAAATTGTTTTTTTATCTATTGTTCAGAACCAATTCAGTCTAGCAGCCTGCATGCACCAACAGACATATGCAAAACAATCTACATTGATTTCTTCCAAGTGGGCATAAACAATAAGAATATTGTACCACACAGAAGATACCAACAATGTTATACAATGTATACATCATCATATGTATATATCCAAGCATGACCTCACAGTGCATTTTATGACTTTCTGTCCAATCAATAATAAACACAAAACTCGACAATCATTAAGTAACATACAAGGTTAGTTAAATATTTCAAATCGGATACAAGATACATTCATGTCTGGGACTTTTATAGCACACAGTGAGAATTTAAGGCTTATAACATTCTAAATAACATCTGGTTAAGTCCCATCATACGTCAATCAGAACCTACTCTAGGGAGAATATCCATTTTCAAAAACATGATGACTTTTTCCACACATCTATGACAAATTCACAGATTGTTCCAAACATGAGGAAATCAGTAGAACAGATAAAGAATCTCAACTTTACTTTGTTTTGGCAACAAGTCTCAGCTTTCCTTCGACCAGTACAAGAGGCCATCATATGTATGTTTGTTCAAAATATTAGTTAGTGTAACAGAATAGTTTTGTTTAAACCTAAGAAAAAATGGATGCGCATATACAACATGAATCTACACAAACTAAGCCTCTTACGTAGCTAACATAATTCAATAAGTAAAACACTCCCCTGATCTTTGTCAAAATACATATAAAAAAACAGAAGCTCATTTCTAGCACTTAATCATTAAACATAAGAATAATAAAAACATCAATTCACTATAAAATACAACATACGGAATGTGCTGAAAGTTGCCATACTACCTTCACTTAAAGATATACTATGCCCGTATGAACGTTATTTTGTTTAATTTTGTTAAATCCAATATTTAAATCCAATGATCACATTTAGATTCATTGTAATGAAAATGCAACTAAAAATGTATCTCTAAGTTGCCTTATTAGGGTACAAATCATCAAAAAATTATACAAAAGGACTACAGTTTTTATCACAAATACAGTATTTTGCTAATTTTGTCACCTAATAATGTGACATAGAGAGATTGTTTCAACTGTAAAAAAAATCTTTTAAATCATTTCAGTTGGGCATAGAATATATTTAAAGTCAATGTTCACATGATCACTATGGTAACTGATAGTCTATATTTTCACTGAGATAGCTGGATTGGTGCAAAACTGCCGATTCCGTATTCAGTGGAAAATTACTTTCTGGGTAAAATGATAATAATAAAATACAGCATCAAGATTAAAATGGCACCCTACACTTGACTTGTTACCCTGACAACGCATTGCCTAACTACAACACACATATGTTCGTCATGGTGATTGGTAAATATGTTAAAGATAACACTTAGCCCATTTAACAATTTACAACAATAAATATTCAATTCTTGTGATAAGAGAGATATTTTCAGCTGCAATCATTTTATCACAGTGTTTTTACAATTGCTGATTCTTAAGTCAATAATATAATTACATATATTTCAGTTACAAATTGTTAAATTGGATAGTATACATGTACATGTACCTTTAAATAATGTTAAAATAACATGAAAATAATTTTTACTCAGTTTTGGGAAAAGCATTTTTGACTAGTATTAAATAGAGCTACAATAGACTTTTTTATTAACTGAGTAAAATTATTTTTATAATTATAGTTCAACAATATACTAGAGTAATTATTAATGTATTAGAGTGACTAACCACCACAAGGAACATATGTGACTACAACATTACCTTACATCAAACACTATAGACTAACCTTAATCACTAAACACATTATTAAACATATTAGAATATTAAACATATTAGAACCAGATAAAATATATATATATATCTTCATGAGCCATGGTGTGCAGTTTTAATGAATCATTTCCAGCATACAGCATTTTACATTGAAAATTACGAATTTATGATACATAATAAAATTACATAAATATTGCTTCTCATACATTGGTATATGCGCTGCATTCAAACTTAAATCATAATTTTTTTTATTTCAAATGGTAGTTACATTAAAAGTGTGTATTATTATTAAAATGAAAAATGCATTTAAAATCAGGAGCTGTTAAATGTCTGACTAATTATTGGAACATAACTGAAAAGTGCTGAACTGCATATGATAAGAAATGTTTTTTAGAGTCAGTTAAAAGTATGTTAAATACTAAATGATTCAGACTTAAATTGCTGGTAAATATTGTGAAAATCAAGCGTTTCAAGACAATCAAATCTATGAAATGCACTTGCTGACTGAACATTTCAGGGGTGTCAACAGAGCTAAATTGAAAATCCGGAAAATCATATGCGGCATGTGCCAAACAAGAGGCATTCAACCACATTGTTTCCATATTTAACTCAGTTTTTACAGGATAAAATCCTTTAGAGCAGATTAAATTGACTATAAATTTGCCATTTCTTGATATATTTTCATCAAATAACTTTCATTATGGTCAGAAATGATAGCTTTTTCATGATAGATAAATCCGAAATTCCTGATTAATCAGGAATATTGGCACCCCAGACATTTGCACTGAAAATTGAAGTTTCAATCAGAATTAATTCTTCAAATCAATTTGAAGTAGTTTTTTTAAAGATTTCATATGTTGATGATCATCTGACGGTTAGCACCTTTGAATTGAATTTATCAGTTATCCCCAAATTTCATTAGTTATCCCCAAATTTCATTAGCTATTGCCAAATTTCATTATATATTGCCTAATTTCATTAATTATCCCCTAATTTCATAAGTTATCACCTAATTTCATTAATTATCCCCTTATATCAGTAGCTATCCCCTAATTTCAGTAGTTCTCCCCAAATTTCATTAGCTATTGTCTAATTTCATTATATATCGCCTAATTTCATTAATTATCCCCTAATTTCATAAGTTATCACCTAATTTCATTAATTATCCCCTTATATCAGTAGCTATCCCCTAATTTCAGTAGTTCTCCCCAAATTTCATTAGCTATTGCCTAATTTCATTATATATCGCCTAATTTCATTAATTACCCCCTAATTTCATAAGTTATCACATAATTTCATTAATTATCCCCTTATATCAGTAGTTATCCCCTTATTTCATTAGTTATCACCTAATTTCATAAGCTATTGCCTAATTTCATTAGCTATCCCCTATTTTCATAAGTTATCACCTAATTTCAGTACTTATCCCCTAACTTCATTAGTTATCCTTAAATTCACATATTCTACAAAGGGAAGCATCTAACAATTCTCTGCATCATATGCTGGATGTACAGCCAACAATCAAACATGTGTTACAGACCACATGTCAACAAAGACCAGTATTACAGATCCTGTCAGTAAAGACCAGTATTACAGATCCTGTCAGTAAAGACCAGTATTACAGATCCTGTCAGTAAAGACCAGTATTACAGATCCTGTTAGTAAAGACAACCAATTTGTTCTACTATCAGATCATTATCAGTAATATTTCAGCCAGTTTGGATTGTTATGCATACTGATACAACCAAGGTTGTTAGCTGAATGGTCAATGTGTTCCAAATGCTAGGGAAGAGATTAAGGCTTGTGGGATGATAAAGTATTCCTAGTATTGTAGATATACAAAAAGGTAACAACAACAAACTTGTTAAAAAACTAGAAGCGTTATCAACACGAAAGGGCCTCAACGCCAGCAATAATCACCTTGCCTAAAACTCCTATCAATATGTAGACAAGTATCAAGTATTCATGAGAAGTTTCATTAAAATCGGATGGTCAAGGAGAACCAAGCACTGACAACCTTTGTGACATACAGACAGACATCCAGCACAAACAATCAACATGTGTTGTATGTGGGAGACATAATTAAATCAGGTGTTCAAAACCTCAAAACACGCTGTAAAGAAAAATAAACTAAATAATAATCATTAAAACCAAACATCTTGGCTCATATATTGTGTCACAATGTATTTAAATGGAAGATGACAATGTTGTTGTTAGACAAATGTTTCACTTTGCTTTTCGTCCATTTGATGATTGCCCTGTTTGTTCAGGTTTGCAGGTAATATCAAAACAATATATATTTAAATGAGCACAGATTTCTTTACAAATGTTCACACTATATCTAACCCAGTCTTGTACGCTGTATATCTGCAAAAGAAAAAGGACATTTCCTCATTTAAGCAACAACCTCTCTATGAAAAACATACAGTCATTTATCAAATAGTGAAAAACATCTGTTTTAAACAGTCACTTGTTCAAACAGCCACATTATATTTATGGCCAATGTTGTAGATACAATGACCCTGACAGCTGTCTCATGGTTCATACAAATTGAATCCAAATTCAAGGGTTATTCAAGAACTTTTCAAGGAAGAATAGGTATTTTCAAGGCCAATCATTTACCATGGTTAAATTGTTCGAAAATGCCATTATGCGCTGCCATTTTATACACTATTTCTAGTGACGTCATACACAAGAATACCCAATTGTGCTCAAATACCAGTAACATTATGTACTTCTAATTTTTTAGAAAGAGTGTGTCTGTTCCATTTTTACACATACATTAAATGTGCCATTTTGACAACATCTATACACTTTTATTGATATTCAAGGCTGTTGGCTGAATTCAAGGACTTTCAGTTAAATTCAAGTACAGTGGAACCCCTCTAATCCGGACTCGTCCGGACCTGACAAAAAGTCCGGATTAGAGAGGTGTCTGGATTAGAGAGGTTTCTATTTTAAGATACTTGTATGTTAATCTTAGTTGAAGGCATTGCTAAACACCACAAAAAAATGAGATGTAAAACAGCAACAATTGATTACACACCTTCATTGTTGGTTTTGGTACAGAAAAATATTCTCTGATAAATTTTACTTAGCTTCAAGGTCGATTTCAACCCTATTACGACGTTTTAACGGAGGCTCAGACATGATTATCATATGAAATTCTGTAAAAGAATGACTATCCGTCAAATGCATTTTGATGGATTTTTATTGCATTTACTCGTAGATTTATCCAAACTGAGAACGTCCGAATTGTTTTCCTTTGATGTCGATAACGACCTTCTCAAAATTAAACATTAAGGGACCTGTATTCGATTCAACTGACCTCCGTGTAGACAAAACAACGCAGCAATAGTCTTTTAATTAATTGAGTAGGCCAATAAACGCTGTCAATTAGCGCTTTTAAAATGATAATATTTAATTGTCCCAAATTGTGATTTTCACACCCGTGTCGATAACACGTACACACCGACACTGCGTATTGTTGATGTTACAACCGTTAATTGATCGGACTATTTTAATTGCATATACGATGGTGCGAATATACAACACATTGACACCTGTCAAAGCATTGGCCTGGGCAATGTTCAAATCGATTGTCCGGATCCGAGGGGTCAATTTTAGAGCAAATATATGATAAATCCTCGTAATTTTGTCCGGTGTCCGGAGTGGAGGGGTTCCGGATCCGAGGGGTAAAAACGTATTAAAACATGAATAAGAATATTCGGGACCAACAGATCCGCCCGGATTAGAGGGAAATCCGGATTGGAGGGGTCCGGATTAGCGGGGTTCCACTGTACCATTTTGGCTTTTTTTCAAGGTAGCACCAAATTCAAGAACTCTTCAAGACTAAATCAAAACTCAAGGACTTTTCAAGGCCTGTGCGAACCTTGTGTCTGAAGGTGACATTCAACTGTATTACCAAGACATTTGTCTGTTGCATTTAAAAGCAGAGCAATTAGTAGAAACATGATTGCTATGGCTGAGTAATAAAAAGTCCTTCATAACCAAACACAGAAGTCAATTTATTGACAAGAAGACAACACTTTCAGATCACATACCGTTGCATATTAAAACAAAGCACTCAGTAGCAAAGCAATAAGAAATTAGAAAATGTTTAGACACAAAAAATGAACATTTCCTACAAAGGGCCACATGCTCGGCTGATTAAGTAGAGTCCTGCCTTCCCAGTCCAATTTTCTATTATCTATTTGGTACCAAGTATTCATGTGAAGTTTCATAAAAATCAAACCAGAGGGTAAATACACGTGCACAAAAACTTTGTGACATCCATCCACAGATGCAGCACGAAATCAATATGGGATGTCTCCCTTACTCATTTGGGAGACATAATGATGTGATACAATAACCATTGCTTTCCAATAGTGAGTCCTTGCATAGGCCGTTGTAAAGTGGAACTTTCCACAATTTTATTGCGCTGTTTTTTCAACACACCTGTGTTAGCTGAAAAATAAAGTAGCTTAAAGACGAAGGTATACTTACACAAACAACCCACAACAGAAACCTTTCTGGGATTTTAGAGTTGAAATACTGATTCATAAACAACATCATAGGACCAACAAGACTCCAATCTAACAGATGCATCTCACTCTTTGTCATGTGAGCCACCTACAATACAAGTCTAGCATTAAAGTAGGTCTGGCTGTGTTACATGCAACACAATATATTAGGTGGGGTACTCATGTTGTAAATAATATTTATTTTAATATAAACCACATATGTAAGTATGGTGATCCTGAAATTTAACCTACTGACCTCAAAATTAATAGATGTCACATACTGATGGTAACCAACCTCCCTATAAAGTTTGAAAATTGTATGAACAGTAAACTGTTGTTAATGAGATTTTTATCAGAAACCATTTGGTTTAATTCTTCACCTTAAAGGTGATGGCAATGTTGACCTTTGACTTCTGACCTCAAAATCAATAAGGGTCATATACTGTTTCTGACCAACATCTATCTACAACTTGAGCTATAGAGTTTAGATGTTTGGCCTTCCAACTGACAAACTGACCAGCTAATAGACAAGTACATAGAAATATACCCCATACCAAAGACAGGGTGTATGATTACTGTAATTCACTTGATGAGATCTTTATTTTGCAAATTTCTCACCCAAAAGGAATATGTTTGTGATGAAATTTTAAAATCTCTGAATTTTCAGTGACTTGAAATTTTATATTTCAATGACAAGTGGCATTAATCACTCTGTCTTATTATTTGTCAAGGTTGTTTGTCAAAGGTTTTTAAGTGAATTTATCAGACAATATGTTATAATATACCAATAACATTTATCATTTTATAGGTGCCTGATTGATAGGTGTAATGTCTATACCCTGACTTTAAAAACAATATTTTTGCATGCCTAGTTCTCTGACCTTGGTGTCACTCCCATTTTACAAAATTTACACAGCCAGAAATGAACAAGAGCTTCGAATTGATACCTTTGATAGTCTTTGAGAAAATTACTCTGACAATAAACTTAACCAACGCACACAATCCCGTCATGACAATAGCTTGACTTTTTCTTCGAAAAGTCGGGCTAAAAATTAGCAATAAATCAAACAAAGAACATTTCAATATTGGTATAGAATATAACAGGCTATGTAATACATGTATACTTACAACTAAACTATTTGTTATTTTTGATGCAACAAAACCAAAACTGATCAAATATAAACATGGTTGATCTAGATAAATGGAAGTCTTTGTTGCTATAAGAACTTGTAGAGTAACCACCAGTCCTATAGGTATGATGGGAAATATAGTGCTGGAACCCTGAAAATTAAACAATACATTCATAGTTATTAATTATTGAATATCAGGATTTGATAAATCGACTTGTCCGCTATTTATATAGCAGGACAAGTAAGATACTATTTATACAGCAGGACAAGTAAGATTTTACAGTTTTCTTCTTTGTCTATATTGCAGCACAAGTGCTTTAAAAATATTTGTCGAGGCCTGAATATAACGGTAATTTACCGTTCTTTGTCTATGCCATTACAATAATACCAGTAATTAATATGCTGTCTTTATCAACATTTTAATACCTTATTACATACATATGTGTTATAAGTTACAAATACAGGCCAAAACACAGTGGAATGCAGCACAACGGATAACGTTTTCCGAATCATCCGTAATTATTATGATTTTCAAACCTGTATCATGCATGAACGATGTATTATATGCTAAAGATATGCCAACGTTAATGATGCCATGACATAAATTTACCTCATTTGGAATGGACATTACGCTAGCCTATATGCCTTTATTAGCAGACACTCATGACATCAATGAACATATTTTGTTTAATATATATTTTATTTTTAACGAAAAATGATTGGGCAAAAGGCTTTGCCCATATTAACCCTCTCCTTAATGTACATATCTTAACACATGTGCACGAATAAAAGCACTTTCTACAATCACTAAAAAAAGTATTTAATACAATCTTTCATTGTATAATTTGTATGACTATAATTACAGATCTTTTGTCAACTAACAAACATCACATATAAATATGATTTTAATTGCTTTTCATCAACACAGGGGTCCTACTAAGACATGATGTCAAATCCTGGAAATAAGATACAAATCTGTTTTGGTGACACTAGCAAACACCACTATGTCAAAATATGTTTCAAATATTGTTTTTATTTTTCAAATGACCGTAACTTGGTCAAAACCTTGGAATTTTTTCATCAAATAACTTAATTTCTGCAGAAAAGTTCATTCTTTCTGGATTACCATATTTTCAGATTATTGTAGGACCCTTGTAAAGAAGCAATACAGAGACCCATGATCCTACTTACTGCAACAGTGGATTTATTTTTCCCTACTCCACCTTGTAGTATAACATCTGATGATTTATAGATGAAATACAAGGATGGAAACATACTTCCCATCACACACAAATATCGCAGTGGAAAACCTACTATAGGTAACTGAAAACAAAAAAGACATAACATTAACTATGGTAAATATTGGCATTTTTGATAAATCTTTGCATTTTAAATAGGTTGGCAGTACTCGTAGGATAAGGCATAACTTCAACTTTATTATTTATGTTGAATATAGTTTTCTCTCTCATTTACATGAGGTACAAATAACATTTACCGTAATCCGCTGCTAAATAAATGCCATTGTGATTAGAGTAAGCATTATCTGTCTCAATTGTCAGTACATGAATATTTATTGTACGACAGCAGAGATAACAGTTAAAGATGTTTGTGCGGCAGGATTATTGTATTCAATTCAGGAGAACATCTATTATGATCACTGATATGTTAAAAATAACTATGCAATACTAGAAAGACACGGATGCCCCACTTAAAGCTCTCACCAGACACCAAAGTAAAAGTTATGCAAATGGAATAATTTGAAATAAAGTTTGTAATTCCTTAAATGTGACATTGACCAGAAGACAAGAGCTGGGTCTGTAAGTGTGACCATTTGAGCTGGAGATCTCAGGGTGTGAATGTTACCAAGTCATTAAATAACAAAGTAACAAAGCAGACAAAATTTGTATACTTGTGCCTTTTAACTTTTAATCTCTAAGTATGACCTTGACCTATGAGCTAGGGACCTGTGTTTTGGGCATGACACATTGTCTTGATGTGGTGAACATTTGTATAAAATAATTTAACTATCCAATTAGATATGACATAGTAACAGAGTGGGCACGATTTGAATGACTATTTTTAACCTTTTAACATTCGACCATCAAGTGTGACCTTTGAGTAAGGGACCTGTGTCTCCCACATGACAAATTGTCTTGATGTGATGAACATTTGTGCTAATTATATCAATATCCAATCAGAAATGACATAGTTACAAAGCAGTCACGAATCACATGCTAATTTGAGCCTTTTAACCTTTGATCTCTAAGTGTGACCTTGACCTCTGAGCTAGGGACCTGGGCCTTACGCATGACACATCATCTTGATGTGGTGAACATTTGTATCAGGTATTATAAATAACCAATAAGAAATGACATAGTTACAGAGCGGACACGAATCATGTGCATATTTGAGCCTTTTAACCTTTGATCTCTAAGTGTGACCTTGACCTTTGAGCTAGGGACCTGGGTCATGCGCATAAGACATCGTCATGATGTGGAGAACAAATGTACCAAATATTATAAATATCCAATACGAAATGAAAGTTACAGAGCGGACACGATTTCACAATTTTCGAACACACCCACGCACCCAAGTACACATAGACAGGGTAAACACTATATGCCCTTCCGCCATGAAATGGCAGTGGCATAAAAACAGACAAGAAGCAGAGTTAGAGACATGGGCTGCAAGGAGCAACATCATGGAACAATACAAGGAGCAACATCATGGATCAATGTCATGGCATGGGCTGCACGGGGCAACATCATGGAACAATGTCATGGCATGGGCTGCACGGAGAAACATCATGGAACAATACAAGGAGCAACATCATGGAACAATGTCATGGCATGGGCTGCACGGAGCACCATCATGGAACAATGTCATGGCATGGGCTGCATGGAGCAACATCATGGAACAATGTCAAGACATGGGCTGCAAGGAGCAACATCATGGAACAATGTCATGACATGAACTGCAAGGAGCAACATCATAGAACAATGTCATGACATGAACTGCAAGGAGCCACATCATGATACAATGTCATGACATGGACTGCAAGGAGCAACATCATGGAACAATGTCAAGACATGGACTGCTAGGAGCAACATCATGGAACAATGTCAAGACATGGACTGCTAGGAGCAACATCATGGAACAATGTCAAGACATTGACTGTAAGGAGCAACATCATGGAACAATGTCAAGACATGGACTGCAAGGAGCAACATCATGGAACAATGTCATGACATGGGCTGCAAGGAGCAACATCATGGAACAATGTCAAGACATGGACTGCTAGGAGCAACATCATGGAACAATGTCAAGACATGGACTGTAAGGAGCAACATCATGGAACAATGTCAAGACATGGACTGCAGGGAGCAACATCATGGAACAATGTCATGACATGGGCTGCAAGGAGCAACATCATGATACAATGTCATGACATGGACTGCAAGGAGCAACATCATGGAACAATGTCAAGACATAGACTGCAAGGAGCAACATCATGGAACAATGACAAATAAAGTTGTTCAGAGAAGACTTAAGGTAATATAATATCAACATACCGTGTGATCAAAAAATCCGGGTGATATTGCACACATTGTATATATAAATATAACAGTAAATTGCCCTTCTGTAACATCAACTCTGAAATATCAAATATACATCAAACACTCAGTTGGTTTGAACCTATGAAACAACAAGTCACTGAGAACTGCAAGCAATACAGAAGTCCCCTACCGGTTTGAAGCCATGACCTTTACATTATTTCCAATGCTTCTGTTGCCATGGCAACTACAATTCCTGTCAAAGTGAAGCAGTAATTAATAGGTGTCATCACAACATTGATCTCTATGCATATACTATAAACTGTCAACATAGCATTGATAATTATTGGTTTTATACAAAGATCCAGTTAAAGGGAAGTATTCCTGTATCCATAGCAACCACAATTTTGTACACAATCTCCTTACAGACTCATTTCCTTATACCAAGTTGCATACCCCTAGCTAGTAAACTGTTTGAGTTATGGCAGGATCCCACATTTTGAAGAATTTCCGTATCCATAGCAACCACAATTATTATCTTAATAAAAAAATATTTAGATGCACATTATCTCCTTATTGGCACCTACTCACATATCACATAAACCTAGCTTGGAAACTGTTTGAGTTATGGCAGGATCCAGATTTGGGCATATTTTCACTCTTTCTGTCTCCATAGCAACCATAATTTTTAGACGTGGATAATCCCCTTATTGCCCCCATCCACATACCAAGTTTCATAAATCTAGCTTTGAAACTGTTTGAGTTATGTCAGGATCTAGATTTCAGCGGACGGACAGACAGACGGACGGTGGGCAAACCTATAGTCCTCTCCGGTGTAAACACCGGTAGGGGACTAACAAGCAATGATTGTTAAACATAAATGGCCCTAACAGCAGTCAACTAGTCACTTATGTTCAGAGTAATAATTATTAAACTTTGAGTTTGAACAACTGACCTCAAAATCAATAGTTGTCTGCTACATCCACACATGAAGTCTGTAGACTATTGGTCAAAGCGTTCTCAAATTATAGATCGGAAATTGGAATAAGGCAAAATGATATTCATAGCATTAGGAATAGGGCTGAAACCTTGACCCTGAGGCAAATCTGAGAAGTGTGTGTACTATAATTATACTGCTTATGTGGTTAAGTTACTATTGTGGAAATATTGGACAATTTACAAATATTGCTCACATTTCATCTACCGTAAATTTTGGCTAACAAGGAACTCCTTACTTGAAGAATTAAACTACAGTATAACCTCCCGAAACGGCACCTCTGAGAGGCGACAACCTCCGAGAAGCGGCACTTTTATTTCCCCCCGTTCGTTTTCACTCTTATTTTAACCTCTGTAGAACGACACCTCTGCAGAGCAGCAAACGGCCGTTAAAATTGTTTACCTTTTGTATGGTTTACCTCTGAGAAGCGACAGGTGTGATTTTACAACGGCATATTCACATGTGTTTTCTATTTTTCGCACCTTCGTGGGTTTTAATAATTATTGCTCATCAGGTAACTATAGCCGAAAGCCGGGGGTGTTGGTAAATTAGCGACTGTCTATGGGATCAGTTCGACAATATGACACAGTTAAACAGATTTTTTAAAATCCAAGTCGTTATTAATAATTGTAAATGAAATATCAATACGCGCTTATCAATCAGTATAAGAAAGGAAATTCACGTACACGTCGTGTTAATAGTTAATCACGTCGTCTAAAACTGTCAATTTCAGCATAATATGCACTGACCAAGTTACACGCGAGAGGTAAATAAAAGCTCCGCGAGTCGCAAGTGTCGCCTGACGAAATGCAAATTTGTCATGGAAAACTATCCAGTATTGGGCTACATATCAGACTCACAAGAGCTCTCTAGTCATCTGAACTAAAAACGACAAAGCGATGCTCTGGACAAAAAAATGTCCTGATAAAATAAATCTGAAGGGAGTTATGATTCTTGCGCACTGCACTTCATGTCACAGCAAAGAAACATGCATTCCTATTTTTGAGTCATTAATAGTTATGGTGACAAAGTTATGCCACGGACAAGAAATGCTTATAAAATCAATCAAAGGGAAAAAATTGAAAAATGGCACAAGGTAGATTTACGGTTCTTGTGTACTGCACTTGGACTTTTGGTAAGAAACATGCATACCAAGTTTCAAGTCATTCAACCTCATAGTGACAAAGTTATCCTCCGGACAAGAAATGCTCAAATTAAATCAATCTAAGGGAAATAATTAAAAAACGATTCAAGGCACAGTTATGGTTCTTGCGCACTGCATTTCTGCTTATTGCAAGAAACATACATACAAAATCTTGAGTCATTTGAACTTAAGGTGACCAAGTTATGCTCCGGACAAGAAATGCTCTAATAAAATCAATCAAAGGGAAATAATTCAAAAACTATGACAGGTAGAGTTATGGTTCTTGCGCACTGCACTCCGGCTTATTGCAAGAAACATGCCTATCAATTCTTGAGTCATTTGAACGTAAGGTGACAAAGTTATACTCCGGACAAGAAATGCTATAATAAAATCAATCAAAGGGAAATAATTCAAAAACTATGACAGGTAGAGTTATGGTTCTTGCGCACTGCACTCCGGCTTATTGCAAGAAACATGCATACCAAATCTAGAGTCATTTGAACGTAAGGTGACAAAGTTATGCTCCGGACAAGAAATGCTCTAATAAAATCAATCAAAGGGAAATAATTCAAAAACTATGACAGGTAGAGTTATGGTTCTTGCGCACTGCACTTCGGCTTATTGCAAGAAACATGCATACCAATTCTTGAGTCATTTGAACTTAAGGTGACAAAGTTATGCTCCGGACAAGCAATTTGTGACGCCGCCGCCGCCGCCGCCGCCACCGCCGCCGCCGCCGCCAAAGTAACACCTATATGTCGCCTTTTCAGGCGACACAACAAATTACCGATCACGTGTGCAAATTGTGTAGTGAGCGATATGACGTAATAGAGATTTTAACACTTTGAAGGTAAACAATTCAATTTACGGCATGTGCGTAAAATAACTAATATGGATTCGGTTTATAATGTTGAGAGTTGCGTCTAATAGCTATAAATACTAAACCCGTGAATTGTATGCATTTTTGTATCTAATCAACGATGTTAATTAAATAATCGTCAGAATTATATCGCAAAACGCGCGGCTACGAGTGATCTAATTTTATGCACTTAATCACAAACAAACAACATCAATTTAAGATTACCGTGATTATGTACACTCGATAAGTCTATGAACGACATTCTTAAACAATCGACCTCAGAGCGGCAGTTTTTTCTGTCTCCGCCGGATGTCGCTCTACGGAGGTTATACTGTATATCGCTAATATTTGTGCTGAAATAGAAAATATGCTTACTTTTTGATCAACAGAAATTATATGCAATACACATGACTTACTTGCCAAACTTTAATATTCCTGTAACATATGTTGTCCAATGTGCCATGTAGAAACAGAAGACAGACAGACACATTTCAAATAACAATACCATCGGGTCTTGTCCCAACTTCAGTGATATGCAACATCCTAACATCACAAATACTGCAATATAAAATGTTGTTAATTTAAGCATAGTGTCAATCTTAAACTGATGCACCCATCAATATTTTGCCTCAGGGGGGAGCGGTGGGCAGACCTAGAAGAATTAGAATTTTTTCTCTTTTGGGTCTAATTCCCCACCCTAGAGCCAAACATTTTGTTTACATCACCACAGTGAGAGATGCTTGATGTATCAAAAGACCCACCATCCCCAGATGTTTGTTGGCTTTTATGCGGTGTCTAACCCGTGCAGAAAAAAATTCCTGTTGTCAGGAAAAATCCCAGGAATTCTCAGGAATTCCCAGGATTTTTTTTCTACTTCTTAACAAAAGTCCTGTTTCCAGGACATTCCAGGACTTTAATCACAAGCTGAACAGGACAGAACAGGAATTGTCAGGACTTCTATCTCAGAACAAGAAAAGACAGGAATTACCAGGACTTTTATTTTTATAAATGTCCTGAGGACAGGAATTAATAGGACTTTTGCAATAGAAAAGTCCTGTTTCCAAGACAAGAAAGGGACTTTGCTTGAAAGCCTTTTGTGAAGTCAAAAATAAGAAGTCCTGTTAATTCCTGTTCACAGGACATAATAAAGGAAATGCTGGTCAAGTACTATAATGAGGAGAGAAAGGTCGTAAATTAGATCTGACTGATAAGCCTCATTTCTGCAGTATTGAAACATGTGTTCAGGGGCATCAATAGGCAGAATAATACATTTGCTGGTAAGTGTACAATTACCAACTGACCATTTCACCCCCAAGTGTGCCCCACAGCCGAAACTGAATTTGATAAGCTATTGGCTTCAGACAGTCCATTTCTAAAGAAATATAGAATGAAAGGGTCAGATACCAACATAAATATCGAGTGTTCGTTTACAGACTAAGTTAATTGTGGTTAGTGTTTTATTCTGTGGGCATATAGACCTAACTCCTAGATCACTGGAAAACTAGTTGTCTCAGAAAGGTGCATGATGTCAGTTAATAATAGACTGACAAACAATTTGGAAAATATTGGTTTATTCAAATATGTGAAATGCCAGGAGGAAAGAAATTTAACGGTGTAAGGGATGGTGCAGCCCAACGTCAGGTAAGATGTGCTTATATTTAATAATGATTTAAGATATTTATACAAATTACTATAATTGTATATGTTGCCTAACATGATGCATACATTAACATATTCTTTTAATTCAGGCCATAAAAGTTGGTTAAAAACCATGGCTTAGATTTAGAAAATCAAAACCACATGTAGCTTTATACGGTGCAGTTATTATCAAGTGCTTTATTAGCATAAACAGTATGCTGGATTTTTTATCACAGCGTTGATTTTGATGTAAAAAATATGTCATTTGCCTCATTGCATTGCACCTTCAGAATGAAACAATTCTATGTTAAAATTATTTAGGTTCTACCTCAATTTGAATTAGTATATTTAATTATTATTATACATGTATATCATCTATTACACATATTAATTGAAGGTTGGTTAAATAATGTAAAATTCAGAAGTTTTTGTATCTTATAATATTGATAAAAAGGAAGAATATACTATTATTATTATGTGCCATCTTTTTAATGTGAAAGCTTATTCTCCAGTATAAATTTCAGGTTAAAACTCTGATGGCTGAACACAAGTGTGGTATGAGTCACGCCAGCTAATAGGAATTCAATTTGGCTGCAAGGAATAACCAAAGCAAAGTTTACTGTAGAAAGTGCTGAGATTTTTGTGTTCCTTAAAAGGTAGAATTATTTTTTAGGTATCATCTAATCTATTGTTCCTATAGATTAGAGAGGTCATTTTTGCTACTGATATGTGGAAATAACCATAAAACAGATGAATTAAGATTAATGTTTTCCTGAGATTAATTATCATCAAGAAGTAAAGCTTTTATTAAGAGTATTAATTAATAACAATTAAGTCTAGCACTCAACAGAGTGCACTGGTCCATGGCTGACTTGTACTTATTTCAATAGATTATTATAAACAAAGATTTGAAATATTTTCCAAGACTTAAATGTACTCTTCCGTTTATACAGAAATGCATTTTGCTGTATACAGTAAAACTCAGATATTACAAATGCGTTATTTCAGGAATATTGGTAGATGAATTCAATGCCCCATTGACGGATAAAGATGAGGGATCGATTAAAATTGTTCAAGAAAGCAAGCAGTTGTTGAGGCTCAATAATCCAAAATTGAAATATACATTTGTACGCTGCTTTTGTTGTTACCAAATTTTAATAAACATTTATTTTCACATTCAAGGGTCATTTGTTTTTTTACATAAAAAAGAGGGTCAGATTTACATTCCTCTGATTTGTCCTGGAAATTCCTGGGAACAGGAATTAACAGGACTAATTCCTGTTCTCAAAACAATCCTGGGAATTCCTGGGACCAGGACAAAATCTTGCAATTTGTCTTGGAAACAGGAATTTCCAGGACAAATTCCTGGGAACAGGAATTTCCAGGACAAATTCCTGGGAACTGGAATTTCCAGGACAAATTCTTGTTTTTGTTCCTGTTCACAAGAAAATCCTGGGATTGTCCAGTCCCATTTAACGGCGTGAAAAGTCTCAGGATTTTCTCAGGAATTCCTGGGAATTTTCCAGGACAAATTCCTGAGACTTCCCAGGAATTCCTGGGATAATCTCAGGAATTCCTGTTCAGTTTCTGCACGGGAAATTCTCCGGGATCTAAAATTCGGCCAAAGTCTATTTCCTGGGCCCAGGAATCGTTTAGCGCCTCAAATTCCCGCCTGTCGGAAATAATCTTCATTCTAAAGTCCCGTGTATGCCAGCCACTCTCCCCAAGGACAAAATATTTATAGGCGCATGATTGTGTCTGATGGACACAAATATCCCGCTGGCAAGAAAGGAATGCAAAGAGCATAACTCTACCCAGAATCAATTGAATGAGACCAGAACTTTGCCTGCAAATTCTCATCATGTACCTAGATCGAGTACACAGAGTACATAAAGAAACGCACATGTTACATTTTCTTTATAGAGTTGCAAGTTAAACTGGTCATTTTGGTCAGCCTAGCCAAAGGCAGAGAGCAAGACTACAATATCGCTAGCCCCCGGACCTGTATAATTTGTACCTGGGGGTATTACGTTAGCCGACTGGTATACTTACTGATATTTACAATCGATGCACTGTTACAGTACAAAATTTTATAGAGATGTTTATAACTATGATAATCACAGTGTTTATCAAAATATGATGACCAATTATGTTTAGGGTGAAATACTTTATAACAGATAGGGGCAATTATCACAGTGTTCACAATGTAAGTGGTCACAAGTGGTCAAAGTGTGATGTTATTTGATAGTATAACATCAAGTTTAATTTTTATAGTGAAGGCAATTTATAATACAAAGTATCAGAAATAATCAAATGTAACTTAAGAATGTCATGTACTGTCACAAATATGCTCACACACCATCCATGGGTGTTCACATAATAGTACAACATATTTTTTTTAAAGTCGTACAAATAACTTTTACTGCAGAATAGGTAATTCCTTCTAGTGCAGTGAATCCGGATTTCCAAATGTTTTACCTATTTGTAGAACAGGGCATGTAATTAATTTTGGTAAAGCAATTAGAGGTAGTGTTTTAAGTAACTTAAAGAATTTAAAGCCACACAAAGGAAGATGTTAAAAATTGTTAATTGATCTATAATTGTTCCCAAGCAGCACTCATGATAAGCAGTATTTAGGTATTGATGTTAAATGTAATGTTGACATGATAATTAATTTACAATGTATAGTTCGCCAGAGATAACACTAGCCTTTGTTGACAAATAAAAATTAAAAATAAATACATTTTCAGTATTCATTTTTGTTCAATCTTGTGCATAATTATACACTTTTAAAGATATACTCTTTAAATCTACACTGATAACTGTCAGCCAGTCGACCGTGCAGTGTTTATAATTTGCTTTGTTTTTTTATTGATCAGGCTAGAGTTATCCCCTGCGAACTATATACATGTAGCCTAGCCTAGCCTAGAGTTATGGTTCATGCTTGACATGGTCAGGTATTGATGGTGAACTGGTGTTGAAAGTTTGAAAGCAATAGCCCACAAAGTGTATGAGAAAAGTGGACCTAAACACAAAACTTAACCAATGAATTTTCTGAGTCCAAAAAGGGGCAATAACTCATGCAAAATGCAGATTAGAGTTATGGTTCTTGCTTGACATGGTGAGGTATTGATCTTGAACGAGTGTTGAAAGTTTCAAAGCAATAACTCTGATAGTTTTGGTAGGAGAAAAATGAACCTAAACGCAAAACTTAACCAAGGCATTTTATGGTCTAAGTCCAAAAAGGGGAAATAATTCCTACAAAATGCAGATCAGAGTTATGGGTCTTGCTTTACAGGCTCAGGTATTGATGGTGAACAAGTGTTGCAAGTTTCAAAGCAATAGCTTGAAAAAAGTTTACCTAAACACAAAACTTAACCATGGAACGCCAACGCCGATCAAGTGATGACAATAACTCATCTTTTTTTCAAAAATCAGATGAGCTAAAAATGAATATCGAAAATGTATTTAATTTTCTTTTTTTTGTAAACAAAGGCTAGTGTTATCTCCGGCAACCTATACATGAGAATAGTTCGACCAACATATAACATTGTTTTCTAAAGTCTCCATTTTGGAAGGTGATTATTTTCAATGATCGTCATCTTTTGTAGTCACACAGCTCTTATATTCTTGATATATGTTTGAATTCCCAGGGTATCTACAGTTATCATGGCATCTGTCAAAATCACCTTCCAACAAATCTTTCTAGTTTCAGAATTTCAGACTGTTTGTAACACTAATGTATATGAATTTTTGATAGAGACTTACAGTGAACATCTATGGCGCCTCTTTAAAATCCAGTCTTTTAAAAGACTTTTTACTGTCTATATTGTTATTATTATCATGAGCATCAAACTCAGTACAGACATCTCACAGTCTGTGTCTGTTCACACTATGGGTGATTGTGTGTAAGCAGCTGAATAGCTTAGCTGGGAGGGGCATATGCTCTGCAAGCGAAGGGTCCCAGATTCCAGCCCTGATCATGCTGAACATTTTTCTGAGCCTATGATACATGTACAGGTATATTCAATTTATACATTATGATTAAGCATGTCCATACATCACTGGAAATAATCTATCATGTATTATATAGGTAAATTTCCAACTTGGATAGCTAAACAGGGGATTAACTGTACAAACTCTATGGTTAAAGTACATAAACATGCATATAACCTAAACAAGAGGGCCCAGAAGGCCCTGGATCGCTCACCTGAGTAATATTCGAGTGATGTTAAGTCGAGAAATGAACTTTTTCTACATAGAAGTTCATTTTTTTTAGTGCAGCTAATCCTGATTCTCGGATTATTCCGGAATAGTAGGATATGCCTCTATGATAATTATGTTTAAGGTTAATGACCTTATCTGTTTATTTAATGACCTCAAAAAACATTATAGGGGTCATCTATTGATGATAACCAACCTCAAAGCAAAGTTTGATGATCTTAGGCCAAAGTGTTCTCGAGTTCTTGATCTGAAACCATTTAGTGTACCAGACAGCTGACATGTAGAAAGCAATTTACCCCAAATATCTCAGGCTGACCTTAAAAAATTCTTTGTTTGGAGTTACACAGAAATGTTTAGGCGGGTAGGTAAGTAGGGAATGTTTTTAATTATTTTTTACGAACACTTAATAATCTCATTAAAGTAAAAAATGTCTCCTGAAGGCCAAATATGTTGCTGGGATTTTCGTGAGTAGATAGAGTAACTCCAACCAAAGAATTTATTAAGGTTAGCCTTAGATTGAGGGATATATTTGGTGGAAGAATATAAAACACAACTAACTTGTATGCAAATATATACACTTTATGGGCATGATATTTTGTGAAATAATGGATTGAAATAATCAAATTGATTATAATTATAAGACAACGGTTGCTTAACAAACATGGTACAAGCTTGATACTGTAAAACATACAATTTTCTTAATTGACTACAATTACTAGCTGAACACACAATAAACTTCTCCTACTGACTGAACAAATGACCAGATGGTCTACACATGTTTGAATTCAGATACCAGAGTCAGGGTTTAGTATATCTCATTGAAAAGTCATTAATGTCAGCAAGAAAGAAATATCCAACATTATTTCTTATCTAAAGGTGAGGTCAGTGGGAGTCTGCATTGTGGTATAAGAGAAGATTTTCAAAGTTTTCTACAATAACATAGTGACTGGGGTAGGGGGCTATTTTAACCCCATGGGGGTAAAATTTGTACAATCTTGTTAGAGGACCCCAATAATTATGATGTTACATGCAAAATATCAAAGTTGTAGGTCTTGTGGTTTCAGAGGAAAAGATTTTCAAAGATTTCTCTCTATAACTCTATTGCAAAACAAGTGACCCCCGGGACGGGTGCAGTTTTGACCCCAGGGGCAAAATTTTAACAATCTTTGTAGAGGATCTCATGATGAAGCTTCATGCAAAATATCAAAGCTGTAGGCCCTGTGGTTTCAGAGAAGAAGATTTTTTAAGTTTTCACTTTTAAAATCTATTTTTAGCTCCTGTGACCTAATTAATAAATTAACCAGAAACATTTGAACAACTTTGAAAGAGGACCACCCAAGGATCATTCCTGTGAAATTTGGTTAAATTCCATCAATTGGTTTAGGAGAAGAAGTCATTTAAAGGAATTGAAAGGAATTGTTGACGGACGACGACGGACGCCGGACAGCCACCTATCCTAAAAGCTCACCAGTGAGCACTTCGTGCTCAGGTGAGCTAAAAACACCTATATAGTCTGTGCAGGATAATGTGGCAGTCACGTGACACAGTGTTGTCTGTTTTGGATTATGTCAATTGCTTGAAATAGGTGTACCATGGTCAAGGTTTGGTATTATAAATCATTTTAACCACCAATCAAATAGAACATACTTCGTAGCCCAGAGGTTTAGTGCGTAGATTATATTTCCTTAGGATATAGGTTTTTTTGGCTGTGGGTTCGAAACCTTGTCAAGCTGTATGCATTTTTTTATTTCTTTTTTTTCATCTTAATGAATTTAAAAGCCATTCAAGTTATCAGATGCTTCATCTCTGTTGAACGATACTTTTGAGTTTAACGGCTGAAAAATGGTCACATTGTTGTAATCATGTTAAGGCAGTTAAAGAACAATATTGGAAGCTAGATATAGCCATCGAAGATGTACTGGAGCGACTTGTGATTCACGTCTCATCTAGTGACGAAGGCACATATAGAGTGTCTGAGTGTGACAGTAACTCAGACCCCGATACAGCAGTTGAAGTGATATAGAATTTGTTTGTATTGTAATGATTTTATGTTCTTGCTATATTAGTTTTATTGAATTAAAAATATATTATCATGAACATGATAAAAGAAAGAAAAATATTTAATTAACAAATCCTAAATACTCAAAAAGAGAATATAAAAATAATTTTAAAATTATTGTGATTATAATTCACAAAAATAGTTTTTTGAAGGGTTGAACTTGAATTGCTCAGTTACAATTCCTGGGCTTTACCATCTGAGCTATTGCAACATACCTAACTACTTCTAATTATTTAGTGCTTACATTATATTGCAATTAGTCAAGTATGACGATAAGGCCAACCAATTTAACGGCCTCTGTAACTGCCTATGTTATAAGTTACACTTCGTCGCTCAATGAATGGTAAATGATTAGCTGCACAAGGCATTCATACTAGTATGAAACGTAAACAAACACTAGTCCATAACAAGTATGTATTTCAACAGTTTCTACTTGCATGGTATTTAATGAAACGCACAAACAACAAACAATTACATTCTTTTAAAGTTATCTGTTTATCAATATCGTGTGCCACATTATCTAGCACAAACTATAGTAACCAAAATGTAAACAATATTTGTATGTAAACAAACGTCACAATATCGTCAGTCAACTTAAAGTACTTGAGTAAGTGAATGTACTGTACTTTGTGTTGTGTGGATTATTAAATATACGTACATGTATGTCATCGTGTTATTCCCCAACCTCAATCAACTACTAATACTATTTGAGGACATTGTCCGTTACAACGGACCATATGAAATTAATTGTCCACTTATAATGCTATAGAACATCAAGTTTACTATAAATTATAATGTACACTTAAAACAAATCAATGATTTGATGGTTGATATTAAGTAGAAGTGACAATTTATGTTTGTCGCTAGCGTACTTATATGTTAGTTTGTTTATTCAAGTTTAACGTTAAAGTCATTTCTCATTTTTTAGGACTGTATATATCTAACTAGTACTTATTTAACATTTCACATGGAACCAGCAACTTCTCTACATTGATGAAATTCAACATTCTTGTCAAACTAGAAGGACCTTTGACACAAAAACGTACTTCTCCCACAAAGGGCCATAACTCCGACAAAAGTCATCTCATCTAATATTCCCAACTAGGCTTTAGAAGTTTCAGAAAAGATCAGACACAGAAAGCACAAAGTCAATAATATTATGTTTCACTGACTACCTATATGTGGAAAACATGTTTTAATGACCTAACGCCACAAAGAATCGAACCCGGATTACCATGTCGCAAATGTAGCCCACTAACAATGGCAATGGCTTTGTCAGTACATATAACACTGCTAATTGTGCAGGAATTTTGAAATGAAACTCATCAATATCCGTAGCTCCTTGCACTATTCGTTATTTTAATTAGGTTAAATTAATCTAACTATACAAAAGCATGCAACCACAATGCCCAGAGAATTATGAGTGGCAGGTCCTTGTTACCATATACTATAATTATGAGTGACAGGTCCTTGTTACCATATACTATAATTATGTGTGGCAGGTCCTTGTTACCATATACTATTATTATGTGTGGCAGGTCCTTGTTACCATATACTATTATTATGTGTGGCAGGTCCTTGTTACCATATACTATAATTATGAGTGGCAGGTCCTTGTTACCATATACTATAATTATGTGTGGCAGGTCCTTGTTACCATATACTATAATTATGTGTGGCAGGTCCTTGTTACCATATACTATAATTATGTGTGGCAGGTCCTTGTTACCATATACTATAATTATGAGTGGCAGGTCCTTGTTACCATATACTATAATTATGTGTGGCAGGTCCTTGTTACCATATACTATAATTATGTGTGGCAGGTCCTTGTTACCATATACTATAATTATGAGTGGCAGGTCCTTGTTACCATATACTATAATTATGTGTGGCAGGTCCTTGTTACCATATACTATAATTATGTGTGGCAGGTCCTTGTTACCATATACTATTATTATGTGTGGCAGGTCCTTGTTACCATATACTATTATTATGTGTGGCAGGTCCTTGTTACCATATACTATAATTATGAGTGGCAGGTCCTTGTTACCATATACTATAATTATGTGTGGCAGGTCCTTGTTACCATATACTATAATTATGTGTGGCAGGTCCTTGTTACCATATACTATAATTATGTGTGGCAGGTCCTTGTTACCATATACTATAATTATGAGTGGCAGGTCCTTGTTACCATATACTATAATTATGTGTGGCAGGTCCTTGTTACCATATACTATAATTATGTGTGGCAGGTCCTTGTTACCATATACTATAATTATGAGTGGCAGGTCCTTGTTACCATATACTATAATTATGTGTGGCAGGTCCTTGTTACCATATACTATAATTATGTGTGGCAGGTCCTTGTTACCATATACTATAATTATGAGTGGCAGGTCCTTGTTACTATATACTATAATTATGTGTGTAAATGTACAGATCTCTAAAATGAAATACAGACTTCAATTTGTTTTTTATTGCTTCAGGACCCAATTTCACAAAAAAAACCTTAAATAATTCGGCTAATCTAAGTCTGTTATTTTGTAATTACTATATAATTTCAGTAATATTTTTAATCTTTTAATGATGATTCCATTAGACTGTGTATTTATTGCAAAATAATAATATGCATTCATAATAAAGCCTATGGTAATTTAATACTTTGATAATATGGCAGGTGACTTTGTATGAAGTGCTCATGGAAATCCTGCCATAACATTGAATGTCATTTAAGACTAACTTTAAGTATCTTATATTATAACTGATTTTTAAAGCTGTTTGTGACTTTAAAACACTATTTTCTGTTAAAACCATATTTAATATTTATTGCTGTACATTAAATTGACATCTCACTTGTAGAGGTAAATGTGAAAAAATATACATTGGAGTCAATAAATCCAAAGAAGTTGTTTTCAATACATTAAACAGACTGAAAGCTTATGTAAGCAATTACTCAGATTTGTTTGTGGAATTGAGGCCAGACTGCCACCAGAGCTGTATAAACTAACGCTCTACGGTACTTACCTGTAGACAATGAATCGCATCCATGATCAAACAGTTCACCGAGTGGTGAGTTAGACTTTGTTCTCCGAGCTTGTTTACCATCTATAGCATCTAACGATTGATAGACAAACAATCCTACAGCACAAAACAGATACGCCCATCTTGGTGCCTATAATATAACACAAAACTTTAACCATTTACATTGATACATCTTCCCAACAGGGCTCCTTCCCATTCAGAGAAAAAATGTTGCTATTTTATATATTTACACAAAGTCAGTGATCAGGACAATCGTCCACAAAAAATAGCTGGCTGGACACCGTCTGGGGAAAATAGCTGGCTGGACACCCTCTGAGGAAAACAGCTGGTCTAAGGCATCTTCCTGGGAACACATTACTGGTTACAGGCTTACAGCTAACCAAGGGAGATAATCAGATCAATCTGAATATTTGTCCAAAAAAGCTGCACAAGATGTGTGAACACATTCTCTAATTAAAATAGTGTTGGGTGTATAGAGTAAATGTTAACTGTATAAACATGTTGGTAATGTAAGGTATAGGTAAATAATTATCTAGGTTAGGGGTGTTTACATACATTTTAACTATTAACACAAATTACAAATCATCAAGTTTGTTATTGGCTGTGATCGAGGTCAATGTTTTCCTATATATAGGTATTCACAATAAATATTAACTCCAAAGAAGTAAAAACTGGTAACATCATTAACCTAGATATTTAACGTACATGTAATAAGTTTTGATCACTTGAATAATAGTAAAATTTAGAATACATCATGTTAGATCAAATAGCAAAGTTATATAAAGTTTTGCTCCACTGAATTTGTGATTTCTGTACTTGAGAATACAAAGCGAGTTTGTATAATTACAGCAACTAATTGTCTAGATCAGTGTAACTGTATGGTAGTGATAAACTTTTTTAAACCTCTTTAAGTTTTTTTGCTACTTCAATGAAAAATTGTTCCGGATTCTATGATTGTTATCTACATGCTTGTGATAGTAAGAGCTGACTCTGTCACTCAAGCACTTACCACAAAAGTTTAAACAAAAATTTGATAAACTGCCATAAAAAATCTTCCCATATATATAAACAATGATTGATGAGCACAGTATTTACAAGTAAGTTATAAATCTAAATGGTGTAGACTTAGTTGATTACTGTTTATGTTTATTCGTGTTTAACCCCGTTTCTCAACAATATATATGGCAGCAGATTAACCTAACCAGTTTTCCTGGACCATGTCCTAACCAGTTCTAACTTGCCCTTCCACAAGAAACCTGCAACTTCCCTCGTGTGGAGGAAAATCAACATTGTAGTCCAACATCATGCAAGGGTATGATCTGCAGCAACTAACATTTGAACGCTGATAGCAGTGTTGCGAATCCAGCACAAATTTTTGGGGTCAGAGTCAATTCAAGCAATGAGTTATCACAGGTATTAAATTGTATGTATAAGTTATAACATTGACAATTATTGCGGAAGCTGGAGGCATGGTGACTCAGACACCATGACAACAGCTGTGTAACAATAACAACCAAATTAATCATTACAATATCACACATTTCCCTCTAAAAAATGTCTATAAAATATTAACAGCAACATAAGGCAAGCACAAATAAATCTATACTTGCAATTACAAACTGGCCTGTAACATTAACATTTTCTTGATGCTGGCCTTAGATCTTCAAAAAGGGGGATATTGATACTTTGGTAGCACGGGGAACTGATTTTGTGGACGTCAATTTCATATTTTGGGAGAAAAAGTTTTTATTTAAAAAAATAAAATTCAGGGGACAGCCCCTTCTATACATGTATATAACAAGTGGAAAAATCCTGGCATGTTTTGCCCATCGGCCCAATTTTGTCAAGTGCTTGTCTGAACAGTTTATTTGTAAATTATAGCCAGAGCTAACATGCAGACAGTACTTTTTAAAAACTCTTTTCCCTACATGTGACCTTGACATAATTCAATTAGGATGGCTGAGCCAAACAGTTTGACCCTTATATTGTATGAAAGTGGGCATTAATGATTGTCTCCCAAGTAACACCTGCAAATAATTCCCTATTCAGAGTAAAAAACTATTCTGAGAAAAATCGCCAATTTCCAGTACTTAAAAAAACAGCAAGCACAACTAAACTTGAGTATGAAAACACTAGCTTCTATTTAATCAAGCAAAGAACTAAATAATTGTGTTCACATTGACTATAACATGTTTGGATATCAAATTTGTACTTTTCCCAATTTTGACCAAAATGCCGCTAAAAATTCTCTATCCAAAACCCATGGGCTATGTTTCCAAAATATGGGGAAAAAACACTGTCTTACCATAAGGCATAACCAAAGATCTACAAATACATTTTTGTGATCTTTGCCATAACAGTCTTACCAGACATGTAACTGGGTGAGTGAATGTGGACTGAATATCATGCAAATTCCAAATTACAAACTAAAACTTTTTGAGGCCTTTTCCTTTGATACTGTAACTGCAAAGGGAAGTAACTGCTACGAGTTTATATCTGTAATGTACGGTCATGTGTGGGCTTTAAACCTAACCAGTAAACAAACATATTTTCGGCTGCTTGGGAAGATGTTTATCAGTTTATGACACCTTAGCATACTCTTATCGGGACAATTATCGATAGTTTATTGGAGTGACCACTCTCCTGGGGTGTTATAAAGGTTTGTTATGTAATGACTTGTTGATTAATTGTAAGTTTATCACCGGAAATTACGAGGAAAGTGAAACTTTAATAATTCTGAGATTCTTACGCGGATTTTTGTCTAATCCGGGAGATTTTATCAAAATGGGGGAGTGCGTGAGTTGAGGCTCAAATCCGGTAGACTCACGCACGATCCGGGAGATATGGCATGTATGCTGTCCCAGTGGAAAACTGAATGACCCCTAACTTACAACTGTCTCAGTGGAGAAACTGAATGACCCCTCAATTATGACTGTCTCAGTGGAGAAACTGAATGACCCCCTCACTTAAGACTGTCTCAGTGGAGAAACTGAATGACCCCCTCACTTACGACTGTCTCTGTGGAAAAACTGAATGACCCCTCAATGACCCCCTCACTAACGACTGTCTCAGTGGAAGATTTGAATGACTGCTCACTTACGACTATCTTATTCTCAGTGAAAAATCTCTATGGTTGCGCACTTACGACTGTCTCTGTGGAAAAAGCTGAATGACCCCTCACTTACGACTGTCTCTGTGGAAAAAGCTGAATGACCCCTCACTTACGACTGTCTCATTTGAAAAAGCTGAATGACCCCTCTCTTACGACTGTCTCAGTGGAAAAACTTAATGATCACACGACTGTCTCAGTGGAAAAACGGAACAGCCGCTCACTTACGACTGTCTCAGTGGAAAAACTTAATGATCACATGACTGTCTCAGTGGAAAAACGGAACAGCCGCTCACTTACGACTGTCTCAGTGGAAAAACTTAATGATCACACGACTGTCTCGGTGGAAAAACAGAACAGCCGCTCACTTACGACTGTCTCAGTGGAAAAACCGAATGACCACAAGCAAGTTACAACTGTCAGAGTCGAATATTAACAAACATGAATTTGATGAAACAAAAACAATAATAAACAATCACAGGATTGTGGATCAACTATTAATATATTACCTCTTGAAGTCCGTCTGGAGTGTAAAATATGAGAATCAATGTAGATAATACATTGATAACCAGTCCTATCAGTGTGATGCTGTTTGGTGCCCAGGTCATAGGAATCTGCTCAACTAACCATCTCCAGTACACTTGCATAAACGGTTCACAGACGGAACAGCCTTCGGCGTTGTATTTGTGATCTTTCAACGATCTGATCTGTCTACTGGTGAGTATTTCCGACGCCATTTTGTCCACAAATTTCAATTCTAACTTCAAAGCATATATTTAGCGATTAATCACTTTATAAACAACGAATGATCGTATGTTTTCTTACTCACGTCCCATTTTGTACTCTGACCGACAGCATAGCAGGAAGTTGATGTAAAAGTTCAGTGCGCATGTGCAGCACTTTCTCTTCGCAACATTTCTACTTTCACTTTCGATTACGCTACCGGAATTCATAGAATTGCGACCGTTCGGATATTATTTTTGATAAGACGTCCAAAAGTGTAAATCTTAAACAATAAAAGTACATAACACTGATTTACATCACGAATGAAAACTTTAATTTAAAATTATATTTAGTAATGTTTAAAAGAACGTAACCGGTACAATATAAGTACGGGATCGTTTTCAAAAGCCTCACTAGCGAACACGATTTTGTATTTCACGTTCTTATTGCAAGGTAATGAATATGGGTAGTTAGTTTTTGGAAATTGTTAATGGTCGTCGGTTGAACAATTATTCCATGTTATTTCAATATCCACTTTTTAACATAGAGCTTTATTATGGTAGGCCTACGGACAACTTCACAAGCTAACTCAAGTATATCCATATTTTACCTTTGAACGAATGTCAATTCCGTTCTCGCGCTGTCTTTGGGAAGATCGGGGTTGGCAAGTGCCCTGTCCGCAATTCGCTACTTGAGTAACAACAGACTGCTGTGTTGTCCTTCAGAGTGAGTATCACTACCTACTTCGCATCCCTTCATCCATCAATCCATCTATTTATATATAAATCTGTCTGGACCCCTGCAATATTCAGGAGTAACCTATTCCACATAATTGTGGTATGTGAGAAAAGAGAGTATTTAAAGAAGAGTTGACATGTACCGGTATTTGGCGAAGACTATAGGTGTGTGGTGTATCCCTTGTTAACCTGGTTTGGGCTTCTAAACGCGTAAGGTGATAGCTAGCCTACAAGACCGTGACATATTTCGTAAAAAATGATGACACGTTTAAAAACCAGACGTCTGTTTTGAAGGGTACACCAACCAATAATATTTTGTACATTGTAATTATGATACACTGGTGTATCTAGAGCAATCTTGTTTAAATTCACGCCAGACTGATCTCCACTGTTTGTTAACCTGAGAGTATGGTGACCATACAGATGAGGCATATTCTACCTGTGGCCGAACACGTGTTTTGTAACATAGTGGTTTGATCGATGTTTTTAGTTTTGAGGTTGAGTTTGAGAAACACATGACGTGTTTTATTTGCATGTGTGATTATTTTATAATTAGGAGTGTTCCAGTTTAGATCATGATGACTGATGTCGACACCAAGATTTTTAGCATTGAGGATAGTGTTTTACCATGCATCATATGTTTTGACCTTGAATTGGCTTTCTACTTCGTGTAATATGAAGAATTTGACATTTTTGGGTTAATTCCATGTCCCATAATTTACACCAGTTATGAAGCTCACTCAGGTCTTTTGTAACCTGTCACAATCAGAAAGGGTAGTACATTGTAACTGTAAGTGAAACGACCATGTCATCAACAAGCAGTCGCACCTGAGAAGTAATTGTGTTGGACAGCTCGTTTAATTATGTATAAACGGAAGAGAAGGGGTCCCAGAACATAAGTAATATGTACTTGGTCGGACGTGAAACCATTGGCCACTACTGACTGGTACGTTAGATCTGCAGGTTTTAAAAAAGGAATGGGTGACTAGAAACACTATGTTCCTGAAGCTTGGATAGCAACCCCAGGTTGTTAACTTTGTCAAATGATTTGCTGAAATCAAGGAGGACAATATCAGTCTGTTTACCTTCGGACAGAATCTTAGATAGCTCATCGACAAGCTGATCAGTTGAGTCTTACCAGGATGTCTTTCACGGAAGCGATGCTGCAGCTCAAAGATGCATGTAGTGTGTTGTGAAATGTGTGGAAAGCCTGGGTGCACATTGTATGTGTTCGACATGTAACGTCAGTACAAGATGTGTGGAAAGGTTGGGTGCACATTGTATGTGTTCGATATGTAACGTCAGTACAAGATGTGTGGAAAGGCTGTGTGCACATTGTATGTGTTCGATATGTAACGTCAGTACAAGATGTGTGGAAAGGCTGTGTGCACATTGTATGTGTTCGATATGTAACGTCAGTACAAGATGTGTGGAAAGGCTGGATGCTCATTGTATGTGTTCGATATGTAACGTCAGTACAAGATGTGTGGAAAGGTTGGGTGCACATTGTATGTGTTCGATATGTAACGTCAGTACAAGAACGAGCGATAAAGTAAAGATCGTGAACATCTCGAAAAAAGCCTTGGTACCAAAAGTGCAAGTAATTGAAAATACGTATCATTCAGAAAGGAAGGCTGTGAAAATGCTGCTTGTGAAGCAGTATTAACGACCAACACTGACAACGATCAACACAAGAGGTAACAACTGTATTTTTTGTAATAACAAGTACTGGAGCGATTCATGAATACCGAAAACCGACGAAGATAATTATAGTTAAAAGCAATCTGCTACAGGTACTTGAAGGACGGACATAATTCCACATATTGCAGATCATCAAAAACGTGTGTTTACTGTGGATAATAGTTCATCACAAAGGCTTATATCCCACAAGGTTTTAAAGAAAGGCTAGGTGTGATAGAAAGTGTGAATTTCTCAGAAGATGGGGAACAAAGTGATACACATGACGATTAACATAAAGAAGCTGTATCATCAGAGTGCTTAAATTGCAAACTTCAACCGCAGATTCCTTTCTTCATTGGCAGATTCCTTTCTGAAATACATCTGAACTCTTCCAGAACTCTACTAGGAACTGAAAACGAACTATCATGGCAATATTCAGCCGTGAAAGTTAAGCAATGCACAGGACACGGGAAAAACTAGTGATATTTTCAGAGAGGGAACATTGAATGTATCTTATTCAACCTTTGACACTACAAGATACAACTGAATACTGCAGTGGAATTGCTGATATGCATTACTTATCTAGACTTTCTGATTCAGTGCTAAGTTCATCAAGGCTTGCATTTGTAAGCATCCGAAAACGGAGTGGCTCCTGACAAATAGAACACTGACCAATGAAATTGATTAAAGTTCGTACAAATAGAATAACAGCAAAGGGGAAATAACAAGTAGAACGTACATGAATAGTGTTACACATGTACCAGATAATGATATCGTCATATATTAATGCACCAACACAGCCGTATCCAGTGACAAAAAATCACAGAGGGAAATACTTTCCAGGGTATATTCGAGGCTTTGTTCTTCAACAAACGTGCTTTATTCTGGTATTATTTTCAAATTTTCACCTTTGCAAGTAGATATGAGCCAGTCTTCAGGAAAACCTGCTATTTTGACAGTATGTAATTACTATATGTAACAGTGTTTTAAAAAGCTCTAAAATAAGAAAAAGAACATATCTTTTGATTCAATTTTAAATAATTTACCCATATAGTACTATATCTTAGTTTTTAATTTTTGGGTGAATTATGTAAAAAAACATACTTCGTTGTTATGGTGACCAATTTCTGAAAAGTACTCCAATTGAAACAAAGCAAGTAGTTAGTTGTTTAAAACAGTAGTAGCCTTTCTCTAAATGTCAATAATTTCGAAATTGACAAGTATTTAAATAATAAATCTGAAACATGATACTATTTTAAACAGTTTATGCCAAGAATCGATCAAATGGTGTTATTATAAAATATGTGTTACAGTTACGTCAAATAACGTTTGTATGACGTTTGCGACATCACACAAACACGCACCAAATAGTGACTCTACAAAAACCGCGGCGCGCGCGCCGAAACTTTCTTAAAACTCAAGATATTAACAAAATTTCTTCTTACATTTGGCTTCATTATGATTATTCTTTAAAACATCGAAAAGTCTCAACGTCAATATTTTTGTCAAAATAGCAGGTTTTCCTGGAGACTGGCTCATAATAAATTATATATTAAACATTTTGACTGAAGATACTAATATCCCTGGTTACAAGGAAAGATACAGCGTAACACATTGAAACACGATTTATCATTATAGCTCACATTAATAACATCGAGTACAACTCACAGAAAGGTTAGATTATAACTGGAATACTTTATGTACAGCTCACAGAAAGGTTATATTATTACTGGAATACGGAAATGGACACACATCTTGTAGTTAAAACTTCTCAATGGCGACGTTGAGCTCATGCATGACGAATATTCTAAAACATATAGGTCTTGAAATAAAGACGACTCTATCATATGTTCGAGCCCATAGATAGATAGATAGATACATTTTATTCCTCCAATAAGGAGAGCAAAACATTTTTACAAGTTATAACATATTTACAAAACGTATCATGTAACAGAGCAAAGGATCTACATGTACGTGTATATACATTTAGATTTTAGAGCAAATAATAGTTATTGCAATTTCATAACAAATATCACATAATTAGAAATGGCAATATAGTATTCATTGTCCTAAACAGTACCAGTATTTATACAGTATATGTCTAATATGGTAATTGTACACATTCATTGGTGACATAATTAAAAGCTTAACTAAGTTGCCTTAAACGAAACTCGAAAATCAAGACTGTTAAGTAAAGCTACTATTGCCCAGATTGCAGATACCTTGTGGTTAAATAAAAGCGTGTACACTAATTTAGCAAGGTTCATATGTTTGAGATTCTACCATTGTTCTGAGAAGAAATGCTCAGTATGAGCCTACATTGTTCGATGCAGTTAGAACTCATGAATCTTAGATACAGACTGAATTGTATGTTTAATAGAGCTTCCCATAGTGCAAGTCTGTCGGGCTCTCTAGAGACACAGTAACATAGTACATGTTCCGTTATGTTTTTTACTAAGCGGTCACAAAATTTACAGCGCTGAGCAAACTGTGCGGATATAAGACGTCCGGCGGTTACTAGCAGTGTTTTACAAACAATAGTAATATAGTTGTTATGTCTTGAAACGGGCCAAAGGGGTGAACACGTTCCAGGTGTGATGATGCACGGAAATAACCATTCATGTTGTAACACTAAATTGTTTATCATTACTGTCTTAACCTGTTCAAATATAGTTTTCTTCAATGTGTATTTCCAAGAAGACTTCGGAGGAAATGCGCCGTAAGTAAGGTATGTTCCGAGTACATCTTGTAGGTTATACTTGTTAAGAAGTCTGCTAATGTCTTGTATAAAACCTCGGTGTTGTTGCTGACCATTTACAAAGCGGACTAGTCGATGGGTGACTACTTCATGTTGAAGGCATATTCCATTTTTTAGCTTCTATTATTTATCAAACCTCTGCGTTCTACAAACACAACACTTGCACATGCTTAGACAAAGATGTAAGTTTTTCTGGTATCAGTTTTTAGATTTTATCTCAGAAAATGTTAAAAAATGTCAATTTTTCTAAAATTACCTTATTTTGTGCGTGACGTCTACTCAATAATTCATGACGTTTCTAAGATGGCTGCCATACTTACGTTTCACTTCTTGCATTCATGCTTTGAAACTAAATGTATAATGTAGGACTCGGGTTTATAAAGAAAAGTACATGCTTTAAAACTGGCGTTCATGGCGATTATTGCAATGTAAATCTGCGCTCTGTTTTTTTTCTGGCCCATATTTGGTTACATTATCTTTCACATGGGTTACAAAATGAACCTACGCCTCATTGAAGGCCATTGCATTTAATTTGTGTTGTGGCTAGATACCGTTTGCGCAGTTACCTACTTGAAACTTGAAACTTTTCTTATTAAAATACGATGATATTAGCAAAAAACGATAAACCGACTTTCCTCAATATTTAACGTATTCAGTACATACGTGCACGATTTATTTGTAGACGGCGTACTTTACATAACCTACCCTTGAAATATGTTTCAAAAACAGCTGATACAATATTGAGGAAAACTTGATGTGCAGAAAATGACGAATGTTATTTTATTCGCTTCATTACTTTTAAACCAGATACCCGGGAAAAAGACCGACATCCCGACTTTCCTCAATATTTAGCATTCCTCAGTGAACAAACAACAGGTACATAATGAACTAATTCTTAGCCTACCCTTGACATATTTTCGAAACGGTACGTTGCACAAAATTGAGGAAAAATGACGAATGTTTAAATGAAAAAAATCAATAGCTACCCAGTCCTAATTTTAGGTGTCAATGGACACATACAAGTCTTTATGTCATTGGAAAGCATTTTAGTGCATTTATGACTAAGTACGGTCAGGTACGACCACTACAGGATTTTAGCGTTACGCTAATTTTCAGACCGCTATGTTACATTACCTAGACTAACCAATCAGTGAGCTTTATAACCATTGCTTCCATTATTTATCGCGTGGGAAGAATCCAAGCGAATTGTTAGCTGTCTAGCTTGAATGTTGACCTACTTTAACAACCAATGAAATGTTTATAAATTTCTCCGAGGTGAATGAAATTCAAGAAATTGATTAAATAGAATATTGTATTCTTTACACAAAAGGTTATGCCCGATTTTAAATTATATCATTTTTCTCTTGTGCTAAACTTATAGTACTATACTCGCCCGTCTGTTATAGCATAACTTTATTCGTTCAGTGTACAAGACAATATTACAGTGTTGAACTTTATGCGACCTCTTACTATACCAGTCAACACGAGTGGAGGGATTTAGAACTATATAGGATACGTCATCAATACAGTCTGCTGCAGATTACAAGTATGTGAAGGTCGTTCAAGCAATGTAAACAAGGGCTTTTCAGTGTTACAAGTACCATTGTTTTGAATTGGTTTTAAACTTCTAAACACAAAATAAAAAACAAATAATTAGTTTGTTGGAAAAAATGTTTGATCACATGAATACTCTGATACTGAATTAATTAACATTATTTTGTATCTTGTAAAACAACATGCATAATTAGCAATTTCTGTGACCATGTTTTATCCTAAGCTTTCATTAAACTTCTTGACATCAATAGATAATGTTCGTCAAAATCAACACTAAACATGAAATTTTATTATTTAGATAAACTTAAGGTGTGCACTTTAGTTTTTTAATGAGAAGAATACAATAACGTGAAAATGCATGTTTCTAGGGTAAACTGCACAAATATCATGGACCATTCTTTATTTCGTATATTAAGTCTGCAGTAAACTTAATTGTCTGTACTATGATTATGATAGCATATTTTATAATTTTATAACAGTATGTTGTAATGTAAATATGTTCATCCCAAGTATGTAGGGTAGTTTTTTTATAATTATACAGGTGGACAAAATTATCAAAGGTAGACAAAACCCCTCCGCTCGGCCACATGTGTGGCAGACAAACATTTAGCTCATCCATTTTCAAAGTTATTTTTTTAACATGCGCATGTTTTACAGTATCCAACATAAACTGTTACTTTATATTATATAAATAACAGGAACAGTCTGTCATAATACAAAAATATACAGCGTTTCGTTTGGTATATAAACCAATTAAAACTAATTACATTCGCAAATGTATTGAAAAAATACATGCATAATCACAGACTGTCATTAAACTCAATGCTGTATATCCTTTTTAAAGATATTTCTTGCTATCCATCTCATTCAACGCCTCCTCCTCAAGTTAGGCATTATTGTTCGCCCAGTTATGTCATTTTAGTTATCTTATGGTTTTATGGCATTTTAAAAATGAATGCCCATTTTCAATTCAACACTTTGTGTTCTGTTGTTCCTCATTCCATACAAGTTCGACCCAGCTTGGGACTGCACACCCCAGATCTTGAACAATACATAAAAATCATGTGTGTGAACAATGATATCATAGTTGGTTACAACACAAATTCCAACGTATAGCGTCGGAATGTGGATCAACAATGACAGCAATTTATGACTGGTAAAATAAGGTATAAAAATTGTTTAAAACATACGCAAGAGTAAGAAACTATACATACATATACAAAATACATGTATACCCCATTCCCGGTGAATTTTGCACATTTGGATACATGTGTTAAATTTACCTGTCCTGACTCATTACGACTTTTACCAAAATATAGCAGAAAAAATATATTTAAAAACCTTCTAAATACATGCTTTATTTTTCTTAAAGGGGCATGCCCAGAAACTGAAGTGTCTTGGTTTGCATACAACAAAATTGCGTTAATCACTTGTAAAACCAACTATTACAGAAAAGTCAAAGAAGAATTTGACTTAAAAATTTACTCTATAACGAGACATTATGATGAGAACATTATAGCAATAGCCGGCATTATGATGTGAACATAATAGCAGTAACCGGCATTATAATGTGAAAATAATAGCAGTAACCGCCATTATGATCTGAACATATAATGTTGGGTACTTCTATAATGTCCCCTCATTGCGTCGGTTACTGCTATAATGTTCACATCATAATGTCGGTTACTGCTATAATGTTCACATCATAATGTTGGTTACTTCTATAATGTTCCCTCATTGTGTCGGTTACTGCTATAATGTTCACATCATAATGTCGGTTACTGCTATAATAATCATATCATAATGTCGGTTACTGCTATAATGTTCACATCATAAAGTACGTTACTGCCATCATGTTCAGACCATAAAGTCGGTTACTGCTATAATGTTCACATCATTGTGTTGGCTATGAAATATTGCACTTTTTTAATCAATTTCATTTCATTACTACTGGTGTTATTTTAAATATTTAGAAACTAGAGAGCTTTACCTTTATAATGATGTAAAGAAACAGAGAAATGAATGGAAAATAAAACAATAAACAAGAGGGCCATGATGGCCCTGAATCGCTAACCTGAATCACCTTGCTCGTGATATTTTTATATGAAACTGTAGCCTCTTAAAGAAGTAAAGGTCCACTAGACAATGCTACAAGCAAACTATCTAAGCGCTATGCCTTGTGGTTCCAGAGAAGAAGATTGTTTAAAAAAAATTCTATATATCTCTTATGTAAAATTAAGGGAGGCACGGGGTGGGGCCAATATTGACCCAGAGGTCATGATTTGAGCAATCTCGGTAGACGTCCACCAGACAATGCTACTAGCAAAATATCTAAGCTCTATGCCTTGTGGTTCCAGAGAAGAAGATTTTTAAAGGTTTTGTTACCTGATTGTCATGGCAACCAGAGTTCTAGATGGATCAACTTTATTTGAGCAATTTTTAAATCGCCCTAAGTCAGGGACATCCAGGCAAAATTTCATCAATATTGGTCAAACGGTTTCAGAGGAGATGCCATTTGAAAGTGCGGACGGACGTACGACGGACGGACGACGGTCGGTGAGTGATCACAATAGCTAACCTTGAGCACTTCGTGCTCAGGTGAGCTAACAAGTAGGGCCATGCTGTTCGAACACATTGAAAATATAATTTCATGTCGAGAAAATTGTGCAACATTCAATTAGGCGTTATTTCATTACTCATGGACAGATTTTCTATATGTTTTAATATTTAAAAACTTGACAGCTTCATCTTTAGTTTGAGAAATATGTTAATAAATAAAAAATAAACCCCTACGACCGTGTTTTCCAACACAAAATTATGTAGATTTTCCCCTGAAAAATAGTCTGTGTTTGAACGGATATAATTCATATTTGCGTTTACAAAATTTCTTTCTTATATATATTGAAACTATAGAGCTTCATCTTTAATTTGATACCAACATTTTAAACAGTTTTAACAGTTTATTTCAAATATACATTGGACAATGTGTCCATGAGTACACAATATTAACATTTATAAATATTTATACATAGATATTACACCCAATGAACATTACATAACAGTACAAAGTTGATGCATAGGTACATAATAGTTTACAGTGCAAAACATACATTGATAACCTTCATGAAGAAGCATGTATATAGCAAAGGTAAAAACGAGATTAATGTGGTCACATAATAATGTGATACTTAATTAAACACCAAAGAATTCCTGACGTTGAAAGATTTTTTAACAAACATGGATACTTTTTTAATTACGTTTTCATTTTCGGACGATAACAGTTCGATAAATTTTGGGACATTTGGCCTTTTCCAAAAGTATTTATGTAAATATTGTTTTCTCAAATCATCGTATAATGGACATTCTAATAAAACATAAAATTCATCTTCTAATTTGGAACAAATATCACAAATCCTTTCATTGTATGGTATTGCCTGTGGTTTATGCCATCTCCCGGTTTCGACTTTAAGTCTATGTGAGGACATTCTCAAACGAGATAGAGAAAATCTAAATTTTTCATTATGTATACATGTTAAATAAGGTTGTAATTGAAAATTGCAAAACAATACATATGTTCTAGCACGTGTTGATTTTCTTAATTCGGAATACCAGTTTTGTATAAACGTATCATTTATTCTTTGCTTAAAAATGTTCATAAATATATTTTCATTTCCTACACCTTGATTGATCCAGACATTATTAAAACCTAAAGACTGTAACAAATTTCTCACGGATTTTGCCCATGACGCACAGTTTGGCTTCTCGTTTAAATCTCTTAACATTACATTATAAATAACTTTAGCATATTTTGTGCTCTCAAGTTGAACAATCTTTAACCAATATTTAATAACATTCATAGCTCTATATGTTTTTAAAGAAGTTCTTCCAAGTTCGCCATATACGAAATTATTCTGTGTATGCTGTCTAACACCTAAAATCTGTTTACAAAACTGCAGGTGAATTTTTTCCAATTGAGAACTATCGTTTAAACCCCATACCTGAGAGCCATAATTGAGTATTGGTAGTACAAGTTTATCAAACAAATCTAACTTATGTTTTATGGTAATACATGGAAATTTTATTAATTCTTTTTGAAGTTTATATAATGCTTTAAGTGCTTGTCCAGACAATGTTTCATAAGTAAGATTGAAAGAACCACCTACAGAAAAAACAACACCTAAGTAGGTAAATTTAGTGACAATATCGAGATTTTGGTTCTTATACCTAAAATTTAAATTTTGCCTTAAAAATCATGACTTTAGTCTTAGTACAATTTACTGTCAATTTCCATCTGTCACAATATTCTTCCAAAAGTAATAATCCTTTATGTAATCCCTCCTCGGTTTCAGACATAACAACTATATCATCTGCGTACAACAGTAAAAACAATTTTAAAAATCCCAAGTCTATACCTTCAAACCCATTTAACATGAAATATTCCTCGATGTCATTAAGATACATAGAGAACAAAAAGGGAGATAATGATTCACCCTGTCGTACTCCTAAACAGCAAGTAAAGTCTTCACTAAGCATATTTTTATACTTAATACGGGAGCTAACACAATCATACATCGACCTAATAATATCTATCATTTTACCTCTAACACGGTTTTATAAGTTTATACCAGATGACATCTCTAACTAAATAGTCAAAGGCTTTAGTAAAATCTACAAAGACGGCATACAATTTCTTATTATGATTCAACAGATGGTTAATTATACCTTGCAAAATGACAATATTGTCAACAGTGCCCATATTTTTTCTAAATCCCGCCTGTGCTTCAATATAAACATGATATTTTTCTGCCCACACATTGAGTCTATCGTTTATAATCTTTGTAAATAATTTGCCGAAAGTGCTTAAAAGAGTTATTCCCCTGTAATTACTTGGATTATCGATATCCCCTTTCTTATGTAATGGTATAATTAATCCCTCAGACCAACTTGATGGGAAATACCTCAAGTCAAACATTTTATTAAATAAACATGATATTACATTCACGAACTGTCTACAATTGGAACCATATTTAAAAAACTCATTCAATAAGTAATCAGAACCAGCAGCCTTTCCAATGTTTATATTGTTGCATACTCTAGTAATTTCTTCAATGGTAAAAGGGATATTTAGTTCTGTAAACATAATATCCATTTAAATATCCGTCCATAAATAAAATAATAAACCCCTACGGCCGTGAAGTCACTACCATTTTCTCGCATAGGGCCGGTGAATGCAAACACCTCGTAAATGGGATTTGTAAAATGCTCTCCGATTGGTCCATTGAAAACCAATCAAAATTGGTCTATGGACGAAAACTGTCTCAGACAGTTTAAAAAATGGGACTTTAATGCGCACGAAAGGTTCATAACTATGAAAACTGTCTGAGACAGTTTATAAAGTGTCTGAGACAGTTTACAAAGTGTCTGAGACAGTTTCTTAAGTGTCTCAGACAGTTTATATTAGTTATGACCCTAATCGTACACAATATTTATCAACCACCAATCCATTATAATGTATGGGTTTAAAAAGGGTTTAAACGTTCAAAACCTTAGAATACACGGGCATAGATGAGCTATACTTCCAATCACTTAGAATACATGGCTAATACGATTGGGTGTGTTAAGATGGCAGTCCCCTGTCCAATGTCCATTCTAGCTGTCCATTGTTGAATTAGAATTAAAGATAGTTCTCTAATTCAGTATTGGACAACTGTCCGTATATTAAAATATGCCGGACAACTGTCCCCTGTTCATAATAGCTGTCCATATATTTAAATATGCTGGACAACAGTTACTGTCAACCGTCCAAAGAAGCTGTCCATTCTGGATGTCCATTCCTACAACTGTCCAACTGTTCATCTTTGTTGTCCTCTCTGCACATATATAATAGATATACCAACTGTCCAATGTAGTTGTCCATTCTCAATGTCCATTCTGGCTGTCCATTCCTATAACTGTTCAACTGTCCAACTTAGATATTCATAACAGCATTTATATAATAATTACTACAACTGTCCAATGTAGTTGTCCATTCTGAACGTCCATCCTAGCTGTCCTGGATACGAGGGTTGTTTAGATTGGAATGCAAGTGATGCTATATCTTTCTTGTATCAATGAATTCTGACTGTCCATTCCTATAATTGTTTGGTAGACATGTCTGTATTTGTATCACAAAAATACCAACTGTCCAATGTAGCTGTCTATTCTGAATGTCCATCCTGGATGTCCATTCCTATAATTGTTCAACTGTCCATCTATAATAGTAGAATTTATATCACATCTATACCACCTGTCAAATGTAGCTGTCCATTCTGAATGTCTATTCTGGTAGTCCATTTCATTTATTATTTGAAAGTCATGTCGGTATTTATCTCACAATTTTACCAACTGTCCAATGTAGCTGTCAATTCTGAATGTCCATTATGGCTGTCCATTTCATTTATTGTTTAAAAGTCATGTCCGTATTTATCTCACAATTTTACCAACTGTCCAATGTAGCTGTCCATTCTGAATGTACATCCTAGCTGTCCATTCCTACAATAGTTCAACTGTGAATCTTTGATAGTTGCATTTACATCACAAATATACCAACTGTGCAATGTAGCTGTCCATTCGGAATGTCCACCCTGTCTGTCCATTCCTATAATTGTTCAACTGTTCATCTTTGATAGTTGTATTTATATAACATATATACCAACTGTCCAATGTAGCTGTCCACTCTGAATGTCGATTCTGTGTGTCCATTCCTATAAATGATATAGATTGGATGTATGTCCCGTATAGGAACCCATGCATTCTATTGAATTTAAAGTATAACTTGTTACATTCTAATGGATGGGGCGAATAACCCATGTAGGTACACGTGTATTCTAAGTGATTGGGCGTATAAACCATGTTGGAGCCCATGTATTCTAGTGGATGGGATGTACAAATCATGTACAAACCCATGAAGACTAATAGATTGGCCGTATAAACCATTTTTGAACCAAACATTCTTAGAGATTTGTTATTTAAACAAGGTATGAACCCTGCTATATGCCTTTCATCAGAGACAATACGACCCGCAGATCTGTTTATTATCCGTTAGTTATACGATTCTCATGCACACATTCTAATAGTTCGGAGTTTTTAATAAATTGTAATGGTTTGTATTTAGCCTTATCCCCATTTTGCCGGCGTAAGAAGATAACCGGTGTTAACGTAACACCGGGTACACTGATACCACGTGTTAAAAGACCGCCAAAATTATAAGGGCGAAATTTAACGTTAAATTTCGCATGACCTTAAATTTTGCTTGTCCATATTCCGTGAAAATTGAGACATACATGCGAAAATTAAGACGATAATTATCGCCCCAAAACTTTCGCGAAGGTGTTAAATTTCGCTAGTACAAGTGTCTCTCTCCATGAGAAGAGGCGATAATAATCACCTTCGACGCGATAATTATCGCCTGTTTACATGTTAGACAAGCGGAATTTAATGTGGCCCGAACAGGATTCTGTAACATGGTCCCCAAATTTTGTCCACTTGACAATAATGACTTGCAGCACTGAGATAAACCAGACATGTCCAAATAGCAAACGTATTTTGAAAGAGGTCAAAAACGTTAACATTGTGCCTATAGGTCACTGGTGTATGATATGAAAGTAATATTACCCATGTGTGAACAACTTTGTTCTTTACGATAATATAGGGAATTGGTCCCAAACCCTTTGTCAAGCTTTATATCCTTCTTTAGAAAAATAAGAACCTCTAGGAAACACATTTCACAGGGACTGCCACTGCTATTGGTGGTATAACCTGCAACTTGCTTTAGCAAACTTGCGAAAAACTTTTTGTTTCCAAATACTACACAAAGCTTTTCTTATGAAACACTGCTTGTTCCATTAAGATTTGGAATAGCTTTTCATGGTCGGTGATTGCTCAGATGAACTAGAGCTATCACTGGAGTGATGAATCATACCCCCACAGCATTGCCATGTCACAGGAATATTATTTAAATTAAATAGTCTTAGTACACATTTGATAACCTTTGACTTCTAAGTGTGACCTTGACCTTTGAGCTAGGTTTCTGGGTCTTGCACTTGACACACCGTCTATCAATGATGAACATTAATTTTGTACCAAGTTACAGAGCAGACACGATTTGCACGAGTATTTATCCTTTAACCTCTAAATGTGACCTTTGAGCTAGGGATCTTGCGCATGACTAACTGTATTGATTTGGTGAACAGTTGTATCAAGCAATTTTAAAATCCAGTAAGAAACAACAAAGCTATAGAGCGGACACAACTTGCAAGACTATACATGTATAATTTTTTACCTCAAAGTGTCACCTTGACCTTTGAGCTAGGGACACACTGTCTTGATGTGGTGAACATTTGTACCGAACAATTTTAAAATCCAGTAAGAAACAACAAAGTTACAGAGGACACAACTTTGCTAACAAACCGACTGACCAACCAGCCTGGTGGCTCCAGTATACCCCCTTCAAAATTTGTTTGCAGGTGTATAAAAAGCTGAAATACATTACCCCCTCCACTTTGAGCATATCAAACTGAATATGGACACTTTTGTTTCAAAGATTTAAAGGGAAAAGGAGGAAATCCGCCTGGGGAAAAAATCACACACCTGTCTAAATACCCAGCTTTGTTTTCATATAAGAACTTTTTTGTAGCATTCTGTTGCATATCACTTTGCTACTGAGTGATGTTTTATGTCACTAGGAGATATGAGTAAACATTGTACATCACAGAACCATCCTCTTGTTATGTACGAACATCTGTTCATTCAACAAAAACACAACTCTTGTTTTTATTTTCGAATTTATTTCTATAATGGTAACATCCTAACAATGTTTCTGAGATGAGCATTCAGCTAGGATATCCACACAGCATCTTAACCCTTTACTCCATACATACAGCACTATTCTATTAACAGTTGAGCTTGATTGTGTACACACCTCTAATATGCAGCTTTTTGAACACATATTAATAATTATCTCCCTTGATTAAATGTCTTGTTTAGTCCATTATTGTAATTGGGTTGTCTTGCCTGGATACTCATTATTGGAGCACAGCTTGTGATGGATATGTGATGGGAACATGACGTGATGTATCTATGGTGTAAAGGGTTAAACATTGACACATTTATACAAACAGTATGTACATTAGTATAGTTTCCAACCAGTAAAATCTATACATTCAGCACAAAGTTTATCTTAAAACTTAGTAACAATATTCACATAGTTCATAACTTCATACAGAAATAAAAACAAAACATGAGAGTCAAATTATAATAGCACTTATATACAATAGATTCATTTGATAAACAAAACAAAGCAATAATAGAATTTTAACTTCACATAATTACATTTATGTACATTGAAAATATTCCATTCCAAGAACTCCTGTTTGCTGCGACTCTGTAACAATAATGAGTGATTTTATCCCCTTCTAGTATTAAGAGTCCAATTAAAGTAGGCATTTTGTACAGATTTAAATATAATTGCTTAAAAATCATAATATAAGGTACGAGCATCATAATAATTTGTACTTTGAAACAAAAATTGAGAATCACCGGTATGTTGACAAAGAAATTCTTTTTAAACATTTATTAGTCCAACTAGTCAACAGTATTTTGGTCATACTGAGACTACCACTATGTTGCTACTGACAACTGACTAACACTTGATTTCTTATTAACTGAAGTGGTAGACATCTTTGATACAGAACATGAAGATAATACTGAGCATCAACGCCATACCAGTTTATATATTTAACGATTTTAATTCTACACAGAACATGCTTCAACAAGAAGCCTTATATATCTACAACAAATGAATAAATCATAATAAATCGTGCAGATCTATTGCACAATAGGCATATGTACAATTATTACAAAACAACTCTCCCAGTCAAAGTACTAGCACAAACATAAAGAGATCAACAGGTGGAACAGAGTATGTAACAATACACATCTCAGACCTGAACTAAGCAAACATATTTGGTTTACAGAACCAGTGACTAAGTCCAAAGAAATATTGGACAAAATAATATGAGATCAGATAATGATAAGAGCACATGAATTTTTCATTGAACAGAATATTGCTGCATCATTCAGTTATGGTGACTTTGATGGTCAGTGATAATAATGTTTGAATGAAAGTTTGGACAATTTTGCAGCCTATATATGATATACAGAAAAGTTGACACTGAATTGTGGGGGTCAAAATATGGCTTTTTGAACAATTTAGGGAGTTTAAGGGGTCAAATAGAACCCCAGATCTGTGATAGATTGTTTGTGAGGTTTTGAAGGTTTCAAGCTAGAAGTTCGTCCATTTCCTTCATCAAAGCATCATGATCTTGTTCATCACCGAGATCTAAATCTAGATCAGCATCGTCCATATCTAGTAGATCATCGTCAAACTCCAGTAAACTATCATCGTAGGATTTCTTCTTTTCCTTTCGTGGACTGAAAATACACACATACTTTTATCATATTTTTAATGTTTATATCCTGGCAAGTGCCATTTTTACCTATTTTTTCTGTCAGATACAGCGGTTAGTTGGCCTAAAGTTTTCAAAAAATTATTTATCAACCAGTAGCCTCTACACCTACAAGTTCGTGCATCTTAGATTTGAAATGGGCGCATCTGCACAAAAACAAATACACTGGGACGAACAATGTGATAAACAATATCAATTATATGTCTATTAACAAAATTCAAACACAAATTGAATGCCAAACTGCAAAAAACTGGAAAAATAGGCCTCAATGTTAGATGCAGTCTTGATATAAACATTTGTGAACTGTAAGTTTGTGCACATAAACTGATGACGTCATTAAGAACGCACGTGAAAGATTTTGATAATAAAAAGCTTTGTAACATAAAGTTTGACCTTTTGTCAGTTAATTAACACCTTTTTCCGTTTGTAAATATATCGCATCTAATGCGAATTTTGAGATTAACAAATGTATCCAGATTTCGCGACCGGAACCGGTGATTATGTAAACAGTAAAATCCGTCCTCGGACAAAACTCGCCGTAAACGTAACGAACCCTGTTTATTGTCGATCTTTTTGCATTATTCGGCTAGATATTAATTCAGGCTCGGAAATGAGATTATTAGCAAAGCAATCTACGTTTTACTAAAATGCACGAACTTGTAGGAATGCACGAATTTATAGGAATAGAGGCTACAATCTTCCTCTTCCACAAGCAACAGACACCTCCACATGTGGAGAACTTGAACTCAGCAAACCTCACACAAGGACATGAACTGCTTGACATAGTATTCTCAATGAAAGACCACTTAAGTTGAAAGACCACTTCAATATTTCAAATCTAATTCCATTGTTGTTGTTTTTATCAATGTTAAACCGCAACATTAAAACCAACTCAACAATGAGACCAGTTTTTAAAGTGTCACAATGGCTTTAAAGCAAAAACACAATACAAGAGACATTGAAAAATGTTGTAAAACATAGTTCAAATGGAGGTCCAGGTAATATATTCTTGGATTATCACTATATGTTAATACTTAAAAAAAATTCCCAGCCATGAGATGAAACAAGACCCTTCTTATATCCTTTAAATTCAGCAGTACAAATACAAAGTAATCATTTAGATGGGAGGCAAAAATCACATACCTAGGTTCAGGTACTACATCCTCCACAGCTTTTGTTACACTTGGTGTTACCATGGTTTTCTGTGTAGGTTTGGTATCCGGTACACTTTTCACTACAGAACTAGATACAGGAACAGTTTTAGTTTGAGCAATAAATTTAGAATCTACAGTGGTAAGTGATTCCTGAGATTTTGAGGTAGATTGTTCACAAGGTTTGGATGTTGTGTCGTTAGTTCCGAACTTTCGTCGTTTCCATCGAGTAGGTTTAGCGTCACCCTGTTCTATATTTGATTCACTTGCAGTTTTCTTTAATGTCAATTTTTGAGGTGATGTCACTGATTTATATGTTGGCGATGTGTTAGTGACACTTGATGACACCACAGGTGATAGGCGATCAGATAAATCAGTTTTCTTTTCCATAGGTGGTAGTGGGTCTGTAGAAAAATATAAATAATATTTAGTTCTCAATTCCATATTTAAGGGTTTAGTCTTCACTATTTTAATTTAGATATATGGCGAGATGCCATAACCCACAGTAGTAATCACATTACAACCTATAAACCTCAGAAAAAACTGAAGTGTTGTGGATCCTTAGTTCCGAGGGTTTTGCCATCATAGCAATCTAAATACTGTACAAACCTGACAGAACTGAGTATACTGGGATTACTACCCTGCAACCTTAAAGGGTCAAGCAGTTGAGGAGCACTAGTACATTTTGTTTTTATTGTGTGTAGCACCATTTATGCAACAAATTTCAGTTTTCCTGAAATTAATATTCAATAATTAACCAGTACTAATTTTCTCTTCCGCAAGCAACTGACAACTTCTCCACATGGGGAGGATAAGACCATATTCAATGTCACAGACGTAAGAAACTTCCAAAATTAGTATTTAAATCTTGATACAGCATGTTTACAGTCATATTATTACATATGTTTTATAAATACAGTATCTTAAACACAGTCATACAGTAATTTCATAGTTTAAAGTTTAAATTTTGAACTTGGGGGAATTGCAACAAGGCCAAAATTAATACAGTTTACCCGTAGTCAAGAGCATTACCCACTCGGCCACCATGTCAACCTGTAATTGTATTATTTGTTATCTTACCTGGATCATCAAATGTTACAGGTGTAAAAGTTTTTCCTTGCTGAGCAAGCAGTCGTTTTCTCTTCTTCTCCGCCATTATCTCAGCGAAGGTTTTCACTTCAGCATTCTTCACTTCCACCTGCAGAAAACAATCATATTTATGTAAAGTAATGTGCGTATTAACTTAAACGCCTCATAAGTTCTGCCACAAACACCCTACAAACCTTGAACAGGTTCAGTGGTCCACCAGCAAAATGATGATACACAAGTCTACAGTAGATGCCTCAAACAGGTAGATGACTCCCAACTATTTTCCCAGTCCGCAGACAGATAGAGGCATCAAAGCTGTATTGTATTTACTTTTTTTTTTCGATTCCTACTTTTTCAATGTCCAGTATGAAGTGAGACAGTAACCAGTATTTCACTATATGGCAGCTCACCAACAGCTCACCAACCAGCCATATCAGAAAGAGCACCTATAGGGATTCGAACCTTCCATCTACCGTTACAAAGGCAGAGTAATAAATTTGGCGCCCATATAATCTTATATAAATAAAGCTTAAGTATTCAATTGATAGCTGATGTTCTATTGAAACAAGTATAATTGAACAGCAATTTTGTTTGTGCACTGCATTTTATACCACTCATCTGCTCAGCACACTAACAGACTTAAGCATGCTGTATAGCATTTACTAATGATTAAATAAGGCTACATTTTCATACCTTAGGAGGTCTTTGTAATCCCAGTCTACGTTGAGGAGCAACATCAGTGTCTGACGCCGACACTGTCAACTTTACCGGCTTTTTCCTCTCAGTTACTTCTTCCGCTGAGGTAGATTTCTTGGGAAACATATCACCATAGTCTACAATCTCACGTCCTTTAGGTGGACCGGCATGTTTACCAGCAACAGTTGTCGACCCCGTCTCTCCTGTGATTTGAAAATAACATCTTCAAAACATACAATAAACAAGCTCATTTTATCACATGTTTGACATTTGTCTAAAACTATAGACCACCCAGAACAATGTGGCAATATGTTGGATTATTCAACTTTTGTAAAATATTAGGTATAACAATTCCCAGGAACAAGAACACACACTGACACATATATATTTAAACACATACAGCCAACTATATACTCAGGGATTAGACAGTTATTGTGTTAATTGATAAATTTCCCTTAAGTGGGTTGCATTAAATTGTCCTAACTTGTGGACATTGAACTATGATCTTTATAATATAAATTATGTACTTCTTGTAAACTGTAAAATCATAAAGTTTGTGAAAATGTATGCTCTCAAACTGTGACAAAGGCAGTAAAACAGTTCTTCCTGAAGTGTAAAAATTGCAAACACCTAACCTCGTCTACTACTTTAGATTAACCAATTTGCCAAATTTTGACCCCTTGAAAATATATGATTTTATAGTAAATAGTATTACCTAATTTTTTTCTTGTTGGTGGTACATATATCTTGCGTTCTTGTTTAGAAGCTCTACTAACAGATAACTGAGTTGGTTGATCATTTTCATTCTGTTCCCCTAATCGACCAAGTCGTACTAGCTTGCGACTTGTAGGGAAAACTTCACTGTTGAATGTTACACGTACCGGCGGCTCAGCAGGCTTACTATCAGGTTCATCCTCTGTAACATTTACATATAAAATATACCAGGGGCAGTAGTCACAAATCATAATAGTAAAAACTTTATTAGATCAGCAAGAAAATGAAGTTATTTTCAACAGGTTAAAAGCTACAATAATCATTAAGAAAACATGGGTTATTCTTTAAATTGTGGGAACTATGAGCAGCACAAATTTTTCAATCAGATGTCAATAAAGTGTACACCAGGAGATTAGCCAGTCACATGATTCTACAGTCTACGTCAAGTTTTGAAATGTTCTTACACGCTGAAAACCAAGGTGCTATATCCCATGCAGTAACATTTTCAAGAGTTCTGGGGATCAAACCAGCACTTCAAGAGGTCGCAACCTGGGATCAAACCAGCTCTTCAAAAGAGGTCGCAACCTGGGATCAAACCAGCTCTTCAAAAGAGGTCACAACCTGGGATCAAACCAGCTCTTCAAAAGACGTCGCAACCTGGGATAAAACCAACACTTCAAAAGAGGTCAACCTGCAACCTGGGATCAAACCAGCACTTCAAAAGAGGTCAACCTGCAACCTGGGATCAAACCAGCACTTCAAAAGAGGTTGTGACCTGGGATCAAACCAGCAACTCCAAATCCCAATTAAGTGATCAATTACAGACGAACGACGGACGAAGAGTGATCACAAAAGCTCACCCTGTCACTTTGTGACAGGTGAGCTAAAAACGGAAGTAACTTGGCCTATATTAGAAGTAAAAATGTATTATATCTTTATTAGGGTTTAACACTCAACAAATTGAATCTAGTTATAATTATATTATGTCAGTCGATTCATCTAACTCTTTCCTAGACTGTATCCTAACCAATACTAAAATCACCTTCTACAAAGAACCAGTAACTACAGTAGAACTTTTGTTGGTAGGGCAACATCCTTTGGGAGCAGCAAATACTGGCTGTTGTGTAGAGGTTGTTGCTATACAGTGGTTAAATTTAGAGTAAATATCACCAAAGGAAATTTTGAAGGTGCTGTTGTAGAGGTTGTTGCTCTACAAAGAGTTGTTCTAGAGAGGTACATAACCACAGTGTATAAACCTAATCACTGTACGCCTTTACAATTCAACTAGTATGACTTATTGCGAGACTGTTAAATTCAATGTGTATGACTTATTGCGATAACCAGACTTTGACTCGTTTATAGACTGCCAACAAGGTAATGAACAAAACTTACCTAATACAATCTTTCTCTTATTTCTACCATTTCTTGTACCCGCATTACCTGATAATACACAAATATACCAACAATATTACACAGTGTTAGGCATTGCAATTTACTCGGGAGTAATTTCCAAAAAGCCAAATTTTGATCAAGATTTTGGTTTGAAGGGTCATTTTCTCTTAAAATCATGGGGTTTTTGCCTACAAATGGTAAATTTAGTAAAAGTATCAAAACGCCCCTTCAGATTCAGAAGTTAGTGGTACCCAAATCTCAAGATTGCAAATATTAACTTCAAGAATAGTGAACCTGTTATATAAAGATACAAGACAATCCAGCCAAACAAGTCAAGTAACAGAAAAACACATTATTCAGGCCAAATTAAGTACAGCAACACCTAGAAACAATATGCAGGCCAAAGCAAGGAAAGTAACAATAAGGAAAATTATTCAGGCCAAAGTAAGGAAAGTAACAGCAAGAGACATTACCTCCTTGAGCCCGTTTTACGGCTCTTTCCTTCCTTATATCCTCCAATGATTTGGGTTCAAGCGCTTCACGTAGTTTAGCTTCTTTCTCTGCTTTCTCACGAAGGATTTCTTCCTGGCTTCTGACATCAGGTATATCTGAGGATGAAGTACATCAATTAGCTTCCTTATCAACATCATAATACATAGAGATCTATCACAAGTTGTCAATTGAGTTTTGGAAATTTTATTAAGCAAGCCTCTGGCGTGTTTAATAATATTTCAAGAAACAAATTTGATATAAGTTTATATCAATTGACAACTGGTGTTAGATTCTTTTAATCATATGACACTAACAACACGGAATACACATTTTCTGTTGAAATGCAGACTCCGTTATATAAAGGACACCAAATATAACATCATGAACGGGATATAATGATGTTATTTAGGAGATAAAGTGACGTCACTTGAACATTATACTGTGACATACTCGTTATACTAACCTGGGTACAAGGAAAGTCATGTAGTAATTCAATTTACCCTGACTTAGTCTATGTTCAGAATGTCATAGCGCCTCTATAGCCTGGAGTTCAAGCATTCCCTAACTGTGCAGAAGGTCTGCTTCATGATATAACCGACTATTGTAAACAGTATTTCAGCCATACAGAGACGTCACATTATCCTGCCACTAGGCGATCCAGCAGTTATCTGGAACAACTATGATGTGTGTCAAGCAAGGGAGATACACTAGTATAGTTTTGAACAACTTAGGTATGTTGCGGCCTTGAATTGAACATGAGGTCTGTCAAACTCAAAGTAAACACTCTACCACTAGGCTATCAAGGCAACATACTTAAACTAATATATATATAAATTTGAAAGAGGACTATCCACTATCCAAGCAAGGTCAAATCCATTATGTAGATTAGAAGTTAGTGTTGTTAAGTTATTTGAAGAGAATATTGACACACAACACAAAACCAGACATCCCAATAAGCTGAACAGCTCACCATAAAGACTTGGGACACAGGTGAGCTAAAAGAGAATGTGTATGTACAGACAATTTCTATTTAATAAATAGGAACATACAATCAAGGTATGTATGAAGTATTACTGTGTAAACAAGTATATTTACCTTCTGGTGTCTCTATTACACTCTCTGTAGTCTCTAACTCTGTAGTCTCCAGCTCTGTATTCTCTACTGTATCTTGTTCTAAAATAAAACCAAACTGTCATCCTCCAGTGCACAATGCTACACATTAGAGGGGCGTTCATAACATTGTGCAGGGGAGTCAACAGAGCCAAATTAAAAATCCTATAAAGCATATTGGGCCGAAACAAGATGCCTTCAACCACATTGTTTCTGTATTTAACTCAGTTTTAATGAAGAAAATCCTTCAGAACAGATTGAATTGACTGTAACTTTGTCATTTCTTAAGACAACCTTTATTTTGGTCAGAAAGCATAGCCCTTTCAGGATTGATTAATCCGGAATTCCGGATAAATCAGGAATATTGACACCCCTGATTGTGGGACTGATAGGCTTCCGTAAAAACAAAATGCATTTCGCCTATGAATTTCAGGCCTTAGAAAATGTATTTTGGTTAAGGGTGATAAGTTTTATTAATTGTTTAATAAGTATCGTCTATTATTTTCTCGTCTGTATTGTGCAGCCTAAGTTCCACAATATATTGATCGCCCCTCGTATTTAAATTCCAAGACAAAAGTTTTTTTATGCTATGAATGCGTCCACAGGGCAGATATACTCGTCTACAAGATATAACAAGTGCCATAATTCTTGTCTTCTTAAATACAGTATTGTAAAATTATTACTTTTTGCTAATTTTTGCTAAATTACCTGAAGAACTAGATCGTGAAATTAAGTCCCCAAATTAACAAGATTTGTTTTCAATATATTAATTCCAAGAATTTAAGTAACTACCAAATTACCATTTTACTAAAATCTGCAAGAAATATTTCAACAGGGGGACCCCAATTTGATCAATCAAGCAGCATTAAATTTTCTGTCACTTCTCTCTAAGATTTGACCGTAGCGAAAGCCCACCATTACTAAAAGACTGTAATTGAAATGTGTGCAATGTCATGTGACTCAGTACCTTCAGTAGTTTCCACTTCCTCTTCTAGACAGATCTCTTCTTCTGATGGAATATCACCTGTCCCTTCATCCCAACCATCACCTACAGTATCAAACATAAGTGAATCAAGGCACTTATACCCTTAATTTGACTTTTGACCCCATAAAATTAAAACAAGAGGGCCCAAAGGGCTGAGTAAGATTCAAGAAAATTCAGCCTCCATTGCAAGTTTTCTTATGACTTGACCATGTGACCTAGATTTTGACCCCGGATGGCCCAATATCAAACTTGACCTAGATTTTGTTGAGATGACCATTGTGACCAAGTTTCATAAAGATAAGGTCGATGACTACACAAAGGTTTTCTATTATTTGACCTTGTGACCTAGATTTTGACCCCTGATGACCCAATATCGAACTTGGCCTAGATTTTGTTGGGATGATCATTGTGACCAAGTTTCATAAAGATAAGGTCGAAACTACGACCTCTAGTGACTACACAAGGTTTTTCTATGATTTGACCTGGTGACCTAGTTTTTGACCCTGGATGACCCAATATCGAACTTGACCTAGATTTTGTTGAGATTATCATTGTGACCAAGTTTCATAAAGATTAAGTCAAAATTGTGACCTCTAGTGACTACACAAGGTTTTTCTATGATTTGACCTTGTGACCTAGTTTTTGACCCCAGATGACCCATTATCGAACTTGACCTAGATTTTGTTGACATGATCATTGTGACCAAGTTTCATAAAGATTAAGTCAAAATTGTGACCTCTAGTGTCTACACAAGCCAATTGTTGACGGACGGACGACGGACGAAGAGTGATCACAAAAGCTCACTCTGTCACTTTGTGACAGGTGAGCTAAAAAGCCAGATTTGAACCATAAAGAATTTGAAGGGTCAGTTGTGAAGGGTCAAATGTAAAGGGTCAGTTTTTCTTTGAAGTATAAGCCATCGACGACAAAATAGTAAATTCTGGTACATAATTATCAAAATGACCATTGAGAGTCAAACCTGGTAGCATAGACCAACCATGGGAACAGCAAAATTTGGCCTTTGTTGACAGAAGGTTTCTTTTCAACAGGTATTTATTTACAGAGGTTAAGTAGCAGTAGACTTTGTTAATAGGCAATCTTTGACACAGGTCTCGCTATAACAAGTTTTTTATGTACAGTACTATGTTTAATATCAACTACTGAAAATGCATACTTTGGTGTTCTTTTTCTTCGGATCGATCTCGAAGTTTGATTCTACGTCTAGTATCTATTTCTTCATCCTCACTGAATCTTCCTCTACTATCCCTATCCTCCTCATCGCTATAAACTTCCTTACGCTTCTTAGATACTTTCCTCTTCTTACGTTTGTATGACTCGTACTCGTCCTCTCTACCCTGCTGTACCAGTAACTTCTTCAGTAATTTCTTCTTCTCTTTCTTAGACAACAGATCTAGATCATCTTCAGCAATGTTAGCACCTTCTTCCTTCAACAGTTTCATCAACTCTTCGTCCAAACTCCTCTTCTTTCTATCACGTTTAGAATCAAAGTTTGATTCTTCCTCGTCAAGAAGACCCAGTCTACGCTTTATTCCAGCTTTTCTTTGTTCAATATCCATCTCATTTTTAATAGTTATCTGAGGCAGCATTAAAATGTTTTTTCGATCACCAACTTTACGATTTAATCGAATTCTAGACAACACATCCTCAGCCTTGCTAGATCTGTTTAGCTTTATAACACCCCTTCTCTCCGACACCTCAGGTGCCACCGAGGATTTTAACCCAAGTCTGTCTTTAATTGATGGTCGGTTTATATTTCTGTCTGGTCGTTTAACTTCAGACTGTTGCTTGATATCGTGCACTGCTTTCAGACCAAGTCTGGATTTTATACCCGGCTTTGATTTATCTGAAATAAGATTCATAGATATTAGTTTTTTGACACAATATGTTATTTACTCAAAATCTGTGTTACTGAATAATAATACAAGTGAAAATATAAAACCTGAGTCTAAAGCAAATACTCCAGGAAGCCTGGTCTGATGCACTGCTACACTTGATGGTGTATGGGGTTGATTGAAATATGTTTGTTTGTGTTCGACTGAGATCAACTTTGAGGGAGAAATCTCTTAAATAGTTTAGTAGTTTCGCTTTACAAGTTTTCTGCAACGGATTAATGTATCAAGCATAAGATGACTACTCCCCCTATGTGAGGTAATAAAATAAATAATTCACTGTGTTTACCAATACTTAATATGCTAGGCATTGTAACACACAAGATGGATACTTACTTGGAACCGATACCCGGCTTCTTGTTGATTTATCAGACCGAACTTTTCTTGAAACTGCAATAAATAAATAACAAAATATTATACATACATATTAACTAGAGCTACCAGAAATGTGACCAATATCTGCTAGATACAGGCAATTAAAGAAATAGGAAAGAGGCGTCATTGTTATTTCTTGAGAAATCAAAACAAGATACCATTTTAAAATTACTGGGAACAGACCATCAGAAAGTCTTCCACATGTCATAGAGAAACTCTGCATGTCATAGAGAACCTCCACATGTCATAGAGAAACTCCACATGTCATTGAGAATCTCCACATGTCATAGAGAACCTCCACATGTCTGAGAACCTCCACATGTCATAGAGAACACAGATGCTCCAACGTGCCATGGATGTCAAGGGACATAACTCAATTACACATGCTGACTAATATTGATAATTCAAACAAAGTTTGAGAACTGTAGCTCAAATACTTATTTATAAGAGTTAGGAGCAACACAAACAAAATCCTAAGGGCCACAATTCAGCTTATACAGAATTATACAGTTAATTCGAATCACTGAAAACTGTAGCTCAAATACTTTTCAGAGTCAAGAGCAGAATAAAACCAAATATATATTCCCCAACCAAATTACTTTCAAATTGGTGGTTGGGGCATATAAAAACCTCCAAATTTTCCTATGGCTACCATTCAAAAGTTTGCTTTTGTGACTTAGTTGTGACTTTTTCAAATGATCTAGGTGTGATTGTACCAAGTTGCATGAAACAAAGTTTATTACCTGAAGTATGTTCGGGTTGACCGGTCTCATTCACAGAATCGTTATCACTGTTAGCTTTCTCCTCAGTGTCACTCTCTAGTTCACCTTCACCAAGCTCTATATCTATATCATCAGCAAGGTCTATCTCAGACTTCACTTCATCTTCATTACTATCACTACTGAAATATATAGAAATGAAAAATTATAAATGATCAATCAACAGCGTATCGACAGCTGAAACTTGGGCTTTCAGCAGTCAAGTTCATTTCCTAGTTCAATTATGTGATGGGCATTGTGCCATGTAATTGTGGTATGTGATATCTCAAAATGACAAGAGTTACTTACCTTGATTCATTTGTATGATCAGGATTATCTCCCTTCTCATCGACTGATGATTGTTTATCAGATTTATCAGAGTCTGATTTTCTAACTGTGTCAACTTTCTCCCATCTCTTTCTCTTGTTTTCAATAACTGAAAAAAGATTCAAGAAGATTAAAGTAAAATTTGCGCGGGCCACATCTCATTTGTTACGAACGAAAATATTGTATTAGAATTGTACAATTTTATAAGTGGAGTGGTGGTTGAGTGTATAATGCTCTTCGCTAGTCAACAGTGTGAGAGGTCCATGGTTCCATCCTAGGTGTAGCTCAGTGGTCACCATAATCTTGGAACCCGGGTTCAAATACGGGTGGAGGCACTCAGCCATACTTCAGCGGAAAGCTGACTGGCAAGTAAAGGCTATGCATAGCCTTTTTATAGGTACTTAGGTCATTTCTGAAATGATTTCACTGTTTCCCAACCAACTACAAAACTTTGAAATACAGTGGCCCTGTATTGAGTTGACAATTCTCTGCTAAATGAGGTCTACCAAGTTAATTTAGTTTTGAGATCAAAGATTTTGGCTTCATCAGATGTTTGGTAAAAAATAAGCTGGTAGGGGGAAACAAGCCTTTAATAACCCCTACATTCAGTTAATTCTTTAATAATTTAAATAGAAACTTAATCAGTTAATCAAGTTGACAAAGACCCACTTTTCTTTCTCTTGGCTTCCATGAGTGACATCAACGCTCGTTCCCTATAAATCTCTTCCAAGGATTTCACTTCGTCTTCTGGTACTGCACTTTCTGATTCTACAAGTAAGGATAATATTAATAAGGTAGAAAGTGGCTTTCAAGTTTGACGCAATCTTTTTATTAAGTTTAGCACCATTTTTAAACATTTTTGTAGTCATATACATATACCCTATTTACTGTAGTTGACCTCTCCAGACTTCATAAAATTAATGATCAAATAGTACTAGTTTTTGCAGTGTCCCAGCTTGTAACCTTCCCCGACATGTAACATTCGAGATCCTATGCATAGACCTAACAGCTCACCTTTTGATTTACTTTTATCATCTGTAATTTCCTCGGATTTCTCCTTCCCTCCCTCATCTTTCTTGATAGATATAATCTTGGAGCCAGTCACTTTTACCTCCTCCAGTTTGGGGCCGGTCCGTGGACCCAGTTTAAACCTGTTCATCAGACCTCTGTCCCTGTTCCTACCATCTCTACCAGGGCTTCTACAATGTTATAAATAATATCGTAAGTGACAAGCCATAAAAGTGTTGCAATTGTCTAATGCCAAGATATAATAAAATTCTAATGGCAGGTCCTGAAAAGAAATCCATTCTCAAAGCAAAATGGCCCATTACCAATGTAAAGTATCATCCATTTTTCCTGATGGTATGAATATTAAGCTTCATTTTTTTACATCAACATATTTGAAACACAGTAATACTATGCTTTGCAGTTTACAGATCAAAACATAGATTGGGATACAATAAGGAAAACCTTCACATTCTTGTCGTAAAAAGTATCAATTCCGGACTGGAAAACCCCAACATTAACAGCAATTTCCATTCCCATGCTGAGATTTGAATCTGGGACCTTCGGGTGAGAAGTGTATGGTGTAAACCTTGAGGCCACCATGCAACCCTTTACCCCTTTTGAATGCACAAAAGAGAACATCAGGTAGTTTGAAACAATATAAAGCTATCTGAGAAGAGCAAACATACCTTGATCTTCTACGAGGTGGACTTCGACTAGATCGTCTACCAAACCTACGTCTATCACGCCATTCTGGACTCCTTGATCTGTCTAAACTATTGGATCTTCTTCTTATATTGCCCCCATACCTCTCTGCACTTAGTGATCGTCGCCGCATCACATCAGGGCTGACGGAACGCCTGGGGCTGACTGATCGCCGAGGACTAGCCGACCCTTGTTTCCGATATGGTGGACTTCTTCCTGGACTCTGAGATCTAGACTCATTTGGATCCACCCAAGGTTTAGCATTGAGGAAATAATCCAATGGATTGACCGACTGAAACCACAAGGATAGTATTTATGTAAATACATATCAAACAAAACCAAGTTCAGCTAACATTTTAACAAAGATACTGGCTCTTTTTTATCACATAAACACCCTTATCTTCTATATTGTGATAACAAATGATTACGTCACCAGCGATTTAGGCGTGACAACATAATATTGTCTGCTTAAATTTGTTATTTCTAGTATATTTTGACCGGGTAACTATGGTAATGTGATAAATGAATCTGTCAGTGATTGTTTTTGGTAATTTTATACCATAGCTGACAATATTTAATATCCAAGAGTTTTTAAAATTAAAATGATTGAACAATTCTTTAACATATATTCCATGGTTACCTTGGCAGGACCTGGAGTTGGAAGTACCTTCCGTGAAACAGACTTCATTGGTGACCCTTTAATACTTTCTTGATCCGAGGATTCTACAATATAATAACATAGTAGAATCATATAATACATCGTATAATCTATACAGTATACATAAACCACCAGGTTCAAGTAGTGGATACTTAGTAGTCACTGGAGCAATTCAAGTTTGAATACTTGGTTGGGCATGTATGTTATGATCTAGTACTAATCTCTGTTATCATTGAACTTGAAGATCACAGAAATATCAAATCTAAAACCTGATTGGCAATTTTCATTTAAAAGCCTAGCAAAATCAATTCAACAATTTTGACCATTTTGTAGGCAACCAAATTTAGAATATAACCTACATTATGAGCCAATGAAAACGCCGCATTTTCGCGGTTAAATGAAATGTAATCATTAAAATTTTCTCTTAACAGACTTGACGTCTTGTGTTGGCGCTAATTTCTATCGGCCAATCAGAATGCAGAATGCTATATTCTAAGTTAGTTAGAACATATTAAGTAAATTTTAATGACTAACAAGGCCTCGCTTCGCTTCGCTCGCTCCGCCCTTTTTAATCATTAAAATTTACTTAATATGTCCTAACTATAACATAAATTAGGTAGTTTAAAACAAGAGCACCGCCTTGCGGGTGCAGACGCTCATCTGATCATTGTCACTGTAAAAAAGGCCTATTGCCCTTGCATAAAGTAGGGCAGTGTTATGAGTCTTGCTTAAAAAAGTGAGGTATTGATGGTGAAAAAAGGGGCAAAAACTCTTGCAAAATGCTGATCAGAGTTATGGTTCTTGCTTGACATGGTCAGGTGTTGATGGTGAACAAGTGTTAAAAGTTTCAAAGCAATAGCCTACATAGTGTATGAGAAAAGTGGACCTAAACACAAAACTTAACCAAGGAATTTTCTGAGTCCAATAAGGGGCAATAACTCATGCAAAATGTAGATCTGAGTTATGGTTCTTGTTTGACGTGGTCAGGTGTTGATGGTGAACAAGTGTTGAAAGTTTCAAAGCAATAGCCCACGTAGTGTATGAGAAAAGTGGACCTAAACACAAAACTTAACCAAGGAATTTTCTAAGTCCAAAAAGGGGAAATTACTCTGGAAAAATGCAGATCAGAGTTATGGTTCATGCTTGACATGGTCAGGTGTTATTGGTGAACAAGTGTTGAAAGTTTCAAAGCAATATCCCAGGTAGTGTATGAGAAAAGTGAACCTAAACACAAAACTTAACCAAGGAATTTTCTAAGTCCAATAAGGGGCAATAACTCATGCAAAATGCAGATCAGAGTTATGAACTAACTTACTTCTCATTGGTATGCCCAATCCTGTAAATAAGATGCAAGTCTGTTTCGGGTGCCATTTAATTAGCATGCATCCCTACATCAAACATTGTTCTATTGTTAAAATTCAGCTTATGAAATTTCTATGGCCATAGCTTATACTTAGGTCACAAATCTACTGGATGCCGAATGATGTGTGTGTCTCACTGTCGCCCGATAACTGACTGATGTTCCAGTCGTCGGCCTGATGAGAAAGGATTGCATTTGTGACCTTAGTATTAGTCAACAGTATTTTCTTTACAAAACTTATTTTCTGCAGAAAAATTCCTTGTTTCTAGTGAAGCAAATTTCTAGATTATCCTTGTAGGAACCCTGACTAATTAACAAGTTTGTACAAACCTTCATTGGGATTTATTATAACCGGTTCAATCGGTGGAGGGAAGAATGGAGGCTTAGACATCGGTACACCGGGCGGCTGGAATGGAGGAAATCCCGGCGCTAATGAACCCGGCGGTCCTGGATACATATGTGGTGGGGGTGGTATATGTGCTCCAGGCCATACTGGAGGTGGTCGATTCCAGTTAACAGGACCAGTACCTAAAACAGACAACAAAATCAATGAAGGGTTTTCACTAGCCTCCAAAAGTGGGGAGTCAAAATCACTTCTAAAGTTACTCTAAATTTTTTAGATTCATCAAAATTTTGCAAGAAGATTTGTAAAATGTAAACATTATTCAAGAGCTAAAACTGACAAATTCAAGAGTCAAAATACAGTAACTGAATGGTCAATTGTTCATTAGAATATATAGTTTAAACTTACAAAATCCAGTACAAATGTATCAAAATGAGGTTCAGTGCCTGACTGACACACATGTATTCTAACTTACCTGTGTTAGGTAGGTGTGTTGGCATTGTTTGTGCAGGCATTGATGTTGGCACGGGTCCAGGAGTTACGATACTCGATGTTGTTGTGGGTGCTGGTGGTGGTCGTGATTTACCACCAAACTTGTGTTGAAATTGACAATTAGGTTTAGTACATCCACTCGGTTGACTCTCGTAGTAGCATGGTGTACTTTTCTATAAGTATAGAATTGATGTAATTATATATTCAGCGCAACCTCTCTGTAGCTCAATAGTTAGCGTGCTTGCCGTCGAACCTGGCGACCCGTGTTCAAATACGGGTGGAGGCACTCATATGCCTGCCATATTTCAGCAGAAAGCTGACTGGCAAATAAGGCTATGCTTGGCATCCAGAGCAAAACATAAATTCCTAAAAATGTGAATTTTCAGGATCATGGATATTACGTTCCAAACAAAGTTGACATGATCCATTGTAAATGCTGATACTAGGAAAAAATGATACTGCAACAGAAAGCCTTAAGCAATACAGACAATAGAACTACCAAAACAGACTCTGGCTACTCTCCAGCCAACATTCAATTTCCACTGTACAAAGCTTTTATGTCTCCTACCTAACTACACAAATTTTTATCAGCCAAATTTGAAGGAACTTAACACAGACTGTGACAGCAGTAACATTTTAACATCAAAAATAAATCGTAACATTCTAGATCACATAATCTGCATTCCACCAGTGTCGTAAATATGTGCCTGAAATATTATCGGACATCACTCTCTGAGTGTGCAATAAATATTCAAAAAAGCTCAACGTAACATTAGCAAATCCATGCCTTGATCAGCTTATGACGTCACGCTCATAGTACTGCTAACTTTTGGCTTAAACCTATGCAGCATACATCATCATTTTGGACAATAATGAGCGTTTTCTAAGGTTAAGTGATAAATAAAATCTTACATTCGTGCTTATTACATCCAAGTTTTATTAAACTCTTCGACAAAAACAAAATATTATATATGACAGTCAGCAAAGCCTTGAGTCATATTATCTTGTCCACTTGTTTAATAGAACTGGCATGTAATGAGATTCTCTATTTATAGTACATGTACTGATGTAGTAACACTAAGTGACTATAGAGCAAAGTTTCAAAGTTTTATTTACCTGTAATTCCATATGTCTGAAGTGACATGGTATAGTATGACACTGATTTCTTCTCCAATCATCACACGTTACTTCATTACCTATAGCTTCCTCAACATGACGGAATGGACACGCTGCACCCTGATAATATCAAGTTTGTTTATTATAGACTACATGTATATAAGTCACTTTAAGTGTCACCCGACAAGTAAAGGGCTGGCTGGCTTAGGAGACCTGTTTTCAGAGCACATTGAATTCCTGAATTTGTCCTTTAGTCTAAGCCAGGCAACTGATAGGAAGGCACACGTTAACAAATGGCCATACCAGAAGTTCAGAACATGCAGCAGCCAGGCAATGAGAAGATTCAAACCTTCGAAGAACTTCCCTCCACAGACATGGTTAAAACAAAGTTGTCAACACTAAATATCAAGGACTATTGAAGGTATTGTTTGTATTTTAAAGGCATTTTTCTGAACATGTACCCAAGTAATATTGTACGATTATGACTCTTTATGTTCATAAACATGAAACGTCATACACATTCCAAGGCCGCATTAGACAACACTTATATGACTTAAATAAATTATAGTACAAATGTACTTTTCGAGTTTGAAACCAAATTGAAGGACTTCTCAAGGCTTGCGCAAACCTTGCCAGGAAGGCGCCCCACAATGAACCACAAGGCTACAGTGTAGGTATATGTAGCAGGCAAATCAATACTCTCTTGCATATTATAAATAGTTTGACAATCCTATAGGGAAGTGTCTCACTGCCAGACATATTGGAATGAAATACATATAACCAATTTATAATATTCGAGAATGTAGTAAATGTTCACAAGTTTTACCAAATATGACTGATAATACAGCAAGTTAAGGAAATATATGTTTTCTTGCACAGAAAAGGGTTGACTAATGATTTTGAACAGCATATAATACAATATTATGGCTAGTGAAATCAAATTCCGGTCTTACCGCCTATTGGGTACTCTGGTTATTTAGGTTAAATGTGAGAGTGTGATCACACGTACCTTAATACACGACTGATAGTAGAAAAAGTAGCAATCATCTCCAGTTTGTGCCATCCTGTGTTGATATCACGTCCAGATGTATCCTAGCGCGTAGACAATACCTCTATTCCATATCTTTTATGATGAAGCGGAAAAAAGCCATCTTTTTGAATTTATTTTTTTATATTTATAATAATATTCAAAGATGTCATTACAACTTTATAAGAAACATATAATCTATACATCAGACACTTACATACACACACACATTATTCCACATCAAACTTAACAAGGCTTATAAAACAACTTTATTTTGCATTTCAAAACTAAATTCCACTAATCACATGAAAGTCCTATTAGATGGCATTGAATTTAAATTCCGCCTGATTCTCACAGATGTGGACCACCTGAAAAAGTAACGAGCACATAAATAGATAAGACACATTCATATCAGAGGTTTTAATACCTATAAACAGGGATTCTAATTGGGACTAATTGGCGTAAATCTCAAGGTGTCATTTTTATTAATTTTGTACTGGATTTAACCATTTATTACCAAAGATATGAGTAATTTGAAGAACATTAAAGGGTCTAAATGTAGCTTTTTTCAGGGGTCTAAGGATGAATTCAAGGGTCAAATGGAACCCCTGGGCTGACACTAGGTCATGAATTATTTTTACAAATTCAATTTTGAACTGGATTTGTAATTAACTTAAGATTTTATTTTCAACTAGAGCTGTCGCCATTTGGCAGACTAATATACCCCACCAGCAAATGGCCATAATTCTGCCTAAATTCATCGCAGTGCAAATTCCTTTCTTCATGCACATCTATATGTTGAGGTTGTTCATCTTTGAAAGTTTGAGCGAAATCCTGCTAAAACTGTAGGAGTTGCGTCCACAAGAATGCATCTACGGACAGACAGGCTGAATCCAATATACAACTTGTTGTGCGGGGGGTATATTAAGAGTGAATAATGATTTCTTAGTATAACTGAGGCTCGAGTTTCATTTACTTAAATATAATGAGGTTTGCCAGCAATACTGTACATGCAGTAACTGCTTATAAATTTATTATATAAGAGCAATTACTGCAGCCTATTCAAAACAAGAATGAAGGAAATCAGTAATTTAAGAAATATTACAATAATTTTGTTGCAAAACTGAATTCAGTTGCAAAATATTTAAATTTTCTAAATGGGTTTTACACTCTAATTGGTTAAATTATAAATAAACGAAGTAAAATATTAAAATATGATTTCATAAAAACTTACCATTATATATCCTAATTCTTGCGTCTTCCTTACTCCACATGACTTCATAAAAATTCTTGATGACTATTGATGATCTTCATTATATTTTCTTTTCTTTTTTTATATATTTTTTTCTTTTTTTTATCTTTTTTTTCCTTTTTTTTTCTTTTTTTTCTATTTTTTATTGTAACTCATGAATATCAATGAAAATCATTTTGAAATGCAATAAAACATTTTCAAACCTTATTTAGCTAAAACAAACATTACAACAATATAAAAACTGACAAATTACCAAGAGTTAACAAGCATTAACAAACATTTCAGTAATATTCAAAATTCAGTTAAAGCTGAATATCCAATAAAAATATATATCTGACACCCTGAAAACAAAACACATCCATAACTAGATCACTGAAGGTGGTATTAACTGACACAGCCATAGTTAGCCACAGTGTCTGGAGAAGTTTCATTGAAATCTGACTAATGATAAACAGATAAATGGCAATTTATCTACATGTGTATGGACAGAGCATGATTCCCATTATATTGCCCCATACATTTGGGGGTACAAGTTTACAAAGTATCATACATGGACCGGCAGTTTCAATCAAACAACACTCACACTACATGATACAAGCACAAGCAACTTTTGTCTTGTTTCATATCATTGTACAGTTATATCTTTTGGTATATATACTTAATTATCTACAGTACACTTACACACCACATTCACACATTACTCTGTACACTTAAGGTGCGTTGAGACAGTACATCTTGATGTATACAACTTGACCTATAAGTCAAAATGTACTGTGTAGTTACGAGAAGTACACGTCTACCATATATTTTCTACCATATTTTCGGGAGATGTACGACACAATCATTGGATAGTCGCCACAGCACAGAAATGGCTTGGTGTAACACCGAAACAGGGTCTTACCCATTGATTGTCTCTCAAATTATCCCTACCATTTTCGTCAATATACACACCCCTTACAATTTCCTTCTTTAATCAACTCTATTGTTTACAAGTGTTTAGAGAGAAATAATGTGTGATTTATACGTCATGATGTACTGTGTAGTTAGGCTTGACGAACATCTTGTGAATTGTACATCTTTGACTTATACACCAAGATGTACTGTCTAGACGCACCTTTACACACCACATTCACACATTACTCTTACACTGACATCATACCTCCACAGTATTTGCACACTGTAATAACACCTTTAGTAGCACACTATCATGAGCATGTGTGGCACTGTGTACTTGGATCCAGCAAGGGGGCCGGGGGTCCGACAAGTATATCTATTCTCAGCAATGAGTCAGACAGCATAGTTTGCTCAGGGGACCTAACCCAGCAATTTTTAGTGAAGGGATGCTTCCTGATTAAACTCTTAAGCCCTGACAAAATTCCAGCTATGTTTAGAACTTACGACCCCTGGTCCCCTTCTGGATCCTTGCATGGCGTGCACACACTAACATCATGCTCTTCGCATACCTTTTAACAATAGTTTTAAATAATCAGAACTTTTTTCCAATTAGCACCAACTAAACAAGGCTGCAACATAAAATACCGAGCACTGTATAGTGTAATAACTTTTAAAATACTAGTTTTATGCCAATTATATTTAAATACCCAACAACCCACATTTGAGTTTGTGGGAAAATACCTGATTCAAACTATTTTAAGCAAGCATTTTGATATATTTTCCAAAAATTTGTAATAAATTGAGTTCAAAATATTTTCACCTTCTGTGAATGTTGGAATCAGTAGTACTGTATGTGTATGTTCTATCTTTGTATTTTAACTAATGTAAGTTGTTTAAATTATAGAAACCAAGAGATGTTTGTAAAACATGTATGCCCACATTACAGCCAAATATTCATTAATGTTATAGGTCACAATGACCTTGACCTTTGACCTCAAAATCAATATGAGTCATCTCCTGTAGCTGACCAACCTCAATGTAAAGTTAGAAGATCCTAGGGCAAAGTGTTCTTGAATTGTTGAACAGAAACCATTTGGTCTGACCAACTTACGTACTGACATGTGTAAAGCAATACATATCAAAGATGGGGGGGGGGGGGGGGGGGGCATAAATAAAGGTCAACAAACAGTACTTCTCATTGCATGATAGAGATATGGTCCTGACATTACAAGGTTTGAAGCACTTAAAATTGAATTTCTAATGGTGTACACACATTTTAACTGTTAAAAGTATCATACTGCTATGTCCAAGGAAAAATTTACCCATCCAAAACATTTCCACCTGTTGCAGCCCTGTCGAATATAATGGTGACCTAAATAATGAGAAAAATCATCTACTTTTCTTTCTTACAGTCAAATACTTTCATCTATACATTTCTATAGATGCAAGTTTATACAATGCACACAAACATAAATGCTCAAGCATACACTGTTAAACAATTGTATTGATGAATTATGGCAAAAAAGAAACAATCACTGAAAATTTCAAACTTATTTTGTCTGAGCAAAAAGTAATTTTTTTGAAAACAAGCATATCATCAATTTATATTTAAATAATACTTGAATTTCTTCAATTACCATAGAAAGAAATCATTCTAATTATATGACTAGTTGTGGAAAACTATCTAGACAAATGATATTACAAATTCACCCTGGCCCCGATTCCACGAAAAAACTTAAGTTATTGCTCAGCTGAGACTGCTATTTTAAATTTATTATATGACTACAATTATAGTCTTGTGATGTAGATTGCTACCACAAACTGTGTATTTATTGCTAAATAATGATTTAGTAGGTGATTTTTGTATGAAATGCTCATGGAAATCCAACGGTTATGAACAACAAAGATCTTCTTACTTGAGCTTGTTATAACAGACTTAAGTTTTTACTTTAAATGTTTCTAACTTTAAAGCACTATTTCTGTATAAATTGGACTTGGTATGTATTGCTCTATTAAATTGGCATCTAACTGTAATGAAACAATGTATACTCATATACATGCAAGTCCTTTAACCAACAAAATATGCTTTTAAAATAGCAGTCTCAGCTGAGCAATAACTTAAGTTTTTTCGTGGAATTGGGGCCTGGTGCTCAAAGGAGTAATACCAGGCCTCAATGAATTCACTCGTCCTGCACAATATCTTCCTTCTTTATTTATATAACAGGACAAGTAAAATTTGGGGTTTTCGCCTTTGTCTATGTTGCAGGACGAGTGCTTTTAAAAGTATTTGTTGAAGCGTGAATACCATATTGTCTATACATGGTAAATATATCATATATCACTTTAACCATTTAGTTCATGCGAGTATACAATAAACTGTCAATTGTACTTCAAAATATTCTCAGAAAGTAAGATTTTGATTTGTGTCCATTTTTAAAATATTTTTTGTCAAACAGGGTGATCAATAATTTTATTATAAACAAGTTTTCTAGTAACTAATTACTAATCAGTACTGGCTTGCTCTTTCCCTTGGAAGCAAGTGACACCTTAACTATGACGAAGCAGACATGATAATTGCCAGTATGTGAAGTCTTTTACTTTTTAATAGAAAAACATGACTGTATTGACCTTCCCAACCCAAGTGGGTAATTCCAATCATAAAAATTAAATGTAATGAAACATTCGTCCAGTTATACCCAATGACCATCCAAAATATTAATCATGCGTTTTCATTTAGTCTGTATAGTTTACTTCTGTACCTGTCTGTAACCGGGCGAGAAAAATGTGCAACCAGACAGGGTCTAGAACCCAGGACCCTTCGCTTACAGGGAGAATGCTTTACCGACTGAGCTAGCCGGCTGCCTACATAAGTTTCTCCCCTATAGTAATTAAATCCTATACAGACTACTACATGTCCGTGTTAATTATTTGAATTTTAACTGAATTCTATACAGTGATAGTGCAGTCATTCATGTACCGGCAGCAGTAAATCCCAGTATAAGATGAAAGTGGTGCGTTTGGCAAGGAAATTTTATGCATTTCTCTGTTTTCAACATGGTTGCTTAAATTCAGTTGAATTAAACCCCATTATGTCAGTTCTAACACCAACAGTAACAAGATACTACCCTATATAGTATCATACTTCTCTCTTAAAGTTTGAACTTGTATTTTTTAGTTCATGGGGGAAACTTCGAAGTTTGTCCGATGTAGGGAAGGAGTCCTTGTCTTACCCAACACTCCCTAAACACAGGTGTCGCTACTGCCATCATTGCAGTAATTTAGTAAATCAACAAATTACGGGGACGAGTCGAATGCAGGGTGCAATACTAGTTACTACTATTGGAACCAGAAGTCCTACAACCAACGGATCTAACCCAACCCACGACAATCGACTACAGTATTAGCCAATGTTATATGTTTGTATACATCAAATAAATCTTCTATCTTGACTACAACTGCCCCACACCACATCTGACCTGTGGCAGCTGGCCAGACTTCAATAGCAGTTTGACATGGAAACTTATCAAGTAATTCAACCACTACAAGCGTTCTTAAGAATCTAAGTTGAAAAAGCCTGGTATTTTTAACCAAGTAACCCAAGCTTGTGTAATGACAAGGAAAGAAGGACACAAGAAACTCAATATTGACGCGTCAACAACAAAGTCAGGGGGGACAACTACGTGACATTGCTTAAAATCCACGAATATATGGCAATGTGGTAAACTTACAGTCTAATATTGGGATTTTTCGACAATAGAACGGTTTGTTTTTATCTACGCTGTCATGTAGACTGTATTAATTAAACAGAAATCGAGAAATTGTTTAAAATATCAAGTGAACGTAAGTTTTTCTTTCTCTTGTGAAATAAACGGATATGACGTCATACATAAATGGGCAGGTATAAAACACGACCCGTCCGGTTTTTACTCGGCTAAGCATTTATAAAGGGAAATATGGCGCCCTAATAACGTTTTTTAAAGACTGGCTGGATATGCATGACTTTTATCACGCATGTGAATTAAATGTATATGACACTCTATATTAACGTAAATATGCTGCCGCTTACACATATCGATCGGCCGATAAACAATGTTACCGCGTTAAGCGTAAAAGCACTAGTCAAATTCTACCCTGCTTTATGTAAGACCTCATAATTTTCGTATCTGTTATCCGATTTTAAATATTTAAAGCTTGTAATGAAGCAGAGATATATGTCTGTCTATTAATACAACATTCATCACGATACCCTAGTTATTAAATCCACGGCGACGAGTAAGAATCCGTTCCGCGTAAAAGTAAGTTTAAAATATCCCGTTTTTTACCAAATAAAATTTCGACATGGTATAAAATACCACCTCAGTACGCATTATTACACTATGGGAGCGGGGAACCAGTGAAGATGTACCCAAACCTAGGTGCACCAGGCAACACATTTGTAGACACCAGGCAACAGATTTGTATAGACACCAAATCTGTATAGACAGATCTTTAGAATGCTAAAATTACGCCAATTCACAAGAAAGGTCCGACCCAGGATGTTAACAACTTCAGACCAATTTCCATTCTACCTGTGCTATCGAAGATTCTTGAAAGACACATTGCCTTTCATTTTCGTGTTTTTCTAGAACAACATAAACTTCTTCATATCAATCAGTCTGGATTCCGCACAGATCATTCGTGTGAGACGGCTCTAGCATCAATCATAGATGACTGGCTATCTGCAATAAATGAGCACAATAATGTCGGCACTGTCTTCCTTGATCTCTCCAAGGCATTTGACATGGTAAATCATAACATTCTTCTCGAAAAACTCGGCATTTACCACTGCAGCCCTCTTGCTCTGCAATGGTTCAAATCCTATCTGTCAAATAGGCACCAACAGGTTTGGATATCTGGACAGCTTTCAACACCTCAGTTGATTACAGCTGGTGTTCCTCAGGGGTCTGTTCTTGGACCTCTCCTTTTTATACTTTACATTAACGACCTTCCTCTACATATAAGCAGTTCAGAAACTAACATGTTTGCTGACGACACAACACTTTATGCATGTGGGAAAAGTTCCCAGGACATACACGCACAATTGCAAGAATGGTTGAATGCAGTTTCTGAATGGTGCAATCAAAACTCAATGATTCTAAATAGCACAAAAACAAAGTCCATGATCATATCTGCATCTCACAAACAAAACACTCATGCACTCCTTACCCTTCAAAATGATGACCTGCAGTTTTCCACAACAGAAAAACTCCTTGGAGTATATATTGATAGCAATCTTAACTTCAACACACATATCGAACAGACTCTTAAAAAATGCAACTCTCTTCTCTATCTCCTCCTGTGAATAAAATGCTATCTTGACCAAAAAATCAGGAATGTTTTTTTCAATTCTTATATTCTTCCCCATCTTGACTACTGTATCACAATATGGGGAAATTCAACTTGCCTTCTACTTGACAGACTACTCAAATTTCACAAAACGCGCTGCAAGAATTATTCTAGACAAGGACTATGATTCACCATCAGCAGAGCTTTTTCAAAACTTGAGATGGATGACAATCTACGAAAGAATAGAATATAAAAAGGCAGTTGTATATAAAAGCTTGACCAATACGGCACCAGAATACCTTCGTTCAAAATTTCAAATTACGAATTACCCCCAATCAAACATTAAGGTCAGCAGCACACAATCTCTTATACATGCCTAAACCAAATCTAGAAATCTTCAGAAAGTCAATTTCATATGCTGGGCCAAAACTATGGAATTCTCTTCCTCAAGATATCAGGAATGCAAAAACATTAAACACGTTTAAGTCAAAATACATTAATTACAAATTTCCGCAATGGGCAGTTAGTATTGCTTATTAGTTAATCTATATAAGCCTGTCCCGAAATTTTCCATTTGCATTATTCTGTTTTATTCTATTGCCAATCATCAATGACATTAATAATTGTAATTCACTCTTTTTATTATGCTTATTTAATGTAGATTCCGCCGATGATAACTCTTGACCTTGCAATGGTTTACAAATAAAAATGTCAACTTAATGCATTTTCATTGTTCCACCTTGATGAAGGTTGGTGAAAGCCGAAGCATTTGCCATGATAAATTCTGTGTAGCTACATTTACACTTCATTGTCCTAGTAGAATGTTCAATTTTGTTCAATCTTGTGCATATTCACTCTTAGTGATATACTCTTAAATCGTCACTGACAATAATCGGTCAGTCGACCCTTTAGTGTTTATATTATGTATGTTTGTTATTGATAGGTCTAGAGTTATCTCCGGCGAACTATACATGCATGTATGTTTTCATTGTTGTTGTTTATTATGTTGTTTATTTATTATGTTGTTGTTAATCTTTTTCTTTTTTTCAGTGGACCATATTGAAAATTGATATATAACTTTCAAATATGTAATCCACAATAAATAAAGTCGTTATTATTATTATTATCTTTCTACTGCTGAAAAGGTTGACATCAGTATAAACACCAGATACCCGTCGAATAAAAGCCAGGACGTAGACATTCAGATTCAGATCTGTATAGACACTTGGTCAAATCTGTATAGACACTGGATTAAATCTGTATAGACACTGGATTAAATCTGTATAGATACTGGATTAAATCTGTATAGACACTGGATTAAATCTGTATAGACACTGGATTAAATCTGTATAGACATTTGTTCAGATCTGTATAGACATATTTTCAAATCTGTATAGACACTTGGTCAAATCTGTATATACACTGGGTCAAATATGTATAGACACTTGTTCAAATCTGTATAGGCACTTGGTCAAATCTGTAAATACACTGGGTCAAATATGTATAGACACTTGTTCAAATCTGTATAGGCACTAAAAGTCTTGGTCAAATCTGTATATAGACAGATGTTCAAATCTGTGTAGACACTTGGTCAAATCTGTATACACTGGGTCAAATATGTATAGACACTAAAAGTCTTGATCAAATCTGTGTAGACATATGTTCAAATCTGTATAGACACTAAAAGTCTTGGTCAAATCTGTGTAGACAGATGTTCAAATCTGTATAGACACTTAATTGGTCAAATCTTTATACACTGGGTCAAATATGTATAGACACTAAAAGTCTTGGTCAAATCTGTGTAGACATATGTTCAAATCTGTATAGACACTAAGTCTTGGTCAAATCTGTATAGACTCTGGATCAGATATGTATAGACACTTGTTCAAATCTGTATAGACACTGGGTCAAATCTGTATAGACTCAGGATCAAATCTGTATAGAGAAACAATCTGTCAAATAATTTTGTTAAAAAACAACAACTCCTGTACAGCAACAATACTTTGTGTGTTCCAGAAGAAGGGTGTTTCTCTATAAAGGTTATGCACAAGTTATGTCAAGTGAAACCATGATCACCCATCCCGTGGGAATGGCCGATATTTGTACTTTTTCAAACCCCTGCATGTGGTAAAACCCACGCAAGTTGAACAGTTTGTACTGTTCACTGCGTACATGTGTATTTCTACTTGATCTATGGCTTAAATATCAAATATCGCGGATGAATTACTGTTGGTAAATCTACGGAAATCGCCAGGCTTTACCCTAGGCTAGTTTTTAAGATATTCTTAGATATTTGTATTTTATGCCCCGAAGGTTGGCATAATAAAATGTCCGTCCATCAGTCCTTGTCAGGTAGGGTTGACTAAACACAACGACAATAAATAGGAGTGTCAAGTTTTGATGCATAGCATTCAGTGTAGCAATACCACGTGATTTTTGACTACAGTTACAAGAAGAAATTTGTAAACATTGGAAAATAAAATAGCCATAAGTATTCTATTTCTTCATCGATGTCTATGAAATGTACGCCACGCTAAGGGGACAATTATTTGCTTTCCATAAAATATAAAATCTTTTTCAGCGGTTGCGCCGTTTTGTCCATTACCTTGTGAAATAGTGGAACGTGTAGGTTTCACAAGGTAACAGAAAAATCGGCGAAACTGCTGAAAAAGATCTTATATTTCATGTAAAGCAAATAATTGTCCCCTTAGCGTGGTGTATATTTAATACAAATCGATGAAGAAATAAAATACTTATGGCTATATTTGTGTTCCAATGTTTACAAATTTCTACTTGTAACTGAAGCCAAAGACCACGTGGTATTGCTACACTGAATGCTATGCATCAAAACTTGACACTCCTATTTATTGTCGTTGTGTTTAGTCAACCCTACCTGACAAGTGGCATAACTCTATGATGAATTTGTAATGTGTTTTTTTAAAAAGTTGAATCTTTTGTTTACTCTCAATGTGTTGCTATTGCATTGAAACATGTTAGTCATACTTACCATCATTGGTCCACATTACTAGTACTAGACAAGTGATAATAACTGTAGGATTATGTTGTAAGGAGTTATGACCCTTTTTACTTAGATATTTTGGTGCTTAAAGTATTTTTGTAAACTATCAACATCGCATCTTGGGGGCATATGTCACTTACAGTGACAGCTCTTGTTAAATACTTTTTTAAAACATGTAAACTTCATTTGTGACCAAAAATAAGTAAAACGAAAAACATGGTTCGATAGAGTACGATTATCGTGCAGCCAACAAGACAAGCAACTCTTACAGATGTTTATGCCATATTGCATGGCTAAAGCTCGGCTAGATTTGTTTAAATGAAAACGTTTGTGATTTCAGAATTGCTGAAAGCAGGGAAGATAACAAAATGAATACGTTGTAACCAGTTTACGCGATTATTTGTTTTTTAAAAGCGTGTACAGATGCCTAAAGTTTTACTTACAGGGGTTTCTGTATTTGCTAGTTTATATTCGTAATTTCGTATGAAAATGAATACAAAATAATCTTCCTCTAACATAATTATAAACATCCATTTTATGCATGTTCGTATTAATGTTGAATAATAGACAACTTATTTGCATTTTTGAGGATTTAAAAAATATCCTGTTTAAGGTTCATGTTAAGGTAAAAATTGTAATGCATGAAGGCCGAGGTGATCAGAATGGTGAAGGTACGACCCATAGCTTTGATCTGCTTTTTGCAACAATTATTGCCCTTTTTTACTTAGAAAATATCTTGGTTAAACTATTACACAAAGCGTCTGTCCAAGAAAAACGGCGCTCTTGTTTTAAAGTTTACGGCTATTATGTTGCTTAGTGGATCTTGTTTTTATTTGTCCATCTATTTAAAATTCCAATTGATCAAACATAAAATTAATCTGCATTAATCCATCAATTCCTTGTACGTTTGTTTATCGCTTCATGGTTCAATGCACCGTTCTTTTAATTCTTGATGGAAACACTCCATATTTGCAATCTCTAGGTAGTTAAAAGCATACAGGTTGCTAAAAGTTTGGGCAGACAAATTATACAGTACCAAAACGTGCACACATATAAGAATTATTAAGAGTATAATAAAATGAACAAGGCAGTCCAGAAGACGGCTATATAATCCCGCTGCATCACTGATAGTGAACTGTGACATTGAGCCAGCTTGGTTGGTACCACTAGGTCTTTATTAATTACACATTTGTTATGTGTTTCATGCAATTCTGCTCAGGGGTTAAAACGTTATGGACGGACGGACGCTCGGACAAACGGATAAGACCATTTATGTAATCCCCTTCCCATTGGTGGCGGGGATTAATAATACATATTGACCTCCATTAAACGTTACATTAATACCCATGCTGTGGTTTATATAGATTAGATATACATGTATTCGATATTGTATACATGTTGGTATTTTATTCTTTAATGTTCAGTTATGATATCCATATTGCGGTTTAAAATATAATGATTTATGAAACGTATTTTTATACATGTTGGTCTTTCATGCAAACAGCTATTTGAAACACGCACACTAATTCATGTTTTCCTTCAATATCCAGACCAAAGAACGTTCATCTAGTATGCCTACTAGATCTATAGATATACGTCCAAATGAACAGAATATTGATTGGTATAGATCTAGTATAGAATACAAAAACTTTCGGTTATTTCCTACTTTCCTTTTCACAAAACCAAAACAAAATGGCTGACGTTGAGGAAAATAGTGATCTGCCTATAATACAGACTATTCCGGCTTTACCTGACGGAAAATCTCGACATTTCTTTGTGTCTTACAGTTGTGAGGAGAGAGACAAAGTGATTGAATATATTGATGAACTGGAACGTAGATTTTCTGTGAAATGTTTCTATTCAGATCGTGATTTCCAACCAGGTAAAGACATCGCCGTAAATATCAAAGAAGGCATGGCGATGAGTATTAAAGTATTGTTATTTGTTTCACCGAGTTTTCTACAAAGTGGATGGTGTAAATACGAGACGGATGCAGCTTTTGTTGAATCTATGGGATGTGGATATAGCTGTATTGTACCAGTGTTGTTAGAAGAATGCGAGGTACCACCAACATTAGTGACCTTGACCTACATTGATGCAACTGTACCTGGAGTGGATATTCCCGCTAAAATAGCATCTAGTCTAGCACGCCCAAGTAAGTCGATATACATTACAATCTTGAGACCACCTTAATAATGAAATCTTCCAAATACTAAGGTTACTTACTGTTGACCAACGTTTTGCTTAGGTCGTAATAAAACACGACCGCAAAGTTTCATTATTAAATCTAGGTCATGTTCGAACTGGATTATGACATAAACACAGTAAAGGTACGAGAAATAAAAAATAATAGATAAAACATGGTCGTAATGTTAATCGCTTTATGTCTCAATCAAGGTTTATTTTAGGTTAACTGTGATAAAAAATGAAGTAACTATATCTTACGTGACTTAAAATAGCTTGTGTACGCATGTAATGCACGTAGATCTACATGTTACAAACATGATAGGATGTTCCCTGGGCAACTTCATAAGAGTGAGGTTTGGTACATCGAAAACATTTAAGCCCACTGTGGCATTTGACACTGTCTGTACCAAGGTGAAAACCCCATAGTCAGTGTCATCCACGTTATGTGTACATTGTATATAGTTATACAGAATAAGAAAATGACAAAACCATTTTGCCTTTTTTATAAAAAATTTTGTGTTGCTTTGTCCTTGTTATGATATATGGTCGTCCTAGCTGGTTCGTTCTTGTATGCTGTCTCCTGCTACGTACAAGTTTGACTGACTGATGAGGCAGGCTTTTAGTAGGATGTCGTACGTTAGTTGCTGTTCAGGTTCATTTTTCTTCTTGATTTTTATGCCCCCCCCATCTTTGTTGAGGGAGTATATTGCTTTGCACATGTCTGTCTGTCGGTCGTATAAAATGGTTTCCGTTCAAAAACCTAGGATCTTCAAACTTAACATTGAGATTGGTCAGCAACAGTAAATGACCGCTATTGATTTTGAGGTCAGTAGGTCAAAGGTCAAGGTCACTGTGACCTTTACCATTTCGGACTATTTAAATTGCTTCCGTTCAATAACTCAAAAACGCTTTAACGTAGGATCTTCAAACTTTACATTGGGGTTGGTCTGCAACAGTACATGACCCCTATTGATTTTGAGGTCAGTAGGTCAAAGTTTAAAGACGTAGATAATGGCACTGGTCCACAACATTTGGTCTAAATTTTCTCAGCATGTAGTCTCTGTTTTATAAGTTATCTACCAGTATTGCACCCTATTATGTAATACATGTATTACATAATATTGCATACTCTGGTAATTAGTTAACTAGAGGCCCTAGTAGAAGATAATAAAACAATAAGAGTTCCCTTTATGACCGGAAGTTATAAAGTATGTGTATACAATTAAATTGAAGTCCCATATAAGTTATTGCAAACAACTTGATGATCAAACATAACATAGAGAAGATTTAATGTAAATAGGAAACTAATCAATAAAAATACTAGTATGTATAGAGAAAATAACAGTGTAAAAAAGTAAGTAGGCAATTATTGGCCCCTAAGTTTAATTGAAGTCATAGATAATATTCTCCCGCATGTGTTTTAATTGATGTACCACAGGGGTGACACTTATTTCACAATTCACATAGCTAGCCTAGTGTTACCACTGCACTTATGAAGTGTAGAGAAACAGTGTGAATATACATTTATACATATAAGACAATATAAAAAAATACTTTTGAGGACTGTAATTTTAGTGTGCTCAAATGTTAATTTTATATTTTACATATTAATTTTATCTAGTTTAAACATATGATAATTTATTTAAACTAATTTTATCTAGAGATATTAAACTGACAATAAAATTGCCAAATTTATAAACATTTTGGCTAAATAGCTGTTATACACTCAAACTAGATAGAAACAAAAATAAATGAATATATCTAAATATACAAATTTAAAACAGACACATAATATGACACATATTTTCTAGTGTACAAACAGTAGCACAGTACTATGAAGGGCCTCTAGTTAATTACATTGACCAGTTTTGGTGTTTTATGACCCTAGATAAACACTGTTAGTGATATCCTACTGACACCATGCGGTTCCTTCTATAAAGTTCTGGTCCAGAAATAAATAAGGACAAATTTAAGGTCTTTAAGGACTGTGACATTTACCATTTCTAACTATTCAAATGGTTTCCGTTCAATAGCTCAAGAACGCTTTGACGTAGGATCTTCATACTTTACATGGAGGTTGGATAGCAACAGTAGATGACCCCTATTGAATTTGAGGTCAGTAGGTCAAATATCAAGGTCGCTGTGACCTTCACCATTTCTGACTATTGGGCTGCTATGGGGGGACATACATGTTTTACAAACATCTCTTGTTGTAGTTGTTCTTGTGTCTGTGATTTTTCTGTTTCATGTGTTTGTATTGGTGCCTTTCTTGACTTGATATTTCTGTTGGGTACTGTCTCTGGTTTGTATTCCTATATAAATGATACAATGCCGGGCCGTTTGTTTTCAAGTATACTGCAAAACCTTAGAAGCGGTTTTTATACAAGCGGACTACAGTTCCATGCCGTCCTGTTTTCCAAGGTCTCGTAATGTGTCAAAATACAAGCTGCTGGTGGGATCTAACATTTCTTGGAACACTTAAACTTGTCCGTTATACTAACGTTTGTTTGGAAATCAGCGAAGAAATAAATAAATACTTGCAGCTGTTGTGGACCTAATAATGAAAAATGTGTTCTTTAATTTGATGCCTTCAGTGACGCCAGATTCACGTGCTACAGTAAACAAAATATGAGCTAGCCAAGCGTCCTTGCCGACATTTCATCAGTCTTCGGTCAATTCTGTACAACTATATAGGTTAATCATTATTTATATCTACCACGCAGGAGTTGAAAACATAAGCAAGCATGACTCATACTGGATTTTCGGAAAATACATTTGTTTACAAAAACTCCTGTTTGATTTTTTAAGCAAGCTAATATCGTTGCACAATCGATCATTTTATGGGTGAGGTAGTTTATGTAAACTTCAAGTGCTATTCAATTTATTATTGATATGGTTAATCAATACGGAATATCACTGCATTGTATTGATACGTTGGGCCGTATTGCATAGAGTTGCCTCAATCGTGAAAGCTCGGCCATTTCCGTTTATCTCCGGCAAATAAACCTCGTGTCTAAGTGTAGTGATACACCAATATGATTCGCCTGAGTAATAGGTCTATTGCAATGCATAAAGGCCGAGGTGATCAGAATGCGAGTTGCCTGTGTAATGCCGTATCTCGCGGTATAACACATGTAACGAGTGGTAATACGGCCCATCGGATCAACACAACTGCAGTATTATAAATGCTTGAAATGTGTAAACATTGACGTCATAAACGGCATGTCTTCGGCATATAACGCAACGTCGATTACAAATAAGGTATTTGTTGACATCATGACGTCATTGATGTCGGCATATATTTGGCATATAACATATCACACATGCATGATACGGATTCGGAAAACCAAACATGTATGATATTGAAAATGTAATATGTCGCGTTATATTCCATTGTGCGATTTGGCCTATATATGGGACATCTCATTGCAAGGTATATAATAAAATCAGATCTGTTCGTCCGTGGTCCAGCATTGGACTGGGCGAGTATTGGTATGGTGATTATGTGTATGATTTGTGCTAAATCCCTTTATCTGTTGAGTTATAAGGATAGGTAGTTGTCTGGCGTCCGTCATCGTCGCCCATCACCAATTCCGTCAATGTCTTCTTAACCGATTGATGGAATTTAACCAAACTCCACAGGAATGATCATTGGATGGTCGTCCTTCAAAGTTGTTCAGATGTTCCCGGTTAATTACTTAATTAGGTCACATGAACTAAAAATACATTTTGAAAGTGAAGCCTAAAACATCTTCTCCTCTGAAACCACAAGCCTATGATATAAGGTTCTCTATTAAGATTTTTCAAATTTTGCTACTGGGGTCAAAACTGACCCTGTCCCAGTGGGCACTTGTTTTTTTGTTATAATATATTGTATTGAGTATAGGTACGAATTATCTTCTCATGGAATTACACTGACTTTACCTTTAGCTAAGCGAAAGAAAGCTGGGTGTTTGTACGTGTATAATTGTTGTACTGATAATAATCAATTAGACATAATGACTCTAGACTCTCTTGTTTATTTATTTCACTTGTTGACATATTGATTATGGTTTAGTTTAAACATATTTTATTACCCATAATAAAATATACAATCACTGCCATTCAAATATATCTATAAATACATTTTATATACATGGGTAAAAGGGTCGAGTCACAAGTTTCTTAACTTAGTTACGGCTCTCCCCTTATACCAATATCAATTACATTACAATGTATAATGTATTCAAGTTAATATGGCATAGCATTAATTTAAATGCAAGTATTTACCTGTAAGCTTATAACATGACTATTTACAAAGGTAATATTCAAACAACCTTTTATTAGAATAATTGGATTTTGTAAAAATTTAGAATAAAGATATTGATGATAGGGTTGAGTTAATGCCCCAGTCCTAAAACCTAGACAGTAAGATGGTTATTTGATGATTTCATATCGATTTCCTTTTTAATCCCCCGCCACGAAGTGGGAGGGGATTATAGGAATGGTCTCCGTCCGTGCGTCCGTGCGTCCGTCCGTTCGTAACAAACTAGTGTCCGCTCTCTAACTTTTTAATGCCTTGGCCGAATTGCATGAAACTCATACCAAATGTGTAACTAATAAAGACGACATGCAGAACGCACATTCCAACTATGCTGGTTCAAGGTCAAGGTCACAATTCAAGGTCAAAGGTTTGAATCTTACATTCATGTCCGTTCCATTACTTTTTAATGCCTGGGCTGAATTGCATGAAACTCATACCAAGTGTGTAACAAATAAAGACGACGTGCAGAACCCACATTCCAACTATGTCGATTCAAGGTCAATGTCACAATTCAAGGTCAAAGGTTGTAATCTTACATTCGTGTCCATTCCATAACTTTTAATGCCTGGGCCGAATTGCATGAAACTGATAACAAATATGTAACTATTGATGACGACCTGCAGAACCCACATTCCAACCATGCTGGTTCAATGTCAAGGTCTCAGTTCAAGGTCAAAAGTTTAAATCTTACATTTTATGTCTGCTCTTTACCTTTTTAATGGCTGGGTCGAATTGCATGAAACTCATACCAAATGTATCAATAATAAAGCCCACATGCAGAACCAACATATCAACCATGCGGGGTCAAGGTCACAGTTCAAAGTCAAATGTTTAAATCTTACATTTCGTGTCCACTCCATAACGTTTTAACGCCTGGGCCGAAGAGCATGAAACTGATACCAAATGTGCAACTAATAAAGTTGACATACATAACCCACATTCCAACAATGCCCGTTCAAGGGCAAGGTCACAGTTAAAAGTCAAAGGTTTAAACCTTACATTTCCCATCCGCTCCTTAATTTTTTAACGCCTGGGCCAAATTGCATGAACTCATAGCAAATGTCTAACTTATTGGACAATTTCACTGTTCATTAATGCGGCGAGGGATTATAGCCGTCTTTTGGACTGCCTTGGTTACGATCATAACAAGACATTTCATGACAAATATATCAAATATTGCTTATCATTTATTTTTCCGATGCGTATACTCACACATAACCCATATTCGATTTTCGGAAATTTTTATTTGTGAACACAAATACGTTTGGAGTTTCGTTTTTATGTAAGTTTATATCGTCTGCAAATTAGACAAGCGATCATTTTGCTAGTGTCACAGTACTGGCAGGGGACAATACATGTACAAATTATGTGTAAACGATTTTGAAATGCTACTGTATTTCGTAATGATGAACAAGAATCTGATAACACCCGTTGTCAGTCGATTCAGACTTTCATTGAATTCGTTTCGTAAATTTATCAAGCGAGTCTCTTTACAAGTGTTTATTATGTATTATTATCTTATATTGCAGATACTGATGATGGTATGCTAGGTTTGAATATGAGATCATGGAACAAGATATGTGAGTATACTGTGGTATTTGTTTTACGTTTAACTGAAGATAACGTTTTATTGGATTTTTATTAGATTTTCTCGTGATTGTTATGTGCACGAAACTACAACAACTCATGCTGTGGGTTTGTTCGTCAAAATATTTAAATCTGAATTGATATATTAATTATATTTAAGGTTCAGTCTTAATTTTAAGATTTGTACAATTGCGAAAAATATCAGGTGATCCACTATCGTAGATTTATTTAATGCAACTTTTTAATGCTGTCGAAAGATAAGTAACTGCAACAAAATATTCAGGATACAAATTAAAGTATAATAGATATAGAGGTATAGAGGTTTTACAACCTGTGTCCACAGAAGATCCTAAGGTGTCCTAAGGTAAAAGTATATTATTAGAAATTATGTATTCATATGTAAGGACACAAATACATATTGTTATCTGAACATCATTTTTATTTCTTTTAGATGAGAATGGGTACAGCTTTACGATCGACGCAGATCGTGAGGCGTTGTGTTCTCTTCGACCAGCAAAGTATAAATTTACTATCAAGCAAAATGTAATGGAACGCCTCGAATTGAACAAAGCCAAGGTATGTTATAAGTTATAACAATATGCTTAATGCTAGGAATTTTATATATCATTGGACTATATTTATTATTTTCAGTTGTTCATGATTTTGTGCTTTCAATTTAGTTTAAGTTAAAGATACACTTTGCTCATTGGAAAGTTTTTTTAAATCCTGTTTGTTATAACATTTGCTAAAACATCCATTATTAGGGCCATTGTAAGGAATATACAGTTAAAAGGGTTCTCCATGTCTCGTAATATAGTTGCGTGTCTAAACTAGCAAAAAACTGTGCAAGTGAGTATAAGTTTATATAGGGGTGCTGTGCCATACTGTCATTTCTAAAGGGATTGCAATTGAAAATTGTCAATATCGTATATTCTTATGTACATGTACTCACCTCCTTTTCATTCTAACACAATCGGCGATTTTGCCTATATAGACAAAGAACAAATCATAGCGTTGTAAATCGGCCGATATACAATGGAAATCTGAACTACTTTCGACTCGGCTGTTCTTTTTTACACGTCGGGAAATTTATGAATGAAATCACGTGATATTGTATTATTATCGTTGTAAATGTTTTTGCGTATTTTAGACTTTTTGTTAGTAAGTAATACTTAAATGATATTTAATTAAATAAATATCCATTTATGTTGAACAGAATTTCTTCTTATTTCATATTTTGATTATTGTTTGAAGTATAGTTATACTGGGGGTGATAAAGATAATCGTAACAGCCGTCAACAAGTAACCTAAGCAACATAGATCTCGCAAAATAACACTGGCTTTTTATATAATTCCGAGTTTAAATCATGTTAGAATCGAAATAAACTATGAAAACCGTTGTATACCGGCTGTTATACAATGGTTTGTCGTTCTGACGCTTGTTATTAACCACTCAGGCATACGGCCTTTGTGGTTAATTCCTACGCGTCAGAACTCCAAACCATTGTATAACAGCCGGTATACAACGGGTTTTCATAGTTTATTTCTTAAATGTATTTAAAAATCCCAATGTGGGTCAAAACACCTCGAATGTTGCCAATCTGTCTGATACCGGTACCTTTCCAAGTCTAGAAAAAATCGCTGGCTGTTGAAACCATGATAAGGCCCCTGTCGTCAGCACTTTAATTACTTTGATCTTATAACATCGTCACATTTTGCCCATTCTAGGTTCCACGTTCTTTATTGAAAAAAGCTTTCCGTGTGATCAACAATCACCCAGTCATGTGGTCGTTCGATTACCTCAGCAGATGGAAGAACTTCTGGAGGCTATGGCTACTTGTACCTTTAATGTGTCTACTATATGGACTTATCGTTATCAGTTCTGCTTTAGCGACCGCACATACGAGTGCTTCTATTGTAGATTGGATGCTATTGTTTGCATTTCCGGGATTATTTGGTGATCTACAATTGTTAGCATGCTGTATCCCATATTTGTGTCACAGAAAACAGGTGGGATATGCTTAATTACATTGATAAATGTGTTTCTCATTTATTTTATCATCGTTTACATAATTTTCATAGTTTTGATGCACCAACTCAAACCTTAATCAATGACCGGAAATGAATGGAAATACAAGACCGTATATTTCATAAATAGCTATTTTTGTCAATAATTGGTTGATAATATATTTCCTGGGTAAATGTCTTAAAGTCTCATCCAGACTACAATGTATCAATGCTAAAACATAGATTTGAATTCTGCAAAATGTCTCGATCATTCCCTGGTCCAAAACACCAGGAACAAAATGTCCCTATAAATATATCACGGCCAAAAAGGCACCCGTTTTTCCTCCGAATTGTGAACAGCGTAATCGAAGCGGTCGAGTTTTCCGATGAAAAGCGCGAACTAAAATTTGGTAAACAAAAGGTGAGTGTTGTGGTTTATTTTGTTTTTCTATTTAATCTTGTCCATTATATTAAAAATCGGGGAATGCTATTCCACGTTGATATGTTCGATATAAAAGAAGACGAAGCCTTGGTTCATTAGGTTCATTAGGTGCAATATGCAATGCGTTTAACTATACTATGGTATGTTAGGTTCAATTTCATTCAATTTTGTACATGGTTCGGTCAAATTGTTTATGTGAAAAAGCGCGAACATATCAACGTGGAATAGCATTACCCGATTTCAGTTCCGCGTTTTCATCGGAAAACTCGACCGCGTCGATTACGCTGTTCATTACATGCGGGCCTTGATGCCGCAGGTATATTGGAAAGCTCAAAGTGAAAAGTGGCACGTGACCTGTTCTCGATGGTTTAAGATTTCAAGATAAATTAAAAAATGAAGCAATTTGTAAGAATGTCGTGAACCAGACAGACTAATATCATTATTCCATGCGGATAACATCGGTCTTTGTCACATTGCAATAGTGTATTTACCGACGAAAGCAGAACTATCCGAAATTTAACGCAAGGCAATTGAGACCATGTATCTAAACAACAGGTGTCTGCAGCTGCATAAGCAAAGCGCTTCCCGGGCAATGATAAATATAGTGGACAAAGGACTACATCCCGTACAGAACAAATTGCTAGATTAACACAAGCATGGTATTGATACATGATAAATATTTTTCAAATTATTTGGAATTTGTTCATTCGTTCGGCACATAGCACAACCAAATAATTAGAGGATATTTGTTTGTTTAAACTTAATTCGATTTATATCGCATCATGACATTTGTTGTGATAAAGTTCAAAATTACTGTTATATATAGTTGGTTATGTTAGATTAGTCGATATTGTCCGATATTACATGTACATGTATTAGAATTATTTGGACATATACATTTAAACATACACCGGAATAAATTCGATCAGCATCCAAACTGCAAAAACACATCCTAAACAATACAACTAAATAATCTGCCCGCAAAAACTATCTGACCCTGTAATTTGGAGGAAACGCGGGTGTCTTGTGGCCATGTACACGTACACTAATATCTGAACTATTAACATACCTCCCGTGGTTTCACTTAGGTGTACTATTTCTATGTGAATAATGTCACATTTAATGTTGTATATGTCAGTTTGTAAATATTGTCACATGTTTGCTATACACACGCACTTATATTTAATCTGAAAAAAACCCGGAAACATAATCTATTATAATATTGCAGCGAGACATTAGTCTGCATTCAAAACTATGGGAAGTCACTGGTAAGGACTGCATGGAGCACAATGTCTTACTTCTGTATTCGTCGAGAAAGAATAAACTGCCTACCGTATCCTTTGTGTTTGCGTGTAGAATAACTGTAATATTTGCGTGTTTGCATGTAAGGTAACTGTACTATTGAGGGATTGTCTGTATCATTTGCTCATCCATGTATCCTTTGTGTTTGAAAAATGAAGTCACCGATTGTCTGTAGAACATTTGCAGGTTTGTTTTTGTGGTGATGTGAATTACAAACATCGAAAGGTATTGTGCCATCGTCTCTTTCCCGAGTTAAGGTTATGATTCTTCCATTTTCCGGCGAAATGTGTGCCTGGTGGTGGATACCTTTAAAGTTGTCCTCTATTATGTTTCCTATTTCATATCTCAGAATTCCTCCTGCATTGTTGGAGTTGTAGATGCATTTCTATAATATTGTTTTACCGTGTACTGAAATGTCTTACTCTCTCCTTGCTCCGACTTCTGATGGTACATTGAACAAGGTCTAAGCTATTTTGTAGGTTATGGTAATGTATAAATTGTAGATACTTAAATGACCTTTGGCTGTGGCTCTTTAGCAAGACAACTGACATAATGGGACATCGATTTACACATTATACACATTCCTACAAAACTTTGTTCCTTATTGTAATTAACGAAATTTAGAATACGCTAGTGGTGTTGACATCTTCGCAATGACAACAATCTCGCATAAAGAGCACATCACTGATGTATCTCGACGATAACTATGTTATATAGGATGCTACAACATGAGTCATACCATAACACAGTTGTCTCTAGATGCAATATCTTTTGTAACGCCATATAGAACAAAACCCTCGTCGCGACGGAACACCAACTTATTAAACGCAATATCATTCACTAGTTTACATAATGCTCAATGTACCGTACAGTATGCAAGACCAAAACGATTATATTAAGTCAGACAGGGAAGGCAGCACTCAACTTAACCAGCCGAGCACAGCAAACCTTAAACACACACAAAGCACAATGCCCAACTGAACCAACCGAGCACAGGAACATAAAACACATACAAGACACAATGCCCAACTAAACAAGAAAATATCCGCCCAAGTCCAAGCTGTGGAAAAGTATAAAACATTATTACTAGCTGAATGACCAAGTTCCACAGCAAAACGACTATTATGCCTAGTTTTAGCTGTCAGAAATCACAAAACGAAGAAGTGCCCAACACACTGCCAACCAAGAAAACTAATCAGCCCGTGTCCCGACTGTTAAAAAGCTGAATAGAAAAGTTTCAGCAAATAAAAGGCGGAATGCCTACACTGATTGACCTAGTTATAACAGTAAATCTGCTGAACTACGTAGTTTTAGCTGCCTTTAGCCCCAACAAATAAGAAACAGTATTAAAACGTTTTGGTTTCAGCAACAAAAAATCTGAAAGCCCTAGCCGTATGACCTTGTTACAATACGTAAAATGTCTCAGCTGAAAGCCCCAGCCAAAACAAGTCCAGACATACCTAATTGAACAACTCAGAGGACATTTCAGTCGGATGACCTAGTTTAATTAAATAAATATAATAGAAGATAAGTAAAATGACGTAATTGAACAAGTCGAGATATGACGTAATGAACAACTATATTAAATTGACCCCAGGGGACGCTTGGGCACAAGGAACTAAGCAGTAATACAATTGTGATATCTGTAATCCTTGACTACAATCTAGCTTTTGGTTATGCGTTATAATATCGCTAGATGCAAGGTTAGTATGTGTATACAAAACATGTTCATATCTGTATCATCGCATGATGTGTAACGCATTCAGTTACAGCTATATGAAGTTGGCTCATGTTGATGTTGTACATTATGGTATTCATCGGTGGTGTACATATGTTATTGTTTCAGTTGGACAGATGCTTCTTGACAATAAAATTTCACGTTTTAATTTTGAATACCACATTGTAGCGGTATTAATATGGAACGTTAAATTGTAATAACTGAAAACAATGAATCATAATGTTGAGGTGGTTTTATTCAGAAGATCATACAATTATACTTTATTGGAGAAATGATTAAATATATGTTCCATGTCTCTTTGCCAAATCAATGATTCTAGTTTATCTTTAGACAACAGACATAACTTGTTGATTTGTGTCAGTTGTAGTCGTACTTAATACTATTGATATACAATTTATACCAGAGACATATTCCTACTATTATTTATGCATGTTCCAGGAATACTTTATTGGAATCCTACAGTCCAGGAATTTGAGTTTCATCAACGACAACATGACAGCAGAGGTAATGTGTTTCTCTCTAAAATTCACAAACTCCTAATATATTGTTATAATGTTCGTTAGTTATGTGAGTCTGCCATCGGATATCTGAACACATGTTGAGAAATGACGTTAAACCCGAATAAACAAACCTACTTCAATTCGCATGGTAATGATCACACTTCGTATGGGTGAACAATGTATTCGAGCGATCTATCGATATATTAGCCCAATAGGCTCTACCAGCAACCCGCTATACTGATATTGGAAACTAAAACATTGCATTGTCGACGCCTACTGTCCCGTTAATTAAGAGACTAATTAATATGGTGATGCAGTGGTCGAGGTCTCTATTACGGTGTAAAACAATTATAAAGGCCTATCCAGACATCTATAATTTCAATGCTAAACTAAAAATACATAACCTGTTCAGACAATGGTTGTAATATTTTGTGTTCAAATAAAACGAAATGTAACCCTAACATTATCCTAACTGGACAGTATGTGTTAATGCTTATTATTTCTTCCTTTCAGAAATTTGCCGACATCAGAATCAAAAGACTCCTCGCCGAAAACATACAGGCGTTCGCTGATGACTTTGACTCGCTTCCAGACGCCCCATCTAACAGACACAATGTTAAAAGTGGGAAGATGTGTATTTGTCAGCAACTGGAACAAGATTTAGTATAAATAAAGTGTTAGAAGAAAGTGAAGATTGTCGATTTAATGAGATACATTTAATTGTTCTCCGTCGAATGTGCTAGCTTCATCGATTGCGTCCTTTAGTTTGTTAGTACTGTCTACAGGATTTCCTATTTGGACGGGGATGTGTTTCACTCCTGTCGTTTATACGTGTACAGATCATTTTCTAATTGACAGACTGCTAGGATATTCTATGAATATAATTAAAAGAATAGGTACTGACGTTGTTCTTAGTCCTGGTGCTTTATTATGCTTGATTATATTGCTTGTAAATAACACTATTATGTTTGATTATATTGCTTGTAAACAACACTTTATTATGTTTGATTATATTGCTTGTAAACAACACTTTATTTTGTTTGATTATATTGCTTGTAAGCATGGAAGTTTGAACCAATTGGATGCCTGTTAGAACCAATTCAAAGAATTTGTTCAAACTCAGATAGTAAAACGTCTACCGAAAATCATTGTTTTTCCCTCTGTCACCTTCTTTCGCGACTTGGGAAGAAGGAAAACAGGCATTAGTACACTGCATATTCAGTCCCTGTTCTGCCGATTATTAATCGGGAAAATCGCATCGGAAGTGCCAGTCGATTCTAGCTGATGATCGATTATGATTTGCAACCGATGTCCCATCACTACTAGAGCGTAAACAAGGTTTTGATTTGATGTGACGTAGTTTTTGACCCCAGATGACCCAGTTACGCACTTTACCTAGATTGCAAACGACAAACATTGTGACCAAGTTTCATATAGATTAGGTAAAACATGTTCACGAGGGCTCAGGTGAGCTAAAAACTTGACGGACATCATCACAGTATGAGCGTTCCTATTCATTTAAGTTTCATGAAATCCTACCAGCTATTTATAAAGAAATGAATGTGAATGGACGGGCAGAGTGAATTCTTCATTAAATCAAGGGCAATAACTCTAAAGAAAATTGTCCAATAACAAAACTTGACTGGCATCATCTTAGTGTGAGCATTCATATTCGTTTTAAGTTTCATGAATTTTACCGGCTAGTTACAAAGAAATGACTAAGAAAGGACGGGCGGAGGTAATTCTTCAATACATCAAGGGCAACAACTCAAGAAAATTGACACACAGAATGTGTGTTCATATTCATTTTAAGTTACATGAAATTCTTCCAGCTAATAACAAAGAACTGAATGCAAATGGACTGGCGGATGAAATTTTTCAACAAATCAAGGGCAATAACTCTAAGGAAAATTTACCAATAATGAAACTTGACAGTCATCATCACAGTAATTGGGTGCTCATATTCATTTTATGTTTCATGAAATTCTACAAGATAGTTACAAAGAAAGGAATGCGAATGGACAGTCAGAGTGAATTATATTAAGGAAATATGACCAACTTAAAAAAACTTGACGGTCATCATGACTTTTTTATTTTAAGTTGCTTAAAAATGTACCAGTTAGTAGAAAAATGGCTGCAGACGGAAGGACAGACAGAAATATTTAATAAATCAAGGTAAATGACTGTCAAAGGAAAAACACCTGACAGGCATCATCAAAGTACTGTATAGTTGTTCATATTTATTTTGATTAAGTTCCATGAAATTCTACATGCAAGTTACAGAGAAATTGCTGTTGATGGCGATGCGTCTTTGTAAGCCGTATGGCCAGTCCACACGCACATTACCCGAAATGCCGGAGTAAAAGTTAAGCATTACATAAATTCAGTGAGTCACAATGTAACTATATAGACTTCACATAATCTTCCTTTTGGCAAAAATAATCGCGATTATTGTACCTAGTTGCTCTATTCGCTTAATGCAGCCACCCCCTGTCAAAAAATATTAGATTCAGAATTTCTCGCACATTTCTGTTAAATTAATTCTGTTATACTGGAAAACGGGTTTTATCCTATGATGTTGATATGGTCAGTGACAAACCGTATCTGCAGTTATAACTGAACTACCTTTTAGGAGACCCCTAAGGAATCAAAATGATAATGAGCCAGAATATGGTTTTAAGAACAGTGTGTTTCAGCGCTTTCTTGAATGACGACTAGAGCTGTCATTGATACGACCCAAGGCATATCGATGATTCCAATATATAGGAAGACAAGCATCGGGGATACATCGTTATACAGTTACATATATAGACGAACAAGAAACAGGCCTTTCAGTCAATGATCCCTTTTTAGCCATTCTACACTGTACATGTTGGGTATATATTCAGCTTTGAGATAGCACCTTTGGTTAGAGTTTAGACTTGACCCATTTTTACAAGTTGTGAACTTACATTTTAACAGAGGGACTGTTTTGTGCAGGAAAAGGAGGATTTTCGGTGGTTCCATTAATTTCTCCAGGTATCGGTTCTCGATATCGACATTACTCGGTAAAACCCAATTTTCCGGAACCGGAATTTCACGGTCAGGGGGTTAGCGAGCAATAAGCGGTATATATAGCGGGAGTGTATATTTTTTTCTTTTTTCATCGTTTAAACATGAAAAACATATAAAACAATTACTGCACATTATCACTAAACATCTTAATTTTTTAAACTTTAGCAAGAATTATCTGAAAAAATGTTCAATATTTGAAATAATGCATTTTATTCTACACTGTCGCTTTCGAAGCTCGATACCGATGGTTAGAAAATATACGCATTTTTCAAGTTAAACATATTATTGAGGCAAAAATATTGTCAGCGAGGTCGTAAAATAATGTTGTCAATGTGTTCAAGTAAGACTTTATTCAAATTCTTATCTTTTGGCTAAAATAATCGCGAGTTTTGTACCTAGTTGCTCTATACGCTATATCAGTTTCCCCCCTGACGAACATTCGGAACATCTCGCACATTGTCGCTCAATTAATTCCGTAATCCCAGACAACAGGTTTTAACCAGTAATGTCGATATGGTGAATATTCTAAAATGTGAATCGATAATCGATTGGTTAAAAATATTGTTGATACCGCTTAGGTCAATGACAGCTCTTATGATGGCATCACACCGGAGGTCACATGGTAGCTACATACTGTAATGGACAGTCACAGCAGAGCGACAGATGAATACCGATCAACACGACAGAAACTTTGTTAAACGCGGGTCAACCAACACAGACCTTAACTGGATCTGAGGGTTCTGTGAAGGGTCTTGGGACAACTGTCACTTCTTCGGTCTTGTTATGTTCATACTATCCACAGACAAAAAGCACCGAGGAATTCATGTTCTTTGTTATATTTTGAGCTTTTTTTTCCAAAAAAACTTTCTTATAAATAATCATAAAAGCACTCATGAAAAGTTACATTGTTTGCATTTTGGTCAATTCTCATTTTTTCACGGAGATCTGTATTGACAAACCAGCAGTAGACAGTTGTCCTACATTATAAGATCAATTAACATGGTCATCTAACACAGAATGATTGTTGATAATTAATTCACAATAAATGGTTCGTTGGTTGATTGTTTGTTGTTGACAATTTGGGTACGAACAAATTTGGATACGCTTCGTTTTTCAAACTCTATGGTGCAAATTAGCATCGAAAGTTGATTTCTTTGTTTACCTACGCTAATTATGTGTATAAAAGACAGTTTTCCTTGTTTAAAACAAGTACTTTAATCGTATAAGCAGTAACTGTTATTTTAACGATTGTAGGCTGTACTTACTTGACGGCAGACGAATGAAACAACTTCTTCCGTTTGCGAGGGACAGTCTTAAATGCTAACCAGAACAGAACAGAACAGAACTTTATTACACCCAGGTATACATTATACAACATGGGGATATATAACAAACATATATACATAAAACAATACGGGCTTCCGGTCATATATACAGGTTGGGGGTGTGGGGGAGATTTCATCATTACAATAACAAGTGTACAATATTACAGATATACATAGTACATTTAAATAACAAAACAAACAATAGCACGTGTTGGCTAGCACGGTCCATTACTAAGTGGGCGTGGCTTCTATATACAAGCGCGATATTTGTCACGTGATTCCATTCATACACGGTTACCAAGTGAAGTATAACCACTATATACAATATTACTACAATGGTATGAATGTTCTTTGACTGGATATAATTAAGATAGAGAAGAATACATCATCATTGCAATATAAAAGGTCGGCATGGGTAGGTAATTTACAATACGTGATTTAACAAAAAGCATATACATGAGAAACAAGTATGGAGGCATTAGAATTAATCGTTCTTGAACTGTTTCATTATTATGTCAGCAAACTTACTGATTTTCTTTAATATAGTTACAGACGTTGACATCATAAGGGTTTTAAATGATATATCGTGTCGGAGAAGTTCAGAGACAATTTGTCTTGATTGATTAAAAAACTGGCAATTTAGGAAATAATGCTCTTCCGTACCCACTGAGCCACTGTCGCATAGTGGACACAGTCTGTTATTGTATGGTGTACCGTCATATCTACCACATTCTACTGGGAGAGAGTGATTCGCAGTTCTGAATTTAAAAAGATTAAAGTAATCGTATTCTGTTAGTTTAAGTAGATATGTTTCCAAGAGAGGGTTATCTTTGAAACTTAAGTAGATACTGCCTTTGTTAGAGTTGGAGAGCTGGGCGTGCCAATTTTGCTTAAATTGGTCAACTAAGGTACGTTTTATTTGCTTATAAAGATCCTTGTTAGTAATAAAAAAATTATTTTCCCATAAGTCTGGTCGTCCCACTGTGGATAAAATGTCTTTTACTTTATTTAACCACTTGTAATTATTATCTGGTTGATTATACATGTATTTATAAATTTGAAAAGCTAACTTTTGTTCTTTACCTACTAAAAGGCGGTTCCAGAATGAAATAATTTTGCTATGAACCGTGATAGATTTTGGGTACCTGTCTAGTTCGCCATACAGGAATGATATAGGTGTTGAACGTCTCGCTTTAGTGATTTTTCGGAGGAATTGGTTATGCACTTTTTCTAAAATATCTAGATTCTCGAAGCCAAAAATTTCACTTCCGTACGTTAGTATAGGAAGAACGGTATGATCAAAGAGCTTGATAATAAGGTCAATTGGTAGGTTAGCATTATTTGCTTTTGAGAATAGTAGGTGCATTGCTTTTGTTGCTTGTTGGGCGACGTGCTTTCTAGCTTTCAGGAATGAGCCATTATTTGAGAAAGTGACTCCTAAGTAATGATATTGATTAGTTATTTCAAGAAGGGTTTCGCCTAATGTGAATCGATACCTATTTGTCTGACGAGCTCCAAAAATTACTACTTTTGTTTTTGTGCCGTTAACGTTCAAGTGCCAGTTTGTGCAATAATTATGAAAAATGTCAAGGCTCGTTTGGAAGTCGGTTTCTGAATTTGATAGTAAAATAGAGTCGTCAGCGTACAGTAAGATCAATAGTTTAAGCCAAAGTGTTAGATCTAATGGATCTTTAAGCTCTACGCCGACGGAACCATTACTAAACATATGCGATTGCAGATCGTTTAAGAACATAGAAAATAGAACAGGGGATAGATTCTCGCCTTGTCTGACACCGATTTCGGATATGAAAGATTCGGATAATTCTCCATTATGTTGGATACATGATTTAATATTTTTGTACATACTTTGAATAACGTTAAAGAATTTTCCATTTATAGAATTTTGGATTAGCTTATGCCATAGCCCAGCTCTCCACACCTTGTCAAATGCCTGTGAGAAGTCAATAAAACAACAAAAAAGCTTCTGACGTTTCTTTTTTAAAATTTCGACAAGCGCATGTAGAGCAAAAATGTGATCAGTACAGGAGTACCCTGGTCGAAAACCAGCTTGGTTTTCTTCGAGTATGGTCCACTCGTCTATAAAATTCGTAAGCCTTCTATTCAGGACAGATGTGAATAGTTTCCCAAGACAGCTTAAAATGGTTATAGGTCTATAATTGCTCGGGTCATTCGGGTTACCTTTGTTTTTATAAATAGGTATAATTATGCCTTCGGACCAAGAGCTAGGGATGAAACCGGTAACTAGTACAGAGTTGAACAATAATCGGTACACAGGGAGGAATATATTTTTAGTTGATTTTATATGCTCATTGAGGATGTTGTCGTACTGACTTGACGCTTCCGCATTTTTTAGATTTGATATACATTTGAGGATTTCTGCCTCGGAGATTGGTGAATTCAAAAATAAGTTTGTATTAGGTGGTTGAATAACATTTTCAAATCTGTCATCATCGATTGTGTTTTCGTTAACGACCTTGAAGTGTTTAAACATGTCATCGACAGATGGTGTCGGTTGACAAGTTTTTTTTGGTTTAAGGTTATTTAAAAACTTCCAATATTTTTTTGGATCTTTCGTGTTGAGTTTTCTCAAATTATCGCTATTAGAAAGTTTGTGTTGTTTAATGTAGGTATTCATTGTGCGCTTATATTTTTTACTTGCGTTTCGTAATCTTACTTTATTATCATCGTTAGGGTTAGCTCGGAAGTTGTCTCTGGCGCTGTGATAATTTTGTCTTGCTTTGTGACATTTCTTTCCGAACCAGGGTTTATTTTTTTCATTTGAAATCGGTTTATTCATACTACGGTTCGATGTTTGTTTAGGGAAGGTAAGGCGCGTGGCATTATTGAAGATTTCCGATAATTGCACGGTTACATGTTCAATAGTGCGTGTGTTAGGCGAGCAGTGGCGTAGCTGGTGTTCAAGGGAGATAACCTTTTCAGTATCAATGTTATCTATGAAATTATTTACTAGATCGTTATTCCATTTGGGTAATCCAGAATGGGTTTTTGGTTGATCCTTTGCGTATTGTATTTTGGGGACGGAAATGGTGAAGTGTAGTGCATTATGTCCATCAGATAGCAGAGTATCTGTTTGGATTATGCTGAAGTATTTTATAAATTCAAAACATTCAGCAGTTACTAATACATAGTCTATAACAGATCTATCTCTGAAAGTACACGCACCTATGTTCCTATCACTAGAGAGACGTCCGTTTAAGATAAATAATTTATTGTTTCTACAGGTATCAATAAGCCTTAGACCTAGTGTGTTTGTTCTTGTATCAAGTGAATGTCTCTCAAGAGGGATAGATAGGTTTTCAAGAACACTATATTTATTGAAATGGGCTTGTGAGTCTTCGTCGATATCAAATATGTCGGCGCGCTAGCATTCTTACCTCCCCTATCGCGTTTAATGTTTTGTAAGCTAGGCCTTCGGTTATCTCAAGGAACATTTTTAAACATCATTAGAAAATAAAAGATAATTTATTAACAACAAAAATATTTTTAAAATGAGTTTGCCAATTCCATTCACGTCTTCAGAGTACCCCGAAAAAAACACTTCCGGTACACACAAATCTCAATCGGATAGGGTGACCAAATTTTGGATGGGCTAAAAACTCGCAACACGTACAATGCCGTCTTGGATTTTAATGGATTAGAATCCCTATTACAAAGCGTATCAACTGTAAGATTATAGTAATGTTGGAACATACATAGGACTAGGTTATTATCGAGCACGTTTGACCTGTCGTTAATTAATCCCCGTGTGTTTTCGTTATTATACAGTAAGAATGTTTTGATTAGTTAAAATAGCAACTCTGATTGGACAACGAATATAGTTCGTGCTAGATAATGTGGCAGTCGAGTCTATTTCACTACAGGTTTTACACGATATTGATAACAGATTACTTTAAAAGAATGTAATTGTTTGTTGTTTGTGCGTTTCAATAAATATCATGCAAGTAGAAACTGTTGAAATACTTAATATGGACTAGTGTTCGTTTACTTTTCATTCTAGTATGAATGCCTTGTGCAGCTAATCCTTTACCGTCCTTTCAACGACGAAATTTAACATTTAAACATAGGCAGTTACCCAGGCCGTTAAATTGGTTGGCCTTATCGTCATGCTTGACTAATTGCAATATAATGTTAGCACTAAATAATTGTAATTAGTTATATATCGTCGGTTAAATGCCATAAGGGCTCAACAGCATTTTTTAAAGTATTGAGAAAAACAGCTTTGAAGTTTGGATGCGCATTAAAAATCCAGTTTTTGAGATAATCATATAGAATTTTGCACACACATGTATGTTTGTATGTTTTATTTATATACAAACAAATCAAGTGAAAAATAGTACAAGTATTGCCATAAAAGGACATTTTTGTTGATGAGCCCTTTTGGCAGTTCAAAAATATAACTTTTAAATGTCAGTAAAATGATGCAAAAAGGGCTCATCAGAACAGGACCTTATGATAAATAAATGTTTTTGATATATTAACACTGTTTTGGTTTGCATATTTATTGTGTAAATTTGGTAAAGAAGTTTGACAAGTCTTCTGCAGTCTTATTGGTACTATATGCGTAATTTCCCACACTCATGACTGTCATTATTACGTTGTCTAATTCATATCTGGTAGTGCTAATTGATCTTTGGCTGCTTTGCTGGTAGAAGGATTTTCATAAAATCTACGGTATATTGCTGGGATTACTAAACAGCAAGAATCACACAAATCCAACAGGTCTTTCTTCTTGGCTTCGGAAATGTTTTTTTTATACTCGTGGTATATCACATCCAGCAGCAGAATGATGGGCGTCCTCTTATGGATTTTGCTAAATTCTTCATCATAATCAACCTTGATCTGAAGTTCTTATGTGTGTTCCTTTGTTAATTTTAACTTTAGCCAATTGACTTTGTTTCTATCTACGGAAGTTTTGAAATTTTGGTGTGTGCTTTAAGGTCATGAAATGAATCAAATCTCATTGGGATAACAGTGTTTTTTGTCTTCTGGTCATATGGATAACAGTGTCAGGTTTTTGTTGTCTGGCAATATGGATGTCTGTCCATATGGATAACAGTGTAAGGTTTTTGTCGTCTGGCCATATGGATAACAGTGTAAGGTTTTTGTCGTCTGGCCATTTGGAAAACAGTGTAAGGTTTTTGTCTTCTGGTCATATGGATAACAGTGTCAGGTTTTTGTTGTCTGGCAATATGGATGTCTGTCCATATGGATAACAGTGTAAGGTTTTTGTCGTCTGGCCATAAGGATAACGGTGTAAGGTTTTTGTCATCTGGCCATATGGATAACAGTGTAAGGTTTTTGTCGTCTTGCCATATGGATAACGGTGTAAGGTTTTCGTCGTCTGGCCATGTGGATAACGATGTAAGTTTTTTGTCGTCTGGCCATATGGATAACAGTGTCAGCTTTTTGTCGTCTGGCCATATGGATAACCGTGTAAGGTTTTTGTCGTCTGGCCATATGGATATCAGAGTAAGGTTTTTGTTGTCTGTCCATATGGATAACAGTGTAAGGTTTTCGTTGTCTGGCCATATGGATAACAGTGTAAGGTTTTTGTTGTCTGGCCATATGGATAATGGTGTAAGGTTTTTGTCGTCTGACTGTAAGGATAACAGTGTAAGATTTTTGTTGTCTGGCCATATGGATAACAGTGTAAGGTTTTTGTTGTCTGTCCATATGGATAACAGAGTAAGGTTTTCGTCGTCTGGCCATATGGATAACAGTGTAAGGTTTTTGTTGTCTGGCCATATGGATAATGGTGTAAGGTTTTTGTCGTCTGACTGTAAGGATAACAGTGTAAGGTTTTTGTTGTCTGGCCATATGGATAACAGTGTAAGGTTTTTGTCGTCTGTCCATATGGATAACAGTGTAAGGTTTTTGTCGTCTGTCCATATGGATAACAGTGTAAGGTTTTTGTCGTCTGTCCATATGGATAACAGTGTAAGGTTTTTGTCGTCTGTCCATATGGATAACAGTGTAAGGTTTTTGTCGTCTGTCCATATGGATAACAGTGTAAGGTTTTTGTCGTCTGTCCATATGGATAACAGTGTCCCATTGGTCTGAAACATACATAGATGTACAATTCTTTGCATGCTCTATAGAGCAATGCATTGCATCACATTCCTTCTTTGTGTGGATGCTTTCAAGAAATGTTTGTTCTATGACTTATACATGTTGATGATATGTAACTGTGTGTAGCAGACCTCCAGACAAGTACTGGTTCCTGTTTTGTTCTGAACAACAGAACAAAATTGCATGTTTAACAACTGTTGGAAGCAAAATAATTTGAGTTATTATACATGTCCCAATTTCAGATGAACCACGCTGTCAACGGAGAAATTTCTTTGTTGAAATGTAAACTCCTTGGTTTCTAGGTGTAATATGACCGGAATGTCGGTATCTTGTAGGGATTTCCTTGACATTCTAACTATATCATCCTGATGGTTCTTTGGAGAAACTTTTGCATATGATGTTCTCTTTCTAATACATGCATCATGATGTTCATACCCATGTACGGCAAGGAAAGCCAGCATGCCATATTTCCTTGTGCCTTCTGACCTATTCATATCTGGGCAAATATGAATGACTGGATAATTCAGTTTACTAGAATAGATTTTTTAAATTAAAATTGAAGTAATTTTCTGCTGCCAGCGGAAGAAGATCTGCCATATCTACTACGCATGGTGTTATGTATAGTGATATGATTCTCCTAAAATCAGTTCAGTATCGTGCATACTAACATTTATTTCCAAAGTTACCTTATGTATTGAGCCAAAAGGGCTCATCAACATTCTATAATTATTCTGTAGACTTTCCTACGTGGATAACTTCATGCATTATACAATATGCAAATAACTTAGTTACATAACTAACTAAAAACTACTTACTTATGTCAGGAAATGATACAATTTGTATATTTAATGAATATAATATTATAAGAGCCAAAAGGGCGCAATTGTATTGAACTCATTTATGATAAGCGCCTATAAAATCTCTTTATTTTAATAATGATCATTACATTTAAGCAGTATAAAGGATATATAAGTATTTACCTTAGTTTATTTCAATTAAAAGTTCAAAATATCACACAATTATATGACTAGATAATGCGCTCTATAGATACACAGTAAGTCCATACAGGAAATATTAATCAGCAATTGTCCAGAATTTATTGTGGTAAAATAAACACCTTGATAATGTAAATTAATGCCTTCATACCACAGAACATGCTTAATGAGTTAACAGATTAATATTTTCTCATAAGCAAGAAAAAACTGAGAAGGGCTTATCAGCATAGTGTATTGCTGATGAGACCTTTTGGCAGAAAAGTTTTGTTTATGAGTCCTTTTGGCAGTATACATATTCGGGATTACAAAATGGTACAATATATCAAAGTAACATATTTTGATAAAAATATTGGAACTGGTGGTCAATAAGTTTCTAACATAAAGTTCATATAAAAAACATTTAAAATTTGTAAAAATATCATTTTTGACCAAAAATGTTGTTGAGCCCTTATGGCGTTTAACCGACGATATGTTGTAATAGCTCAGACGGTAAAGCCCAGGAATTGTAACTGAGCCATTCGAGTTCAACCCATCAAAGAATTGTATACTATTTTTGTGAATTCTTCACAATATTTTTACTGATATTTTTATATTATCTTTGTGGGTATTCAGGATTTGTTAACTATATATTTGCTTTTTTATCTTGTTCATTGTTTAATTCAATTCAGCTAATATGGCAAGAACATAAAATCATTACAATACAAACGTCACTTCATCTGCTGTATCAGTGTCTGAGTTACTGTCACACTCAGACACGCTGTATCTGTAACTTCGTCGCAAGATGAGACGTGATTCACAAGTCGCTCCAGTACATCTTCGATGGCTCTATCTAGCTTTCAATATTGTTCTTTAATTGCCTTAACATGATTACAAGAATGTGACCATTTTTGCAGCCGTTAAATTTAAAAGCATCGTTCAACAGAGTCTAAACATCTGATAACTTGAATGTCTTTTAAACTTATTAAGATGAATAAAGAAAGAAATAAAAAGTGCAGATATATTGACAAGGTTTCGAACCAACAACCAAAAATACTGATATCCTTACGGAGTATAATCTACGCACTAAACCTCTAGGTTACGAAGTTTTTCTACTTGATGGGTGGTTAAATCTACATGTATTTATAATACCAAACCTTGACCATGGTACACCTATTTTAATCAATTGACATAGTCACGGATAGACACCGTACACCGGATATAGCCCCCTAAAATGAAAGTAAAAGTGGAAATCGATTTCGGACGACGGTAAGTTTTCGATGATTATTCTATAAATATTTATGTGATCCACTTGAAGTGAACAGATTTAAGCAGCGGAATGTTTATTTCAAAGCACCAATGTGGTCTGATCTTTCCATATTTCTTGACAAGCAGCATCGAAAGGTATCACTGTTGAAGGACATGGCAGAAAAACGTACAATTTCCTTTTATTACAGCTAAATTATGCGTTTTCCAGGACACTGTTTAGATTTAAACTTTAACCTGTCATGTTCTTCATCTATGTTTAATCCCTCATTAGTAAACACCAACTAACAAGCATGCAATTGAAGAAAAACAACATTGTCTTGTGTACGGTATCTAGCATTTTACTGTACCGTATCTAGTTTTTTCCATCTAGACACTGTACGGGGTTTAGTGGGGTGTACGGTATCTAGTAATTATATTAGTTTGGCTTTTTTAATGAATACATGTATGTTTTGTAAGCATTTTGGGTTAATATCGATTATTTGTCACAAATAGTACGTATTGATAATAAAACATAACTCATTCTTTCATTTTTAATTTATACGTTCTGGGGACAAACTTTATTCTTTTCTTGTATATATATGTGGGGTGATCAAAAGAAATGAGAAAAACGCTGTAAAATGACAATCAATACTGATACAAACAAGAAAAGTTGTATGCCTATAAGAAAATATACACTCTCTCTGTCTGCTGAGTTTTATAAATATTCGTTAATTACTTGAATAGATATCAGTAGTTTTACAACCTTTGGTACAGTGACTCGCCCCACACGATTGACGTCAATGACGTCATGTACGTTAACGGTTTTACTATTCGAACGTCACATTGCTCCAATAAATCGCTCATATCTCTTTATGTATTGCATAAATTTACCATTTATTCAGTATTTAGCAAGAAAAAGTTTGTTTGTATAAAAACATTTCAATTGAAATAAAACATCAAGAATATGTTAAATAGTTATTCGATCATTCTAAAGGCGGATTCTGTGTGTGACGTCCGTTTTAGCGAGTGACGTTCAAAATTGACCGCTCATCTAATGCATTTCGGGCCTCTACTTGATATACTGATTTTATTTTCCGTCAAAAACATTTTGTACTAACGATATATAAGAATACGTCCGGCAGACTTCTCTCTCGAAGCCCGTTTCATCATTTAAAAGGTTTGTTCAGCTTTCTCCTTGTCTGTAATAAAACTGTATATTTTCAAGCTGTAATTTTTCGCAGACGTGGTTTTCGATTCGGTACAGTTAGTTTAGTCATATATTTAAAACAAACACATTTACATCAAAACCGTTTCAATCCATGATTATTCAATGCTTTGACGTTATGTTAAGTTATTTGACAAATGTTGCAGGAATAATTAATACAATATTAGACGTATGCTTTTCCATATCATACGGCGACAACTGACGCCGTTTTGATGTGCGGCGACATAGCGCGACACCTTATATATAACGTTATATTAATAATTCTAACACTGTCTGTAAGTTTTATATAAAATGTAAATATTTTTATAGATATTTAAACAAACAATAAGTTATAAATATTCAATTAACATCAGTGGGCCAAATAATGGACAATAAATCAACTTCAACAGTAATTATTCATCGGCGGAGATAGCGATTTTGCACATCTGTCATCAGTGGGTAGGATGTTAAGCGGTCAAGATTACGATTTTAAGTTTAAAATATGTATTTGTTTGGGTAATTAATGCAATAGAAATGGTGTACATAAACGTTTTATGACATATATGTTTAGCAACAGTCGCGATATACAAACTGATGGGAAAATAGCGTATTCGTCCCAAAGTATTTCGTACCAAATAAAAACATCATTGCACAGTTTAGCAAATACAATATTTTGGCAATGTTACATCATTGAATCATTTGTTTTCATATCATTTAGATACTTTTGAGTCAAAATAAGGACACTAACCCCCGTAAAGAATAGCTAACCCCGGTACAGCAAATAACTAGATACCGTACATTAATCAAAGCACTGAAAGTACTACTGTGTGGCGTACTGATGCCACTAAATCCAATATCGAATCCAGGTTGTATCATAATTTTATGTCACAGTTCTGATAAGCCCACCCTTACTCAAACATTTTTGCTGCTAAAGACACCAAGAGAACCAGCAGTTACCTGCAACTTACTTAAAGTAACTATGCTGAGCATCAATGAAGGGATATTTACAAATACCATTTTTAACGACTTGGAGAATTCGATAAGTGACTGTTTATTCTCCGTATGACCACGCATGTTTTAAAATTAAATGTAAATGACACTCTATATTTACGTATGTAAAAGGGGTAAACATGGCGTCGCTCACACATATCGATCGGCCGATTAATGCTTTAAAAACAAGTTTTACATTTTATAAAACCTTAAAGTATTAGCTTTTAAAACAAGCTTTAATGAACAAAATCGATCGAATATTAAATTAATAATTGATGATTTTCGACCGTTGATTGAATTTTTATTTGGTATAAAACGGGATATTTTAAACTTACTTTTACGCGGAACGGATTCTTACTCGTCGCCGTGGATTTAATAATTAGGGTATCGTGTTGAATGTTGTCTAACAGCGAGACATATATCTCTGCTTTACTACAAGCTTTAAATATTCAAAATCGGATACTAGATACGAAAATAATGAGGTCTTATATAAAGCAGGGTAGAAATTGACTAGTGCGTTTAACGCTTACCGCGGTAACATTGTTAATCGGCCGATCGATATGTACGTAGAACTATTTCAGTTCCCCCCACCAGCTATATATAGCATCAATGTTTGTATACAACATAATTAGGTAATCGTCTGCAATGTGCAGCGGCGGAGTGATTTACATACGTTACAGTATACGATTGAAAACCGTGGGAACTATTTTAGATTCCCGCCACCAGTGAGAACATTCTTTGGTAGTAAAAATATAGTCCGTTGCGGAATGATTTGCTATAAATATCCTCTAAAAATAAAAGTCTGATATAATTGTTGGTCTTAATATACTAGTCAAAACTTCCAACGCAACATTATAACTTTCCGCATTTTCATCATTTATTGTTAGTTTTAATAAAAAAATTGACCTGTTCTATTCGAGATCATTTGTTACAGAGCGTTATTGCAATCCGCACGATTTTCGCGTGATTTTATCGAAATTATTGATTTTTGACATTTAGAGCTCCAACTATGGTGCGTGAATCACGTGCAAATCAGAGATTTTAAAAAATCACGATTTTTTTCTCGAACGTTTCTCCGTCACTATAGCACATTGAGTTTGTTCGAATTTAGCTTTACAATGCCGAGATTACGCATAGAACAACGCGGAAGGGCCATTGGTATGTTACATGCTGGTATGTCAAAACTTCAAGTCGCTCGAATTCTTAGATGATCTACGTCAACTATCTCCAGACAATTTGATAAATTCAACCAAACGGGTAAGCTTCCGTATTTACAAAAACTGTTTTTTAAAAATTGTTTTCTTTTGTTCTATCACCAATTTTAATTATTTCTTACATAACTTAGTTCTGTTCATTTATGACGTTTCATGTGACGTAGCCGACTTGCCAAGACGTAGCCGTGGACGTGTTACAAGTAGACAGCAAGAATGCTATTCGATTGCGCCATCTTCGTAGCAAATCTTTACCAGCCACAACAACTGCCCTGGTAGTTATTGTCACGCATAATAGACCAATTAGTGATCAGACCGTCCGAAATAGATTACGTGAGCGAGGTATTCTTTGCCGACGTCCTTATATTGGACCTGTGTTACAGCCTAGACATCGCCAGGCACGTGTACTTTGGTGCGCTACACATAGAAGATGGCAAGCTGTTCATTGGAATCGCGTCATATTTTCAGACGAATCAAGGTTCACCCTGAAGAAGACAGATGGTCGTGTACATGTTTATAGACGTCGAGGTGAGAGATATAGTGACGCCTGTGTTGTGGAAACAGACATATTTCGACGTGTATCCGTTATGATGTGGGGTGGCATTACCCATAATGATAAGCTTGGGCTCGTCGTTATTCCGGGCAATCTTAACGCACTGACCTATCGTGACCATATTTTACACAACGTCATTCTTCCGTACGTTGGCGTCAATCATGGAGACGTCATATTCCAACAGGACAATGCTCGTCCTCACGTTGCTCGTGTTTGTATGAATTTCCTTCAGAATAACAACATTGACACTCTGCCTTGGCCAGCCTACTCGGCGGATCTAAACCCCATAGAACATCTTTGGGATGAACTTGATAGGAGGGTTCGGCGACGTCAAGTTCAGCCCCAAACATTACAAGATTTGACTAACGCTCTTATTCAGGAGTTTGCCAATATTCCGATAGCCTTTGTTGGGCGCTTAATAAGCTCAATGGGACGTAGGTGTCAAGCAGTTCTTAATGCACCAGCTACTAGACAGTATTGTTGTTAACGTCGTTAATTTGAATTAGTGTGGTCACGTGCTAGTGATATACATTCCGTCGTCCTGATGCAATATTTGTTAAATGTTTTATTGCAATATTGTGATAAACTGATTGGCCTATTTTGTTGTAAAGAAAATCCTTCATTCTATCTACAAATAAAATAAATATTTACTATTATATACAGTGTTGCGTTGGAAGTTTTGACTAGTATATAAGTAAATGTTGGTAATGTAAACAAATCAGGTCCAATGATACGTGTAACCTGTGTTGCGTGCTTGTAATATTGTTCAAATCATAGAACTATTTATTTGCCGAGGCCTAATGCGTTAAATTGGTCGTAAGCTGAAAAGTGGTAATATCATTGTGTGGCGTTTACGCCACACAAAAATGTTATTATCGCTAGATACCGTACACAAGAGAATGTTGTTTTTCTTCAATAACATGCTTGTTAGTGGGTGTTTACTAAGGAGGGTTTAAACATAGGTGAAGAACATGACAGGTAAAAGTTTAAATCTAAACAGAATCCTCGGAAGCGCATAATTTAGCTGTAATAAAAGGAAAATGTACGTTTTTCTGCCTTGTCCTTCAACAGTGATACCTTTCGATGCTGCTTGTCAAGAAATATGGAAAGATCAGAGGAAATGACCACATTGGTGCTTTGAAATAAACATTCCGCTGCTTAAATCTGTTCACTTCAAGTGGATCCCATAAATATTTACAGAACAATCATTGAAAACTTACCGTCGTCCGAATTCGATTTCCACTTTTACTTTCGTTTTAGGGGGTTATGTCCGGTGTACGGTGTCTACCCGTGATAGTCCAAAACAGAAAACATTGTGTCACGTGACTGCCACATTATCCTGCACGGACTTATACGCACGGATATTCATGGATGACATGTTAAAAGTGACAGGCAATAACTTTGTGAAAGTGCTGACCGGTCAAGTAAACAGTTTTGGATGACTTACTGTATGTGTTCAAACAGTGTATGAATAAAGTTCTGTATTTTGAACTGTATGGTATTTAAGAGGGATATTTAGGACGTCGTATAAGTTTACAATGTTCATAAACACATTGCATTAAATGATTTATTGGTTATTTTACGTGATTTCAACATAAACGAGACATTTTCCTACTGTGATTTATCTGGATATATTGCTGCTTCAACAATAAAACTGTTACACTTTGACACGATGTGGCTAACGCGATTTCTGATGGTGTATTGTTTGAGTGTTACAGTTGATATTGTGAGTTCACAGACTTCAACGGTAACAACACCACTTGGGGAGATTATCGGTACACAGCGAACTACGTCGTTTAATGGAGAATCAATCACGGTGAAACAATACCTAGGAATACCCTATGCACAGCCTCCGGTAGGAGATCTTCGGTTTCGCAAGCCAGTGCCTTACGGACCATTGAAGTCGCCGTTTGACGCGTCGTCGTACGGTTATATCTGTCCACAGATTTTAAGCCCTACTGAACCACCTGTCGGGGTACAAGACGAAGATTGTCTTCATTTAAATGTGTTTGTACCGGTTGAATCCGCCGACAGTTCGTCGGGATACGCTGTGATGGTGTGGATCCATGGAGGAGGATTTATTCTAGGTTCTTCAGATGCATACGATAGCAATCTTCTGGCTGGATTTGGTAACGTCATTGTTGTTACTATAAACTATCGACTAGGTCCGCTAGGTTTCCTCAGTACTATGGATTCGAACTGTCCGGGAAACTTTGGTTTATGGGACCAACAGCTAGCCATTCATTGGGTTAGAGATAACATTGCATCGTTCGGCGGTGATGTTGATAGAATCACCATATTTGGAGAATCAGCGGGCGCTATAAGTAGTACTATGCATGGCATGTTCCCTGACAACGCTGGCTTATTCAAAAGAATGATTGTTCAGAGCGGATCACCTTCGGTCCGATCTATGAACTGTTCCAGGGACACTCTTACTAGCACAACCTTCATTGCAAGCCAATTCAAATGCGACGCTGAGGATACTGCAAAAATGATTGAATGTTTCCGTCAGATTGGTTGGAAGGCGTACATGGATGGCATCAATGCACTCAACAATAACTTTGAAAACATCGAATATGTTATTTTTGACCCAGTTGTGGACAACGACTACATACCAGTTGAGCCCAGACATGTATACGAAATGGTTAAATCTAAAAATTTAGACGAAATTGAAGCCCTTAAATCCTTTGATATGATGTCAGGAATGAATGCATACGAGGGAGGGTATTATATTATGTTTTTCATCCAGGAAGACAAAGACCAGTTCGAGCCAACGAGGGAGGAAATGAGATCCTTATATCTACCAATAGTCACCGATCTTGTGTATAATCGGCAATTCACTGACGCAGTTATGAAACTTGTAGAACACGAGTATACCAACTGGACGAATCCTGATGATTTTCATGAAATTCGTATGCAGTTTCAACGCATATTTGGAGACACTGGTTTCGCCGTTCCTACTGTTGAATACGCAAGACTGCAGCTTTCGTCCCCTCCCACTTCAAGGTCGTATGTGTATAAATTTATGCCAAAACCAACAACCATGTCGCCCGCTACTCCCGACTGGATCCCCGGTGCTAACCACGGTGACGACTTGGGATTCGTGTTTGGGTTTCATAACAACCCGAATGCGGCCGATTGGGAGATTGAACTGTCCAAACACATGATGCGTTACTGGACAAACTTCGCCAAAACTGGGTAAACATTTTTGCTTGTTTTACCTACTAACATCGTCCGTACTAGCTTTGCCAATAACGTTTGTACATGTATTATTTTGTCTTACATGTGTCACCTCAAGATGCGCTCGTTCTGCAATATTGCATGGCTCTGTATCAAATCGTGTCATCAAATGTCACGCTGGCGTTTTAGTTTTTATCCTTTCTAGGGCTAAGCTGTCCTTCGTACTGCGTACGTAGAAATCCATGCATAATATTCTCTTTTATATTCAGTTCGATTTAAGAAATGGACACATGTTTAAATTATCGAAAGAAACATTTACTGACTTGAATATTATAGAAGATGTTGAACTGCGTTTCACGTGTTATACACACACTTTTACATACTCTTCAAACTGAAATATGCAGTTTGTCCTAATTTACGAATGCGGTTTAAATTTAAATACATCTGTAAATACATACGGATCAACGCTTAATATTTACTTATTCTTAAGTTACCGAATACACTCTCTATAGTCCGCCTATGATAATACTTGCCTTTATTTAAAAATGAAAATTTAGGTCACAAACCACTAAATAAAATTGTTATTTGCTAAAGCTCAATGTAAAGTGGCAATTGTCTGCCCGTGAAAGTCTGTCGCCAGTTGACTAACCTATATCATTGGAAATAAGTAAAAAAAACAAGGGGGTCAAGAGGCGATAGACACATTTTTACAGACGCGCGGACCGATCCAATGTGGGTTTTTACCCAACTCTACTTTCGCTATGTCAACATGTATAGCTCGCCAGAGCTAACTCTAGCCGTATCAATGAATTATTGATTTATCATGGCTAATATAATCACTGCACGGTCGAATGGTCGCTTGTTATCAGTGTAGATTGAAATAATACGAGTAAATGCATTAAAAGTGATTATGCACAAGATTGAAGAAACAAGGACATCAAAAATGCATTTAATATTCATTTTATTTGTAAACAAAGGCTGGTGTTATCATCGGCTGATAATACCTTAAAATATTACACTGTGGAATATATTGAATTGTATTTGCTTTTAGAAACCCCAACCTGCCTATACACGAAGGACCCGAATGGAAAGAGTATGACCTTGAGGATCAGTTTTACATGGAGTTGAACGAAGGTCTGCCGAATGATTCACTCAAGCAATACCTCTACGCTGAAGAATATAACTTCTGGTTAGATGTATTTCCAAAGATAGTTGAACAATCTGACAGACACATGGAAGGACATGGAACGTGTGAAACAGGCGGAGGAGTTCAGATGAAAATTAGATCTTACGTCATCGCTATTACACTGATTGTTTGTCTGTTTGTTTAAATATGTGAGTTCACTAACAGTCTGTTCACCTTAAGAAACAATGATCATGTACAAACTTAAGTAAAACACTGCTCAAAAGAATTAATGGAACATTTATAATTTTGCTATTTTTAAGGTTAATCGTGTATAGGATCTCCAAAAATAAATTTTACAGTTTCAGTGTTTATTCATCTCAATACTCTGCTATTGCTATTGCAAGGAAAACTTGCACATGTAATCAACAAAAGATGTAAGTTTTTTTCTGAGACCAGTTTTAAAGGTTGCCTCACGTATTGGTGTATTGCAAAAATAAAATAAAAGTGTCAAACATTAGCGTAATTTTTGGATTGTGTAAAGACAAATTGATTGTTATAAAATAACGCGTTACTATCATCTATGTGCTGCTGCTGGGATTGCTGCTACTGCTGCTGGTATTGCTGCTACTGCTGGTATTGCTGCTGCTGGTATTGCTGCTGCTGCTGGGATTGCTGTTGCTGGTATTGCTGCTGCTGGGATTGCTGCTGCTGGTATTGCTGCTGCTGGGATTGCTGCTGCTGGTATTGCTGCTGCTGCTGGTATTGCTGTTGCTGGTATTGCTGCTGCTGGTATTGCTGCTGCTGGTATTGCAGCTGCTGGGATTGCTGCTGCTGGTATTGCTGCTGCTGGTATTGCTGCTGCTGGTATTGCTGCTGCTGCTGGTATTGCTGCTGCTGGGATTGCTGCTGCTGGTATTGCTGCTGATGGGGTTGCTGCTGCTGGTATTGCTGCTGCTGGGATTGCTGCTGCTGGGATTGCTGCTGCTGCTGGTATTGCTGCTGCTGGGATTGCTGCTGCTGGTATTGCTACTGCTGGTATTGCTGCTGCTGCTGGGATTGCTGTTGCTGGTATTGCTGCTGCTGGTATTGCTGTTGCTGGTATTGCTGCTGCTGGGATTGCTGCTGCTGGTATTGCTGCTGCTGGTATTGCTGCTGCTGGGATTGCTGCTGCTGATATTGCTGCTGCTGGGATTGCTGCTGCTGGTATTGCTGCTGCTGCTGGGATTGCTGTTGCTGGTATTGCTGCTGCTGGTATTGCTGCTGCTGGTATTGCTGCTGCTGGGATTACTGCTGCTGGTATTGCTGCTGCTGCTGCTGGGATTGCTGCTGCTGGTATTGCTGCTGGTATTGCTGCTGCTGGGATTGCTGCTGCTGGTATTGCTGCTGCTGCTGCTGGGATTGCTGCTGCTGGTATTGCTGCTGGTATTGCGGCTGCTGGTATTGCTGCTGCTGGGATTGCTGCTGCTGGTATTGCTGCTGCTGCTGCTGGTATTGCTGCTGCTGCTGGTATTGCTGCTGCTGGTATTGCTGCTGCTGGTATTGCTGCTGCTGGTATTGCTGCTGCTGCTGGTATTGCTGCTGCTGGTATTGCTGCTGCTGCTGGTATTGCTGCTGCTGCTGGTATTGCTGCTGCTGGTATTGCTGCTGCTGGGGTTGCTGCTGCTGGTATTTCTGCTGTTGCTGGAATTGCTGCTGCTGCTGGTATTGCTGCTGCTGGGATCGCTGCTGCTGGTATTGCTGCTGCTGCCGCTGGGATTACTGCTGCTGCTGGGATTGCTGCTGCTGGTATTGCTGCTGCTGCTGGAATTGCTGCTGCTGCTGGGATTGCTGCTGCTGCTTGGATTGCTGCTGCTGCTAGGATTACTGTTGCTGCTGCTGCTGATGATGATAATGATGATGTTGGTGGGGGCAAAACCCATCTAGATGGCTATTTGCCCCTGAGATGAGTATTTGCCCACGAGATGGCTTTTGCCCTCACCCGCATTTGTTTAAAAGGAAAACTACCGAGTGCGCGATAACGAGAGTGGTCTAAATTGCTTATTTGCAACAAATATATCATAAAGCAAGTGTCTTTCTATTAAGAAACAAAAATTAGGTTGGAAAATCACATCATACAAATTTGTTTAGTCCGATCTGTGAGTCAGCACCTTTAAGATTAGAACTCGGATCATTTTTAGATACGATACATGTCAATTTTGTAAAATTACCTTATTTTGTCCGTGACGTCTATTCTGGTGTTTCCCTTCTTGAACTTGTTCTTTGAAAATATTGCTAATATTTGCATAATTATGTGTCTTCACTGTTCATCATAACTTTTCTTTTGTTGTTCCTCATAAGCATAAAAGAGTATGTTGGCTTCGAGCTGTACACTAGCGATTTCAAATAGTCCCACAAAAAGAAGTCACGCGGATTTAGTTCCGGTGTGCGGGCCATGTCACACCACATTGGTATTTCCTGGAAATTAATTTGGTACTAATTGTGTCATGTAATTTCTCCAAGACCTTATTTGCAATATCTAAGCCTGTCACATCGTGAATGAGCCACGCATCATTACAATAATAAATTGCGTTCAGTATGCCTTTTGGCATTCTGCCTGCTTTGTCACAAACACATTAGGCTTCGTTTAAACTCTAAACACTCCGTGTATACACACATCTAAAAACATAAACTTACTTATTTACAGACTGTTAAATGTTTTGTTTCGCTCGTGAACATGAATTGATCCGTTATTTGTAATAATACCTCAACCTTGATGTTATGTTGTACCATTGCGCCACAGACCCCAAATAAACTTACATGACTCATGACAGCGGGAGCTCGTAAGAATACAATGCATGTGTCTTGTTGCTGCTTCATCGTTCGTTTCTTGTAATTCTTTACTTAAATAACTTTTGAGTGCACTCAATTGGGACCCATCGAAACATGCCTGGTGAAAATAGAATGTCGCCATTATTAGTCACCACCGACTGCAGTCTATGTACGATTTTTATTAGTTTTAGCTCACTACATCCTGGTGATGATTCAATTCCTTTAAATACTGTGAACCCGTTACTTGTGTTATGTGATGTACAATGTAATTACATTGATACTAATTATTTGAACAACCTATATTTGGGTGTAATGCTTTCGTACTTCGCATTGTTAGGCGATGACGCCATGCACTATGTGTTCGATTCCCCACGACAAGTACAAACTATTCCTTAAGCTAAATAAGCCTAGTCCCGATCTTCGAAACATCTCAAAATAAACTTCATTTCAGTTTAAATATGGACCGTTTTATGTGTGAATGGCCTCAAAGTTGGGATCATAGCATAAAGTCGAACGTTGTGCTGAGTTGATTACAGTAATATTTCAAGATTTCGACTTCAGATTTACCGAACACTCAGCAACTGACGTTAGTAAAATCTCAACTTGAGCTGTCATATCAAGTAATTTTGTTAATGATTTACAAAGGCGGAGCGAGCGAAACGAGTCATTTGTAGTCATTAAAAAGTGGTTAATATGTTCTAATTGGCTTAGAATATAACATCCTGCATCTTGATTGGCCGATAGAAATTCGTGTTTTTATTTCAGAATTAAACCTAACAGTAAAGAATAAGACCATGATACTGTAATAGACGATGTGCAATTTACCACTGAATCAGTCGTATAAAGTAAAGTAGAGATATATAATACGAATATTTAAGTGACCGTAAAAGGAATATTTGAAAGGATGTGTTGAGATGATAACAAAACTGTGTTGTCATTTGCTATAGCACAGTTCGACGACGACAAACGTCTGTGTGGTGGATTTCGTATTTTTTGAATTGTTCAATCCACGAACATTTGTATTGACTAGTAAATTGTACGTCCTAAAATATCTGACTTGCAATATGGCTCATAGCGAATTTGTATAATGTACAATGCACTAAAATGCCCTACGTCAGGATACAGCCACGTGTGCTCTGACACAATTATAAAAAAAAACGTTCACTAATTCAGACGTTCTTGGTTGTTGAACTATTTTTTCATCATGTCAACACATTACATTCTATGGTCACTGGAATATTGTGATTTCTCTTTGTGATGCTTCGGGACCTTTTACCATTTTTTGGCAAGGCATCAAACTCGCTACCCCATTTTCTTTAGGACACCCTTACCAGACCAAGCTCTAGTGATCGTTCAGTAATGGAAAAACACTGATGCAAAATACAGAGAGATTTATTCAATCACCGGTTATGGCTGCCAACGTTAGTTACCCTATCAGACCAGGGTCACTTTTAGAACTATAATAGCAGAAATGTAGCTTCTTATTCGAATCTCCATTTTCATATGGGTGCATGCCACCATTTTTATCGCTGTTAAACAAATCTTCAGTATCCCATTGAATGTATTCGTTCCTGGACCTCATTCCACGGACCTGTTGACAGTGTGTTCCATACTGGACTAGAAGGAACGGATGCTTTGTTGGAAGTTCTATTTCATTTAAATACGAGCCGTCGTTTCTGAAATACAAAATGTATATGTACATAGGTATGACATACAATTCAGCTGCTAAAATATAAACTCTATTCTAATCAATATATGGGTCATTCTAATGAAAACTATGTCATGAAAAAGATGTAGAGAATGGATATTCAATGTTATCTTATTTAGTCGAAGGCGTTTGTTCTGTGCTTTGTACACATTATTCAACTGAGGGCTTGGGACGAGGTAGTAAAGAGTATTACCACACAGTATTTGCACTCTTTTTCAGTATTTGATATCACTAGCATAGCTCATCACCACAATTAACCACGCGAATTCGTCAAATACTTCTGACGTTTTATTTATCTATTTTCCTTATTGCTTTTTACCTGTAAGTAGTTGTCGTTACTGTGCGATATTTTCTCGCAAAACGAGGGTTTCAAAATGCAATAGCTCCATTAATAATTGTCCGATTTTCATTCTGTTAGCGCCAATGTGTTTCAAATGAACGCTAGTATAAGATGAATTCAACTTGTTATTAGCTTTTTCTTTCCCTTTAAACAACTTAACACTAAAACAAAATGTATACAACCTATTTACTACGAGTTTCATGAGAGTTATGAACCTTTTCGGAAATCCTGTTTTTCAGGTTTTAAAGGGTACTTACCTACAGCAGAAACGAATTAACGTATTTTCATCATACGTTCCATCGGGTAGCGTTCCACCTTTAGAGTTATGATTGGACAGGTCATCGTCATCCCAGTATATATAACCATCACGAAATCCTGAAACAACTCATTCATTATATTTAAATTAAACGTTTACTGATAATCTATAAAAACCGTTATATACACAGGAGACAGAAATAGTTTCGTGCCCAACTGGTCAACCACAAAGCCGCTCAGTCATATTACTAGCTGTATGCAGGATCATCCACCCAGCAGTACATCAAACCGTGCGAAGTTATGTTACAAACTACTGTATCACACAGACAACCAAAATACGCACAGAAACTACGGCAACGCATAGCCACCCACACAAGAGGTAGACATAGAACGAACCATCCATATCCCCAAATAATTGACGTTTGAAGCAGACCTGATAATATATACCTAACCCGCAATGAATGACATACTGTGGATTTTGAATTTCGTGAATAATTAACCATAAGGGGAGGTAATTATGAATGATAACAACCAGTTGTTCTGTAAATGTCTTTTAAAGGAGTTAACAAAGTTTGTAATACAAAAAATAACAGCAGGAATTGAGTTAGAAAATGGGATTTCGTTAAGGCCAGTCGCAAAATAAACTGAGCAAACTATAGATGATAATATACTGACCACTTGGACAGGTGGTGACCTTGAAGAGACAGTAGCTTCCCCGCGGCCAAATTTTATCGTGACTGTTTATCCGGGCTTGACTTTTTATGCAAAAATAAATCCTGATATCATTAGTTGCGAAATCACCTGAAACAGAAAACATTGGAAAAATCATCAAACTTCTGAGATCAATTATGAGGAACTCTGCATTTAGTTATTATGAAACTGTGGTATACATATCCATGCTGACCATGCTGAAACAATGTCCGTTCGTTTGATTTCGTTCCCACTTGTACAAGTATGATAGTGTGTGCTGGATTTGTGAAACATATCTACTCGTCTTGTTGAAAGTTGGTAGTTTGATCAAGGTGTCTGAAATAATTGTAACCTAATAATGATGTATTTACGCCGTGTATACACGATACATTGTTCTTAACATTCACTATTGTAGAATTAATTAAGACGTCGCATACATTATTCACATACAATGTAGTTCCGATACACTGGCTGCCAATACGATACAGTCATTATTTTGAGTAGGTCTGTAAACAAAAAAACATTTGTTATGTACGAGGGGTATTCAAAAATAAACAGGACCGGTGCCCTCACGGAAACAGTTTTTATTGTAAAACATATTATTACATACTATTGAATCGGAATTCTATTGCGAAAATTCGATATCCGATTGATCGTATAACACTATGATGTCCGTTTATGATAATCCATTTGGAACCATAGCAGTACGCACAATGCGCAGCCAAATAACCAATGTTATCGACTACGTAATGAGACATATATTTAATACGTACTATCATATCGTCATAGGTACTGGTATATCCATACGTCCAACTCTACGAGTGACAACATCGTCACAACATCGTCACAACATCGTCACGCAAAATAATTGTCCAAAAACGAGTATACACATTAAAAATTCAAGGCAGTTATTTAACCTGTAAATTGTCAGTAGAATTTTTTAATTCGACTGTCAACACCTGTCATAGCTGAAGCAACAGTTATCTACTCTACAATTCCCGAGTAAAATTACAATTGAATTAAATATCCTTATTTTTCATTTCTTGTACAACTCACATTGGCCTTACATACTACGCGACAACTGTACATGTATGATAATAATTATTTTGAGCACTACGGAATTAATATGACGAAAACAGGCAACTCCTTGTGACATACACTGGACAATGTATGTATAAATCGATTAATCAGGTCAGTCACTTGTTTATAGAACATTGTGTACATCAACATTAGATTTATTTCCACATACAATGTATGGTTTACATGACAGACATATATTTAAAATTACATTACAGCAATTAACAATCATGCATGCAATAACTATGAACTATCTCATGACAACCAACATAAAATGTAAAGGATGCCACAAAAAACATTAAACTTTTCTTATGAATGTCTTATTTAAAAACAAAGTATGTGTGTTAGTACGTAGCTTTATAGTGAATAAGGTTTTGGGGTTCACTGTCTTTTTCGCCAATTAAAATGTTTAAAACAATAAAATACATGTTATGATATTGCAATGCTTGTACTGACCTGAATAAACGGACTATACATGACGTATAGTACAGAACATTTAACCTGGAGATAATTAATCCTCGTGTATTTGCGTTATTGTACCGAAAGAATGCTTTAATTAGTTAAAAACAACGTTGATTGGACAAAGGATAACCACGGATATTGAAGGATGCTATGTTAAATGTTCTGAGCTATACCGTAATAATGCACATGAGCATGAGTTAGTATTCACTATTTTTATACCTTTAATGAAGTTACGTATTCCTGATGAATACCTATTATCAGATCGTGTATCCTCTGTATCAAACTTTCTCCAGCCGGTAGACCACGTGACTCCACCACTGGGACAACCATGTGCAGTTTCCAGTAAACCATAGGTACCGTATGGCCATGTGTTGGGAGGTTGGTAAACTGCAGGTAGAACCATGTCTATACTATTATACAAAGAGTAGGTCATTCGATGGCTTCCGGTATATATATATATTTTATTCAATCGTCTGCATCTCAACAAAACAGGGAATTTATATGACATAGGCATATGTAGAATACTATGTGCGAGTACAAATGTATCAAGATAATTAATTCCTAAACTTCTAAAAGGATCTTCAGTTAGAAATCCCCTCAATTTATAAATATTAGCACCACAATTAGTGTTCGTGTTAACAAAATGATAATAAGTGTAGGCAAATGATAGGGCAAGACGGTATCTTTACACTTATCCAGTACATTGTCCATACACATGAAGATAACAGATAACGGGACAATGAAGGCAGCAATCAACTTAAACAGCCGAGCACAGAATTAATAAAAACATCCCATACCACAATTACCCGCACATTGCCCAACAGGACACACAGTGTACTTAATAAACAACGTAAATATTCATGATAATTAAATCCTGCCAATCTGCACATTGTTTTTTTTCATTAATTTTTGTGATCAAATATATTGTATCTCCGTAACAAGAAACATTGTATGCAAACAGCTGATACAACTAGCAAAATTCTGCATTTATTAAAGCAAATTCCAATTTTTAAAATGGTATATTTTTTCGACACCTGCAAGGGTTTTCTTTGAAAATGTATGTTCATCAATATTATGCATATACGCTACGTATTTGTCTTGTTTGTTAAATGAACAAAATCATTAACAGATTAAAGTATAAGTTTAAATAGATAAACGTATACCTGGTGCATGTTGAGTTGTGGTAGTAGGTCTCCTAGTTGAGGTAGTATGGTGGCTTGATGTCGTGGGCAAAGTTACTGATGTTGTAGGTGGCATTGTCGTCGAAGGAGTTGACAACGTAACGGTTGTCAATGGATACGGTATCCAATTTACATATTGTTCAGTGGCGGCATCAATATTTGATGTTACTAAAGCAATATTTGACTGCAAGGAATAGTTTGCCGAACATATTCTTGCGTCTTTCCATTGTGCTATACTTCTGTTCCATATAATCCAATTTGTAGCGTAACTAATCGGTACTAGATCCATGGCTATTGGTTTAGAGTCACTCGAACGCTTGTAATCACCATCGTAACCTGAACGTTTGCTTAACGAGGATCCTACATTCTGAACTGTTCTACTTCCTATATCTACACGAATGACAATACTCTGAAGATAAAGACAAAACAGGAACTATTTGAATAATTATCATAATGTAATTATGATATTGTCTTGCAAATGTTGCATACGAATATGGTGACGGTGAAGAAATTGTAACGGTCATGTGGAATAAAACCTTTACTAACAATTAACAACACCAATCAAATCCAACTACGACACATCGACACATTTAAGATAAAGATACAAAAATAAGAGCAGTTTGACAATACCGAACTATTGTGAAATGCGAATAAATCATGCTGTCCGAATGGTGTTCGGTTTTCTCAGATTACACTGTACTTTGAAATTCGGTTACAGTCGATTTGCATTCAACAAAAACAAATTCTTACCGTTCCCCACCGATCTAAAAACCGGAAGTAGTGTTCCATGTTTGATGCGGTCATCACAATAGGCAATGAACACACATCATGCGCGAATTGTTCTGTAATGTTGCCAACAAATAGTTCATTATCTCCCTTTCCAGTAGTTAGAGAACCAATCCCATGTTTACATGTCGTGACCACTTGGCGCGTGCTATTTGATTTCAGGTACAGACTCATGTTTCGGAAGTCATCATTTTTGGTGTATGCCGCTGCGGTAATATTACTGTTATGGCCTACAAATGATGGGAATTCGCATAAAGTAAGATGGATCATGATACAGTCCGTTTAATCAGGACAGTCACTTGTGTACAAACATTGCAATATCGTAAGATTGTATTTGTATTGGAGAAAAATAAGACATTACTAAGATAATTTGCTATGTTTACGTACACAATGTTATGTAAACAAGTCTCTGGCCTGATTAATCGAGTTATATATAAAAATTATATAATATATATGAGCCAGTCTCCAGGAAAACCTGCTATAATGAAATATATTATATATGTAACCCATTAGATTTGTTAATTTACGTAACAAGGTTTGTGTGTTTGAGGAAATGAAACACTCAATTATAAAAACAGGTACCGAACGAATTGGAGGGAAAGTTATTTCCTGTTTGCTTGGAGAGGTAACGAAATAAATTAGTATTGGTGTTACATATTAGTATTTGCGCGAAATATAGGTTCTACCGACACCGAGTGGCAGCCATATTTTCCTGTGAACCAAATGATTCAAGTCACGTGATTTTTACCACATGAAGGTAAGGATGCATATAACCTATCCGACCTTTATATTTAAGTAGTCTAACTAGGATCACTCATAAACACGGAGTGCTATATTTACTGCGCTAACTTGGTTGGTTGGGGACAACAAACTTCGTGTTAAAAAGAAGACACAGTCGTACATCGCTTAGGAGTTACACTAGCATGGCAATATCAAAGATAAACAATTTCAGCCATACTTACGACTTAAGTGCACAGTACTCATTAGTTCTCTTCTGTAGTCATCAATGTTGCTAATGGCAACAGTTTGTTGTTGTTGTTGACATGGCTCTTGCTGCTGGTAGACAGCTTCGATGACATTCGGCGGTTTTCCAGTAAGCTATGAATATACAATTGGGAAATACGCAATATGTCATAGGCTTCAATATATTAGGTACCCAACATGTTTTGAGACCGATACCATGAAATAGAAAGTACTGTAAAATACCTCCCGGAGAGAGCAGGTCTCGGTAGTGTTTTGTATCAATACCTACAAAGATTAACGAGGTCATCATACTCTGTCGTGTTCGTGAAGTTCATGGATATATCTGATCACAAGAGCATGTTTTGTTTTGGGAAGCATTAAGGGTGAGTAAAATGGGATACTACAAGGAGCATTAGGAAAGCAATACGACACATGTTAAGGTAACATTTAGGGATATAAAGGAGAACATTCAGGTGTAAATCAGGGGAAGCATTTAGGGGAACATTTAGGCGGAGAATGGATGGGACATTAAGGTGGTGTATTTTGGGTCGGTGTATTTTGAAGGGGAAATCGTACGAGTAAACAGTAGTCAATGACCAGTCTTCATAAACATTTGATTATTCCTCGTATAAATAACATGACAAAACGTTTGGTTTCTGTTCGTACAAATAACAGGACACAACGTTGCATTACTCGTCGTAAAATTAGAGGACAAAACGTTGTACCGGGTATTACTCGTCGTACAAATTAGAGTACAAAACGTTGAATAACTCCTCGTACAAAGTAGAGGACAAAACGTTTGATTACTACTCGTACAAAAAAACCTATTGCACTTTAACGAATCGGCGTGTATGATTTTGTAAATAATTCAGAGTGTAAAACATTTGATGAAATTACTAGGCTGTAAATGAGTCCATGTTGCCTGATAATTCAATCTTAAAAGTAGTCAACGTATTATTAAGCTACGCTGTTGCCAGTTATTTATTTTACGATCGTTGCTGTATCAACCCAATTTCTAGTAGCTGTTAAAATGTAAGTCAAAGTAGGGATAAATAATGCATAGAAATTGAAAAACTACGATCATGTTAAGTATTTTAATTTTAACAGGTCCTTTAATTGATATTCTACACATTAATGTACAATGCATTTACTATACCAACAAAAAAGCCAGGTGTAATATGTTTAGATACACGTACCTCAAATATTCGTTCATTTACATGGAATCCTGGGTCCGGCTGTTCATCTGGATTCCCAGCTAGAAGATTATAGCTAACACCAAGATAAATATACGGAGTGCCGGAGTAGTTCAAACCTTAAATAGATACATGCACTCATCAAATACACGTTCGCACAAGGAACCAATAAGTGGCTGGGTTAGTATAAACTACAACACAAAGCTTACACAAATACTTCAGATGAACTCAAAATTAAAAAAAAGCAACATCGTTTACAAAATATGGTACAACAAAGGTTTCTTATATCACATATGAGGGAACCGATACTCCAGAACATCCGAATACAGGGTGTCCAAAAAAAAGTATACAGTTTCAGTGTTTATCTATCAATTCTCTTCATTCTATTATCGCAACGGAAATTTGCACATGTATAGACAAAAGATGTAAGTTTTTCTGTGACCAATTTTAAGATTATAACCCAGATATTTTTTCGAAAAATGTCAATTTTCTCAAATTACCTTATTTTGTCCGTGACGTCATTTTGTAGTAATTAACGACGTTTTCACGATGCATGCCGCCTTCTGACATTTCCCTTCTTGCACTCGTTCTTTGAAACCATCAATTACATTTGTACATGTTTCTTACCTGAATCTTCTAACCTTCTCTTTTGATGTTCCTCAGCAGCATAGATGTATCCGTTGGCTATATATTGTACACTAGCAATTAAGATAGCACAATAGAAAGAAATAAACTCAACCCGTTACTCGTCTTTGTTAAACCAGCTCATTCCAAAACTACGCAGGTGATTTATTGTTTTGAATGATACATAGCTCATGCAAGATGTGCCAGGGCCACACATTGTACATAAGGGGTTGGATGAATTCCTTTAAACAGTTGGATACAAAGTAATTTCCAGGAAAAACCACTGTGGTGTGACATGGCCCGCCCACAGCCCGGATCAAAATCATTGCGAATTCTTCTTTTGGGGCTATGTGAAATAGATAGCGTACAGCAAATAGCAAACAGACACGTCTATGCTCACGAGAAACATCAAAACAGAAGGTGAGAAGATCAGTTTAGACACATGTGCATATGTTATCAATAGTTTAAAAGAAGTGCAAGAAGGAAAACGTAAGGAGGGTGGACATCTTTAGAACGTCATAAATTTCTGAATAGACGTCACGGGCAAAATAAGGTATTTTCAGTAAATTTACATTTTTCTAAAAAATATCCGAGTTAAAATCTTAAAACTGGTCCCAGAAAAAACTTACAGCTTTCGTCTAAACATGTGTAAATTTCCTTTACGATAGAAAAATGAAGAGATTTTATAAACATACAATCTAACTGTATACTTTCTTTTTGGACACCCTGTACTACGTAAACATATCCCACTATACACTATTGCAACCTATAAAATATGTTTTATCCTAGTTTTCTGATTCTAAGTACTATACGGATGTCGAAGTTTCATTTTGTCCAGGTGTGCAATAACTGTACTTGAATCTTGGTATCTGACCTGCATTTGGCAATAAAACTAATTATAGCGTCAATATATAATAGCGGCGTCTCGGCAATTGACAACTAAATAAGAACCATAGTACATAGTGATACACATATATGCTTGATATTGTATCACGTGATATAAAAAATACCTGACACAAGGTTGAAGAATAGGAACAAAACAAACACGATGTAATATTCCATATCAAGTGTATGAATTACGGAACTGTACTGACCTCAAACTGGTCATATTATCTTATCTATGTCTTCTTAATGGCATCTCCCACAAGTATCGTATCAACGGTCTCAGTCATTTGGAACACCTTGTTACAATGACTTATATTCGTATCTGCGGCAGAATGATTACATGTAATTTATGATATTCATTAATTACTTTCTAGTTTCAGAAATTTAAAAACCTTGTATTTTCATTTAGTAATGCACCTTATACCTGCACGCCATGGTATATGTAAAATAGTCTGTTTCTTATAGAACAACAAACATATACTTTTAATGATTGGCACATAAAACACTACTATAATCACAACACTACATCCCTCCCATATTTACATTGAAACCCAACTTGGTTAATGTACTGTTAATGAAATTCTTGACATGATAAATGATCCAATTAGCGTGGTATCAAATATAATGTCGGTCCAAATAATTCCAATGATAGTGCTATCAACAGTTCATGGCACATAAGTGGCGGATAATTAGGCGATAAATGAAATGTCCTAAAAGTCTCATAAAACTGTTATTTGTTCTGAAAGTCAAAAACACAGCTTGATAAACGCAGTCAATTACAGATAAAATACAAAGTGTGTTCACATTATAAGGAATATTGTTCATGAATGAAATTCCTTTGCAGGTGTATGATTCATCAAGTTTGTCTCTACATTTTGTAGACTGGCTCACTATACATTTATGAATAAAGTGCATTAGAATAAAATATATGAATACATGAGGATAAATAATCCAATACATACTGATAACTATAGAGGTAACAAAGGATTATTATGCCTTTGTATAACACTCTTATGTACACACATAATCACTGAGGTACTCCGGAGCTTTTCTTATCCTGGTTGATCTTCTTGGTGTTGTGTAGGTAGGTTCTTGGATTGATCCTTGGATTGGCTCTTGAATTGGTTCTTGAATAGGTTCTTGGTTACAATCTGACTGGTTTTCAGTTATAACTGGTGGATTATGGATTGGTTTAAAATGCGATGAATTTCTTGTTACTTCTTTGTCCTCGTTTTTTTGCGGTTATCATGGTTCCCTTTTTGTGAGTAATCTCAAATGGTTTTGGGTTAAATGGTGTTGTTAATTTGTCTCTTCGCTGTTGTTTCACAAGTACTTTGTCTCCAATTTATATTTTATTTAGTTTGGAATTTCTCCGTTTATCAGCATATTGTTTCATCTTTTGCTTATTACTCTTATCACATTTTCTGATTGATGGTTTGTTTGGTCTTGCAGTTTTCATTGGTATATTTGGTAATTTAGTGTTCATTCTTCTGCCAAATAACAATTCAGCTGGTGTGTATCCGGTTGTAGCATGGGGTGTTGCACGGTAATTTCTTAAGAACGTATACATGTCCTGTTGCCAACATCCTTGCTCTGCTTTTGATGCACGTAAAGCTTTACCAATACTTCTCATAAAACGTTCACATTCACCATTGGCTTGGGGCCATACAGGTGTGATCTTCCTATGTTTGAATCCCATGTATTCGGAAAACTTGTGAAATTCATGTCCATTTAACGGGGGACCATTATCACTCTTAACAACGTGTGGAATTCCTAGAGTAGAGAACACCTTGTCAAGTGTAGGTATGACAGTTTTTGCGGATAATGAATTCAGTATTTCAACAACGGGATACCTCGAGTAATCGTCAATCAGCACTAGCAAATATGTTCCGTTTGCAAATGGACCGTAGAAATCTATGCTTGTTTCTATCCATGGTTGTTGTGGCAATTCTGACATTTTCAGAGGTTCAGTTGTTGCGTTGGGTTTAGCTGCTAAGCATGGTATGCAACTCTTACATGTGTCTTCTACATACCTATCAATTCCTGGGAAGTATACTTTCTCTCGCAGTAGCTGTTTTGTCCTGACTATTCATTGATGTCCCTCATGCGCAATAGAAATAACTTGCTTCTGCATGGATTTTGGTATAACCAATTTGTTTTCATGAAGTATAACTTCACTGTTTCCAACGGACACCATTGTAAGGTCATTTTTGCATCGTGCAAGCAAATGTATTCAGCACAAACTTGTTCGAGTTATGCTTCCAGGTTCCATTTCTGATTCATTTTATGACACATTGTAAATCAACATCATCTTGCGTAGCCATACATATCTCTTCAAGTTTCAGTGCTTTCGGAACATTGTTTTCAATTAAATAATTTAGATATTGCTCAGTTATATCCGTGATATTGTTATTGTGACTGACATCAGGATGACGCGACAAGTAATCCGACATGTTTAAATCTCCTCGTTTGAACTCTACTTTGATACTGTAGGCTTGAAGTCGTAATCTCCATCGTTCAATCCTTGCTGAATGAATGTCCAAATAGGTACAAGTTGAAATGTTCACATGCCCATACAATAGCCAGACTCTCGCGTTCAGTTTGAGAATATCTCCTCTCAACATCCGTCAGTGCCTTGCTTGCATATGCAACAACTTGTCCTTGTTGGAGCATCAACATATGTTTGATAGGATAACAAATTTCCAGATTTACCTTTGGTGACATACATTGGTGCTGTAGTGATTATACTGTTAGTTTCAATTGTCGCTTGAAATTTTCCTAGTAATTTCACTTTTGTCTTCGACTCATATAAATACACTTGTGTGTCTACCTTTTCTAATTTTGGTTTCATGGGAATCTGAGACAGTGTTGCTTCATCAATTACGTTGATGGATAATCCAGTGTCAATCAAAATCTACATAGACAGGCCATTAACTTTAACTGACAGTTTTGATCGAATAGAATTAACACTCTCTATTCTTGAAATGTCAAAACCAAATACATAGTTATCTTCCCGATCACTATCACTGTCAATGTTATGTAACTTCTGTTTTGCTGAGCGACAAACCGATTTAAAGTGGTTCTTCTTATTACAGAGATTACATGTCTTGCCTTTTGCCGGACAAACATCCTTATGTGGGTATTCATAACCACAGTATCTGCATGTTCTCTTGGTAGAAGTTTTCGCATTATTTCCATTTTTGTTCGACTTTGATTTAGATTTCTTTTTGGACAGAACGTATGTTTCATTTTTGAGTTCTCAATTTCACTCGCTTGATGGTCCGAAAGTTCAAATGCTCTTGCAGATGAGATTAGTGCTGGCAAATCCATTTCTTCTCTTAAAGCTTTTCTTCTTAACCTTGTTGATGTACATCCTTGGATTATTTGTGACTTAATTTCCTTGTCTTTATTTGCAAATTCACAGTTACCACTCAGATGTCTAAGCCTTGTATGAAAACTGTCCATTGTCGCGTTTGTATTCTGGTTTGCTTGTCGAAACTTGTAGACTTCATATTCTATATTTTTCTTTGGTGAGAAGTAGGCATTTAACTTTGTTATTGCAGTGTCTATATCATTGCCTGTTTCAGTCAATGTATCAAAAATATCGTTTACATCCTCCCCACTGTAATGAAGAAGATGAAGAAGTAACGCTCGTTTTCGTGCTTGGTCTGTTATATCTTACCCAACTAGCAAGTTTGTAAAGCGTTGTACCCATTTTTTCCATCTGGTATCAACTGCAGCATCATGCACATTGAAGGCAGAAAAACTTGGTAATGCTGTAGCCATTTTGAGATTATCACTGTTAATGAATAAGTCTCTTAAAAAACGTCAGCAATAAAGTCCAAATTTTCTAATGAATATAATTAGTGTCACTAAATTAAAATATCCATCAAACCAAACAATGCACCTTAACTTTTAATTCCGTTTAATTCTCGTCGCCATGGTAAAATAGTCTGTTTCTTATAGAACAACAAACATATACTTTTATAATGATACTACACTTATTATACATCCACTAGCATGGTCAGTCAACTACATAGTATATCTGTATCTTAACTCACTCCGTGTGTATCAGAGAGACTGCAATCATACAGGTACAATAGGCGTGGCTTAACTAATGATTGGCATATAAAACAATACTATAATCACAACACTACAGTATACCGAGGCAATTATTAGTTCCCTACCGGTTTTTGACCGGAGGGGACTATAGGTTTGCCGTCCGTCCGTCAGTCCATCATTCCGTCAAAAAATCTGGATCCTGACATAACTCAAACAGTTTCCAAGCTAGGTTTATGAAACTTGGTATGTGGATAGGGAGCAATAGGGAATAATGTACGTCGAAACATATTTTGATTTCGACCACAATTGTGGTTGCTATGGCAACATAAACATTGAAAATGGCTTAAAACCGGTAGGGGACTTCTGTGTTGTTTGCAATTCTTAATTACTTTTTTTACTACTACGCTACTATCCTGGGAGTGAATATAGCGAATGCTATTTCATGATAGGTTGGTGTTTTACTCGCCTTGTGAACAAAGCGGCAATCAGTTAATTCTTGCAACAAGGATTATACCTATTGTTAGAAAGTTGGTAGCCATTCTAGGCAATTAATTTGTTACTATTATTACAGCAAATTTTGCAAACCATAATGTGTCTACATGTATCAACTATTTTAAATGAATTCGACAAAATGAAGTATATTTTAGGCCAATCATGTACAGGCCAAGCCATATTCGACTTTAAAACCAGGTAAGGGATGGATGTTATAAAAAGTGATTACTAAATTAGTGTTTTGATATTGCTATGGCACCGTTATTTGACGAGAGCCAATACGACTGGCCTGAGGACAAATAGCAGGGTAAATACCAAATGATCTTGAATGATCGCACAGCCACAAAAGGGTACACTATTAAGTACATGAAACATGAAATACCCGATTTACACGCGCGTGAATAGACGGTCTATTCCACGCGCTTTTAATCGGGTTTTGCATTTTCCACTTAATTTGCACTTTACATGTTCTTCAAACGTGCCTTGACAACGAACTATGTAAAATAAGTCGTTCACATTAATACGCTAGATATGCACGATAAAATATGACCAAAATGGGTAGTGATGAACATAATCGTGTATATAAACTGCTGGAAACGTTGTTGGTTACAAACTCTGTTACAATGTACGGCCTCTTATTGCTTTTGGTCTAAGAACAGTAACTCCCAAATGGATTACCTCCTTTCACTATAATATAGTAGTAATGAGACGGTTTTAACAAGCTTAGTTAAGGGCCACTATGTTGCTGAGTGGAAAATCGCATATTTCTATGTGTTTGTTTATTTTTAGATTTGTCAGTAGCATGCATGCAACATATCGTGCAAAAATATTAAATGATAAAATGGTTGTATGGTACAAAATTAAGTGTACATGTCATATTGTCAGGTTGTGTCGTATACGGTGTTTATATGGATTAAATAATGTCTTAACTGATAATTGCTATGGATTGACTTGGATTAAGTATCAATATATACATTTGTAGTTGTATCAACATATGACAGTAGTTTGCGATTCCAATAAAATGGACAAAACATTTAGTGTTGCGAAACTTTTGAAGCTCAGTATACAAATCGATAGGGAAATTGTTATACATAATGCATCATTTGTATTACCGCAATCAATTTCAAAATGCAAATAACTGCTGCTTTTATTGTTCTATTAATTGAGCTAATTTCATATTCAGTGCGACTTTGTTCCGCTCATTTGTATAACATTAAAAGGGTGCTAGTTGCGAAACAAACGAATACGGCAACATGAACACTCATCGAATATTTTAAGTACACACTATTTATGCGGGAATGAATTAATACGATACAGGTTATGACATTAATCATTTTCGATTAGAATTACCTTTACGGTATTTGTATTCATAGGCATGACTTCGCAGCAGCCAGTGCAACCATTACCTCACTTGTCTGGCAAGAAATTGAAAACTTCAATTGTCTCTCGCGTCAATATCGGGGGTTAATTTACATCTTCAAATGGTTTTTGTACGATTGAGACACCCGACAAAAACGTATATACATGAAAAAGGATTCAAAAACTGATAAAGGAAGAGCACACATGCAGACTTATAAAGAAATCACTTACGCGACCCGAGAGTGAAATATGTCTAAACAGGGTCACTAACGCTAACGTCTCACTATTTTACATTGTGTTAGTGCTTCTCATAGGCCTATCAAATGCTCTGTTTATACCGGATCTTGCATCAAACATTTGTGCGAGAATACGTAGCATGACACGTTGATATTGTGACAATGTCTCGGAAACTGACGTCACAAACGTTCATTCCTATAACTTCCACGCCTTGCCAGCCTGAACACCGTTTCTAAACCCTTTGTGTCATTCTATAAACGAAGAACGACTTGCAGAACCCTTTCCCATTGTAGTAACGATAATTTCATACGATGCCGAGTGCATATCATCTTGCTGTTAACAGAACTTGGTTTTTGCCCGTTTTTCCTAACGTTCTAGTGGCGCATTTTTGCGTTACGTACGAGAAGTTCAATTTTTTTATTCAAGCACCTAACGTTCAAATGTCGTCATTGTTGAAGACAAAGTCTAACATGTAACATGTAATGTTTTTGTGATGTTTGACAACTGACGATAAGATAATATTAAAGATATATACGTCTGAAACCTAGTCGACATCAATGGTTATTGACTGGACTATCATGAACGGACATGGTGGTAGTGTTACACAATAATTCTGATATAGAATTTTCACAATTGAATGCCGATCCAATATCATGTACAAACGTAATAATATATGTGCCCCCCCCCCCCCCCCCAGTTGGCCTCGGAATGACCATTTTATACATCCCGAAAATGTTAAAATCCTTTAAATATTACCAATCGATCAGGCTAGGGATCGATATTTTGTGATAACAGCCCCTGTATATTACATATAACCGAAGCGAGTGCAATAAAATAGGCCCCCAGTTGTTTATTACTCCCAATCTGTATCAGTCAGACGCTTTAACAAGTGATTGTAAAGCGTCTGAATGATCATGATTTAGGGGATCACTTGTGTTTGATTCACTGATCTATGTTACTATAATGCGTGAACTGATCGATTTAATAATAGAGACACGGTAGAACTTAAATTACATTTCGAAATGTTCTTGTTTGTAGATTTATTACTGATTATGTAACAATACAATTTTAATAATTCCACGTGAGCTTTTTAGAACATAAAAGCTGCAAAAACGATTTTAATTCAAAATTTACAAAAATCTTCGCGGGGGGGCACATTTTCTAGCATTGGATTTTAATATTTTTTATAAGTAAGAGTGCATGAAATTTCATGATTTTTATTAAATTGTTATAAAAAATCGATCTGAACCTGTGGAAACTTTCAGTTATAGATCTAATATTGTTTATTTAATAATTTGACGCCTGATTTGTATTTAAGGGATTTGAAAGAAATTATTTTTAAATAATTGTTAAACTCATTTCTGTTGATGTAACTGTATGTACGAGGGTCAGTCAAGAAAAACTGAGAGTTGGTAATTTAAGCCTTCAATACGAGGGCCATTCTGAAAGTTCTGATAACTGAGCGATAACTTTTCATTGGTATGTCAGATTTTTTAAAAGTAAACTTTTTCTGAAAGTTCAATCTTTCAGGGAGATATATATCATTAATTTAGTAGTTTAAATCTGCGAATTTATATTTTATTGGTTTTTAAACAGTACATGGTTTCGGGTATTGGCTGAAATATCTCTGGAAAACGCGAGGTGATTGCGTTGTATTGGTCCGATGTATATTTCGGAGCGCGCTGCTGAAACATTATTAAGACTGATTGAAATAAATTTGATATTATTTAAAACATACATAACAGCACGTTGAGTTATTGATAAAATAACGGCAATAAATACAACCTAAATATTCGACCATTTTACCGCTTATAGTCCCTACTTAATTCAAGTCATACAGTACGTTTATGGACTATCAGCTACTATAAACAAGTCAAATTGTCAGATTGTAATGTGTATTTTCATTCGGGGGACGTTATAAATGTATTTTGCCTAAAGTTTGATTTTAGGAGCAAAATATTGTGCTCTACCCATGATTTTAGAAAGTGGGTGGGTGTAACGGGACACCCTTATACGTGTAATAAAACTGTCAATAATCCATGTTCTTATAGTTTAATTAGTTGTACTAACTTTAAATTAAGGAAATATGTAATTGTTTTGGTTTTGCGAAAAGCTAGTTCGAGTATATGACGTCATAAATCTAAAACACGTGTTTTTGGCCACGTGATCATATCATTTAAGCTGCTGTACAGTCGGAATTATGAATATTACAGAATTAGTATTTAGTGGGAATAAAAATAGCATATGTATGTACAAAACGGCTACGCATTTTATATTCCCATGTAACACGTCCAGCAGTACAATGCAATAACACGTAAATTGTGTATTACCGGTAAAATGACTATTTTCAAGAGCATTCGGGACGTGGTCTTTTCCATGTACATCGTAAGTCATTTATACTGTCAGAACAATAATTTTCATTTGCCATGTAAAACACAGTTATATAATACAAGATATGTGTAACTTCCAAAACAATTGAAATGAAATTATAGAAATTACTGACAATAATGTTATCCCTCCCAAGGGCTAATATGACTCATTGTCGACAATTCATTGGGCTATATACATACATGTACAATGGCATGTAGGTGAATATTAAATTCTCTGTTAATAATATCATGACATGTTTTAGACGGAGGAAGGTTGTATCTTTCAGAAAATGTTTACTTTTAAAAAATCTGATATACCAATGTAAAGTTATAGCTCAGTTATCAGAACTTTCAGAATGCCCCTCGTATCTGTTTGCAGTTGTAGTTTCTATTATACATCATCAAATATTATCCCTTGTGGGTCTTCGGACGAATTATGTTACCAGATATAGGCTTATAAATACAGTTGCCAAGCAACCGAAGAACATCACTAAGAGGTATGCGTTCGCGCCACCGACATGAAGATTGAATTTGTTGTATATTCAATGGTGTCTTTTAACTTATACAATGTGATTTATTACAACTAACACATGTATTTCGTAGAATAGCATATCTCAAATAATAATTAGCAATTATTTCAGAATGGTCACTTATGCTGTGTTATTTTGTTGCCTAGCAACACTTTTACACACATTTCATCAATTTTTCGACACGCGTTCTTTTCGATGTCATGGTGTTCTAAAACTTATAAATAATTTCACCTTTTCTTTTCAATAAGATTATCAATATATATCAATGAGTCCAATTACCGTAATATAAATAAAATGTATAAGTTCGCTTTGGAAAAATAATGAATCGTTTTTTGGATGGGGTAAAATTGTGGTTTTAATACCCTTAAATAAAATGACAATGTACATTTTCATCAAGTATATTTTCTATATTGATGGCATAAATCACTTAGAATTAAATTATCAAATAGATTAATGTATTATGAACTAAATGATATAATTGCAAATGCCAGATGTATCTTTATGTTTCCATAGCAACGCAAACTTTTGTGCTACTAACAGCGTGAACGCATGTCCTCAAGTTGTCCTCTTTGGTTGCCTGGCAAAAAGAATCAAGTTGTCATAACCCAGATTGGTACTCACCATAACATCAGTGAGATATCATATTTGATGATAATGCTTAGAAAATATACGACCACTTATTTTTCTAAGCATTATCAAGCAACTCTCAGTTTTTCTTGACTGACCCTCGTACATTGATTTCTTATTTTAAAAGCTTAAAGTGCAGGAAATTGCATAATTTTAATTCGAAAAATGAAAAAGTCTTCGCCGTGAGGGGACAACCCTCCCGCTACTACCACACCAAAGCATCCCAATAGCTAGCTCTGCCCCCACTCGAAATTTTCCGGATCAGGGCCTGATTATACATTTCATTTAAATTTGCACCAGTAAGGGCTCGCGTCATGTGTATTTTTTAACGTTTTCTGTACTCGCGAAACACATCTTTTCTAATCTAACTTAGAATTCAATGGAGTTTCGTGTTAATAGCTAATGTAACATGACAAACCTGAGCACAAGGCACTACTTACCATATCTGACATCAGTGTGCGGATTTTAAAAACAATTAATGATTTAAATATGATCGTTAGTTTAAATTTTCCTTTAAGTGCTTTGTTAAACAAATAGCCATGCATTAACGTCGCTGATCCTGGTATTGATTGGTAAAACATCAGATAAAAAAACCGATGGCTACTTCTGATCTGACAATTTCTGAACACACTCCAAATGTAGTGGAATGAAGTTGTTATTGAAATATCAAATCGGGAGAACAAAGTAAGTTTTATTATCTACACTAGTTATAATTATGCTACAATGTTTGATTTGTATCGCACTATTTGAAAAAGGTAATTGGGTGTCCTTACATATTTTAACTGAAGAAGTTACTACTTGTATGTAAGGTAATTAATTTAGAGTAAGAAGTTAAACATACAGGTGTTTTGTAACTTTATATCTAAAAGTCATTCGTACAAAAAAGGACATTTCAAGATTTATTTATATTAATTTAGAAATAATGAATAATTTATGTACCTGTTTTTATCGTAGAATAAAGCACGATCACGAGTTCAGATGCGTAGTAATTACATCACGAGTAAGTATATTTAATGTACGCATCGGAACAAGTGACTCTGTTTTATTATTGATAAAGCACGGGTATATATTCCTTATTTCGATTCTAACAGTATTCCACATTAATAATTTTTACAACACATCAATACATAGTAACCAATGCACTATTTTCTTCCTCGGAACGCTATTATGTTATTTTCCGTAACTGTGTTTTAACGGTAATTCATGTGTATCTTGGTATCCTCTATCTTTATATAGGAGAAACTGCTGGTTGTGTTAGATAACACGTTTGACGTCGATGAGTGTAATCAATAGAGGATATTACATGAGTGTCTTTTCATATTGAATTAATTCAATGAGTTGAATAAAATAGTAAAATGCGAGGTTTGAATAAATTCAAAGTGGAAAGTCACTAATGTAATGTTCTTTTTATTACATGTTAGCCTTTTACCGACCGAAACATAAAATAGCTACTCATTTTCACTATACTAAACGCTCAACTTTGGCGACGTCGCATATACTTTGAATGACGTCGCGTCAAACATTTTTTTCTTTTTCTTGGGATTCCAAAAGATTATATTAAGTCAGACTTAAACCAGCCGAGCACAGACAACATTATAAACACATAAAGCACAATGCGCAACTGAAAACACGACATCCCGTCCCGAAAGTCTGCACCCCAGTCAGTCAAACTAAAACGGAACGAGAGCCAGGTGACGAGAATATAACAACTGGAAACCAGGGAACTCCAAATTTACAGTTTGGGTGGGGCTATATCACCCTGTCTAAGCGTATGTTCGAGCGTGGAGATCGAATACGACGGAGCAATGCGAGAAAAGTGGATCGAGAGGAGTGTCAAGGTAATGTTTTGCTTCACCCTTCTTTCAATTTTAAAACAATGAGATCGGGAATTGGCCGAGTATGACCTACAATAAACGTCCCTTGATCTTGATGCATTGAAATTTCCATAGCCCTTGTAGTTTTTTCTAACATTCGGGAAAACCCCAGCGAAACTCGTCTGTTTTGCTACCGTCCCGTTGTTTTCTCGTTTTAAATGGATTAAATATTCCAAATAATTCTTATTTTGTCGTCATACATTTAAAATACATCATATTTAACAAATACCCCACCGCTCAAGCAGTTTAAAACTAATTAAACCCTCGAATAACCGGCCGTCAGCGATTCGTGTTTTTATACGACCGAGGGGCGGGATCAGAGCGTATTTGCGAGAAGGTGGATTTTACGGAAAGCGTTTTTCTCACGGCTTTTGAAGTTCGGACCGTAGACAAAGGTCACTTTTAACTATTTGTATGATATTATTGTAACAACCTTGTGTTGTTACTTATACATGTAACTACTTTCGACATTGATTTACACAATAATATAACATTTCATAAGGAACAAACAACCTTAAACAGGCCTTACTCTAACTGATAGACACTGAAAGATATTTGATAGACATTGAGAGAAGTTTGACATACATTTGACAGACATTTGAAAGATATCTGTCAAACAGTTTATTTGAGATATTGAGACTATTTCAGACATTTAAATGATATTAGGGCCACATTTGGTAGTTTTATTGCATAATATGTGTATACTCGACTTGTACATGGCTAATATATTCAGATATTCGTGTTTTGAAACAAATGTTAAACACCGCCTTGCTCACTTCCGGTTGTCTGCAACTTTGACTAAAATACAGTTTTCGTCGTGTTATGCAAACAAACTGAAGATATTATCATTGCAAGTTGATGAATTGAGTTATATGTCACATTGTTATCATGTTATCATTTACTATAACATGTCTTATTGGCCGATTCAGCATCGATCTGTCTTGAGTTTTGTGAGCGCCAGTTTTCAAAATGTCTTTCACTCACTTCTTTCGTAACAGACATTTGTCTGTCTGCATCTTTCAGTAAGAGATCGGAAGTTTTACCAACCTTAATGTATATGAAACGATTCCTATTATTCCATAGTGTCTATATGCATCACGAAAGACTTATGTCCGTGTCTTATAATTACACATTTAAGCATAACGATTTTGAATCGACTCAAAAGTCTTTCAACATGGCGGATATATGAAAGATTTGACAGACATGCCGTTCAGTAACGGCGCATTTCATTGGTTAGCGTCTTTGAGACGACGTGTCTTATTGGTGAGAGACATTTCTGGCGACAGACTTCTTGTCTATATATAAGGCGCATGCATCAGTTCAGCGCCGCTAAATCAAACTGTAAAAGGTGATTGTAGAAAAATCACTGTTTTGACACTAAGTGCCGATAACCCATCAGTTAATGTTAATAGATTGCAGAACTTGGTAGATGGACAAATCGAGAGCGAGCGTTAGCCCTTCTGGCTAGCCTCAGAGGTGAAGCTCAAAATTTCTCCATGACACTTCACAGTCAAGATAGAGAGACCTACACAGACAAAGTTCATCACCTCAGTCAAAGGTTTGGCAAAGCCAGGCAGCAGCCAATGTGAATGACCCGTTTCGAGGCCCGGCTGAAGAAACCCATAGAAACATTTGCTAAACTTGGAGACGACTTGCGCCGCCTAGCTCAACGGGCCTACCCAACAATGTCTCATGAGGCCCAAGAAACAATAGCGTTAAATCAACTCTACAAGGGTGTCCCAGCAGAAATAAAGTTTAAATGCTTAACTGAAAAATGTCATAGCATTGAGCAGGCCATTGGCACTATTGAAATGTATGAAGGTGTTTTCTCGACCATGCCAACCGAGACACCATGTGCTATGGCCAAAATGGTGAAAAACCAACAAAAGTTAGAACCAGAACAAAACACAGAGGGTGTGACCAACAACATAACAACATCTATGATGATAAGTACTCTTCAACAGATGCAACATTGTATCAAGAAGCTGTCTGAGTCCAGAGGATACCCACAAAACAGGCATCCTAGGCTATGTTATACATGTAATTCCCCAGACCATTTTAAGCGGATGTGTCCACACAATAACCAGGGACCTAGTCAAACCAATAACTACCAGCCAAGGCCTTGGGAGGGGAGATATTCTCAACAATCAACCAATCAACAAAACCGGCAACAATCTGGACCTCAACAGGAAAACACCAGGCCGTCGGCCCAGTAGGCCCACTGTCGATGGCAAATACCGGGCCTCAGACCCCTAAAGCAGTAACTAAAGTAGGTTATATTGGAAAAAAAAAACAATAGTGAAACTTGGGATAATGGATTTTATACTGGAATTTATATTGCAAATGAGAAAGTGGAGATGCTGATAGACAGTGGGTCTTCCACAACTTTATTATCAAATAAAATGTTTGAACAAATGGACATGACAATTAGGCCAATTTTAGAAAAATCAAATATATGTATGAAAGATGTTACTAGTACTGGTTCCGAGATAAAAGTCTATGGTATGACCAATGTGTTAATCAAAATGGGAACAACTGAATATAAACATACAGTAACAATTTGTGATATTGCACCAGATGGTATTCTGGGCCAAGACTTTATGTTAAAACATGTTAAAGGTGTTGACTATGTAAAACATGAACTACAAACCAGACAGGGCAATAAGATTCCGTGTTGGTTAGGTGGCAAAGAAGCGTTGATATGTAGAGTGGTAGTGAAAGAGAAAATCACAATCCCAGGAAATTCTAGTGCATAGGTGACCGTAACAATACCTAGCAAAGAACATCTTGATAAATTGGCATTCATTGAACCGGTTGTACAAAACAAGGCGTTTCAACTACTCCCGGGATCGTTGACACTGAGGATACTAGCTCAGTCAAACTAAATTTAGTAAACGGTGAACAAGACCCAGTCGACATTTTCCCAAATACAGTACTAGGCAAATGCCAGTCTATCAAAACAGCAGCAATTAAGCATGAACAATGTGCACATTTATCTGTTGACAAACCATGTAAGACTGTCGGTGACAATATTGGAAATCAATGTACTGGTACAAATATTGACAATCATCCAGCGTTACCAGAATTTCTTCAGGATCTGTATGAACGCAGCTCAAATGGACTACCCGAATCTGACAAAACAATGTTGAAATTATTACTTGCAAAGTACCAAGATATATTTGCAAAATCTTCTAACGATCTTGGACTAACAGATCGCATTGAACACAAAATAGAAGTAGTGGAAGGGGCTGAACCCATCAAGCAGCAAATGAGAAGGCTACCACTGGCAAAACGAGAGGTAGAACGTGAAGAAATTCAGAAAATGTTAGATAAGGGTGTCATCGAACCCTCAATGAGTCCATGGTGCAGCAATTTAGTGATCGTTACCAAGAAGGACCAAACAGCTCGTGTCTGTGTGGACTACCGACAGGTCAATGAATTGCTAAAGAAAGACTCGTACCCACTACCAAGGATGGATGAGTGTCTTGATGCACCCAGTGGTAACACATATTATAGTAGCATGGATTTATTCTCTGGATATTGGCAGATTGGGATTCGCCCAGAAGATCGTGAGAAGACAGCATTTGCGTCCAGCATGGGTCTATACCAGTTTGTGCGAATGCCTTTTGGTATGGCGATAGGACCAGCTACGTTCTGTCGGTTGATGGGTGATGTGATGAGAGGTCTCCAGTGGTCCGAGTGTATAGTGTATATGGATGACATAATTGTACCAAGTAAAACTGTGGCAGACAACATAGAGCGTCTTGAACTAGTTTTTAAGAGGTTACAAGAGGCTAAACTTAAACTAAAACCATCCAAATGTGTCTTTCTGCAAACCAGTGTCAAGTTCTTAGGACATCAGGTTTCAGCTGAAGGTGTAAGCACAGATCCAGCCTAAATAAAAGACATAGTTAATTGACCAGTGCCTAGATCTGCCAAACAGGTCAGGTCATTTTGTGGTATAGTGTCATACTACAAACGTTTTATTGAACACCATAGTGAAATTGCTAAACCCCTATATAGACACTGAGAAAAACCAGAAATTTATCTGGACAGAAGAAAGCCAGAAAGCATTTGAAACCCTGAAAGAGAAATTAACGACTGCGCCAGTACTGACCTACCCAATCATAGGGGAACCATACATATTGGACACACTGATGCTAATACAAATATTAATAAAGTGAATTGATTGAAGCACGATCATAGCACTTTCATTGCAAATATTGCTCGTTCACACACACACAAACTCTGAAACGGTTCGTGCTAAAACGTACATGTTGTATATAAATATGTACAAGATAACTGCAGGCAACAAAATCTTTCTTACTCAAGCATGTTACAAAAACTAGGACGATAAGTATAGTTTGGGTACCCCTATCTGCTTTGAGGCGCCAGCACATATGCCCTTGCAAACTGCCCAAAAAATAGTTAAAACCAGTTTCTAGATAAAAAAACTCGACCGTTTGCTAATGGAATGACCACAAACGTGACACGGGTTCATTTTGTCGCCCATGCGACAGATCCATAAACAAATATGGGCCAGCAAAGACGGAACAAAAGTAACAAAATGTACACCTTTTTCCTTATAAACCAAGTTTCTACCATTAAATATGATGTATAAAATGGACAATGGATAAATGCCAAGCTTTACAAATTTAAATTCCTTCAGAAATTGAAGAAATACTCCGCTGCAATCGCTGCCAAGCCAAATATCTGAAGGATAGCATGCTATGCAGAGCAATGGACCTCCACCTGCAGCAGCCATTAAACGCGACTTTCTGAGAAGCGTGAAGGTTTATTTTAGCTTTTCGACCATCCTTATTTGTCAAGCGTTGTCCCTTGTGATCTTTATTTGTTTCAAACGACTCTAAAATTGCATGGCCTGAAAAAATATCAGGTACGTTATGGTCTCGGTTTGGCTCATGTCCTGTATATGCACAGTGTACCTAGGAATGATAACAAAGTCGCATTGTAGAAAAGGAATGAATGAATGAATGAAACTTCGCATTTATATCGGAGATGAATACTGCAATGGGATCAAAAGCTTGTTTCATTAGAATCTATCAAGGAAACATTTGTATGGGCTTAGTTGCATTCCAATTTGAACAACCCTCGTAAGCTGTTGTGCTTCATACTGACATTGGCAGACTTTCGGTTCAGAACCACCAGAGACCTTCCTCAAATAGGACGTACAAGCTCAACTGCTACGTAGACGGCTAGAAGTATAAACCATCTTAGAATAATTAGTCCTGTCCAGTTCATAAATATATTAATCGTCGATTGTTTTGAAGAGTTATACTCGTATGTACAAGACGTTCAGTCGTACGCGATGTTCTACATCAATATTATCGTGTAGCATATTGTACTATATCGAGAGGCGTGCGCTCACGAAGGAATACATCGTTATAAGAAAGCAATTAAGTGTTAAATTGGCGGTACCCTTTAAAGAAACACGACATTATATCATATAAATAGTTAAAAGTTACTTATGTCCACGGTCCGACCTTCAAAAGCCGTGAGAAAAACGCTTTTCGTAAAATCCACCATCTCGAAAATACGCTCCGATCCCGCCCCTCGGTCGTATTAAAACACGTCTCGCTGACGGCCGGGTATTCGAGGGTTTAATTAGTTTTCAACTGCTTGAGAGGAGAGGATTATTTGGGATATTTGATCCATTTACGACGAGAAAACAACGGGACGGTAGCAAAACAGACGAGTTTCGCTGGGGTTTTCCCGAATGTTAGAAACAACTACAAGGGCTATGGATATTTCAATGCATCACGATCAAGGGACGTTTATTGTAGGACATCATCGGCCAATTCCCGATCTCATTGTTTTAAACTTGAAGGAATGGTGAAGCAAAATATTACCTTGACTCTCCTCTCGATCCACTTTTCTCGCATTGCTCCGTCGTATTCGATCTCCACGCTCGAAAATACGCTTAGACAGGGTGTATATACACCAGACCACCGTACCTCCATTTAAACAGTATAATGCCTAACAAGTGTAATACAGTTTTTTTGTAAATATTTAACACCGACATTGTTTAATTATTAAAGAAAGTGTCATTCTTCCTGTTTCTGTCGGGAATGCGCGTACTTGTGATAAAATATATGGAATCCATTTTTGGCAGTCTGCTTGAATTTGGTAAGCTCGTTGAATAAATTCCACATCAGAAGCAAATCATGCAATGTTTTCTATTTATTAAGATATGTTTGATAAGAGGGGTTGACAGACGATTAAAGTCAATTACAGATAATTATGATCAACGTTTTTCTTACGGCCAAAACGTAAATTAACACTGTGACGTATTATTTATGTTTTATGGATTACGACTTTTACTTCCTTTTCCCCGTTTTCGTTTCGTTATATTCTAAATTATATTATTTTACAGGTCAAAGCCTTTTCAAACATGATATTATTTCTGCTTTAACCTTATTTTACTTACATTCTGTACTTACTTACTTACTTACTTACTTCGGCATGTTTCTTCGGGGCGGAACATGGGTCACTGATTACAATTTTCCACCTATTTCTATTCCGTCATCCAATACAGATAGTTCTATCTATATCCTCCATTCGTCATTTCAGTAGTAACACATCGTCTCCAGGTGTTTCATGACCGCCCAACTCTCCCTTCTTTCTTGGTGATTCAACTTCAGCGTCTGGCGAGTGATGGAGTTTTTCTGTTGTATCAACATGTGTCCAATGCATTTCCGTTTCGTTTACTTATATTTTCCCCTGTCGATAGTTGGTTTGCTCTTTTTACGAGATCTTCAGTTCTGATGTTGTCAGGAAATCTGACGTATAGGATAGCCATGTGACAGTTGTTCACAAAGACTTGTAGCTTTTTATTGTTTTTAAGGTCTCAGCTATATAAAGCAACATTGTTTTAAAGTTGGCATTAACGAGTCTTGCTTTTTTGTAAGTGAAATCTTGCTACAGACTGTAGCTGTCCAAATGGTTCATACACTCGTAACCTGCCTAAAGATGCTGTTGTGTTGTTAATTATGCGTTTTGATGGCACTCTATCCGGCCATGACCGTCTACAAGTAGAAATGTAACTCACTTCCCAAATATGTGATTTACCTCTTCAACGGTCTTTGACTTGACAGGTATGTGTGTTTACCTGTTTGTGCCTTGATCAGTAATGCGTATTCCTATTTCAGCTGCTCCATTCTCTACTTCTGTTATCTTCCCTTGCATCGGTATGTATTTGTGCGAAATAGGAGCAATGTCGTCTGTTAAGTCCAGATTATCAAACTGAGAAAATATTGTCCAACTGGATACCAATTCTGTTTTCCCCATTTTCCTGTTTATCCATCCACGGCCAGGAGAAAGTGGATAAAGGAGGGGTAGCAGACACATTGTCTTACTCTAGTTATGTAAAGGCGTCTATGAGTTCCATTCAGTGACGACACTTCCTTGCGTAACAATGTATGTGTTCTTAACGGTACCGACACATAAAATATCTGATATACCACAATACTTATCTCATTAACGCCCATGGAACTTGGCCATAAAGGCTGTAAGATCTCAAATTCTACAAATACTGTATAAAGCGGTGCTTTGGACATTGGAGATCGATCCAGAATTTTCCTTAAATTTGCTACTTGGACAGCGTAACACCAGCTTGATTATCTCTAAGCTTTAGGTCTACTGGTTTATCTAGCCGTTGTAATATAACCCTGTTAAAGTTATCTTTGTCATGTCCACAGTATAAAATATAAACCCACATGAAATAGAAACAGTGGACAGTAAGACACCTAATGGCTTATATTTGTCAATTTTCCTGAACGCAACACTGACAAAGGTAATATGCAAGATTGTTGCTATTCCAAATATTAAGATACAGCTAAGAAGGATGGAAATATTTGTTTTTTATATTTTGTCAAGTAGCAAGCGAACTCATATGAATGCCTTCGTTTCAGCCTTTTCGATGTGGGTGATGATTCTTACGATACCACTGGTGGTACACGGAATATTAGTGAAACAAAACAAAGATGTGGAACTTGATTACAACATAACCTTTGACAATCACTGTCAAAGGGATACACACAGGATACAAACCTATCACAGAGTTAGCATCTCTGATTGTGTAACAGAATGTGGATTACGGTCTCATTGCCAAGCTATGAACTACCATGTTCAAATGGGCCTTTGTGAGATATTTTCTGAAGTTGAAACAGAATTTATACCGAGTGGCTGCACCCATGTGCAACAAACAGATATTCGTGTCAGAAAGGTTCGATATTATATGTTACCTTAAAACATAAATGTACATATAGAGCTGTCTATTCATTGCCTCACATAATTTTCAATTTAATATATGTTAATTATGTCATGTTTATGCATGCAATCGGACATAATCGTTTAAAACATGTCTTTTGCACGTACGAATACTGTACTGCGTTATCTAGAAACAGTTTCCGGGCCTAACGCGCTATAAAAATTTAATTTTACCCATTTGATTTTAAATATTATATAATATATAATTTCATTATAGTCACCTTGTGGTACAGTTTGTAACCTAGGGCTGGCTTGTGATGTGAGGACAGGGCAATGTATAACTAAAGGTAAGGACAAGTGTGTGCTATGTCAAATGTTATATAGATGTAATCGAAAAAAGTCAATCCCGGGGATTGATTACCAGGATGTGAAGTTTCTTCTGTGAGTTACAATAAAACTATGGTAAAACATGTTGTTTATCCAAGGTAAACTAGATGCTATAGTGTGCCCAGGATAATGTGATATTAACAAACAAGAATGGGATAGGTCAACTGTTGCACAATTGGTTTTACAAATCACTAATTTAAAAAAAGTAAACAGATAAGGTATTGTAGTCAAAACATCACGGACAAATCGTGCACATCTGATTAATCCACCTTGGTGGAATATAGCAAATGTTCCCGCCTTTCTTATTATCCTGTGCGCACTATAGATGGAATGCCCACCGTATATAACAGAACAAAAATGTCAAAAACTATGAAAACTAATACAATTGCTAGTATTTGTCCAATTCTTCGGCAAGACGAATGTGTGAAATTAGTATTTAAAAACTAGAATTGATATTCTTGCCACGGTTTACTTTTGTAGAATGCATGTCCTTTCCACAGCTTACATACGGTGTTGCATTTGGAAATAACAAAGATGTTGGAATGAAACTGTTGACTAAATGTGACCAGAATTACAAACATAAGAGTGGCATTAAACAGTCGATGTGTACAATAGACGGAACATGGAAACCTCATGTTCAATGTAGTAGAGGTAAATTACATCAATTTCTATGTTAAATAATAAATGTGCTATGTTGTTAACTTTAAACGGTAGAATACTTAATGTAATTAATCAATACATAAAGTATTCTTTGACGAGTATCCATTTGTGTGCATTTAATATTTCTTGATAAAATCACTACTTTAAATTATTTATGAATTTTGATTATTTCAATGTCGGTAACATATGATATTATAAAAACACACTTAGAATAATTGTCTCGGTTGAGCGCAAAAACATAGGTCTCCTTCAGTTACAAAATTGCGGATTTTGGTATTGATTTGGTTGAATTAAAGTATTAAACCTAAACGATACTTTATACACTGTATGCAATTAATCCAGTAAGGAGTGGACACGTTGGTATTGAATTATGTGTTATGTTGTGTCAAGTTGTATTTATCAACGTAAAAAGTTTTGACAATTGCGAGTAAGTAAGTAAGTAAGTAAGTAAAGTCTTTATTTTACGAGGCTAGCATATTTATAATAATGCAATCTTCCATATTGACCATATGTGTATAGCCTTATAGCACATGACTTTGGTTGTATCCGGGTTAGTATAACGAGTACGTATGTGTAGTAAAACGTTCATATGAGGTCACTTAATATCCTAAATGACGTCATTTTATTCCGTCAATGACGTTATTGTTGGCGTCGTATATATAGCGGAATCTTTTTTTAAACAGAACGGTCAGCCAAATTCAAATAATCGACCCTATTTTGAAAAATAGCTGTCGCTCGACTGGTGCGTCTGATGTATGGGTTATGCATAAACATTTTCTATCAATTGAGCAAGTGTAACGACTATGGACGACTTTACCAGATATTTAGCAATGTGCAACTCGAGAAACTAACTTTTGATGGCTAGTAAATGGAGAGGGTATAGCGTTTTCGCATGTCGCTTGGCTGACTTGTTGACTTTCATTGACGAATAGTGTACATTGTGTATATTTAATATGTAAAAATACCGTGTTCACATATACACGGTATGGCATAGTATCAAAACTGATAGGCTTTGATGAATAACTTGCATTTTCGAATTTTCCGTTCACATTATGCCCTGTTACTTGATTTTGTGTTTCCTACCGTAACTATTTTTATAAGGTCTTCGTTTTACAAATGAGTAGTTTCAATTGTGATTTATATGTTTGAAATTGTAGCAATGATACCCAATTAGCAAATACTGGATAAACATTTCACTCACATACACTTATATTACATCTATCTGATTTGTAAATATTGGTTTCGTTTGTCCAATTATTGTCTATTTTCTCAGTAACCATCTATTCGTACATAATAAACTGTTGTAGATAAAAAATGGCTTTGGTTCTACATTTACTAGACAAAGTTACGTCCAACTTTTATTGAAATACTCATTGAATATATCGAATTAATCATGCAAATATTACCCTACGTAACTATAGTTCCTCCGTAACCATATTAAGTGTTCGTAATATGGAACGTTATATTGCATATAAGCCCTCATCAAATATTGGTTAAAGTATTGATATCACCACAATATACTTTTCTGCTTAGCACAAGCCCCTGATAAATGTCGATTGATGCCTCACAGTTTAAAAAATCCAGTTTTAATCGACACACCAACTTCTCTTTAAATTCGTCATTATTTTAAAACTTTAATTTTGTGTTCAACAAGGAAATGTTTTAATTGAAATTACTGTTTACTGTACGTACATGATGACTAAAAAGTTATAGCCAATGAATTTGTACTGATGGAACAGTTGTACATTCATTGTGCATGTGTATAAAAATCGGTTACGGAAGAAAGCTACGGAGGAAAATCAAATTGGTGAAATAGTTCAAGGTCATTTTTCTAGATTGCATAGTTCACACGATGTCTTTAAACAGATTGTTTAAATTAGGTTGAAAATACTTTGTCCACCTATATGCAAACCTGATTGTAAAAGCTACGTAGCTTGATCCTATGGAAATATAATAGCTTGTTGGTACTTTAATTTCATCAACTTAATCATTCCATGGTCATCTGTGTTGAAGTTGTAGTAAGGGTTCACTGTTAAAATGCAAGAATATTATATCTAAACATTCCTGTAGAATAAGCACCTACAATGTATATAATATATTCATTATTTGATATGTTGCCAGAATTGAGCCAGATACAAATGGTTACGTAGGAAACAAATACTTACGGAGGAAACATATGAGTGCTGGTTGCAAACAGTTAACTTTTTGCCCAAATTTAACGTGCCCTAATCGAAGTGTTCTTTAGGGAGATACTGGGGTCACCATGTGCGTATGTTCGTCCTTTCACTTGTTCAGTTTACTTGTCTGTGAGGCACTAAGTTAGTGATATGATTTAAATAATTTCAACTATCGTGAGACGGATATCTGATCTCAAGACCAGGGTTCGTAGCATCAGATTTAACGCAAATGAGAAGAAATGACAAAATTGGATGTAATGAAATATGCCACGGTCTGGTTTGTTTTTTAAGCTGGATGGATCGAAAAACATGTATGATGTTGTACACAGATTATACATGACGATCTGTATTATTTGCGAGCTTTTTAAAAAGATAACACATTGACGTCAACATTTATTTATGTCTAATACGACTAAAACAAAGCTTGGCAATACAATAACTATATTTGTAGTTGGTTCTAAGTCTTGTTTATTCCTACACGAAAGTCACGCTGGACAAATTTGCGTGTGCAAACTTCAGGTAGTATCTTTTCATTAATGTATTTTATTAAACCCACATAAATCAATTGTTGGCAAGAAAACGACTATACGAATAAGAGTTTTAAAAGTTTCGGTTGAATTTCCGAATGTCACATGCTTGATATTTGACAAAACAGCTATTATACGTGTACATGTACGATTGCTATAGATGAAAATAGTTCATTATGTCTTGTAGGATCATTAACATTGTACATAACCCTGTGTGTTTTTGTCATTACTTATATTGTCCGACATGACCACTTGACAATTAAGCATTGTTAGTGTAATTCAACTGTCCATTTCGCTTGAAAAGTTGTTAATTGCTCATTATATCAACACGTTCTCTGAATTAAACATCATTCGTGCAACGTTCTTTGCAGTCGTTACTTCGGGCAGTACGATGTAAACAGTATTTCTTTATAAATAATGTATACTTACTTAGGCCCTTTGCTCCGCTGGGGAGCATAGGCCATTGACGAATTCCCTCCATCTGACTCTGTTTCCTGCTGTTTGTTGGATTGAGTTCCAGGTGTTACCACTATCTTTCATTTCTGCCTCGACATTTCTTCGCCAGGTGTTACGTGGGCGCCCCCTTTTCCTTCTACCTTGAGGGTTCCATTTTAGGGCCTGTTTTGTGATGTGTTCATTTGGCTTTCGTAGCGTGTGTCCTATCCATCCCCATTTGCGTCTTCTTATCTCCATGTTGATAGGTTCTTGGTTGGTGATTTTCCAGAGGTCTTCATTACGCACTCTGTCTGTCCAATTGATGTTTAATATTCTCCTTAAACAGTAGTTGATGAAGCACTGGAGTCTGGTTAGCATGGCTTTGGTAGTTCTCCATGTTTCTGATCCATATAAGAGGACTGATTTCACATTAGAGTTGAAGATCTTTATTTTTGTCTTTCTTGATAGGTTTCTGGAAGTCCATGTATTTCTTAAGATATTGAAGATTACTCTGGCTTTGTTTATTCTAGATTTTACATCGGCATCAGTTCCACCTTGGTTGTCTACGATACTTCCTAGATAGGTAAAGGAGTCTACTTTGTCTATGTTTTTGCCATCAATTTTGATTTGCTGGATGTTGTTGCATTTTATTTTCATCACTATAGTCTTGGCTATGTTAGGTCTTAATCCAAGTTTGGTTGAAGATGCATTTAGAAGTGTTGATTTTTCCTGCATTTGTTGGTGTGTGCTGGACAAAAGTGCGATGTCATCCGCAAAGTCTAGATCGTCTAGCTGTTCCCACAGAGTCCACTGTATTCCGTTTCTTTTCCCTTCTGTACATTCCCTCATTATCCAGTCTATGGCGAGAAGAAAGAGGAAAGGTGATAGAAGACAGCCTTGCTTCACTCCTGTGGTAACATGAAAAGTGTCTGACAGTCTACCTTCATGCAGTACTCTACAAGTCATTTTGTTATAGGAGTTGCGGATGATGTTGATTATCTTTCCTGGAATACCATGGTGTTCCATTAGCAGCCACAATGATTCTCTGTCTAAGCTATCAAAGGCTTTCTCAAAGTCAATAAAATTCAAGTAAACAGATGTGTTCCATTCTATTGATTGTTCAATAATAATTCTAAGAGTTGCTATTTGGTCGACACAGCTTCTGTCTTTCCTGAAACCTGAATTATTCTGTTCAGTACTTTGCCTACCACTGATACTAATGTTATTCCTCTGTAATTTTTACATTCTCTTAGGTCACCTTTCTTTGGAATCTTGATGATATGTCCCTCGTTCCATTCTTGAGGCATAGTTTCACTTTCCCAGATGTCTCCGAGTAGTTTATGTAGCATGTTTGTTGAAAGGTCTACATTTGCTTTGAGTGCCTCAGCAGGTATATTATTTGGTCCAGCTGCTTTTCCTGACTTTAGCTTTCTGATGGCTTGTTTGATCTCTGTCTTGGTAGGTTTATTACAATTTATTCTGAGTTCTTCTGCAGCTCTAGTAATGTTTGGTTTTTCCGTTGGGGATGGTCTGTTCAGCAGTTCCTTAAAGTGTTCTGCCCAGCGTTTAAGCTGGTCTTCGAGTATGGTGATAGTTATACCATCTTTATCTTTAATTTGCTGGCTATTATGGTTGATGTTTCCCGCAAGTTTTTTGGTGGTGTCGTATAATTCCTTCATGTTCCTTTTGTTTGCAGCTTCTTCTGCCTGTGAAGCAAGGTTGTCAATATACGCTCTTCTGTCTTTCCTTACATTTTGTCTTACTTCTTTGTGTGTTTGGTTGTAAGATTTTTGGGCATCAGCTTTTTCTCTTCTGGTTCTGCTTCTGTTTATAATTTCTTTTTTCTTTTTCCTCTCTTGGATTTTTCTTAAGGTTTCTGGAGATATCCATTCTTTGTGCTGAATTTTCCTTTTTCCTAGAGTTTCCTCACAGGTTGAAGTGATATTTCCTCTTAAATTCTCCCATTGTTCTTCTATATCGCCTATTTGTTCTAGAAGTTGAACTTGTTTGAAAGCGTGATGTTGAACTGGTTCAAGGTAGTTTTGTCTTTTAGGAATTCAACGTTGTATTTGGTTCGAGGATTTTTTCTTTGTTGAAATCGTTTCAGCTTTAGTTTGACCTTGGCTATGACAAGATGGTGATCTGATGCAGCATCGGCTCCTCTTTTTACACAGACATCACGGAGAGATCTTCGAAACTTTTGGTTTATACAGATGTGATCTATTTGGTTTTCCGTGATGTGGTCAGGCGAAACCCATGTTGCTTTATGAATCCGTTTGTGTGGGAAGATACTACCTCCTATGACTAGCCTGTTGTTTGCACACATATCAGCAAAACGCTCGCTATTTTCATTCATTTCACCTAGACCGTGAGAACCCATTGCTTGTTCATAGCCTGTGTTATCTTGTCCAATTTTAGCATTGAAGTCCCCCATCACCAGTGTTAGATCTTTTTCTTTTTGATGGTTGATGATACTATTGAGAATGGTGTAAAAGTCCTCTTTGACGTCCTCCTCAGCATTGTTGGTTGGTGCGTAACATTGGATGATGTTAGTTTTTATTTTCTTATGTTGAGTTTTGAATGTTGCTGTGATGATTCTGGAGTTGATTGGTTCCCAGGATATAAGTGCTTTGTGTGCTTCCTTTGATAACATTAGAGCCACTCCTTCCGTGTGTGGTCCTTTTTCGTGGTGCCCAGAGTATAGTATCACTTCACCAGTGTTTAGTTGTATCTTCCCTGATGATACCCATCTGGTTTCGCAGAGTCCAAGTATTGCTAAATTGTATCTCTGCATTTCTCTAGCAATAATGGAAGATTTTCCTGTTTGGTACATGGTTCTTACGTTCCAAGTTTCCAATACAGAAGTTGACTTTGGTGATAGAAGGATGGTCGGCTGTGTAGCTTCAGGTAAACCTCCCCTGCACAGCGTCATGGATCTTGTATTAGAAGAATCCTTCCTTTCCGAGTCAGAGTTTGTATTTCTATTCGTCAATGTTTCTGTAACTGTAGTCTTTTTTACAGGACGAGGTAGTTGGCCTTGCGCCCAACCCCCAACCTGGTGGGCCAGGGATTTTGTGGTCGAGGTTTCCGTCCCCTAGATAGGTTGCCTTACATGGATTACGAGTCTCTATCTACCCGATTTGATTTTGGAGTTTTTCTTTCTCCTAGATGAATTGCCGTCCAAGGCTAACAACCTTCATCTGGCTGACTATTTAACTCATAGTTGAGACAAGGTTGATGAGTGCCAGGGCATGTCCACACGCCGGTGGGCCTGCACACTTCATCTCTAGGGCCCTTGTAGCTCGGAGATCTCCAGTAGTTTAGCCTAGGATACTAGACCCTAGTTGACGTGCACTGTCGCGAGGAGGCACTGCAGGAGTCTTGATAGTGTAGAGGCTATGTACTGACAGGAGAGACTTACGCACTCGGCTCTCTTTTTATCTACTAGTAGACTAGTCAGCGGCAATGAAGGAGTATTCCCCATCGCACTAGACGCTTAACACTACCCTGTGGTTTTACCCCCCAGCATACATAAATAATGTATACGAGGTACATAAAAAGATAAGTGATATTGCGCATATTTTTCTTATGTGTAGAATTGGGTAACGTTACTAGAAGCACAAACAATGGTGAAAATGGTAAATAAACATTCAACACATATATATGGTACTATTAGAAGAACAGAATACTTCTCTTCAAATTTTTATTTTTACTCCTTTAAGATGGGTAACGTGTTTGGTATTAAAAACGTAGTCTATTGGTTTGAAAACGTATTAAATCACAATTTTCAAAAAGGTTTTCATCATGTCATTTTTCAAATCGATTTTGTGTCTAAAGACAAAATTTTTGCACAGCCTTATTGTTATGCGTATGCAGAAGTAACGGAAGATTGTCGGTTAACCATAAAAATGTTGTGAGCCATACTATGTATTTTTACTGTCGATATGCTAAAGCTTCAATATCTTATACTGTTTTGTATAAGTCTTGATGTCATTTTTTCAACTTTTCTTTTTCAAAATTGGGTTGATTTTTGAATCTGGCTGAGGTGCGTTGTCGCATGGTATTGGAGTATTATGCTATAAATAATCTATTGCTCGTTGTCAATTGATACACAATGTAAACTGATATTTAACTCGTTAAGGAAATATTATTGAGCTCGCCAAAGGAACGCTTAAATGTTTGTCCAAAACTAGTTTAATATAAGTTTATATTAATTGCCAACTCGTGATAGATCTTCTATGCCTCTATGCCTGCGCTTAACTCATAATACATTGATATTCAATGTCGTCACTTAATTCTACATTCGGACAGGATGATGTCTAGATATCCTGTTATTGTATTTATCAACGTTATTCATCATAGACTGTGGCGAATTAACGACTCCATCAGGCGTGGTGGTTGTTACAAACAGTGACACAACGGAAGGTTCTGAAATAGTGTATGCATGCCAGTCTGGGTTTGCCCTTGTCAGTGGTTCCTTGACCAGAGTGTGTCAGTCAGACGGTAACTGGAACGGAACAGAACCATTGTGTCCTGGAAGTGAGTATAAAGTTTGCAATTGTTGTTTTACAAGTGTCCATTGTAGTACATGCACATACGAACAAAATAATCAAGTAGAACAATAAAAGTTCTATAGCTGTTTTCAAATATTTTCCCGTAACTGCACCTCGCTGTTAAGACCCATGTAATACAAAGCTAAGCTTTAAATTACCCAAATGGTTGTCTTATTATTGATAAGATTTACTTTATTTACTAAATGTACGAGCAACAATTTTCTTTTGTATCAATATTATATATACTACATAAGCGTACAACAATTTTCTTTTGTATCAATATTATACAGTAGAACTTCGATGCCTCGAACAGTACTTGCCTCGAACACCCTAGATGCCTCGAACTAGTTCTTCGGTCCCGTCAAAATTCTTTCTTTATTCATATGGTAAACAGTAGATGACTCGAACAGTATCTAGGTCGAACACTCGAACTGATTGGTCGGTCCCTTGCTATGATTTACCCGTAGATGAGTCGAACAATACAAGTTTTCGCACCTTTCATTGACTGTTGAAATCCATTGTTCGAACGCGGGTAGTCGGTGACAAGTTGTGATAATTACTGTACCAAACAATTGTTTGTGTTCGACTTCATTGTATTACATGTTTTTAAACATTTATACATCCATTAAATGGTTAATGAAGGCCGTCCAGGAAATTGTAACTTATTTATTTTTAAATAAATCGGAATAAAATAATCATGCTTTAACGTTTGTCCAAAGAATCTGTTACATTTCCATTTATTGATTTGTAGCCGAACTTGACCCAGGACATGATGATATTAATTATGTGGCTCGCAGCTTAATTTTTATACTCGTATATAAATATGTTGTTTAACGAGAAAACTTACACGCGTGAACACTCGAGAACTTGTAGGAGATAAGTCAGATTTCATGTAAGTTTGGTCAACCTATATTGTTTCATTATTGTTATGAAAAACATTACAAAAAAATATAGACCTATATTAGTTATACACATAAATTATGCAATATACAAACACGATTAGTAAATGTACACGTACCGACATCAGGTCGAACTTATACCCATGCATATTCTTGAATACCATAGATGCCTCGAACACCCTAGATGCCTCGAACTATTTCCCGGTCCGAAGGTAGTTCGAGGCATCGAAGTTCTACTGTATATACTAGATAAACGTACAACAACTTTCTTTTGTATCAATATTATATATACTAGATAAACGTACAATAACTTTCTTTTGTATCAATATTATATATACTAGATAAACTTAAAAAAACTTTCTTTTGTATCAATATTATATATACTAGATAAACGTACAATAATTTTCTTTTGTATCATTATTATATACTAGTATACTAGATATACGTTAAGTAACGTTCTTTTGTATCATTATTATATATACTAGATATACGTTAAGTAACTTTCTTTTGTATCAATATTATATATACTAGACAAACGTACAATAACTTTCTTTTGTATCAATATTACATATACTATATATACGTACAATAACGTTCTTTGTATCGATATTTGTAGCGGTATGTACCGTAAGTGGACAATGCTACGTCGAATATAGAGATCGGGATCTTTTTGGATATGATTTGGATTCAGTGCTGACAGAATCATTCGAGGAATGTTCCGCCTTCTGCGAAACAAACCCTTACATGTCAATATCATATTGTCATGTTATGCCGGCAGTAAATTGTTTCTGCAAGACTCCTTCTATGTATGACGGACATGTACTCACTGATCACCCCGATTGTAACGCTTACTATAGGCTTTAATTCTCAATACTCGTGAACAACAGTAGAACCATGTTATGTGAAATGTGTACTTAGCCACATAGTTGTGCCACTAGGTAAACAAGTACTTTAAATGATCTACAAGTACACTCGTATGCTGAATGTCATGCATTAGAACTTTACAGTATGATACCACTTTAGTATGTCCCGGACTGTGATATTTGTGAATTGAAATCCTTAGTATCCTCTTTCCCTATGGTTTTAGTCACTTAAGAATCAACATTCTACTTTTTCGAAAAACATTGGTGCAAGGTTGAAAAATGTTTAGAACATTTCAATTGGTATTTGAAGTTTATTTGTATAAATACAGCTACTTAAATGACCCGGGGTGTGTTAGTCTTAATTTTATAATGTTTCTTATGGTGTCAGCCATTCAAGTTGAATGTCCAAGAAATAATATTTTTTGAAAGATTCAAAGTGAAAAGTTTTAGGTTATGTACTTTAACATTTCAGCTAATGTAAATATTCAAGATTTTATTTGATTTTACTACAAAATCACTTAAAATAACTTAATTTCATAGAACATAGATTTATGGAAACTATTAGGAAATGTATCCTTATTTTCATGTATCCCACATAATTGAACCATATTTTCCACAGTGTGTACTATATATATATGTATTATAAAAACAAGGGTGTGGCTGAAACCGTAGGAATGGATGAAACTATAGGAAAGAAGGATACTTAAAATATGTAAGCGTCCATATGGCGTACAAAATATCCCTTAATACATGTAGTTTGCAATCAGTTCTCATAGTTCTGTTTGTTATTCATTGGTCAATATTATTGTTCAGTCTTTACCCCAAACCTGTTATTTTGTAAAAAAATGAATGTTTACGTGCATGCGTTTTATTGTAGAATAAAGCATAGTTGCGTAATAATTAGTGTGTAGCACGACTGATTCAATTTACGCATCCGAACTTGTCACTTTGATTTATTAAAGACAAGATGAGGGTACATATTCATTATTTCGAGTGTAACATAGCCAAAATTTCACATTTTGACGACATATAACCGCTGCACTATTTTCGTCCTCGGAACGCTATAAAGTTATTTGGCCGTAGCTGTGTTTTATCGGTAATTCATACACATCTCGGTTTCATCTATGTTTATATAGGTGAAACCACTCGTTGTATCAGAATATTATATAAATCATGTACCTTAATTGTACTTTTGCTGTACTATTATCTTGTAAATGTATATGAGCAGAATTTGGCATGTTAATATATTTGGTTGATTTAAAGTTATACAACTAAATTGATATTTAATTAGTTCTTTTGAATTACATCTATTTGTAACGTGCAATCCCCATATTTGTCCCTGGTCTGAAATTTTGGATGTTCGCAAAGAACAATGAAATATGGATTTTCATCGAAAACTACATGTATTTCCTTCAAATAACTGAAGAAATCGTTCATCGAATCATCGAACAAACAAATTCTGTCAACTTGCGCAACGTCCGTCCCCAATCTGATTAAAATCATATCCTTAAACCCACTACGCATGAGGTAAGGAAGATCAAGTACTTTAGTCAGATTGCGTCCGTCCCTATATATTCATTTCCTGTATGTAAAATAATGTCTGAATGGATTGATACGTACATTTTGCAATTATTATTCTAAAGAATGAATCTGAATATCATTTTTATACGACGTTTTGTTCATCCAGTCATAGCTGTTAGCTTCTGCTGAGTCAAGTTTTCAGATTTTGTTTTTTGAAAAAGCTTTCAAATTAAGTTGTTTTGTGATGAATATTGTTGTTCCAGATGAAATCGGTAACATATCATAACGAACTAAAATGTATATTATTATATAAATCGGTGTTTGCATATCTTTAAGAAAAGAATAACTCACTCATTGTTGTTCGAATTGTCCTATCTTTATTTACTCACTATAACTAGCATTTAACATCAACATTATACAAAATGTGTATTTGCGTAGCAACACTACAACGTACCACAACAATGTATACCAAACGTTTATCAATAACGCAGAACATACGCTGGTAATGCATGACCTTAATCAACTATCTCATGCCGAACTCGTCCGTACACTCCGGATGGATAACCTATGTATAAAGTATGGGTAATTGGTTTCTAACTTGTCCAGAGCGTATACATACCATATATAACTTACACAGACGCTTGACCGCGTCCGCTCTATGTATCTTATGCGTTTATTACGTTTGTGAAACTTATTCACAACGTACGTTGGTGTAACGTATTCCCGTCGTACACAAAGCGTGTACGTGCATATTGCAACGGCCACGTTAACATTTTAGCAGGTATCGGCATACGACAGTGTATTTCAGCATGCTCTGAACTTACACTTATACAATATATATAAACTGTACAACTTACCCTTAACGCTCGACTTGTTTTCATAATTGAAGCGTGACTACGCCATTACAGACGTTTTCACATTTTCTTCTACATGTATCAGATTAACTCCCTTGATATATGCGTGGCCTGTGTAATTAGAAAGAAAAGCATACTAAGGAACATAATCATCGTTCATTTATTTCAATTTGTTACTGATCGGTATGAAAGATAATAACGGCATCATCCAACAGACAAAACAGAGCCCTGAATATACAAGAGGAAAACACCGAATACAAGTACAAGTCATAAGGACAAATATAATCGAAGCGTTGTACGCGCTGAAGGCCTGGGGCTTAACTTTATTCGCATTCGAAGCAGTTTACTGACTAAACTGAAGTAAATGTAAACGGATCAAAAATGATTTGCAGAAAGTACACGTTCTCTTTTACTGCCAGTAATGTTGACCTTAGAAAGTTGTAGGGTTAATCTATTTGTCATGCTTAACTTGCCTATGTATCTTGTTTATATACTACTAGTAATAAACACGAGATCTGCATACATGCACAGTCACATATTGAACTACATGAAGTATTAATTTGTTAATGTTTTGGCAAATAATGCGATAAGCATAGCGAAAATATGGGAATCGATACTGTCTTAAATTACGGCCACCTTTTCATGCTTCCATTTCTGCACTATAACAACGTGATCACCAATAATCAAAATTACCGTCGTTATCAGCTTACTAAATCATACTAATTTGCCAAGTTTCCACCAAAGACGACATTGATTTGTAAACAACGACCCAGTAACGTAGTGAAAGGGGAAGTTATCCAGTCTAAGAATGATCCAAACTCCTACTCATTTATCTACCTTGACACAGAGAATACTTCTCGCATAAATATGTAAACGATAGAAACTGTGTTGTTGTCAATGCTTAGAAGCTTTGCTTCAATATTATTTTTACACTTTTTCATGAAAATGACATGTTAAATATTGATGTTCTGCATTTTTCAAGGCAGATTAGTAAGATCTGAGTGGAACTATTTTTATTGCGCATTTAAGTGTAATTGAAAGTGTTGGGAATTTGAAATTTGGTGTTCTGAAAATTCTGAAAGGCTGAGAAATTGATATTACCACAATGGTTAAGTGACATAGCGCCAGGCCAAAACATGAACAAGAAATTCTAATACCCTGTAGCGGCATACATGATTTGTAATGGTTATCAAGAAAATGCGAATATGGAATCGGAGAGGGGACGAATAGGCATGACAAAGGAACAGTAACCGGGCAAATAAGCCACAGACCAATGACTCAAAGTGAAAAATGTTGTACCGTAGTTTAGGAAGTTGAGTTTTGTTTTCTTTTAATTTTACAAGTGTATTTACAAATAGAAGCATTTGTTTGATATTCTGATACTTGCAGTAGATGGTGCAGAACTTTTTGACATCCGTATATTAAGTAGTAGATCACTTTTTGTTCGAACGAAATGACGTATTGTTACTATTGCTTTAAAATTTAAGGACCAGGTATAAAACATACTCATAACTTAAAACTGAAACGAAAACATTGATCAAGTCAGTTAATTTATAAAATAAATGATTTATTTATTGTCTCATGAGTCCGACGTTAAGTGACGTTCCATTATCTGCTACATTAACGCTTCAAAACTCAGTTCAAAGAAATGGAAAATATTGAGCAATAATTAATTCATTTTCTCATGAGACAGATGTAAGTGGTTTTCGTATAAATATATTTTCAAACTTCGATAGGCTTTGCGATGTATCGTTATGATAATGTGTACATTTACTTATCTGAGCCATATAGTCCTTGGTAAGACGCACAAGCCCGGCTGTGTGTTTACATACCAGACGTGCCGGTAATTGTTGATTGCAAACACACCATTTCATAGAATAATTTAAAGGCATAATGAAGTAAGTAGTGTTTGAAGTTAGATTTCTACAGAACAGTCTGGACAAATAAGGATTCAAGACAAAATAATAAAGTAAATTTGTTTTCAATGGCTAGTTTATGGAAATTGTGATATGATTTGAGTGTGATGTGACGGATGAGAAATCACATTTCTGGTAGCCGAAGATCTTTACAATGTTGGTTTTATTTATATTGATACCGCTGGTGGTATACGGACAATTAATGGTACAAAACAAAGATGTGGAACTTTTTTACAAGATAACATTTAACAACTATTGTCAAAGGGATACACACAGGATACAAACCTATCATAGAGTTAGCATATCCGACTGTGTAACAGAATGTGGATTACGGTCTCATTGCAAAGCTATGAACTACCATGTCCAAATGGGTCGTTGTGAGTTATTTACGGAAGTTGAAACATCATTTATCCCAGAAGGCTGTATTCATGTTCAGCGAAATGATATTCGAGTTAGAAAGGTACGTCATATTTGCTACTTTCCAAATGATAATCGAAATGTTGGCCATGTTTGTATAATTTAACTCAAACATTGTTGTCACTATAAGTATGGTTGTGAGAGTGTTTGACTGACCAAATAGCTATGTCGTTATATAAGCGAAGGGTCCTTAGGTCAGCCAGGCCGCTTTTTTCTGACCCGTTGGCATTATGTAAATACCTTATCACTTAAAAAACATAATGTTGCGAATTCATGTGTTTGAATGAATATTCCTAGAGACAAAACCTTTTTAGACAGAACTTTCTACGTTGATGAAATAAATTTCAAAGGATATTATAAGTCAACTATTGTATGACCAACATACATCATTAGTACAATGACATGTAATTCCAAACACCATTGAATACCTTTTATATTTTTTAATAAACATTTATACAGTAATGTATTTCTAGAAAACCTGGTTTTATTACTTGTCACTTTTAACATGTCATCCATGAATTTCCTCGCTTATCCGTTGTCCAATCAGAGTTGTTATTATAACTCATCAAAACATTCTTACTGTACAAAAACGAAAACCTACGGAGATTAATTAGCGACAGGTCAAAAGTATTCGACAATACCGTTAAACTGCTTTATACGACACGTTCATCCGACCGGAAAGGATGCCAGCTAAACAAGGTTACACTGTAATAACACCCGTTCACTTTATTTCAAAGATGAAAGAAAAAAGTAGTCAATGGATGTTTAATTGTATCGTGAATTACTATATCTGAAATTGGGAAAATAGTTACCTTATTGTGCCTTTAAATATTATACAATATACTTGCCGTTTTTACTATATTTCTTTCTACAGTTACCATGCAGTGATAGTTGTAACCCGGGACAAACTTGTGATGTTAAGACAAGGACTTGTATCATTAAAGGTAATACCGCTTGGTTTATATGTCAGTCAACGCCGAATGTTATATGTATACAATTCAAATAAAAGCATATAAATCGAATACGATAAGATAACACACGGACATAAGGCGAACAGTAGGGTGAAGATAAGGAATAGGTAATTTGGGCATCCGTATGTCACACTCACATTCGGATAAATATCACGAACATTATCGATTGTTGATCATTGCGGTATACCAAAGATATATACCACTAATTCTTTGATATCACGTTTTTTTGTAAATAATTATTCAAATCACAGACACATTCACCTAGCAAGTATTATCTGGATTTATTTTAGAATGCTTGCATTTTCCCAGTCTTGCAAATGGAAGCGTTGTGGGAAACCGCAAAGAAGTTGGAATGAAAATCTTGACCAAATGTGATAAAAACTTCAAACATAGGAACGGAATTCGACAGTCATTATGTGCAAATAACGGAAGCTGGAAACCCAAAGTTGAATGTCGTAGGGGTAAATAATGATATTCCTTACAAACAATATACAATTTAATCATATCACGTTGCTTCTTTGCGTATAATCGATGACTGCATTATTGCAACTGCAACTTCGTTGACGACCAAGTTTTTAAAGCGTGTTTGCTAATGACAGTAAATCTTGTTTGTATCAATAGTAGGGTTCGAACCCATACTGTCACCGAGCAAAAACGTTCGAAATACTAGTTAGACAAATCGGTTATCGCAACAACGTCTAAAAAGGTTGCGCAAATGTTACTATATTGCACTATTCAGTAATAGTTTGTTGTGTTTACTTATTTCTTCACTTACAAGAACAAATTACCAATGTTGCACATGATTAGTACCCATAAACAGTCTGTTGGCCTTTTTCGATAATTGAGCATGTTGAAAGTCAGGATATTTGTTTGTTAACTGCTGCGCTTTCTATTATAATTTCATCATTCCTAATGGTTTGTAGTTTACTGTTGAAGCTAGGTCATTTAGCTAGGGCATTCAGCTTTTTGGTTGCTGAAACGAGTTCATTTAGCTTTGTTACAATTGGGACTTGGGTAGATCATTTTGTCGCTCGGTTATGATAGCTTCCCGATTTTTATTTAGAGTGTGTATCTATTGTTTGATCATTGTATTTACATGCATCGTGTACATTAGACTGTGGTAAATTAACTACTCCCCTACATGCGATGGTTACTACTGACAACGGCACTCTTGAGGGATCTCAAAGAATATATACATGTCATCCCGACTTTGGGCTAGCTGCTGGATCGTTGACGAGAGTATGTCGGTCAGATGGTAAATGGGACGGGGACGAACCTGTTTGTTTAAAAGGTAAACTGAACTCAATAATATCATGCATTTGTTTAATGACTAATATTATACACTAGATACCATATAGTACGTGCAACATAATGAATGTTTTTACCCAAATCCAACCTCTGAAAGTAGAGCCATCTCTCGATATATTGATTAAATGATCACGATTACTGTGATTTCTGTTGCTTTATCTCATGATTTTGCATCTATTCATGTTAGTATAACAAGTACGCATTTTCTTTAATAATACACTTAATACGAGGTGCATCCGTAGAGCTCTAGGACAGCTCTTTAAATCTTAGTTAAAGATTGAGTTTATAGAATGGCATCGTATAAATTTGAATATTGCAAATAAGTATTGCAGAGTTGCGTTAGTTATAATTGCTAAGGCAACGCATGTTGCGTGTTACGGTGCAGTCCAAATTTTAAACTTGATGTTATTACACTCTTCATCATTCATAAACAAGTGTCGTGTTGCCATTCATGCCAGTATTATCTTTAAATAATGTATTTAAAATGATTCTATATATATGTTTGCTTAGTGGACCATGGAAGTATAAAAACACCATCAGGCAAATACTTTCTTAATGTGAAGAAACATTATTTCGAGTTCAATCAGAGGCCGCGTCATACCAAAGACGAAATAAAATGGTACCAGAAATTCCCCAGCTAGATGTTCAATATAAAAGAGAAAACTGGCTTCTATTCTCTCATACCCTCGTGGCGATGGAAAACATCAGGAATAGGGTGTCGAAAATGATTAATATAAGTTGAAAAAAGTTGTTTCACAATCGACCTGAAATGAATTAGTATGAACTAATATTTCGAATTGTTTTGGTAGAAATGATGCGTTCACTGTACAACCTTGGTTCTATGAGGAATTCATTTATCGTTATGTTTTGTCTGACCACATGAGGCTCCGAGCTTGCCCGTTCACTTCTGTCGAGCCGCTGTTTAATGTCGTTTACTTATTAAATAATAGCGTCTCCATTTTTATTCAGAGTGTATATCTATTGCTTGATCATTGTATTTACATGCATCATATACATTAGACTGTGGTGAATTGACTACTCCACTACATGCGATGGTTACTACTGACAACGGCACTCTTGAGGGATCTCAAAGAATATTTACATGTCATCGCAACTTTGGGCTAGCTGCTGGATCGTTAACGAGAGTATGTCGGTCAGATGGTAAATGGGACGGGGACGAACCTGTTTGTTTAAAAGGTAATATAAACTCACTAATCACAGCTATGGTGTGCATTAGTTCAGTGATATACACCGGGTATAAGTATTGATATTTTAATCCAAATCCAACTACTGAAAGTAGGGCCATCTCTCGATATATTGATTAAACGATCATTGTTTCTGTGATAACTGTTGTTTAAGCACATTACAGGCTAGTATACCAAGTAAGTATTTTCTTAAATAATAGACTTAATATAACAATCCATTGAAGTCACATTATCGCATGAATGACGTCATTATACCTAGCAGTCATTATTTTTATGTTTGGCTTTTTTATAACAGAAGTCTGTTTTTTACCAGAAACATGTGTATTTTCGTTCAACGCCTTATGAAAACAGAATTTTATACTCTTTGTCAATATAAGGAGTTTATATCACTCGTTGTCAATTTATACAAACGTTTATTAAATTCATTCAGAAAATATGGCTTTTATGTAGCTCACCGGAGACTCGATTAATTGAATTTCCAAAACTCGTTTAATATAAGTTTGGATCATGTACATATTGTGTTTATTATAGAGGGACGAACGTTGTCCTGTCTTATTGATATTGTATTTCAATACAACCAGTTATATGTGTTTATTATATTTTAGAATTGATTATAGCTCGTTTTGTTTATCCACATTATGTGTTTATATTTTAGACTGTGGTGAATTAACGGCTCCACAAAATACGATATTTATTGCTGACACTAGTACTCTGGTAGGTGCTGAAAGAAGATATCAATGTTTGAATGGCTTTGTACATGTTAATGGATCGTTGAAGAGAGTATGTATGTCAGATGGTAACTGGAACGGAACAAAACCTATATGTAATGAAAGTAAGTATGCATTGACTAGAATCAATTGGTCAATTAGCAGCCGGTGTGTTAAAACGGTAGTATAGACATATATGAGCCAATCTCCAGGAAAACATGCTATTGTGACTCTATGTAACAAGGTATTGATAAACATCTAAAATAAGAAGACAATACAATTCTACTGATTCTATTTTAAGTAATATACCCATATAGTACAATATCTCAACGAAATCATATACTTCGTTGCTATGGTGACTAATTTCGGGAAAGTACACCGATTGAGAAAATCGAGGAGTTAGTTGTTTAAAATAAAAATAATTGTAACTTTTCTCTAAATGTAAACAATTTCGATATTGCTTTATATCTTAAAAACAAAACACTTTTCTAAAACGTGATACGATTTTGAACAGTTTAAAAAAAGTTACATATCCTTATAATAGTTGGTACCTTTGGTAATTAGAAGCTATTTGCTATTCAATGCACACATATACATGTATTTGTAGGGAATACATGTATCACAGCTTTTAGCTGATTTATTAATTTTTAAGTGACCTTTAAAAGAAGCCCGTAATGTCAATTACAAACATATTTGGACGCCGCAGAAATGACGTAAAAAGAACGCAAAATGATAAAGTTCACGACGCCATGACAACGTAATTTATGACGTCAACGCCTTATAAAATGCACCATTGAACTGTTAATAGCTTCAAATTTCAACTTTTTTAAAAGGTAACCTTCCACCTTTAATCAAGAATTAATTAAATATTGGAATAATGCAATATTTATTATAGTTACGTCGAATAACGTCGAAAGTTTGAGATATCATTCAAAAAGTACCAAATAGGGACTTTACAAAAACAGCTGCAACTTCCTTAAAACTCAAGTTATTAACCATTGTTTTATATTTTGTTAAAAGTATGGAAAATCTCAAAATCAATATTTTGTCAAAATAGCACGTTTTCTTGGAGACTGGCTCATCTGTTTAGTGCATTCAATTTGTTTTGTTTTCAATATGTTCAAGGTTAATCCTTATAACATGTTTTGCAACATTTAACATTAGTAAATATTTTGTTAATTACTTGATCTACAAAATTATGCAATAAAAATCATATCACCAACGTATCTTTTTCGCAAAATGTTTGTTTGGTCAAATTTGGCATAAATGTGGAAAAACGCACTGAAAACATTAAAATAAAATTAATTGAACATGAAAATATCACGAATACCACCCAAACACACAATGAACAAACATTACCAAACGAACCTGACTCCCCAAAAGGTCATATGACATAAATAGCATGTTTCATATTTTCTACTTTGATTACATAATACTTATCAATATTTGATTGAATGTAGCACATGTGTTTCGGAATGTAACCCGTTATTTCGATTAGTATTTTCGACTTTGATCGTATAATACTTATCTTTAGCACTTTGTACATTTATAAGGCAGATAACGTACTATGACAAAGGACGCCTGGGCACTAAACCAATCCATCATCCTTAAGCTAGGCCTACATGTATTGTTATTTGAAAGTATTCTATAGGTGTTCATACTTGTGTAACGTTCTGTTTGCTTGCAAAAAAAGTATCCAAGTAGTCAACATTGTTGTAGTCTTAATGATGATTATTACTGCAAAATTGTAATGTCCAACAGTTGGTTATGGGTATCCTCTTAATGAACTCACTACTTGCGACTTTTACCACAAACTGTAATCAAGCGTGTTCCGTGCTACAGAAAACATGTTAGTGTTATATTATTATCATATCACTTATTTACATGTGTACAACCGTTCCCAATATTAATATTCTATGGTTTATATTTTAATCACGTTTGGTAACCTCGATCAATGTGTATATTATTATCGACTTTGTCGGTTAGAGGTGCTGCCGCACGTATTGGTATATTGCAAAAAATATTTTACAGGGTATTAATACCTGGTAGAATTAACACTACTATCTCTTAAATTGCCTGAAATTTGTCTGTATTCGGTGAGAACGAATTGCAAAATGAACCGAATACCTCACTGATGTTTACGCTGTAGTTGTTGACGTTTACAGTTCGATCACATGTGGATAACATAATCCACAAAGCATGTTGGAAGGAAATTCTGCGCTATTTTTAAACGGAAAAATACCGAGTTCGCGTTATCAATAGTGGTTTAAATTGCTTATTTTGTCATTGTTCTTCCATAAACCGCCAATGGCTTTCTATTACATAGGCTTTCCATTACATAAATATTTGGTTAGGTAGGACACTTACGTCATACAGTCTGTGAGGCAGCACATTGTTGACTATGGAAAGTGAAATGTGGAATATTGCATTACTATTGATATGTTACCATTGTTGAATAAAGACTTTACCTACCTACTTATTTACTTACTTAATTGATCTGGAACTTACGTACTTTCACCTGTGTTACATTGTGTTATTTTGCAGAGGTGTGTATCAGCAGTAGAAAGTGTTATATTAAATATGCAAACGAAAATCTAGCTGCAAGCAACACTCACTATGATGCGAGAGATTCTTTTGGCGAGTGTGCAACCTTTTGTGAGACTGCCGCATACAGGTCCATACAATATTGTGATCCGCCGATTCCTGGTCTCGAGTATAATTGTTTCTGCAAATATGCCTCTGTTGATGAAGGATATCCTCTTTATGCACACAACTTTTGCGATCTTTACCATAAACTGTAAAACATTGTGCACTTCTGTACAGAAACATTTTGGGTTCGAGCCGTTTATTTTGATTTTTCCCCAGAGTATTTAATATGGGCATATCGTGTAACTATATGTACTGTGCATTTAAAGTTTCCTGGTATTATTTTGATTTTTTTAATATTTAATAAGAAATCATCAAAAACAATAATAGTCATAAGCTGCTAAAGAAGATTTTATATTTCATGGAAAGCAAATACTTTTCCCCTTAGAGTGGTGAAAATTTCATAGATATCGTTGAAGAAATAAAATACTTAGGGCTTTTTTGTTTTTGAAATGAAGCACATTTCGTCTTGGACCTGTAGCCAAAAGTCAAGTGGTATTGCTGCCCTGTAGTTGTTACTGACTTTATTTTATGTCTGTTTTGCGCACTTCATGAATTTAGTTTTTGAAACTTACGAAACAAGCATTAAACGATAGAGCCATTGATCGCTCACCAGTACCGAGTATGATTATAAATGCCCTTTTTATGTTTTTGATATCAGTGATGTTTGGCCTTGTGAGGTTTGGTTGTTGTTGTTGCCTATTATTGTCTACTGGCATTTACTCCAGTTATGTTTCACTGACAGATGCGGCAGGCTTTCGGAATTGGTGTGTCGGATTTTCATCAACGTTACATTGTGATAGATGCCCTTGTGACATGGGTGTCTCCTTGTACTTTGCGGTTGTTCTATTACGTGGGGTGATCAAAAAGAATGAGATAAATGCTATAATTTGTAAAGTTAACGTGTTTTAACCATACAAATAGCATGTTCGTTTAGGTGCATTCAATGCCGATTTGTATGTGTAAAATATAAATTTCTACTATAACCAGTGATTTATTAATAGAACGTTAAATATAATAAGTCGCACTATGTCGCCGCACATCAAATCGTCGTCAGGTTTCGCCGTATGATACGGAAAAGCATATGACTAATATTTTATTAAATATTCCTCCAACATTGGTCAAATGAACTGAACATGACGTCAAAACATTGAATAACCGTGGTTTTGATTTCTCATGGAAATTATCTTAAAGACACATGGCAATATTTGAGTTGAGATTTATCTCAGAGTGAGATGTTTCGGGAGATCGGGGCGTCTGTTTTAAATACATGACGTGAAAACTACCAGTACTGACTCGAAAACTACGTCATATTTCGGCAAAAAATCACAGCTTGAAAATATACAGTTTTATCACAAACTAGGAGAAAAGTCTAAACAAACATTTATAATGATAAAACAGGCATCGAGAGAGAAGTCTGCCAGGAGTATACTTATATAGCATTAGTACAAAATGTTTTGCGGCGGTAAATCAACTTTAGTATATATATCAAGCAGAGGTCCGAAATGCATTAATTATATTAATTTGAATGTCACTCGCCAAGACAGACGCTCACACGGAGCCGTTGATCGAATAATTATTTAACATAGTCATAACAACTGAAATGTGTTTATACTTACGAACTCTTTTTCTTGCTAAATGTTGAATAAATGGTAAATTTATGCAATACGTATAAAGACATGAGCGATTTATTGGAGCAATGTGACGTTCGAATAGTTAACCGTTTACGTGAATGACGTCATTGGCGCTAATTGTGTGCGGCGAGTCGCTGTTCCCAAGGTTGCGAAATATATATATATATATATCTATAAGTAATAAACTAATATGAATGAAACTCAGCAGACGGAGAGAGGATATATTTTGTAATAGGCATACAACTTGTCTTATTTATGTCCGTGTTCATCGTAATTTACAGCGTTTGTCTCATTTCTTTTTTATCTTCCCACGTATGTGCGTGTTGTGCGTGTCTTTTCGTTTTCCTGTTGCCTTTGTCATGTGCCGCTTTGTACTCTGTTGTTTATGTTTGATGCTTCATTCCCTGCAAGATTAGTGTTTATATGTTATTTGAGAAATGTCTCAGATTTCTAATATTGGGTTATATTTGTTTTGACATGATTACGCATTCCTTTTGGTACACTGTAATGTATGCATGTGTACACGGTTCGATGAACTGTGGGTATGTTACTGGACGAGACTTTAAATGAATAAATAGTTTATGGCAAGTGTTCTAATTAAATACTTCGTCTATATATTCATGTATCTTACAACATTATTCCATTGACTGGGGTTTGAAGACATACTTTTGAAGCCGATATAATCTTAAATATCAAACAGTGATTTTAATAACCCGATTTAATTGAAACTGATTCTGAAATACACTTCGTCGGCTGGCTTTAATAGTCTCCAATGTCCATTTTTGAAAAAAATGAGATTTTTGCACTTTCTATCTAATTTGACATTGCTTAATATCCTGTGAAAAAATTACGTCATAATTTCAAGTGCAAAGTGTTTTTTGTCAGTAATGTATTTCTCAAAGTCCAGTATTTGAACCACTACGTAGCGTGCATGTTGCTGAATGTC